>JAAGEH010000480.1:57108105-57347334 GCA_011751065.1 Lasiurus cinereus
ATCTATCTATCTATCTATCTCTAAATCCTCTATCTATCTATCTATCTATCTATCTATCTATCTTTCTCTCTCTCTCTCTCTCTAACTCCTCCATCCATCCATCCATCCATCCATCCATCCATCCAACTAACCAACCAATTCCCTCCCTCCCTCTCTCCCTCCCTCCCTCCCAGCTGTCACGCTGAGGGCCAGGGGCTGTGAGCCACCGGAGCCTCAGTAACCAGCCAGGTGCGGGGCGCAGCCAGCCCTGCTCGGCTCGGGAAGGAAGGGAGCGCAGGCCGGGCTATAATTAGCGCCGGCCCCTCCCGCAGCCTCGAAAGCTGCCGGCAGCGGAGGTCTGAGCTGGGAGCCAGCGCCTGAGCCAGCCCTGCGAACAGGTGGCACACGCCGGGCTGGAGAGACTGCGGCTGGCGGCGGGGGAGCCAGCGTCTGCCTGGCTTGGAGGCCAGCCCTGCGGGCGGCGGGCCCCGGAGTCAGCGGGCCGGTGCTGGAAGGAGGGCGTCCAGGAGGCCGGGCCATCACGTCTCTGTCCGTGCCAGCCTCCTCCCAGGCAGCTCTCCCGGCTCCCAGGCAGCCTGGCCTGTGGGAGTGGCACTGCCTTGGCAGACGGGGGCCCGGCCCTGGCAGAGCCGAGGGCACCGCTTTCCCAAGGCCTCATCTCCTTGGAGACCTGGCACAGCCTCCCCCGACGCGGGCCCATTCTGGGCTGAGCCTCTCATGCCCCACATGGGGACGCCTTTTTATCCAGATCTCTGCGGGGAGACAGGGGGGAACCCTTCAGCTGGGGGCACAGGGGACCCCTGCGGCGCCTCCTCCTTGAACCTCAGCGGGGGGTGGCCTGGAAGTCACTTTTGGGGCTCAGGAAGCTGGCCTCCAGCCTGGCTGTCTCTGGCCCCCTGCCCTCTGTCCACCTGTCCAATTCTAACAGGGAAAGCAGTGCCCTCGGCTCTGCCAAGGCCAGGCCCGCTGTCTAACAAAGTTCTTCCCTATGCGGACCCCACATTCATCAATTTCCTTGCAGCTTTCTCTCTCCAGTCTTGGTTTTTTCCTCTCTGCGCGGCCTAGAATAGCTGTCTCCCCACGTCCAAATACGCTCCCTCCTTTATTTTTGTGAAGCAGCCGTATGTCCTTCCCGTTTTCTCTTCCCCAGGCCGGTGGTTCCCCATCGCTGCAAGCACCCATGAATCCACCAGCCCCCGGTTCTGGCTGGCTGGCTGCCTGCGTGCCTGCCTCTCGGGACTGGGTGCCGGGTCGTATTCATGAACAAAAGGCAGGGACTCACATTTGTGGTGAAGGGAACTCTCGTGGATCAAATAGAAACATCCTAAAATGAGACTAGGAGGCCAGAAGAACCCTAACAAGAGATAAGAAGTTTCTAGCGTCTGTTGAGGCTTCTTGTACAGGGGGCCGAGGGAGCTGTGTGCACGGCCTTAGAATTCACAGCATCAGTGGCACAGACAGATCAGCCCCCTGCCAGCCCCCCAGCTGTTGGAAGGGGCTGTCTACCTTGCATTGAAGGACAATTCCAGGATTTCACCCCCCCCACCCCGCTCCCCCTTGGAGTCAAATGCAAAGTGTCACCCTCCATTTCACACACCGTGAGCAAGGATTTGAACTCAGGCCGACACTGGTTTGGCTCAGTGGATAGAGCGTTGGTCTGCGGACTGAAGGGTCCCAGGTTCGATTCCGGTCAAGGGCATGTACCTTGGTTGCAGGTACATCCCCAGTGGGAGGTGTGTAGGAGGTGGCTGATCAATGTCTCTCTCTCATTGATGTTTCTAACTCTCTATCCCTCTCCCTTCCTCTCTGTAAAAAAATCAATAAAAAGTATATTAAAAAAAAGAAAGAATCTGAACTCAGGCCGCCTGGCTGCAGAGGACATGGGTTTGTCCACGATGCCTCCTTGCTTTCCGGGAGGGGTGAGAAGGAGGACAGAGGGGCGTGCTCCCCGGTGCTGGAGAGGTGTTGGGGAAACTCCCCCAGCAGGAAGTGTGACAGGCGAGCTCTGACCTGGTGTGGTTCTTGGCACCGGCCATTCGTTTCATGTTGCTGACACCTCGGCTGCTCTGCGCACACTTCCTTCCAGCTTTCTCTTCACACCATGATGAAGCCTGTTGTGCAAAGGGGAGGCCTCGCCATGCACTCCCAACAAAGGTCCATTCTCAGAAGAATCACCTCCCAAAGTCATCCTGGGAGCTTTAAAAAAAAAAGTTTGCTGAAACCAGTTTGGCTCAGTGGATAGAGCGTGGGCCTGAGGACTGAAAGGTCGCAGGTTCAATTCTGGTCAAGGGCATGTACCTTGGTTGCGGGCACATCTCCAGTAGGGGGCATGCAGGAAGCAGCTGATCAATGTCTCTCTCTCATCATGTTTCTAGCTCTCTATCCCTCTCCTTTCCTCTCTGTGGAAAATCAATAAAATATATTAAAAAAATAAATATTTTTATTGATTTCAGAGAGGAAGAGAGAGACAAATATCCATGATGAAAGAAGATCATGGATCGGCTGCCTCCTGCACACCCCACCCTGGGAATAGAGCCCACCAGCAGGGCATGTGGGAATTGAACCCTGACCTCCTGGTTCATCGGTCAACGCTCAACCACTGAGCCACGCCAGCCGGGCACCCTGGGAGCGTCTGAATGGAATCCTGCCAGTTGGAAGCCAGCTGTTGTTCCGGAGAAGAAGCGGGGAGCTGTGTACCGTCATCTGACAGCCCGGGTCCCACTTCCGGGGCAGACAAGGCCGTCCTGGGTGCGTCTGTGACCTAACCGCCTCACAGCTGTCTGAGGTGCCCACTGCGAGGGGCACAGGGGAGGGGGGCTGACAGCTGCCTCCTTCCACCCCCCTCCCCGGCCAGGCTGTCCCCGGGCAAGTCTTGGCAGGCCCTGCCAGGCTCTGCAGGCCGGAGCAGCCCCGCAGGGGAACGCATTCTGTTCTATTCCCACCTCGAGGCAGCGGCCCTAATGGCAGATTTCAGTGTGGGGTTCCGTGTCTGCCTGTCATCTCCTTCTGGAAGGTGGGGTGACCGTCCTGAGCACGACACGCAGGAATAATCACTGTTCTCATCAGTATTTTTAACCTCCGTTGTTCACCGGTGGGTGTTGTTAGCGAACAGAATTAGACATACCCATTCTTTCCCTCCCCCCCACCCCCCTTTGATTTATTTATTTTTGCTCAGTCAACTCTCAATTGAAATTAAACAGAGATCTGTCAGCAGCGGGAGGTTAGAATGCTGAGGCTGGGGGATGTTTGGCCCCAGAAAGTGTAATTTGTTTCTACCTTTTTGAGGGGTAGGGGAGTGTGTGGGGGGGGCAGATATTAATCCTTGTATTTCTCTCCTCTGATTTTTTAAAAAAATAAAGCCCATGACAATAATAATGCCATTATGCAGAATTTGGACTGCTCCGGCAACGTTTTTGCAGTGATTTCATAACGCTGGGAAAAACAAGATTCATTAAACTTGAATTCACATGCGCAAAAAAGACGGGGGGAGATGGCCCCCCTGGTGTTGGGGAAGCCGGGGCTGGTTCTGGGGGGTGGGGTGCGGGAGGGAGCGGTCAGAGACTTCGCTGCTCTGAGTTTTTTTGCTGGTTTTCTCCCGAGCAAGTGTCTGGTCTCTCTGTGCCTCGGTCCCTTTGCCAGTGACAGTGTTTACGTCTCTCTCTGTCCCGTGTCTCCTTTCTCTGAACCGTTGTCCCCGTTCCCAGCACCCGTTCTAGAGAAATCTTCCTCAGTGGACAGTGTCACCCAGGTCCCCCCCTTTCTCGGAATTCCTCACCACTCCCCCCGTGGGCTGCTATCTCAGAGCTCAGCCCTGTCAGCTGTTCTAAGCGTGTACGGACCTGCGTCCCTGCCATCCCTTCAGCCTCACGTTTCTCCTGTGTCACCAACGCTTGCTTTTCTCATTGGCCACAAGCTCATCTGCTGCCTCCCGCTCTGGGTCTCCTCGCAAGAACTTCACTTCCTGCCACTCAGCTGCTGCCATCCAGGTCCTGGCCTGCTGGCACCAGCTCACAACCTCCCTCCTCCAGCCTTGGCAGGGCTGGAACTGCATCCCAGGACCTACGAGTATGTCTCCCAAACTCCAGGGGACACATCTCAAGCTCTTGAGTTATTTATTTATTTTTTTAACATATATTTTATTGATGTTTTACAGAGAGGAAGGGAGAGGGAGAGAGAGTTAGAAACATGGATGAGAGAAAGACATCGATCAGCCGCCTCCTGCACACCCCCTACTGGGGATGTGCCCGCAAGCAAGGTACATGCCCTTGACCGGAATCAAACCTGGGACCTTTCAGTCCGCAGGCCGACGCTCTATCCACTGAGCCAAACCAGTTTAGGCAATATAGGAGCGTCTTAAAGACAGAGGCTTCAGCCAACACAGATTTATCTTCTCATGTTTTACAAGGGGCTTCGTGTAGGCAGCAGAGGACACACGATGCTTTCCTGGAGCAGGTCATAGAATCGTCACAGGGACACACAGGCATGATGGGGAACATGCTGGTCTGGCACTCTCCCCCAGTTCTCCACGACCAGTTCCCAACTGGTCCTCAGAAGGACGGTGTCATCTCTAAGAAGGGAGAGAAGGCAGTGGCGGGACGGCTGGCGCTGGGTAGTGAAATAGCAGGAAACCTTGGAGAAAATGCCATGGCAGACTGCTCAGTTGTGGACTTTTGCGTGAGCTGTAAGCACACCAAGCTAGAGTTTTGAAAAGCAGGGTTCAAGAGGAAAGGCAGAGATACACACAGGACTGAGACCCTAAAAGGGATGCAGTACAGGCTGAGCATCCAGAGGCAAGAGGTTCCTTAGTTATCTGTTACCCCAAAGAGACTTGGTGCTGTTTTATTTCTGCTGTTAAAGGACATTCCTGCTGTTTACTTACAGAAAAGAACAAAGAGAACAAAGATGCCCGGGAATCCCACTGCAAGGTAGCTGAGCTCCACTTCCTCACCCGTTAAGGCTTTCTTAAAGAGAACTTACACGTAAAAGGGTCATTCCCACTCCCTCTCTCTCTCTCCAAGTACACAAGTACACTGTTCTACCCTTTGCCTCCACAACATTAATTGTATATCTTAGAGATCTTCCCAAATTCACAACCTCATTATTTTTAATTGGTTGTATGTATAGCTTTCCTTCATATCTTTTACCATTCCAACAATACTTTAAAAACATTGATATTATTTATGTTTGCTTTGCTATGGCTAGCAATGATGCAATGAACAACATTGCACACATATTTTCTATATACTTTCAAGTATATCTATAGATAAATTCCTATAGAGTTACTCAATTAGAATGAGCATGCGTTTATCATTCCAGAGTGCCTCCAATATACTATTTTTTATATTTAAAGTATTACATATGTCTCCTTTTTTTCCCTCTATTGACTTTCCCCTGGTCTCCCCTACCCCCCAGTATATGCCCTCATCTGCCCCCCCTTCCCGTGTCCTGTATCCATTGGTTATGCTTATACACATGCATACAAGTCCTTCGGTTGATCTCTTACCGCAACCCCATCCCAACCTTCCCTGCCTCCCTGTTATAGTTTGACAATCTGTTCAATGCTCCTTTGCCTCTGTATCTATTTTTTCCCCCCCGATTCTTTTCTTTAAAAAATCTTGCCTCTGCAGACTAGAAATAAACCTGCTTTATACTCACACAGTAGTGCATGAAAATACGTGGCTTTAACATTAAAAAAACTGCCAGTCTAATAGGGGAAAAAATCATATTCTTGTGTTTTGATGTGTATTTATTCATTAATAAGCTTAAATATTGTTTCAAAAGTTTATTTCTCATTCTTATTTTTTTTTGAAATAAACTCCTCCTTAGGTCCTTTGTTCATTTTAATATGTTGCTTAACTTTTTATTATTGATTGAAGGATATTTAGAAATTCAAGAAAATTGTCCTTTGTTCAGCACAAGTTGTAAATATTTTTCCAGTTTGTGACTTGTCCTCTAATTTTGCTTATGGCTTTTTGTTTTGTCACATTAATTTTAAAAAATGTGTAGTCAGATTTACTGTCCTTTTCTTTTATGGCCTTGAGCTCATTGGGGGTGGGGGTGTGTGGGGGGCTGTAGGAGATCAACCGAAGGATTGATGTATGTAAGCATAACCAATGGATATAAGACACTCGGGGATGTGTGTGTGGGGGGGTTAATAGGGAAAAAAAGGAGACATGTACTACTATTTATAATATTTTAAACAATAAAATAAATACGAAAAATATCTAAATGGGGTCTCTAATTTGGTACATTAAGGAAATGACAAAAAAAAACAACACAATTTTATAAGGACTTTATCCTCGTGTTTCATACAATTTGCCATGATATCCTTGTGGACAAAATGGAGAAATGAGAGTGGGATGATGATATACATCAAAGTGCCTTTAGAGTTTATTCAATGAATATACATGAAGAGTGCTGATTAATGGATCCACGCCAACTGGTTCCTTGGCCTTGATGAAGATAGAAGACATAATTCTCATTTTTTCATGCAGAAGAAAGGTCAAGATAGGACATTTAATTCTCAGGATAACAAAAATCCAGACTCAAGACCTCAATAGGCCAGAACAACGATTTTAAAACCAAAAAGACAAATTTAAGAGAGAGAAATCAAAGGTTTGTATTTTTATAAAAATTCACATATGTAAGAATAGATGGGAAGGCCTGGATACCAGATATTCATGTGAATAATATCACAACAAAGATACAATTCAGTGTGAGTTAATGGTGTAAATACCAAGAAAGTCTTAGTTTCTTTCTGGACTTCTCAATGTTTTTATTTTGAAAGAAAATTTGCAAAAAGAGTATAGAGAGGTCTCAGGTGCCTCTTTCTCTAGAATCTAGAGTCTAGATTGTTCCAGTGGTACATCCTACATAACTAGAGTACAATGTGAAAAGCAGAAAATTTCCATTTGTACACTCACATTCATTTATGTGTGTAGAGTTCCATAAAATATTGTCACATGTATAGACTCATGTATTCTTTACAGTTTTTAATTGATAAGTAACGTGAAAATTGACTTATCCATAGAAGAAATTTGTTTCTCTATCTCAGATAAATTGACTCTGGAATTTTGTATTTGTGACATTTCCTGAATAGAGGTGTAGACAGGGAGTGGACTTGCTCAGAGTACCCCTGTTGTACTCTGATCCTCCTATCCTTGTATTCCTTGGATTAGTGTAATCTGTATATTGACACACTATAGACCAGTGGTTCTCAACCTTCCTAAGGCTGAGACCCTTGCATACAGTTCCTCATGTGGTGGTGACCCCCAACCATGAAATTTTGCTACTGTTATGCATCGTGATGTAAATATCTGCATTTTCTGATGGTCTTAGGCGACCCCTGTGAAAGGGTCATTTGATCCCCAAAGGTTGACAACTGCTGCTATAGACCCAAAGGGAAATGGGACTTTTAGCAGAGATTGTCCTGTGAAGACCTGTTATGCAACAAAGGCCTTAGGCTTATTCTGCGTCATCACAGTGGTGGTTAAGAGAGATTGGAGGCAATTATAAGAAACTTGTAATTTGAGACTTTGACTTCTTGAAACTTTGACTCAAGAAAATGGCATCTCTTAAGACAAACTGTGAAAGAATAGGCAGGAACTGTTTAAATGCAGGCAGAGTGGCTATATGGTAAGAGGGACTTAGAAGGGATTCTGAAATTAAAAGACCACTGAAATTCTTCCCAACTCAAAGACTCGAGGATTCTATGTTGACGAGCATCATAAAGGAGCTGGAATGTTTGGGAGGATGGGTTTTTCTGTGTACCCCAGAGTGGAAAACGAAGGGGAAGAGGAGGGAAGAGAAAGAGAAAAGATAGAAGAAGATGTTGGTCCTAGTGCCCACATGTAGTAAAGAAATAAATAAAAGCAGTCATGAAGATACACCTTCAAAAGCTCTCTCTGTGCAACTTTCCCGATCAACTTAGTAAAAAAGCAGCGATTGCATACAGCCATGGTGCCCATTAATTATGAAGATAAAGAGGTTTGATAGATGTTTTGGTTACTCTTTATCAGTCTCCTTTGCCTTTCTCTCTTTCCTAGGCAGATTATACGTGTTGTGCTCGAAGAACACTGTTATCTAGTAGATTCCTGATACTGTTTTGACTGCCTTTTTTTTTTTCTTTTCTAATCTAACTTGAGCAGACCTGGATTACTAACTGGTGAGTGTACAGTTCTCTGTGTCACCCACTTCTGTCGCTGGTAAGGATCCAAGGAGACTGGGGTGATTGTCCTGTGAAGACCTGTTATGCAACCAAGGCCTTAGGCTTAATTCTGCGTCATCACAGTGGTGGTTAAGAGAGATTGGAGGCAATCTCTGCTAAAAGTCCCATTTCCCTTTGGGTCTATAGTGTGAGGTGGCTGCTGGCATTCGCTGAGGCTGGTGTGAGAGGGGCCTGTGCAGTAGTGGAAGCTGTGCCATGGATCTGTGCCATGGAGCTGGGCAGGAGAACATAGGTTCTACACGCATCTTGATTGAGATGGAAAGGGTGTCCGATGCATCAGTTTGGATTTCACAAAGCGAATAGAAGAGAACACACAAGTACGGGGACTTCAGCGAATGAAAATGTATTTATTCTTCACATAAGAAGGAGTTGAGAGTGCCAAAACCGGTTTGGTTCAGTGGATGGAGCGTCGGCCTGCGGACTGAAGGGTCTCGGGTTCGATTACGGTCAAGGGAGTGTGCCTTGGTTGCAGGCACATCCCCAAGAGGGGGCGTGTGGGAGGCAGCTGATCCATCTCTCTCTCTCATAGATGTTTCTGGCTCTCTATCTCTCTCCCTTCCTCTCTGTAAAAAAAAAAAATCAATAAAATATATTTTAATAAAAAAAGAAAGAAAGAAAAAGTCGAGAGAGCAATGGCCAGCTTAATCTCAGCGGCTCTATCATGCCACGGTGGCATCTCTGCAATGTTCTGGGCTTTTCCCTCCTGGTCTCCCAGAGCTCCAGGCAGCCTGCCAGCATTGGAGGAAGGGAGGAAGAAGAGAGAGTGGGGGAGGGGAAATAGAAAGAGGAGCAGATGACAGCAGCTTTCAGGAGGAGATGTCAATGCCTTTCCAAAGCTTCCCCTCAGTTTCATTGGCCAGGATTTTGCTCACCTTTACTCATAACCTTGGGTCACAAACTGACTGACATTTGTACAATGGAGAGAGAGAGAGAGAGAGAACACATTACCCTGTGAGGATGGACTATAGATCTCAGAGATTTAACTCCACATTTATTTGTAGATATCTTCCCCACCCCCAGACGCTGGGATTAAGAGCAAAGAGCTGGGAGAATAAGGATGTTGGGGAACTTTCCACTGAACTGAAATCATCCACCGAATTGCTCATAAAAAGTCTCCCTGGGATTTTGCTGTAGCCGTTCTCCGGGAAAATACCAATTGAGAGCGGTTTCTTCACAGCCTCTGCGTGTTGCGGTGAGCAGGGTGAGATGGGGTTCGGGGCCGTTGCGTTCTGGAGCCCCAGCAGGGGTTCAGAAAACGGTCCCCCTCCGTCTGAGAGCCGCGTTTCTGTAATTGAGACCAGAGCCCCACTCCCGGTGTCCCCAACTCGACCACATTGTGTTAGACGTTTCTTGGAAAGGACAATGCGGCCCCGATCCTGTGACCCCACCGCTGGCTTCATGGGCTGGGCGGCCAGGCTTTCAAGTGGTAATGCGAAACAGGCTGGTTTCGGGAAATGTGTGTGTTCCAGGCCTCTGATGGCTTGGGGGACTGGGAGCGTGTGAGGGGGGAGGTTTGGAGGAGCCCCCTTCTGTCAGAGAGGGCACCGGAGGTCACGGGAGTTAGGGGACTTGCCTGAACTTCCTCCAGGACAGCCAAGGTTCACCTGGAGCTTGTCTGATCTACGCCCCTTCCTCCTCCTCTTCTTCTTCTTTTTAAAAAAATATATTTTAATGATTTTTTACAGAGAGGAAGGGAGAGGGATAGAGAGTCAGAAACATCGATGAGAGAGAGACATCGATCAGCCGCCTCCTGCACGTCCCCCACTGGGGATGTGCCCGCATCCAAGGTCCATGCCCTTGACCGGAATCGAACCTGGGACCTTTCAGTCCGCAGGCTGAGCCAAACCAGCCCCGCTCATGCTTCTTCACGCGGCCTGTCTGCGGGATCCTGCTCCCAGCCTGTCCTGGATGTGTCTCGCTTCCCTTCTCTCTGCCGTGGTCCGTCCCCTCCCGCTCCAGGCACCGCAGAACACGCACCGGGCCCAGGTACAGTCAATCGCTTCCCAACCAAAGGCTTTTCCTCATGGCTGGCCAGGGCTGGCTTTCATCTGTCTGTCTGTTTGTCTGCCTGTCTACCTACCTACCTACCTACTTATCTATCTATCTATCTATCTATCTATCTATCTATCTATCTATCTATCATCTATCTACTTATCTATCTATCTATCTACCTACCTACCTACCTACCTACCTACTTACCTCTCTATCATTTGTGTTTTGGAGGAAAGAGCAACATATATGGTTTTCCCTTTATTTATTTATTTAAAAATTTTATCTTTATTGTTGGAAGTATTGCAAATGTCCCCCCTCCCACTAATCCCCTCTACCCCACTTCCGTCCACCCCCCAGGCCGTCACCACACTATTTTGTGTGTCCACGGGTTATGCATATATCCATATAAATCCCATATGTATTTTTAATGCCATGACTTTGAGTGGATACTAACAGTACTGATAAAATAGCAATAAACACAAAGGTGTGGTTTTTTAAAAATATATTTTATTGATTTTTTATAGAGAGGAAGAGAGAGGGATAGAGAGTTAGAAACATCGATGAGAGAGAAACATCAATCAGCCGCCTCCTGCAAAGCCTCCTACTGGGGATGTGCCCATAACCAAGATACATGCCCTTGACTGGAATCGAACCCGGGACCTTTCAGTCCGCAGGCTGACACTCTGTCCACTGAGCCAAACACAAAGGTTTTATTTCCATTCCTGTTCCATCTCTAACTCCCTAGCGTTAGGCTTTGACACTCCTCAAAACAAACTATTATGTATTATGTATACACACATGCATGCGTATTTACCTACATACATGTGTACTTACACTTGATGCATATACACGCCTATCTCTGTGTTTGGGGTATAATTGTTTAGAGTGCTGGAGTAATGGCCTAAGCATGCCTTTATCCATTTGTTTTTAATGTAAGCAATTTAATCATACCTATCACGAGTCATAGAAATAGACAAAGCTTTGAACACAGTAATTTCTCCATAAGAAACCAAGAAAATGATTTAAAATAAAGAGCAGGTTGTAAAATACATTGATGTGTGTTTTTAAGAAAACACACAGGGTATTTTTACTTACAATTTACAAGGCCTTTTCACACATACAATCTCTTCATGACGATCCTCTGGGGTAGGTGGTTTTCCTGTTCCTCCTTGGTAAATGAGGGAACAGGATTAGAGGGGTCCTATGGTTCTTTAAGTTTGCACAGTTGCCAAAACCGGTTTGGCTTAGTGGATAAAGCGTTAGCCTGCGGACTGAAAGGTCCCAGGTTCGATTCCGGTCAAGGGCATGTACCTTGGTTGTGGGCACATCCCCAGTGGGGGGCGAGCAGGAGGCAGCTGATCGATGTCTCTCTCATCGATGTTTCTAACTCTCTATCCCTCTCCCTTCCTCTCTGTAAAATATCAATAAAATATATTTAAAAAAAAGAGCATAAAAAATAGTTTGCACAGTTGAATGAGCAGTAGAGTGTAGAGAGCCTTGCTTAGTTTGAAGAACAGGGCAACCCAACCGAGAAAGACAGGACAACAAAGCACTTGAGTGTGTGCGCTTTGAAAGAGGACCAGGGATGTCCAGGGCTTCAGTCCAAGCTCACTGTCCTCTTGACCCCGGCCACCAGTCCCTGATGAGCTGAGTGGGCATCCTGGAGGCCTGTCATCCTGTAACCACAGAGGCTCTGGAACAGGATGGAAAGTGTTTATGTCATAATTTAAGTTACAGTCTGAAAAAAGGTTACATACACAGTATAAATATAAATGTGCGGTATGTGTATATTTAAAAATAAAAACCGAAACTCAGCCAGTGTGACTCAGTGGTTGAGCATCAACCTATGAACCAGTAGGTCAGGGTTCGATTCCCGGTCAGGGCACATGCCGGGGTTGTAGGCTTAATCCCCAGTGCGGTGTGTGTACGAAGCAGCTGATCAATGATTCTCTCTCATCATTGATGTTTCTATCTTTCTCTCCCTTTCCTGTCCTCTCTGAAATTAATAAAAATACATTTTAAAAAATAAAAAAATAAAAATTGGAAGGGATCATGGGAAAATAAATGGGCAGCCACGAGGGTGACTCTGAGTATGCTGCCATATATACCGGATCCTCTGCAAGCTGCGTGAGGAGGATTGTACCGATAACTAAATTTTCATATTTTTTATCTGGATTGAATTAACAGTAAATTTAAACATCCAAATACTAATAAAAATGAACATTACTGAGTGCAAGTACTAGGTCAAGCACTTTTCATGCCTAATCCCATTTAATCCAGCTCCAGGAGGTAAATATCATTATCATTTCCACTTTTCGGATGAGAACCTCGTGCCATAGGATGGTTAAATACCTTCTCAAGGTTATAAAGCTGGAAGTCAAGAGATGAGCACACTTGGATTTACGTTCTGTTTCCTTCCACCCCAAACACCAATAATCCCTCAATGTGCGTCCTATAAAGGGGACGGTGGGTCATTAAATTATGCAACTCATCTTAGGCGTTGATGTGTCTACACAGACTCTTTTGTCTGATGGTGGAAGAACTGCAATTGCTTGGCAGATGTTCACAGAGTGTCTAAATTCTTAGGAACTCTCTGTGGACCATCCACAAATGCGGGGTGAAATGCACTGAGGAGATAGAGATTTATAGGTTCCTTTGTAAAACGGGGTCCAGAATAGCAGCGGCTGCCGTGAGGAGTGATGCTGAGCGTGTTGCCAACACTGAGTCCTCTACTGGTGTAGGGCAGCACTGACCAGAATTTTGGCTCCAGTTGTAGGGGTGTTGGATAGTCCATAGGATGCAGAAATGGGGCTGCTTCTTCCATCCTAAGGAGCAGGGTAAGCTTTCCCCCACATCTTCATGAAGAAAGCCAGTACTTTGTTGGTCTTGGTCTGAATTGGCAGGAGAAATGCCTCAGTTCTCTACTTTGTCTATTTGCTGTTGAGAAAAGTTGTTTCTCACAGAAGGGAGCAGCCTGAGTTTCTTGCTTCTAGTGGGTCTGGGGTTTGTCCAGGAGCATGGGACTCCTCCTGAGACTTTAGTAAACCTTTGTAGAAATGTCCTTTCTTGCTGCAGGTGACAGCGTGGCCGCTCTGTGGGAGCAGATTGCTCTTTGAAAGAGAGAGTTACAGGAGGCTTTGGAGAACGGAACACAAAGCTCTTCTTTCGCACAACTTTCATGAAAGGGCTGGTCTACCAGGTACCTCTCTCTCTCTGGACAGAGCTTTCAGTCCCTAGCGTTCAGATACTTTATGCCTTTTTCTTCCCATTTCCCCTCTCAAAGCATCTGCTCTTCCAAGTGCTTTGCGGTCTCTCTTTTTGATTAGAGTCCTGTCTTTTTTGGCTGTGTTTCTCTGCTTCCTAAAAGAATCCCCCCACTCTGTCTCTGCCCCCCTTTTGTTTACTGCTCTCAGTTACTTTAAATCTTGAAATGTGTCTTATTCCAGGGTGTTTCCTCTTTGGTGTGAAAATTGGTCCGGTACCCACGCTCCTTAGCACTAGGCTTAGCATTCCTTCTCTGCCAAGCCCTTCATAAAGACTTGCTAATGAACCCCCCACCAGCCCTTGTCCTGTGGGGACAATTAAAAGCTGGCTAACCATAGGAAGGAGAAAGAAAATGATTCTTAGTCTTTTTCATCAGTGCCTTCAAGCTTCAGAACACATTTCTCGCCATTAGCTAGAATGCAGAATGTGGAGCAGGGAAGGGGAGAGAAGAGGTTTTGAGAGGAAAGACCTATGATACCTTCACGAGATCCTCCATTGAGGACTTTATAAACATTGGAAGGAAGAAGCTGCTACCATCTGCAGCCTTGTCCATGGCATGGATACACTGTGTGGAGCCAGCTTTCACAGAAGGACCTGAGCATGAGCTTAATTTTAATCCCAGTATAAGGCAGAGAAAGGTTAGATCAGCGGTTCTCAACATGTGGGTCACGACTACTTTGGGGGTCGAACGACCCTTTCACAGGGGTCGCCTGAGACCATCGGAAAATGCAGATATTTATATCACGATGCATAACAGTAGCAAAATTTCATGGTTGGGGGTCACCACCACCTGAGGAACTGTATGCAAGGGTCGCGGCCTTAGGAAGGTTGAGAACCACTGGGTTAGATGATCTCAGTCAAGGTCACACAGGGCTAGATGGGTTCATTCCTTGGCACGGTCTCTGCTTCTTCGGGAGAGAAGATTTCTGCTCACCTTGAAGTCTTAAGAAAACGTATTAATTGATGATGCCACTGGCCAGGGCTGGGCTGAGATACCAGGCTGTGCTCAGCATCTGCCTGGTTCCTGAGGGAAGTGGAAGCTACCTGCTGTAGCCAGCCCACGGGGTGCCAGGGAAAGAGGGAACCACTGTGGTGCAAAAACACTCTCTTAGCCCACGTGGGGGAGATGGGATACAGAACACACCACTCGTCTTCAAAGAGAGTCGGTGGATATTTGATTTCCGCAAACACTTCATTATGGGGTTCGCTGCAGCACATTCTGCAATTATAAGTTTTATGGCAACTCCCATTACTAAACCATTTTCATCCCTCTCTGAGCTGTCTGAAAAATCCTAAAAGGAGAGGAAAGTTTTGAGGCGAGACCGTGCCTGGTAGAGGATGGATGGCTTCTGGGAGCACAGAGAAGGCGAGACCACCTCATTAGCTGCCTCTAACTTATTGTTGAGCAGGAAGACGATTTTGTCTCCCCGATTTGCAAAGGAGTTAAATGCTTCTCTTTTCTTTATTGTGGATTTGTGGGAACGAGGCAGAAAGACCTCCTATTCAAAGCCGTGTAGGATTTCGAAGAAAGGTTGGGAGGAAAGAATTCTTAACGGAGTTGCTTCTAAACAAGCCAGGGAGAGGGCTGCACATGATGTCAGCATCTATCTACAGCATCAATGTTCACATTTTACATTCTCCTCTGCTCTGCCTCGACCACTGTGTCCTTGCCATCTGGGTTCCGGTGCAGATAAAGGCTTTGAAACCTAAACTTGGAGGAGAGAAACATGGCACGCATCCTGGTTTGTGATCATTTCTGAGGTGGTAGACTCAGCCGGAAGGGTTAAGTGGATCAAGCCGGTTTTGGATAAGGTTGAGTCAGTACCATATGCCAACCGGTGACAGGCACTTTTTAGAGACACAAAGTTCTTAAACAGGATTTCTGACACACAAAATCTTTCCTCCCACTGTCTTGAAATGTGGCTTTTATTAATCAGGAGCAGACTTTTTCCCCTCAGTCAGTCACATGACTGTCTTCTCTGTGTGTGGTGGTTTTGACTCAACTCCCCCAGCCCATCTTCCCTCAAATCCTGATTTTCACTCTTTTTTCAATGCTAACCTCAGTTTTTTGTTTTGTGTGTGTGTGTGTGTGTGTGTGTGTGTGTGTATGTGTGTGTGTGTGTGTTTTCCACTCCCTCCAAATCCCCTGATTATCTTAGGCTGTAAGTCAGTCTTTGTTCTCAAAACTGATTTGCCGCACAACCAGATTGAAATATTTGTCTATAAACGATCTAGATGGTTTGCAAATTGTTTCATATACATTTCTCAGCTCCCTACTTAGATGATAAGTGTACTGGGGACAAGGATCATCTTTTATGTACCCGACTGTAGTCCATGTTAGGAGAATTCTAAGACCTAGTGTATGCTTCTTGAACAGTTGCTGAGATGTAATATAGGATGTATGAGAATGCTTTTTTATTTTTCCTTATAGGCTGTAAGCTCTTTAAGAACAAATCTTTTAAAAATTCATCTTTTGGGGGCCTTACATTTATTTGATGCTTAATAAACGTTTGTTAACATGAGTGCTCGGTGACCACCTTAGAGAGGCCATTGTCTTTAGCTTCCCGCCAAATGTCCAGGTCCTCACACCCTCTCAGACATTGAGGAACATTTTCATAAGTGCTGCTAATTGTTTGTAATGAGCAGAGGTGTTTGGGCTTCTCTTTGGATGCTGTTGCTTTTCCTCCACGTGTTTGTAAACATTATTTCCTTGGGAAGTTCCCACTGTACACTCTTCTGCATCCTTCGTACACAGAGACAGGAACCTGAGAAATAGGAGTATTGCTCTATTGCGCACTTCACTTCCTAGTGATACTACTTTTGGAGTTCTTCCACCTTATTTGGAAAACATATTGAATAAAAGTATTCACAAAGCACTGACCTGTATGTCCTATAACAACATAACCTCCCCCTCACCCCTGCCCCCCGTTCACACACAGCCATCTCCCTGGCTCCATCTCTCCTTCCTAACACTGCGGATCTATAACTGAACAGTTGCCTGGTGCGGTCAGGACGGTCCTCCCATAGTCTTCTTTTCCACCACATGGTATAATGGTATCATGAACACTTAGCCCGGGACCTCAAATCCCAGCCAAATTTAAATTTCTTTAAATTTTTTCTTAATTTAAAGAAAGCTCACTTATGATTTCCTAATATTATTATTTCCCAATGTAATAATAAACTTATTTTTTTTGTTAGGATTTGACTCTGGTTTTTTAAGACCCTAATGAAAGATCAGTTGGATTCTGTTACCATTATTATTTCTTCACTAATAAAATTATTAAAATGTTGTAATTGACAGTTCCTCAAACATACTATTTTGAAACATTCAACTAGGAAAAGGGATTTCATTTATCTCTTCATTAGCAAACATGTACTTAACATCTACTTGGTGATGTTTAGTGAAACACTAAAAAATAAAGGTGCATCTTATCTCTGCTTCCTGGAGCTTTACAACCTAGAAGGTGGTTGAAATGACTTCTAAGTTGAGGATTTGGGACCTGATGTAGAGGCCAAGGCTGCACATCTAGGGTCTGAATGGAGCAATGAACTCAGGGCCATAGAGGGGCGCAGCTGCGATCCACCCACAGCCCACACTTCCAGGAGCTGGTAGAGTAAGTGCCGGAGTCTGCATGATGGACCTCCTTTCAATCCCATTGCAACGTACAGTGCTCTGTGTGTCTGGCTCCTGCCCCTCTCACCAGCTCATCTCTTGACACCCTTTCCTGCGTACACAGGCCAACCGCTCTGAACTGTTTCCAGTCCTGGGGGTAGAGCCAGGGTTTTCTAGCTTCTATAACTTTGTTCATGCTGCTCCAGCTACTTACACAACATCCTTCTCCAATTGCTTCTTGTGTTGACCACCTGACCTTTAATCCTTCATATCTGAGTGCTATATACAAGAGCTCTGAGCCATTGCTGTGACTCCCTACTCCTGCTAAAGTCTGATTTGGGGTCCCTTAAATGTGCTTTCAAACTCCATCTACATATCCCAGAACTTACCCCATTACATTGAGATTGTCTGCAAACTTACCTATCGCCTCAGTAGCCTCTTTTCCCCACCCCTCTCAGGCCAGCTGGCATCTCTTCGTCTTTGTATGCATGGTATTCGGCACATGCTTGGAATATGACAGACATTCTGTGTTTGTTCAAGAAGTTAGCCGTTAGTGTCATTGCTAAAATTTTTGAAATACTTATTTTTATTGCTTTTATATTGCTACTAAGAAGTGAGGTTTGAGCACTCTTACTGAACCCCAACCATGTACTTAGACATGTGCTTGAAGATTTTGTATGTATATATACACACATAATATATATATACATACATATATATATAATATAACATTATAATATAATATAATATAATATAATATAATATAATATATATAATATAAAATCTTCAAGCATATACACACACACACACACACACACACACACACAGAGTCTCTGACCTCTCAGAGCTCATCATTTATCAGGAGAAAACTGGCATGCCAATGCCCCATTTAATGTGGTGAATATTCACCAGTTCATGTGGTAAATCTTATATTCATCACTTAATGTTTCAAAATAATTTAGAGTGAAGAAATAAGTCTGTTGTTTTTTTTCCTTTTCTCTTGCAAATGCGGCATAAATTTGCTTTAATTATTTAAAGAGTTTCTCAATTATACAGTTATCCTTTGTTCAGATATTGAACCTTTTTTGCTAGGATTTGACTCTGGTTCTTCAGACCCTAATGAAAGTTCAGCCTGACAGTGACAAAGATCTTAGGGAAGGAAACAGGTTTATTGCTTGTAGCGGCGTGGCGTCAGTCCTAGCAATGGACACTTATCTTTTGAGCACTTGGGAGGAGGAGGATGCAAAGCTATTGAGTAAAGTCCTTACTGAGATTGCTTTCTCTCCTTGGGATGAAAAATGACCACACATGAGGCACTCTAGCTCAAAATTGGGAAAAGCTACCTAAATTTATTTCCATGAAAAATGTGCTCTGATTGCTAGTCCTTGAAGAACACTACCCAGTTTGGGATCAACTAAGAGTTAGATGATTAGGATATTATTTCTTTTTTTTTAAAGTATTTTTATTGATTTTTTACAGAGAGGAAGGGGGAGGGACAGAGAGTTAGAAACATCGATGAGAGAGAAACATCGATCAGCTGCCTCCTGCACACCTCCTACTGGGGATGTAACTTTGACTGGAATAGAACTGGGACCTTTCAGTCTGCAGGCTGACTCTCTATCCACTGATCCAAACCAGTTTTGTCAGGGTATTATTTCTAAAGTTGATTTTAGTCCACATTGTAGCAGAAAAGCTATTTACTTACATAACTGTTGATTTAGAGAACCTATGGATTTGGGCTGGAATCCTAGAGTTTGAGAGATAACTGAGAAGTGATGTACAATCACTCTCAATAAGGCCAAGATTAGCCTATCAGGGTATCTCAGCTTCTCCCAGATATGTGTGAGGTGTAGAATTAGGAGCCATTTTTAAATTCCAGGCATCTGTTTACATTCACTGAGTAACCTTCTAGATAAAGAAGGCAAGAGCAACACCGACCACAACAAAAACTCTGTCATGTATTTGGGCTGAAGACACACACAGACCCTTCTTTGGGAAGTGGGAGAGTAATAGGAGTGTGGAGGAGCAGGGGTGCTGAGACCTTCGTGGCGGGGTTCAGGATCTGAAGGAGGGGCCGATGCACAAATGAAAATCCTATACAAGAAACATCAATTTAGAAGACATTGGGGGCCAGGTGTAGCCTCTTTCTTAAAGAGACACACCAACTTCTGGCCTGGTCTGCCTTTTATTTACTTGAATATACATTTTCCCTTTAGTAATGCATACAGGCATATCAAAGGTAAAGTTTGGTAAACAGTAAAAGAATTAGGAGGTTAGGGAATTGCCTTGAGCCACCACTATCTCAATACAAACAATTGGTGCTTAGTGTCAGCCCTGCTATTGCCCAAGGTCCTTTGGCCTTCGATTTTTGGTGCTCTCTCATGACAGTATTGGCAAGTGGTGGCTTCCTGCATAGGGACAATGGGCAAGCAAGATGACAGGAAGGTAAAAATGGTCCCTTAGAAAAGGTTTACTGTAAAGGAAGAAATTGTTCTGCAGAGTAAGCCAGATCCTGCAACAAGGCCTATGGGCCAGAAAGAAGCAGTGGTTGGTTATGGTAGGCTGTTATTTAAGCTATTCTTTTTCTTTCTTTTTTTAAATTTTATTAATTTTTATACATATCTCCCGATTGCCCCCCCTCCCTCCCAGGCATAACCCAACCCCCCAGTGTCTATGTTTATTGGTTATGCTTATATGCATGCATACAAGTCCTTTGATTGATCTCTTATCTACCTCACCTAAACGTTAATCTTCCTGCTGTAATTTCACAGTCTGTTTGAAGCTTTACTGCCTCTGTATCTATCCTTTTGTTCATCAGTTTATAATGTTCTTTATTATCCACAAATGAGTGAGATCATGTGATGCTTCTCCTTCATTGACTTTTTTTTAAAATATGTTTTTATTGATTTTTAGAAAGCGAAGAAAGGAGAGGGAGAGAGAGAGAGAGAGAGAGAAATATCATTGATAAGAGAAAATCATTGATTAGCTGCCTCCTCAATTGCGCCCTATTGGGGATCAAGTCCGCATGTGCCCTGACCTGGAATCGAACCAGTGACCTCTTGGTTTTGGGTCAACGCTCAACCACGGAGCCACACTGGCTGGGCTATGTAAGCTATTCTTACCCAGCTACCCTTACAGTACCTGTGGGGCCAGGGATCCCCCACTATGTGCTAGTTGAATGGTGGAAGTTGAGAGCATCATGGGGTTCCACCAGGCTTTCTGTGACAGGCCCCGTTTTAAACACAACATAAGGCAGAGAATAGGGCATTGTTCTTAGGGAATTTCAAGAGCATCACTGACTGTACCTGGCTTGTGGGGGCAGTGGCTCCCTGTGCAGGAATGTCTCCAAGACCAGGAGAGAGGCTCTTGCCTGCAGAGTCCTGGTTCTGTGCATTTATACTCAGAGCTGTATGATGTCAAGTACAGGGAAGAAGAGTTACCTGGAGATGAGATCCCAGAGTTGGCCTCTGGTGCCAGATCAGGGAACATGTAGGAGTAGGAACTACTTAGAGTGTGGACATCTGGACGGTGACTCTGGGGAATGACATTCTGAGGGGTCCTGGACACTCTACAAATCCATGGGCTGAGAAAAGGGGATGAGAAAAAAGGAGAGATGAGGGGAGTCCAGGAATTTCCGGGTGAGACCAGATGCCGAGGGAAGCTGTGAGCCATGAGCAGGAGAAACATTTCTCTGGTCAGTGTGAATGCTTTCTGAAATGGAAGATAGCAGTGGAAGAACAAAAACATAACTCCAGGGTCTAGGTAGGAGAAAGAACTGGAAGGTCAATTGGAAAGGCATGAGAATTACTTAGGATCTTAATTCTGGCTTGTTTCCTTGTCCTAGAATTATAATCGGGAAACTAGCTATGCTTTAAACTCATGCCAAGCTGACAGTGAAATATGACTGCATGCATATAATTTATTATATCCATATTATAAAAGTTGAGGTTCCGTCACGCTGCCATACAAGTACACATGCATCAAAATGGCCTCAGCCATCATGCAGTGAGCCCGTTGGGGGAAAAGACTGGTTCTAGGGGCTCATTTCTTAGAGGAGGAGAGGCCTCAATTTAATGTACAAAAAAGTCAGTAAATAGTGATGATCAGGTATTCTATCATATCCCTGTGCAATAGGCTGGAAAGTCCCCAAGGTCTCTGCTCTCAGACGATGTTGCCTGGTGGAGGGTCAGAGCAGCCAGGTGCTGGGATGAGAGGGAGTGGAAGGAACGGATGCCACAGGGTGGTGATACACAAATGGCTTAGGGACTATTAATAAGACATTTTCATGGGCATATTCATGGCATATCTGAAAAAATTTTTAATGAAATATTTCAAACATTAAAAACGTATAAAGGATAAAATAATGGGTAATTTGAACCCAAATTAAGAAACAAAAAATACAAAACACCACAGATGAATTTCCTTGTGTGAGAGATTTCACTAAGTCTTAACTTATCTCTGAAAATCTTAGCTGGGCAGGTTTCTTATGGGACCTGTCTTTGTTTGGGCCGATCTCACCTGATACCAATAGCATGGATTAGATAGTTAATAAGCAACATAAATCTATTTCTCACAGTTCTGGAGGCTGGGAAGTTCAAGTGCAAGATCAAGGGGTCTGCAGATTTGGTGTCTTTTGAGGCTCATTTTCTGGTTCATAAATGCAGTCTTCTTGCTGTGCCTCCCAGGGCAGAAGGGGCGAGGGAGCTCTCTGAAGCCTCTTTTATAAGGGCACTAATCCCATCCACGAGGGTTCCACCCTTATGACCTCGTCCCCCAAATCCCCACCTTCTAATATCATCGCATTATGGGTTAAGTTTCAACATGCATTTTGAGGGGACATAAACATGCAGTCTCCAGCAGAATATGAACACAGCCAGGTCCCTGGATGAATTAGGACTGTGATGGGTGAGGGAGCTAAGAAATAAGGAGGATCAGTCTCAAGAATTCCTAACTGGAGAAACCCCCCTTTTTAACAGAGAGTCTTGCTCTTTCAGCTCAGAACTTGCAGTTCAGGAGATCTGCCCAGGCTTGGAGCCTGATTTCTCTGAGGGGCTGAGGGTTTGGAATAATCTGGGGCAGACATAAGAGTATAAAAGAGCAAGCAGTCACCCCCTAAGCAGGCCTAAGCTGCCTCTCTATGTTAGCACATGGAATTTCCAAAAGGATCCGTTGTCTCCCTTTGAAGAAACTGTCAGTGGCAAAACTTTCCCAAATAATTTCCTTGCAAAATGCAGAATGCTCTTGTGCGGAACGCGGCGACACTGCTGTTGAGCAGCCTCTTCCATTTGTATGAGCTCGGGAATATTAAGCACTCTGACGCAGACGCAGAAAATAGCTTGCTTATCCCACGGTGCCTGTCAGTTGCATTGTGGGCGCTGGCCCTGGCACAGTGGGGCTTCGGGCAAGTCTGGTTCTGTGTGAGACTGCGTGTACCTCTGAGAACAGGGCCTTTTGAGGTCTCGGTGCTTGAGGATTTTAAACAAGAGTGGGTGGGTTAGCAGGATCTTTCTCTCTAGCAGTCTGCCTACCCAACCCCCCTAACCCCTTTCCCTGATCTCTTGGTTGTGTTCTCAGGGCTGGGAGGTTCCACTGGAGGGCAATAATCATTCCAGATAATTCGAATTTCCTCTGTTTGGTGGTTGTGATCTGCAAACAGGGGTGTGGCTAGAAGATTGCAAAGAGATTCAGCATATCTGGGGACCAACAGTAGGTTTCACAGTTTGGCTAATTCCACAAAACTAGGGTGACAATAATGACCATCAATAATGATGGCATGTGTACCTGGCTTGTGGGGGCAGAATCCTGACATGAGGGACGTACACTGGACCGAGCCTTTTTAATAGATTGTCGTATTGATTCTTACACCAAACCCTATTCGGTGGCTTTTATCTCCCCCAGTTTAGAAGTGAAGAAGAGGCTGGATAACTTGCTTAGGGATACACAGTCCTGAGGGAGCAGCCCGAGGGTGTGAACCTGGGTCGATGTGGCTCCATGGGCTGTTCTTTTGACCTTGCCAATGATTCCCAAACTCATGTGCATAAGGACACCTACAAGAGCTGAAACGGGTTTGGCTCAGTGGAGAGAGCCTCGGCATGCGGACTGAAAGGTCCCAGGTTCGATTCCAGTCAGGGGCATGTACCTTGCTTTGTGGACACATCCCCAGTGCAGGAGGCAGCTGATGGATGTTTCTCTCTCATCGATGTTTCTAACTCTGTCCCTCTCCCTTCCTCTCTGTGAAAATCAATAAGATATATTAAAAAAAAAAAGAACACCTACAAGGGTCATAAAAAACCAGATATTTGGATATTTGGTCCTTATCCCCCATGAATTCTGATTGATTAGGTCGGGGGCGGGGGGGAGGGGAGGACTGTTTCTTTTACATGCATCTTAAACACACTCCACAGGCGATGAGGTGGCGGAGGAACCCTGCTTTGAGAAACACTAGAATGTGGCTCTGACGATGGCCAGGCCGCTTACTGGGCATCTGCAGGCATTGGGGAAGGGGACACTCTCTCACAGGGAGTGGGGTCTTCATTCTGGCTTCTCTCCTGTCCTAAAGAGCCATGCGGGTGAACCTCAGCTGCCCCACCGTTTGGGTTCCCGGGCTGGGTTGGCACAAGCGGATGCCCTCAGCCTGGGCCTCTGGTCTGCCAAGGAAAAGCTGGAAGGCCCGGGGGTTTTCTAGAATTTCTCCGGTGGTCAGAAATTCCAGGGGCAGCCAGCGGGGAGAGGGTCTCTCTGGCCTCACTTCACCGTATCGGTCTCAGCTCAAATGCATGGAGTGTAACTGGTGAGAACTGGCCTGATTTCGGGCAGGATACAGGACCCCACGTTTCGGTGCCATGCTCCCCAATGGCACAGGCTCCATGCCTTCCTGGGGAGCAGGGAGTGCCGCTCAGCTTTATAGGGAGGCCTGTGGGGGAAGGCAGTTCAGATCCAGTCTAATACATCGGCCGCAAAGTGAACGGCCCATAGATCCTTATGGAGAGATTTCCTTTCCAGAAACCATGTCAGGCCGAAACCGGTTTGGCTCAGTGGATACAGCGTCCGTCTGCGGACTGAAAGGTCCCAAGTTCGATTCCGGTTGCGGGCATGTACCCTGGTTGTAGGCACATCTCCACTGTGGGGCGTGCAGGAGGCGGCTGACCGATGTCTCCCTCTCATTGATGTTTCTGACTTTCTATCTCTCTCCCTTCCTCTCTGTAAGAAATCAAGAAAATATATTAGAAAAAAAAAAAAAAAGAAAGAAACAATGTCAGGCCGAAACCGGTTTGGCTCAGTGGATAGAGCGTCGGCCTGCAGACTGAAAGGTCCCAGGTTCGATTCCAGTCAAGGGCATGTGTACCTTGGTTGCGGGCACATCCCCAGTGGGAGGTGTGCAGGAGGCGGCTGATTGATGTTTCTCTCTCATCGATGTTTCTAAGTCTCTGTCCCTCTCCCTTCCTCTCTGTAAAAAAATCAATAAAATATATTAAAAAAAGAAAAAGAAAAAAAAAAAAAAGAAGCCATGTCAGCAGATCACAGTCCCCATCAGCCTTCCTGGCAGGCAGATCGGGAAGTCCAATGGGTAAGGTTCTCCACCTTCTTTTCCCCTCTCCTTTGCGGCTCTGGTTCTTATCTTCCTTCCTAGTGTGGGGTCCTTGTGCCCACGGGGGCCCCTCCTGCAGGGAGGTCTCTCATGCAGCCCCATACCCTGGGCTTTGCTGGGTCGCATCATTGGATTAGAAAAACTCTCCTCCCGTGGACACGCTCAAATTCAGCCAATTTGGCCCTGGCACGTAGAAGCTACGGCTCGCTGCCACCTATTGAGCAGATCCGGAGACAAAGAAAACCGGCTGCGTGTGTCTAATTTCCATAGGACGCCGGGGTCAAAGGCTTTGTCAGCTGACTCAGGATAAAATGGCAGCGATTTCCTGGGCTTTCCTGCGGAGCTTCACGTTTGAAAGGAGAAGGCATGAGAAAGAGAAACAATACAGTGGTACCTCGAGATACGAGTGCCCTAACATACGAGACTTTTGAGATACGAGCCGACGAGCGAGCGATTTTTGCTTTGAAATACGAGCAACATTTGAGATAGGAGTCATCACGCGGATCGGCCGGCTGCACACGACCCACCAGTTTACCGCGACTCGAGGGTCTCATAGTTTCCCACGCCTCAAGGTGACGGAACGAATTAAACTCGTATCTCGAGGTACCACTGTACTCTAAAAAAAGCATCTCAGGTCGTGATGGCAACCAGGTAGGTGGTAGGAGATGATTAGGGAAGAAAGCCCGCGTGTGAGGCATCTGATCAGAGAGCTCAGGGAGGATTAACCTGTAACTTGTCCTGTCGTGGGCCCTGCTACCCATGTTCTGGGGCTCCGGGCACACTTTGTGGGGTCAGCCTTCTCCACGCCTCCAGGGGAGCATGGACAGTTGAATCTGAGCTGAGCCTGTGGACACTGGCTCTGGCCGTCACCTCCTCAGTCATCTTTGGAGAGAGATTCCCGGCTACACTGGGGTCTTCTCCTCGGGGTGATGTGGGCTCCCAGGCGGCAGAGCGGTGGTTTTCAAAACAGGGAGCTGATTTTTTAAAAAAATATATTTTATTGATTTTTTACAGAGAGGAAGGGAGAGGGATAGAAAGTTAGAAACATCGATGAGAGAGACATTGATCAGCCGCCTCCTGCATGCCCCCCTACTGGGGATGTGCCCGCAACCAGGATACATGCCCTTGACAGGAATTGAACTTGGGACCTCTCAGTCCACAGGCCGATGCTCTATCCACTGAGCCAAACCGGTTTCCGCAGAGAGCTGATTTTGACCTTCTTTCCCCAGGGAGCATTTAGCCACGTCTGAGGTCAATTTTGGTGGTCACGAGTGGGGGCGGTGGGGGTGTTACTATGGAGACATAATGGGTAGAGGCCATGGCCGCTGGTCATATAGGGAAGCGCTACAAAGCAAAGGATGATCTGACCCAAACATCAGTAAACGAAACCCCGTACCAGCAGAAGCCTGTTCTACCTGGGGAGTGGGCCAGGGCAGTGGCCACAGGATGGCACTCTGAGTTAGAAACCTCAGCACCAGTTGTGAACTCTTAACCGCGATCCATCAGTTTAGCAATGGAAAGGGGCCTGCTTGCCACTTGCCCTCGAAGGAGGGGCGGGGGGGAGGGGACAGCTGAAATCCAAGCTTCCACTGTCTCCATTTTCTCAGCACCCCTGAAGGAGTATGTGTATCCCTGCCCTGGGCCCCAATGTCCTGAGAGAAATGTAAAAAAATGTGTGTTGCTGGGATGGCCCTCTCTGTCTGTCGGTGGAGCCTTTCCTGGAGAGGATCTGAGCCTGCAAGGTCTGTGGGGAGTGCCGGGGGGTGGGAGGGAGTCTGTGGGGAGCGCTGAGGGGGGGTCAAGGCCCAGGTCTGTTGTGCTCATAACTGTCTCCATGGCTTCCAGCCCAGGGTTTGACACATCAGGGCAATCATTAAATTCCTGTGGAACGAATGAATGAAAGGATTACCTGCTGAGCGTGAATCATTCCACATGTTTCTTACTCCAGACCTTGAGAAGGGCTCCTGGTTAAAGAGGAGGGAGGCGGCCCTCTCCCTCTGGCTGGCACTGTGCCCTCAGCTGTTCAGTGGAATGTGGTGGTGAGTGCGCAGGCTTCACAGTCAGAAGGACTTGTGCCTCAATCCTGGCTCTGTTATTTCAGGGGGTGTAAGGTTGATCACGTGGCTTAACCTTAATGAGCCTCTATTTCCTCACCTGTAACTTAGTGATGATGGCTGTTCTCTACTTAGTTCAGAAAGTTCTAGAGCAGTGGTTCTCAACCTTCCTAAGGCCGCGACCCTTGCATACAGTTCCTCATGGGGTGGTGACCCCCAACCATGAAATTTTGCTACTGTTATGCATTGTGATGTAAATATCTGCATTTTCCGATGGTCTTAGGCGACCCCTGTGAAAGGGTCGTTCGACCCCCAAAGGGGTCGTGACCCACAGGTTGAGAACCACTGTTCTAGAGGATTGCAAGAAATAATGCAGGATGAATAATGATGTCCTAGAGATCTTCCCAAGAAGCTTTAGTGGGAGCATCAGATATAGAAGGGTAAGCGAGCAAAATTAGAATGACATAAGTGTCACTGGAGAAATATAAAGAAAATGATATATGGAAACACCTCTACAGGGTGTTCCAAAAATGTATGCACTCACTTTGAATAATTATAAAGGCAGTGTTTATTAAGATATATTTCATTTTCAAGATGTAACAGAAACCAGCTGTTAAAGTGTGCATACGTTTTTTAGGACACCCTGTATATGCCTGGCGCTTCTGGGGAGGGATTCCATCAACACGAATTCCCTTCTCCTGATGGAAAATGCCATAGGACTACGGAACAGGGGTGGGCATGAGTTATAGAAGAAGGCGGTTACACAAGCTTACATGACACAGTGTCGTTTCCAGAGGGAGAAGAGGAAATGGGGGCACAGTCTGGACTGGGGAAGGGTGGGGAGAGCTTGGGAAGTCAACGTGGGAAATGGGAGAAGAAATCAAGTGGGAATGAGAGGCCACATAACAAAGACAGAGCTGAGGCTGAAATGGCCCGGTGCATGAACTCGTGCATGGGTGGGGTCCGGCCAGCCTGGCCAGGGGGTGGGGACATGGGCGGTTGGCCGGCCTGCCTGCTGTTCGAACTCCTGGTCGAGGGGACAATTTGCATATGAGCCTTTTATTACATAGGCTATACACTGAGTGGTCATATTATTATATACAGTGGTATCTCGAGATACGAGTTTAATTCGTTCCGTCACCTTGAGGCGTGGGAAACTATGAGACGCTCGAGTCGCGGTAAACTGGTGGGTTGTGTGCAGCCGGCCGATCTGCGCGATTACTCCTATCTCATATGTTGCTCGTATTTCAAAGCAAAAATAGCTCGCTTGACGGCCCGTATCTCAAAAATCTCGTATGTTAGGGCACTCGTATCTCAAGGTACCACTGTACTCAGAGATCATCATAATCTGGCCACTCAGTGTGGAGGAGTAAGTAGGCATAGGCATGCACTTGCCCTGTTTTCTCCTCGGGTGTGGATCCAGGGCTGGAGGCAGGGACATGGATAGTATCGATGAGCTCACAGGCCCATTAGTGGGGTCCAGTGGTGAAAGGGGATGGACCCGGGAGAGAGAGAGCAGATCAGGAAAAGGAACCGAGGGCCTGGGGCTAGGAGAAAGGGGAGAAGAGGTAAAGGAGAAGGGTGGGAATTTGACTCAGACCCGGGAACCCTAGAGTTGCCACTTTGTGGGAGCAGAAGTTCCGGATGATGAGAAATTCCACAGTGAGGCTGTGTGTTTGGGGAACTGGAGGAGGGGTGAGGGCCTGGGAGGAGAAGCAGCTGAGCTCCGTGCATGTTGACTCTGCCTGGGTGGCAGGAGGCGAGGCCACCGGAAGTGGAGCCAGTCAGAACTGTCCTTGGTAGGCACTGAATTGTGTTCTGCCTGAAAGACACGTTGAAGTCCTCACTCCCAGTGCCTCATTGGACATAGCCTTGCTGCAGAGATAATTCGGTAAGGTGAGGCTGTACTGGAGTAAGGTGGACCCTTGATCCAATATGCTGGTGTCCTTATGAGAGAGGAGAACGCCACGTGATGACAGAAACAGAAACGCAGCCTGCCACATGCTGACAGAGGCAGAGGCTGGAGTGATGCAGCCATAACCAAGTATGGGAACCTCTTTCACATCCTGCGTGGTTCAGGGTTCCCATTCAGGGTTCGGGTTCTGGAGGAGGCCGCACGCAAATGAAAAGGGAGACTAGAAAAGCATTAATTTGGTGATATTGGGGTGCCAGGTGGGAGCCTTCCTCTAGTGCAATGATTCTCAACCTGTGGGTCGCAACCCCTTTGGGGGTCGAACGACCCTTTCACAGGGGTCGCCTAAGACTATTGGAAAACACCTATTTCCCATGGTCTTAGGAACCAACACACCGCTCCTCGGTGTAGCAAAGTGTAGCAATGTAGTTTACTGTTGTCATATTAAGACTGTTACCCATGCTACACCACGATTCAAGACAAAATTTCATTTATTTGTCATTAGAGATAAATATTTCACAATATATAATTACATATTGTTTTTGTGATTAATCCCTGTGCTTTATGTTCCATTTGTAACAATGAAAATACATCCTGCCTATCAGATATTTACATTACAATTCATAACAGTAGCAAAATGACAGTGATGAAGTAACAATGGAAATAATTTTGTGGTTGGGGGTCACCACCACATGAGGAGCTGTCTTAAAGGGTTGAGGCCTTAGGAAGGTTGAGAACCACTGCTCTAGTGGAAAGGCTACCCCTTGCTCTGGCCTTTTTCTCCTTTTAATTAAGACCATGGGACACACCCATAGCCTTTAGGCAGGAAATTCCAAGAACAGAAATTAACATGAAACAAACAGGTAGAGGCTGCTCCAGCTAACAATGTTTCAACCAAACAGTGATTGATTAGCTCTGACCTTTCAGAGCGATGAAGGTTGACCAGCCTTCTGGTCTCTGGTCCACATCTTTCTATCAGTGAGACAGTGTTTGGTTTCTGGCAACCAAGGAAAGCCAACTTGGCCAGCCATCACGGGGGGCTGGGAAGGGGCCAGGAAGGATTTTCCTCTTCAGGTTTCAGAGTGAACAAGACTCGGCTGCCTCCTTGATCTCAGACTTGAGCCTTCACCCCGGGAGAGAGGAGTTTCTATGGTTGTAAGCCACCCGAGCCCGAACCTCCCCTGCCTGCCTTCTCTGAATCCCCACGACCCTGGAAGGCTGCGACAATTATGTGTCACGGAAATATGTGATGCCAATCTGATTTTTTGTTTCCTTAAAATGGATCCAGGATTTGTCTTTACTTGAGGAACAATCACTTTACCTCTCCGAACCTCTCACCCTGCCTAAGGTGGTGCTGAGCAGCTGGTGGCCACCCACCCATTCCTGGCGCATCTCTTGCTGGAGTTATGTAATGCAGGCTGAACTCCATCCTCGCATGTAGGTCGCTCGCAATGCACTTTTCTGGGGCACCACTCCCCTGCGGGGTTTGAATACTGATGGGCTCTCTTGGCTCATATGGAAAGCTATATAATATATAGCATCCAAAAAGTCATGATATATTTTTTGAAATCATGAGAGGGCTTGATTGTAAGCAAACCCCCAAGACCAAAGAACGGATGCAGCTGATTACAGGTGGTGGTGTTGGGGTAGAGAAAGAATCTTCTATTAACGCAAAGATTTTTCTTTGTTAGTTTTAAATTGCCTAACAAGACATAGATGATTTTTTTGTTTTTAAGTACCTTTTTTTTTCTATCTCTGCCTATCACAATAAAATTTGATCTGTGCAGCTTTCTGGGTACATGTGCGCTGAATAAACGAAATATATTTATACTGAGGATGAGCAAAACTTAGAAAAACAAAGAAGCAGAATCTTTTCTAAAAAACATATTTTATTGATTTTTTTTACAGAGAGGAAGGGAGGAGGATAGAGAATTAAAAACATCGATGAGAGATAAACATCCATGGGCTGCCTCCTGCACTCTCACTCCCTACTGGGGATGTGTCCTCAACTAAGGTACATGCCCTTGACTGGAATCGGACCTGGGACCCCTCAGTCTGCAGGTCAACGCTCTATCCACTGGGTCAAACCGGTTAGGGCAAAGAGCAGAATCTTTAAATAAAGCTGGTACTCTATAAATGCATATGTGCATGTTTGTATTTTAAAACTATGTTTTATTGATTTTAGAGAGAGGAAGGGAGAAGGAGAGAGAGATAGAAACATAGATGAGAGAAACATCGATCAGCTGCTTTCTGCATGCCCTCTACAAGGGATGGAGCCCACCACCCAGGCATGGGAATTCAACAGTTTGGTGACCTCTTGGTGCATGAGACAACGCTCAGTCCACTGAGCTGCGCCATCTGGGACAGAGACTATCTTTTGAAGTTTATGCAAGAAAATGGTAGCGGTGACTATTTGGAGGGGGAACTGCAGAATTATGAGCAGGCTGGGAGAGGACAGGAAGAATTGTCACCTTATACTGCTTTATGCTAATTTGTTTTATTTTTTTAATGTGTGCTTAGAGGTGAGAGGGAAAGGAAGAGAGGAAGGAACAGAGGGAGGGAAGAGGAGGGAAAGAAAGGGGAGAAGAAATAAAGGTAGATTAGATCACAGGATATTAGAAACAAAGACCAAGTCCTTAAGAGGAGGGTTTAGGCTTGTATGTGGAGTAGAAGTCTGCACTGAGCTGAAACTGGTTTGGCTCAGTGGATAGAGTGTCGGCCTGTGAACTGAAAGGTCCCAGGTTTGATTCCGGTCAAGGGCATGTACCTTGGTTGTGGGTACATCCCCGGTGGGGGGCGTGCAGGAGGCAGCTGATGGATGTTCCTTCCTCTCTCATTGATGTTTCTAACTATCTTTCTCCCTTCCTCTCTGTAAAAAATCAATAAAATACATTAAAAAAAAAGTCTTCACTGAGATATAATCAGGGAGACATACACATACATGCACGTGTGTGTGTACACACACACACACACACACACACACACACACACACACACCATCAATGATCAGGTCTGCTATCTTCCAAAAGCTATATCCTCATTAGGTTTTTCATGGGGCAAGATGATGGAAAGGTTATTCCTGATGGAAACCTGAGCTTCTCAGGCAAGACTTTCCTGCTGGTGTAATTGCTTCCTAATCCTCTCCATAGGGAGCCGCCATCACCTTCATCCCTTTGAACACCACTGGCCCCCCTTCCCTTTATGAGAGTCATTTCCCGGGTCATTTCCTTCGCTGGGGGGACCCCCATTATGCCTTCCTCTCTTCCTGTAGTGAATGGCATGCAGCGGGTACTCAATGGCATTGCTGGGAGCAATGGGTTCATGTCTCCCTAGGTCTCGGGGATAGGGAGCGCACTTGCCCAAGCTGCACAGCTTATTAAGTGTCTAGGTTCCAGGCGCCTAACCCCTACCCAGTGCTCCTTCCCCAGTACCATGGCTGGCACCCATTTACGTACCTCCCACCGCATCAGAGTGATGGGTGTGGCAGGGAGCGTTGGAAGATAGGCTCTGGGGAGCATATTTTTTTAAAAAATATATTATTTTACAGAGAGGGAGGGAGAGAGATAGAGAGTTAGAAACATCGATGAGAGAGAAACATCGATCAGCTGCCTCCTGCACATCTCCCCCACTGGGGATGTGCCCGCAACCAAGGTACATGCCCTTGACCAGAATGGAATCTGGGACTCTTCAGTCCACAGCTGATGCTCTATCCACTGAGCAGAACCGAATTCGGCCAGAACTACATTCTTGACAAGACTCTTGACATCAGTGCTGAGCCGCAAAGGATGGTCACCAGGGCTCTAGGCAGAATGACACATTAGACTATGGTTCCTTTGGGCACTTGCCTTTCACCAGCTCTCTTTCCTCTCATGGATGTCCGGTGTCCTCTTTCTATCCCCGTCTCATCTGTCCTTGATATCTGAATGCCGGAGGGCTGTGTCCACCTGGTCAGCCTTCCTTCCCTTCAAGTGTCCAGATGCCAAAACACTATTTTTCTCCTGAGACTTTGGCCTTGGGACAGAATTTGAATTTCTCTCCGGTAGAGAAGCTCTCAGCTACATGGTAGGATGGATTCTGACTGGACGGCGTGAATGATTTGCACTTAACCCTCCCAGAGGTAAGCCTGTTACTCGATGGCACACTGTCTACTTTGCTGATGTCTCCCTGTTAACCAGCTCCACAATTACATCAGAAGAACAGAGGAGGAAGAGGCAGAAACTCGATAAAAGGGATCAAAAGAGGAACATCAGTGGTGAGAGAGAATCATTGCTTGGCTGCCTCCTACACAACCCCTCCTGGGGATGGAGCCCACCACCTGAGCCTGTGCCCTGACCAGGAATTGAACCTTGACCTCCTGGTTCATAGGAAGACACTCAATTCTCAAGCCACACCAGCTGGACTACTTCGTGTTTGTATACAACTCACAGTCCCTCACGGAGCAGTGCTCTGGGTGCTGTATAGACATTGCTTCATTCGATTCTACCAGCTGTGGGGACAAACCTTATCCTACATCTTGCAGATCAGCACAGAGGCTTAGGAGGGGTCAGGATTTAAAAAAATATATATATATTATTGATTTTTTACAGAGAGGAAGGGAGAGGGACAGGGAGCCAGAAACACCAATGAGAGAGAAACATTGATCAGCCGCCTCCTGCACGCCCCCCACCAGAGATGTGCCTGCAACCAAGGCACATGCCCCCGACCTGAATCGAACCTGGGACCCTTCAGTCTGCAGGCCATCGCTCTATCCACTGAGCCAAACTGGTCTTGGCCAGAGCTTTTTTTTGCCTTGCTTCTTCCTTGATTCCCACAATAAAATTTCCTTAAAAAAAAACAAACCCCAAAAACCCATGGACTTTCTATGGGTGAATTATGTCATCTTTATGATTCCGAAGGGGAAGAAAACCTTGAGCCAGGCAGGGACCATCTGACTTCAGGGTGTTTGCGGTGTGGATGCTCACCACTACAGCATGGAATCATCACCATCTTGCCTGACCTCCGAGGAATGAGTGCCAGGAGGGAAAATGTGTGGGTTCATTGGAAAGACCGTTCCATGAATGTTCCGCATTGTTCTTGTCCGTGGCGAGGAGAATGTCTGAGCGGAACACCTACCCAAGCTGGCCCCGGGGAGCCAAATTGCTGGGTCAGCCTGACACGGATGCCTGGGGCGGCTGGAATTCCGCCAAGAAAACAGCCCTGCCTGGCTCCCCACAGACACAGCCCCAGGAGAGGCCGAGAAGCTCAACAGGATACACCACTGCAGAGCGTGTGGTGCTGTGCACGGACACAGGCCAGGAATCCGGAGACCTGGACTCCCCCAGGCCATCAGCAATGGCCCCTCTCGGGCCTCAATTAGACTACAGGGTCTTTTCACCTCTCCTAGGTCCAGGAGGAAAAGCCATCAGCCTGGGAACACTTGTGTCACGTCAGAGTGGCAGCCAGAGATCCGTTTAAGGGTCCCATGCTTACTTTCAAATCCCCTCCCAAGCTTGTCCCGGTTGTTGGGAGAATCTGGTTCCCGTGGTTCTAGGATTGAGGTCCCGTTTCCTTGCTGGTGCTCAGCTGGGGTCTGTTCTTCATCCTTAGAGTCCTTTCCCGTGTCACCTGTATCTCAGAGCCAGCAACGGCGCATGGAATCCTTCTCATGCTTGGAATGGCTCGGCCTTCCTCTTCTGTCATACATATCTGAGGCCTCCAGGCTGAGAAAGTTCCCTGCTTTTAAGGCCAAATTTGATTAGACTGAGCCAGCTCATCATCCAGGATAATCTCCTTATCTTAAGGTCTGAAACCTTAATTACATCTGCCAAGTCCCTTTGGCCTTATTAATGGAATGGATTACAGCTTCCAGGGACTAGAGGGGCCCTTACTGTGGCCTTCCACAGTGCCTTTTCTGGAAACCTCAACCACGGGACAGAGTTGCCATGTTGCCAAACTGCTATCTCGTCTTAGGAAGTCATTCATGATGTTCTGTGTTGGAAGAGCTTCTCAACTTCTGTAGCCATTGATTCTAAGCATGATTCCAGTTCACGGCCCTGGTTTTTGCTCTTTTTCTTACTCAAGTTACAACATCCTCTTTTCTTTGGGAACCTTTCTACACCGTCCCCTCAGGAGGGCTGCCAACCCATCACCATAGTGGTGGGCATACGGCCCATTCTCTCAGCATACTGGTCATATGACCCAAGTGAACCAATGGAGTCTCCCCTGCAATTGATTTGTGGCTGATGGGAGAAATATTGATTAACTGAAAGGATATGAATCTGGACCCTCCTCTAGTAGCCATCTTTTCTGCCATTTGGGGAAAGCCATCTGCAAAATGAGACCAAGGAGAAACATCTGTTTTGCTACGTTTTTGTCTTTCCTATGCTAGCTCAGTGTGTGCCCCTCAGTAGGTGCTCAGTGAATATTTATTGAATGAAAGAAATCCTGCTAGTTTTGAGTCCCAGGTGCTAGTCTCTAAGACCTTAGTCCTTACAGCTATTTCTTCTCTCACTGGAGCTACTCAGATTTCTTCTGGCTAAGTGACTCTTTCCTCTCTTTAGGCCATGCTGAGTTGGGTTTCAACCATTTACAATGGAAAGAATTCTGGCTAATATGGTGATGCATAGCATTCCTACCTATAATCAGTTTATGATGCCTCTGCCCTGGGAGTGTAAGTTTTTTTTAAAAAACATATTTTTATTGTTTTTTTTACAGAGAGGAAGGGAAAGAGATAGAGAGTTAGAAACATTGATGAGAGAGAAACATCGATCAGCTGCCTCCTGCACACTCCCTATTAGGGATGTGCCCACAACCAAGGTACGTGCCCTTGACCGGAATCGAACCTGGGAACTTTCAGTCCACAAGCTGACGCTCTGTCCACTCAGTCATACCGGTTTTGGCAGTAGTGTAAGCTTTTTAAGATCAGGGATTGGAACCTTTATGTCTGCATATATCTCCCACAGTACTGGGCACTCAATAAACATCGAAATTAAGAAGCATTGAAGTAGCAGTGCCAAGAGAGTCTGTTGTGGGGGGAGGAAGGAAGACCATCTGGGCACAAGAAAGAGATGGAGAAGCAAAATGGGTGCGAAAGAACCAACAAAGAAATACATGTGCCCACACACAGACTTCTGAGGAATGGAGAACTCAGAAGAAAGAGGGTGGCAAATGTGGCTCTTCCTCCACTGTCCCTCTCTCTCTTGTCTGTGTCTGCCTGACTGTCTAGTCAAAAGTAATAAACACTTAGATACAACTAGGTTTTTTACTCCTATTTTTCTAGAACTTCTCTACTTCCTGAGCCAGTTCAGACCAGATTACTGAGCCCCCACCAGCTGCTAGGAACTGGAGTTCCTCCTGTTGCTTTAGGCCTAGTTACTATGTGTGTACTTAGTGCATCTCTCCCCACCCCTCTTTCTTTCTCCTGTGCTACTTTATTCATAGCTTTGCTCAGTCCCTGGCTTCCCAAAAGCATCATCCTCAGCCAGAGCAGCACTTATTGCTTACCATTGTCCTTCCACTGGCAATGGAAAGAATTCTGGCTGATATGGTGATGCACAGCATAACTACCCTATAATCTGTTGGCAATACCACTGCCTTGAGAGTATAAGCTCTTTAAGGGCAAAGATTGGAGTCTTCATGTCTGTGTATCTCCCACAGTACTTAATAAACAATAAAGGATAGGAAGGTTTATAAATTAGTTCTGTGGTTGAGGTGGTGAGTGTGGGAGGTGGGAGAGCAAACCTCTTCTTTGGTTTGATACATTTGAGCAGAGAGATCTTCTCCACTCATGCTCCAGGAGTGGCTCTGGTTCTCTGTTGTTAATAGTTGGCTCCAGGTTCGAGTCCAACCTCTGTTCTTGTCCTCTGCGACACCTTGGCCTCAACATCATTATTTGCACAATGGGTAAAATATTACTGATGTCATGGGGTTATTCATGAGGGTTAAATAATGTAAAACTTCATTAAATAATATGAGACATTAAATACTATAAAACATATAAAGTGCTTATAACATGCCCCCAGTGAGTGCTCAATAAATGTAGCCTAATATTTTTTTTTATTGTTATACACTTTTCTTTCTTTTTGTTTGCTTATTAGTCCTTGCCTGAGGATATTTTTCCGCTGATTTTTGGGAGAGTGCAAGAGAGAGGGAAAGACAGAAACATTGATATGAGAGAAACACATCGATTGGCTGCCTCCTGCAAAAGCCCCGATCAGGGCCAAGGCCAGGGAGCAGCCTGACTGGACTCGAACCCGGACCATTTGGTCTGTAGGCCGACACACTATCCACTAAGCCAAACCGGCTAGGGCTTGTTATCCATTTTTTCTGATTCTTTTTCAGAATGAGTGAAACCATCACGTTGGCCCAGCTCCCAAAATGTTTTTACTGCTGACTAGCTCTAACAATATATTTCATAACGAGTTGAAAAATAAACTTAAAATTTCCGTTAACTGTAAAAGATAATTCTGATCAATGGAGGTAAATTTGCACAGAGGCTCACTGGTTTCTGAAAGATGGGCTACAAAGTCACAGAAGAAGGATTAGCAATGCATGAGTTCTGAGGAAAATTATTACTTTCTTAGTTCTTGGGTGCCAAGAAAGAGGATCAAAGGTCATTTTCAATAGGAATAGGAATTTCCGTAGTCCATTTGGGGGGAAGGTTTTATCTCCTCTTGTATATAATAGGCATTTTAAGATGAATTATTAGCTTTTACATCTCAATCTAATGTTACAGATTCCAACTTTATTGCTTTGCTTTCATATCCTATCTTAAGCGCATTTCCAATGAGAAATCACGGAAGAATTATTGCCCGGGAAGAGATTTCCAGATTTCCAAAGGGTGAGCATTATTAAAGGAGTTATTAAAAAAAAAAAAAAGGGTTTCTGGGGTTTTCTTTGAAGAGATTGAGTAATTTTTAGAGTTTCCTTCTTTTATCTAGAGCAGGATAGATGTGGTTTTTGGGAAGTCAGATCACTGGACACAACTCTTTGATCACAACAGTTGAAAGGGATCCCCATATCCTTTGATTTCCTGCATCTACTACGCCTGTGGAACACATCCTGTGATTTCCCCTGCATTCTATTTATGTATCTGCCTTATTTCCCCTTCTAGACTCTAAACTTTTTAAGAGAAGGAAGCACCTTTACACACAAACAAGCGCTCCTCTTGCCCAAGAGCTAACGTATGTAACACTCGTGCTTGATAACTGGGTGGGCCTGTGGACGTTAAGCATAAGGGAAAGAGAGATTCCAGAATTCTACAGAAGATCACAGTCTGAGTTCAGGGTCTCGATCTCATGTCATCCACTTCCAAGTGAATGACCTTGGGCCTTCGTGTTCCGATCATTCTGAAACTGTGGGTGATAACCCTGGACTTTGTAGGGAAGGTGAGGAGTCCAGACATGGTGGAGCCTGTTATCTGACATAAAATAAGCCCCAAGTTACACGAGGCTTTAAAAATAACAACCACTTACAGCAATATGGATTTTTAAAAAAATATATTTTATTGATTTTTTACAGAAAGATGAAGAAAGAGGGATAGAAAGTTGACCGATGAGAGAGAGACATTGATCAGCTGCCTCCTGTACGCCCCCTACTGGAGATGTGCCTGCAACCAAGGTACATGCCCTTGACCGGAATCGAACCTGGGACCTTTCAGTCCGCAGGCCCACACTCTATCCACTGAGCCAAACCGGTTTTGGTGCAATATGGATTTTTAAAGAGCTTACAAAGTACTATTTTCATTTTCTCCCCATTGCCCACCACTTGGGGAAGTCATATTCTCTGGAGAGTTTAAAGTTTCAGCTTGTCCTACCTTCAAAGAACAAATTGTGTGCATTCTTTGCCTCCTGGGGTGTGAGAGTTGGAGAGGATCTTTAAGATTGCCTTAAGCCCTGCTCTTGGGGCAGAAACTGGGTTTGGCTTCACAGAAGGGAACAAATAGGCCTGGATCTCAAGAGAGAGTGGAATTGACTACTAGAGAACTGAACAAAGATGGTGTAGATCAAGCGTGTCAAACTCACGGCCCGAGGGCCACATGCCTCGTTCATTTGGCCCGTGTTAGCCTTTGAGTTTGACATGCTTAGTATAGGTTCTATCGGGAGCATGGAGGCAATGGAAATGGGGTGTCAGAATGAGAGAGAGGCAAGTAGGAGTTTACTAGGTGTGTTTTAGGTGCTTTACTCAGTGTTCACAATAATTCCATCATGTCCTTGTCAGTCAAGTTCATTTTCTAGCTGTTGGGAAAAGTTAACTTGCCATGGTTCACATAGCCAGGGTGTTTTCCCATTGATTATCCTGTGAAGGCCCACATGAGGGAAAAAATTCAGGGACACCAGACAGGAAGCAAGGTTAGGGCAACGGTATAGAGCAGCGGTTCTCAACCTGTGGGTCTCGACCCCTTTGGGGTTGAACAACCCTTTCACAGGGGTCGCCTAAGACTATTGGAAAACACCTATTTCCCATGGTCTTAGGAACCAACACACCGCTCCCCGGTATAGCAAAATGTAGCCATGTAGTTTACTGTTGTCATATGAAGACTGTTGCCCATGCTACACCACGATTCAAGACAAAATTTCATTTATTTGTAATGAGAAATAAATATTTCATAATATATAATTGCCTATTGTTTTTGTGATGAATCCCTATGCTTTAATTATGTTCCATTTGTAACAATGAAAATACATCCTGCCTATCAGATATTTACATTACAGTTCATAACAGTAGCAAAATGACAGTGATGAAGTAGCAACGGAAATAATTTTATGGTGGGGGTCACCACTCCATGAGGAGCTGTCTTAAAGGGTTGCGGCCTTAGGAAGGTTGAGAACCACTGGTCTAGAGGCTTTGATGTCAGGCTAAAGAGTAGAGGCTCATCTTCTAGACAATGGAGAGACACTGGAAGTTTTCAGTTTGGGACTCGGGGAAATGAGGTTTACGATACAATAAAAGGGGATTCAGGAAGCTTTAACCCGACAGGGGTGAATTCTTCAGCTCCTCTTTGAAACATGAGCTCACCACTTCAGTTCCCGCCAACCCTCCTTTGTTCATGAGGGTGTACTCTTTCTCCCAGGGGCGTGGGGAGAAGGAGACTGCCTAAGACTCCATGGATCCACACTTGCCCTTGTTAAAGGCATTGCAATGAGAAGGAGGAAGTTTTCCCACTTGCTCTCCAAAGCAGAGAGGGGCATGCTGATGCTTTCCTAGCAACAGTGAACAACGGTGCCCAAGATAGCATTCTCAGCATCCATTCTGAATTTTTCATATCTTCCCCATTTCAGATTATCCCCTCCAGTCATGTACTAACTTTGGGCTGCTGCTTTTATTTATTTATTTGTTTTTTTTTTTTTAAACTCACCGTCAATTTTCTTGCTGTTGAGGAGTAGAGATGGATCATGGACATTATTACATGATTTACCCTAATAAGTTTAACGTGAAGTGGAATTATGTGGCAGGACCCGATGGCTGCCCATTGCCTTGAAAATTAATACCCCACCGTCACCCCGATGTTTATATTTCATAAGTGCCTCACCTCCTCATTGGCCTTCCAGCAGCACCGTTCCCCATCCATTGTGCGAGCAGAGCAGGGACTGCCTCATTAGTCACAAGTTCATCTTGGCACGGTCTACCTTTTCTTTTTCACACGGTCACCTGCTGAGTTCCAGACCTCCTGGCACTGCCACCTGAATGGCCCGGTGACCCTGGGAAGCATTTTAAGTTGGTAAACGTTGTTGACAGTGTGCTTCTCTCTCTGCTGCCTTCATGCCAACCCTGGGCTGCCCACGGATGCCAAACACAAAACACCCAGAGGCTTGGCATTGCCAGATTCTTGTGACTTTTTTGGCTGTCGCCTGCTCTATTCAAACCCACACCCCTTATTCCTTGTTTCTCTATTGCTTCGGGGTCTTATTCTAAGGTAGGAGACCATAAGGGGCAATAAATTGGTCTAAAATGTTTTAAATCTCCACTAATGAGTAGGTAAGCTAATATCTTAAGCTTCTAGAGCAGTGGTTCTCAACCTTCCTAATGCCGCGACCCTTTAATACAGCTCCTCATGTAGTGGTGACCCCAACCATAAAATTATTTCCATTGCTACTTCATAACTGTAATTTTACATTACTGTTATGAACTGTAATGTAAATATCTGATAGGCAGGATGTATTTTCATTGTTACAAACTGAACATAATTAAAGCATAGGGATTCATCACAAAAACAATATGTAATTATATATTGTGAAATATTTATTTCTAATTACAAATAAATGAAATTTTGTCTTGAATCGTGGTGTAGCATGGGTAACAGTCTTCATATGACAACAGTAAACTACATTGCTACACTTTGCGACACCGAGGAGCCATGTGTTGGTTCCTAAGACCATGGGAAATAGGTGTTTTCCAATAGTCTTAGGTGACCCCTGTGAAAGGGTCGTTCAACCCCTAAAGGGGTCGTGACCCACAGGTTGAGAACCGCTGTTCTAGAGTAACACAATGCAGGCACTTCCTCTCCATTTCCTCTCCTTCTTAGAGAGAATTTAGAGCTGCAAGGGACTGCACACACCATTCTAGTCCTAGCACCTGTGGCTCTGAGTCAGTAAACCCGGAGTGGGTTTAGGTACATAGGTGAAAAGAAGGCTTTCGTTGATTCTCGCATGTCACTCTGGATAAAAATACCACTTTCGTGAGACCACAACCGTGAGGTCCTAAAGCTGCGCTGTTGGATATAGTAGCTACTTATCACGCACGGCGATTGAAATGGAAGTGAATTCAAGGGGGAAATACAGCTCATTGGTCATACTAGCCATATGTTGAGTGCTCATAGCCACACGTGGTGACTGTATTCAACAGGGCAGATGCAGGACGCTTCCGTTAGGGAGAGTTCTGCTGGACAGTGCTGCCATGGACCATGAATCCCATATTGGCTGGTGGAATCTAAACAGAAAAACCATACCCTTCGGAAGCAGAACAGGATGAACACTTGGAAGGAGGTCTTAGGATCACCTTCTACGAAGGGGGAAGTACCAGGTGGTGAGTATTCCCCTGGTGTCCATTATATCGGTCCACTCTGGTTAGATGGTCACTTCCAGCCTGGCTGGGTTTTTAAATCAGGTATTAATTAATTAATTAATTTAAAAATATTTTTTATTGCTTTCAGAGAGAAAGGGAGAGGAAGAGAGAGAAACATCAGTGATGAGAGGGAATCATTGATCAACTGCCTCCTGCACACCCCCTACTGGAGATCGAGCCTGCAACCCGGGCATGTGCCCTTGACTGGATTCAAACTGAGACCCTTTAGTCCACAGGCCAACACTCTATCCACTGAGCCCAACCAGCTAGGGCTTAATCAGGTTTTTAACAACTGGCATAAATGCTACCTTATAGTGACATACTTATCGAATAAAACTTAAATCTTCCTACTCTCATTTCTAGTTTATAAAGTAACTTCATATCCATTCATTTCCATGATACTCACAATGACTGTAGGAAAGGTAATATTATTCCCATGTAAGAGCACAAGAATATTAATACTTACCAATAGCAGAATAGTGACATAAATAATCCATCAGCCATAAAAAGAACATAAGAGCCGAAACCGGTTTGGCACAGTGGATAGAGTGTTGGTCTGCAGACTGAAAGGTCCCAGGTTTGATTCCGGTCAAGGGCATGTACCTTGGTTGTGGGCACATCCCCAGTAAGGGGTGTGCAAGAGGCAGCTGATCGATGTCTCTCTCTCATGGATGTTTCTAACTCTCTATCCCTCTCCCTTCCTCTCTGTAGAAAATCAATAAAATATATTAAAAAAAAAGAACCTATGAAAGGCATGCCTGTTGATTTGAAGGGATTTCCCAAGAGACCCCTGAGTGAGGAGGGCGATATGAGAAAGTGTGCATAGCATTGGATTGGCTATTTGGATGGTCACGGCCCAGTCCATCCCTCACTCTTCCACCTGTTAGGCAAACTCTCAGACCCCTGAAGCTTCTGTTTTCCAGGCTGCTGTGGCAGTTGGCTTCCAGTTGAGTTCAGCCAATGGGAGTCATGGGAGATTTCGGCGGGGTTTTAGCCAGAAAGAAGCCAGGGCATCCACCTTGGGCAGTATCTTTGTGGCAGTGTCTCTCTTCCCTGGCCCTGGCCCTGCCCTCCACAGCTTCGCCATGGTGCCAGCTTCCTCCAGGTAACTCCTGGGATGGGATAACATTACCTCTGTCCTTAGCACCGACTGCCTTGGGCTGGCAGTACCGCTTTTTGCACACTTCTGGGCTGACTCATCGTTCTACGTTTGGCTTCTTAGCTCTCCCATCCCCAGTGTAGCCAATATCCTGCGCTAAATCCTCTCCGTGTGGATGATCTCAGAGTGATTTCCATTTTCCTGATTGGGTCCTGACGGAAACAAGTATGACCTTTGTGTATAAAATGTTGATAATCAATACGGAACGAGTCTGTGTGAGCTACATCTGCATGCGTATGATTGTGTGAGCTTAGAGAAAACCATAAAAGGATAAATACGGGTTTGTCAATGAGGAACAGGGCAAGGGGGGTGGGTGTCTCTGGGTTGGAGAGGCGGAAGAGGATAAGGAAAAAGCTAGACTAAAAAGCCTGCATTAAAAATGCCTGTTATGGCCGAAGCCGGTGTGGCTCAGTGGATAGAACGTCAGCCTGCGGACTGAAAGGTCCCAGTTCAATTCCGGTTGAGGGTATGTACCTTGGTTGTGGGTACATCCCCAGTAGGGGGCGTACAGGAGGCAGCTGATCGATGTCTCTCATCGATGTTTCTAACTCTCTATCCCTCTCCTTTCCTCTCTGTAAAAAATCAATAAAATATATTTAAAAAATGCCTGATATAGTGACACCTGTATTTACATAGATTCACACATGCTTATGTTTAAGTAAGAGAGCTGAAGAAACTAGTTGGAGTGATTTTCTGTCCTGCCCCTCGGTCCATACGTGTTGGAGCTGGAGCTTAAACCCAGGTCTTCTGACTTCAAGTTTGGATAGAGGTCATAGTCAAGATCCCATGTTCTTTTAAAATAATATTTTTATTGATTTCATAGAGGAAGGGAGATGGGGAGAGAGAGAGAGAGGAGCATCAATGATGAGAGAGAATCATTGATCGGCTGCCTCCTATTGGAGATCAGGTCTGCCACCCTGGCATGTGCCCTGCCCGGGAATCGAACCGGTGACTTCTTGGTCCCTGGGTCAAGGTTCAACTGCTGAGCCACACCAGCTGGGCCACAACCCAGATTCTGAAGCCTTGGCCTGGTGTCCTCACTGATAAAACAGGAGCAATGACAGTGACCACTTCTTAGAGGCGATGAGAAGATGAAATGAGTCAATATTTTCAGAACACTTACTTCTGTGTTGGCACACGGTAGGTTCAACAGAAGCATCCAAGGAGTGTTTTTTCTCTGTCACTTCCCTGTATTAAACGTATCAAGAAAGGGCGAACACGGCTCCCACTGTTTTAATTTTTGCACTTGCACTTTGAGGAGCAGGTAATTGCAGGATCTGATTGAAGGACTCAGTGTAACTCAACATAAACACAATAATGCGCTTTGCCAAGGGACAGCGGAAGAGAAAAAAAATTGGACTAGAAATTTCACTTTGGGGAATCGTAGCGAAATAAAGCTAAGTCTGGAAACAGCTTTATGTGCAAACGAGTTTATTGCTACATTTTCATAATTGCCGAAGATTGGGAGCCACTTAAATGTGTTACCACGAGGGATTAGTTAAGATAGCTGCTAAATATCTTCGTGCTGGGGCATCGTAAACACGGAATGGCTTGAGGAAGTAGGTAATAACATATTAAGCACTCATGCTATAATGTTATGTAGAAATACAACGTTCTTAATTATACACATTATGATTACATTACAGTAAAATCCTCGCCTGGAAAAAAGGAGAGAATGACATAGACTTTTGCAATGAAGGTAACAGATCACATATAATTTTACATGCAGCAATCGGAGACCCCTGTGAAGTCTGCCGGTTACAGGCTGTTTGGTATCGGCCGTTCTGTGGTCTCTATGTTTCCCCCATGTACACGTCAGCCTTCACCTGGGGCTAAACACAGAGGCTGCAGGCAGCCCGCTGGCTGTGCATCCTCTGCACGAGCTGTTTCCTGGGAATGTGCTGGAGGCATCTATTTAAGGGAAGGCTGTTTCTAGATTTACGGGAAGGCTGTTTCTAGATGTAAGGGAAGGCTGTTTCTAGATTTAAAGGAAGACTGTTTCTAGATTTAAGGGAAGATTGTTTCTAGATTTAAGGGAAGGCTGTTTCTAGATTTAAGGGAAGGCTGTTTCTAGATTTAAAGGAAGGCTGTTTCTGGATTTAAGGGAAGACTGTTTCTAGATTTAAGGGAAGGCTGTTTCTAGATCTAAGGGAAGGCTGTTTCTAGATTTAAGGGAAGGCTGTTTCTAGATTTCTCGAGTGACCAGTGGAAGAACAGAGGGAGTGGAAAAAACGTTCTTCACTATCTTGCATGCTTCTTATTTCTCCCCCGAATAAAGGCTTATCTCGGGGTCACAGGCCTGGAGTGCCAGTCTAAGCAAGTCAGAACCTGATGATCCTGCTGAGGCCTGGTTCAGAGCACCCTGGAAACTTAGGGGTTCCCTAAACATGTGACCGGATTTGCTTTGTGCTGTGTAATAGCTTCACTGTGAGTGTTTGAGGGCGAGGCAAGGCCAGCGCATTTGTTGTTGTTCTGGAGAATGTTTATTGGGATATAATTGATACAAATCATTCTTTTAATGTGTACATGTCAGTGGGGTTTAGTATATCTGTAAGGCTATGCAACCATCATCACCAGTTAATTTCAGGACATTTCCATCACCCCCAAAAGAAACAACCTCCCCTTTAGCAGTCATTCCTCATGACCAGCCCCGGATAATCCTTCATTTACTTTTTACCTCTAGGGCTCTTTCTATTCTAGACACTTAAAATAAATGGAAGCACACAATTTGTGGCTTTTGCATCAGGCTCATCCATGTTGTGCAGCATTTATCAGCACTTCATTCCTTTTCATGGCAGAATAATACCCCACTGTGGACTGGCACAGCCCTAGCTCTGCATTGTGCCTGGCACCTGGGAAGCATGCATGATGGTTTCTTAGGAAATAGTCAGCTGACGATATTCTTCTTGATATTCCTCTGTTCGGGCAACCTAGTCATTAGAAAAATATAACATTTTAATTTTAGTCTCTATTCTCACTGCAAGTATTCCAAATCCAGGTGAACCAGATCGCTAACTTCTAGTCTCCTCCCATTCCAATGTATTCTCTGCTCACTGACACGATTTAGCTTTGTGAACAATGACTTCACATAGTCAGACTCGTGTACAAAAACTCCTAGTGGCTTGAACATCATATATGTGGTTCCTGTTTTCATGGAGTTTATAGTCATTAGGCAAGTAATCACATGAGGATATAAGTAATTGTAAATTATAGAATTTATCTATCTATCTAGATATAGATATTGGTATGTTTTAATATTTTTGTTGACTAATTCTATGCCATATGTGATCCGTTTCCATTAATTTTTACTCCCATATTGTTGCTCATATTTTTCCATTTCTTTGCATGCTTGGTAATTTTTTATTTGATGCCATGTATTCAGAATTCTACTTTATGGGGTGCTGGATGTTTTTGTGCTCTTATAAATACAATTTGATTTTGTTCTAAGACGCAGTTGAGTAATTTGGAAACAGCTTGCCCCTTTGGAGACTCGCTTTGAACTGTTGTTAGGCAGAACTCAAAAAGCTTTTCGTCTAGGGCTAATTTTACCGCCCGACTGAAACAATGATGTTCTGTGCATTGTGTACTTTAAATACCCCGTGAATGATAAGGATTTCCTCTCTGGTTGGTGGGAAAGCATACTATTTCTGGCTTTATGTATATTTTAAAAGTTGTTCTGCTGTTCCTTTGGGTGTTTTTTTTTCCTCACATACATGCACTGAGCTGTACTCAGCTGAAGACCTTCACATGTTGAGCTCTCTGCCTCAACCTCCCACCCCCACCCCATGCAGCTCTGTATTGTCAGAGAGAGAGTGTGTGACCTGTCTACATTGCAATAATGTACAATTCACTGCCAATCAGGACTCTTTCCACTACAAGGGACAGAAACCACACAGCTTGGCTTAAACAGAACTGGAATTTGTTCATTCCCGTAGGGAAATGTCCAGGAATGGCTGTTTTCATGCACAGGTTGATTCCACCAAGAATAATGCCACCAAGAATAAATTTTACTCTCTCGATTGCTTGGGTCTTCTCTGTTGGCTTTAATTCTTAAATTTATATGTGAGTCCCTGGTAGCTCCAAAAACTGAGCATGCCCACTTCTGACAGTTGTGGCAAAAGTGTCCTTGTTTACATCTGATTGGCTCTGAGGGGTCCTGTGGCCAGGAGGATGGCCTGCTCTGATTGGCTAGGCCTGAGTCACATGCCTCATCCCTAGAGCCAGCCTAGAACTGCTTTTAATGCCTCAGCGTGGAAGAATACCAGTTATTTTTGCCCACATCTATTGGCCAGAACGATTTTTGTGGCCCCAACAAGTTTAAAGAAGACTGGGCGTGAGAGAGGAGCCTATGGGAGATAGGGTGACCACTAACTTTCTGTCACCACCGTCTACATATCCATCATTTGGGAAATCCTTACCAAATTCTCATATTAAGTAAAATACCCTCTTTGTCTGAAACTTGCTCTAACATACTATAAAAATGGTGGAGGACTGAAAGAAAAAAGGAGATTGATAAGATGTGAAATTATTAAAGGTGGATAATGAATATATAGGAATTCGTAATATTGTTAGACTTGTGTGCATCTTTGGAAATTTCCATGGCAACATGTTTTGAAAAAATCAAAGAAGAAACACTGACTCAGGGATCTCTTGTTGGGCCAGAGAGTCATAAGGAAATGAAAGGGGTGTTATTTTTAAGCCGTTAAGTTTTGGAATGGCTCGTTGTAGAGCAATAGACAACAGATCAGATAGTGTTATACCCATAGGCCCTGGAGTCAATGGTTAAGACTTTAAAATGTGTTTTCTCTCTCCTTAAAAAAAATTTTTTTTTTTTGGAAAATCTCTAGGTTGCACATCTTCGAGATGTTCTTATCATTCGAGACTCAGATGTCTCACAGTTAAAAAAAATATCAAACTCTATTTCCCTCCAAGGAGAACTTTATTCACTCAGCTTTGGTTTTATCTACTTTTATGACTTGCACTGGGATGTGATTTAATTTCGGGTTTGGAACAGAGTTTATATTGGCATTGGGGGAGTTTTCCTGAGAGATCAACTTTCAAGGAAACATATATTGAAATTCAAGGGGAAGTATGATCCAAACTAGTGTGATTTCCAAAACAGCAGAGTTCAGTCACCAGAGCACTAACCATCCCCAGCTGATGTTGATGATATTTGCTTCTTCTGGGATTCTCCCAAGACACCCCCTGAGGCAGGCGTCATATTACCAGTAGATGCTCAGGACGGACGTGAGGAAAACAGGATTGCCTGGGAAAACTGTTGGCTTGTGCTAGTTTCTTACCATCCCAGTTAGGGCTGTGATGTTCTGCAGAATCACACCCAGAACCTAAATTTTAATGAAGCAAAGCCTCCCTTTTGTCACCTTCAGAGGGTCAGGAAGAGATAATCGCTCTTTCCCAACCATTCTGTTCCGAGCCTCTTTGCACGAAGAGAAGTTGGAAAGAGAAACGTGCATTCCCTGGGAAGCTGTGTATGTGTCCCGAAGCAGCTGAAAGCTGTCGTGAATTCCTGAGCTACAGCAGAGGGTGTGAGCGGCATCGGGAATGATTTATTTGCTGAACTGCTGTTTTGAAAAAGCGAAGCTGCCTTTGCTACAGGCTGAATCTTGGCTGTGTGATCCAGGCTCAGAAAATCATGCATTGAAAGGCATCACTTGGGGGAATGCCATATTTATCTTAAGATCGCTCAGTATAGCTAGCTGAGTTTACAATCCAGAATCTTTGACCCTATGTAATCATTTTCCAAATATATTTGAACTAAGAATAACTATTTCCCCCTGTTTTAAAAAGGCCATGTTAATTTTTAAATACATTTTTTTTATTGATTTCAGAAAGAGGAAGAGAGAGAGAGGGAGAGAGAGAAACATCAATGATGAGAGAGAATCATTGATCGGCTGCCCCCTTCTGGTTATCAAGCTTCTGGTTATCAAGTCATGTGCCCTTGACTGGAATTGAACCTGGGACCCTTCAGTCCCCAGGCTGACATTCTACCCACTGAGCCAAACGAAGGAGGGCTAAATTTATTTTTAAGTGATGGAGTTCTCATCTTTTCTATTAAAAATACAGTGGTAGCTCAAGATACGAGTTTAATTCGTTCCATAACCTTGAGGCGTGGGAAACCAAGAGATGCTCAAGTCGCGGTAAACTGGTGGGTCTTGTGCAGCTGGCCAATCCGCGCGATGACTCCTATCTCAAATGTTGCTCGTATTTCAAAGCAAAAATCGCTTGCTCGACGGCTCGTATCTCAAAAATATCGTACGTTAGGGCACTCGTATCTTGAGGTACCACTATACTTATGAATGAGAAGAAAACATTTACAGAAGAGAAGGCTCAGCACAATGTGAGATGTTAAAGGGAAAAGACAGGCATCTTGTTCAAACCCGAAAGCCTGCTCACAGAGAGTAAGTGAAGCAGCAGGAAGCCTTTCAAGAGGAATCCAACAGGAGAATGTGACCAGCTGTTTCTCCAGGTAGGGATCCGAACCCAGGGATGTTGTACATTTAGAAAACAAGAAGGCACAATCTGGCTGGTGTGGCTCAGTGGTTGAGCATGGACCTATGAACCAGGAGGTCATGGTTCAATTCCCAGTCTGAGCATATGCCTGGGTTGTGGGCTCAGTCCCCAGTGGGGGGCAGCCAATCAATGATTCTCTCTCATCATTGATGTTTCTGTTTCTCTCTCCTTCTCCCTTTAACTCTGAAATCAATAAAAATATATTAAAAAAATAAATAATAAGCACAACCCTATCCTCAGGAACTTACAATCTACATAGGCATGGAAGGCATAATGCATTTGAAAAGATAAGAGCAATGCAACAGGCAGATAAAAATACAGGACATATGTGTGACACCACAATAGTATACGATAAATGTAAAATGAGTGTATGGTGTATGCTATAGGAACTCAGATGGAGCGGAGATTGTTGAAGGCGGGGCCTGGGGGAAGATTATAAATGTTACGCAGCTTGGGAAATATTTGGGTCCTGAAGAATGGACATGATTTGGAAGAGCTGAAAAGAATAGGGGAGGTAAATCATTTTGGAACAGGACAGAGAAATTGGTATATAGAATGAAGCAAGAAAGCATATGCATGTACACGTTTTAAAAAAATGCATATTTTTATTGATTTCAGAGAGGAAGGCACAGGGAGACAGATAGAAACATCAATGATGAGAAAGAATCATTGATTGGCTGTTTCCTGCATGCCCCCCACTGGGGATTGAGCCCACAACCTGGGCATATGCCCTTGACTGGAATCAAACCCAGGACCCTTGAATCCACAGGCTGAACCTCTATCCACTGAGCCATACTGGCTAGGGCTGCATGAACACATTTGAAGACAGTGGCAGAAGAGTTTCATTAGAGTAGAGTTAAGGTATGTGTTGATGGTTGTTAGGCAATTAACTGAATTGGAGCCTATGGTGGCTCTGAATGGTCAAGGTGTTTGAGATACAGTCTCTTGATCTTATATAACTCTTTGGGTGCCTTCAAACACCTGTTAAAATGCTGCAAAGAATCAGGACTGTGCAGGGTCTTGATGAATGAACAGAAATTTTCGAAGAGTTATCAGCTGCAATAAGATCCATCGCTCTTTCCACCTTGGGACTGAACAAAGTAATTGGAAGCTCAGCTGATCTATGGAATTTGGGTCAACTTGAGAACCTTTCTACTAAGATATGAACTTGGTTCCATAATCTAAATTTAGGTTTCTCTTAGACAAAACTGGTCATAAAGAAATTAAACACTACTATTCACCACACTCCCCCACCAAACACGATTGTGTGTGTGTAAATGTATACATGTGCACTCAAAATATTTAGCATTCAGAAGGCAATATAATACGCATATCCTATAAAATAAAATAGGCTAAGTGTCCGGTTGCCTGGTGATCTGGTCATCCATTCAACCAATCAAAAATAATATGCTAATAATATGCCAAGGGCACTCAACCGGTCAGTATGATGTGCACTGACCACCAGGGGGCAGATGCTCCAACTAGTAGGTGGCTTGCTTTTGGGATCTGGCCAATTGGGATTGAGCTAGATGAGCTGGACATGCCCTGGGGCCCTCCTGTGGCCTCTCTTCAGCTGGCCAACCTCCTGTGTCCCTCCCTGTCCCCAGTTGTGCACCAGAGGGGTCCCTCGGCCTGCACCCTCTTGCAACCTGGGATTTCTTGGGGAATGTCGAAGAGCTGGTTTTGGCCAGGCTGAGATACCCCTCTGGTGCACAAATTCATGCACCAGGCCTCTAGTCTATATATAATACGTGTACAACATATATGTTGCTTATTGAGTGATTTAAAATGAGGCGTCAATTCTTTATCAAATCAATTCTAATAATTTTCAAATACCTGGCTGGTAATCGGAAATGGCGATTCTAACCTTTTGTTTGAAGTGACTGCCATCCAAAAAATAATGTCCTAAATTGTACCTTGATTTTATGAAAGAAACTGTTTCCAAATTACGTCACTGAATTATGGGCCATTATGCCCTCAGCACCCAGATGTTTTGTGGCAGCAAAAGGCAGCTGGAGTTTGGGGTTGGTACACACTTGGGTGATGTCAAGGCTTTCCATGGGGCCTGGACCTGAAGATCCTGTGTCTGGGACTCAGTGACACTATTGCCTTCCCTCTCCCCCACTACCAACTAAAGGTGGCCCTCAGAGCAGATGGTGGGGAGGAGATGCATACACCTGCTTCCTCACGTTGTTACAGAAAATCGGGATAACCAAACCATGCTCGGAGAGTTTGGAGTTACATTTATTATGCGCGGGTCCAGAGGAAAATGTTTCTCAAATTCTGGGCCCCAACATGCAGAAATTTTCCGTATTTATATGTTTTTACCTTCTTTGTCTCCCAAATATGGAATGTCTTCCACCCCTTTGCAAATTCTTAAAGGGCCCCTATATGCCGAGGCCTTGAGACCTTAACCAAAGGCCCGGCCTGGTGCCAGCACTGGTCATTTTGTCCAGGGAAGGTTTAGTGGCCTCTCTGAAGTGAGAATAGTCTCATTTTCCTTATTATTTAAGCAAGCAAGCATTTACAGAAGCCAATAGCACGGTTAAAATCTCAAAGAGCAGTTTTTATATAAGATGGATGCTTCAATGTGTGTAGCCAATATGAACCTCATCATCACTAGGCTTGTGTTTAATGAAGTTGTATAAGAAGTGACTGTAGCCAAAACCGGTTTGGCTCAGTGGATAGAGCGTTGGCCTGTGGACTCAAGGGTCCCAGGTTTGATTCCGGTCAAGGGCATGTACCTTGGTTGCAGGCACATCCCCATAAGGGGCGTGCAGGAGGCAGCTGATCTATGTCTCTCTCTCATTGATGTTTCTAACTCTCTATCCCTCTCCCTTCTGCTCTGTAAAAATTCATTAAAATATATTTTTTAAAAAAGAAGTGACTGTAGCAGGCCTTCCATGTACTGAGCAAGGAGGGCTCCCACTCCCGCTTTGATTTTAAAAGGAAGGATCTCTACCTATAACTGACTTCAGAAGAATTCTACCAAATCTAATAAGAGAGAACGCAGGCATAGACAGACCTCTGTTTTCTTAAGAGTTGGCGCAAATGTGCACAAAGGTGAATATACATACTCTGGCTATAGAGAGAGCGACTTTGTCCCAGGAGAAGAGAATGCAGGCTGGACAAGCTTCAGACTTTAAAAGGGGTTACCATTTCTTTCTTTTTTTTTTTCCAATTAGGAGACTATATTAGAAACTCAGTTATCTATAAGTGTGCTTAGAAAATGGAATATGGTTTGATGTATAGAATATTTTGAAGTAATCCATCATCTTTATAAAACCCCAAGTGAAATACAATTTGGGGGAGGGAATTATTTTAAATACATATTTGGATTAAGTGTACCTTTTTGCTATAAATATCAAGGTCAGGTGCCCTGGTAAATAGCTTCCACCTCAGCATTCTATAACCAGGAAGTCTATTACTACCTGGGTACACCAGATATTATTAATTTCTGAGTTAGCCGGCCAAGGATTGTGGCAGAGGGGTTCAAACCTGACAGGGCACAGTGATCCCCAAAGAAGGTTGTTAAAAGTGCAGTTCTTGAGTCCCGCCCCCGACACTCTGATTCAGCTGGAAGAGTTCCAGAATCTTCATTTTTAGCAAACGCCTGCAGCATTCTACTGCCCACGTGACTCCGCGCTATATGTTAAGAAACACCAAATTAGGGCTTTGTTTTAGGAGATTCTAACTGCGGATCTTTTGAATGAAAGAGGGAGAGTTGAAGAGTGGAGGGCCGAGGGAAGATCATGATGGTATTTTTGATATCTAACTCAAGACGTGAAAACATCATTGAGTAGCTTCTCTTTTCCTAAGAATTGCCCACACATGCCAGCGTTTTCTAGAAGTTGTGAAAAACAGGAAGCTAGTAAGATTAGCTTCTCACAAATTTGTAGTTGGATGAGGACGGAGGGCATTATGACAGAGATCTCGGGCAGGAGAGGGGTGATCGGAGTTGAAATCCAGCCATTCTCTTTACATCAAAACTATGATCATCTCCGAATCAAATGAACAGGCTGCCAGTTTTGATTCTAGGTTATTAACCAAGTGGTGAAATTTAATAAAATCTCAGACTACTCCAGACAATTGGTGGCCAACGGGCAACTTTCTCATTAAGGTCTGACATTACATTTATTTGCATAACATGCTGATGTACTCAAAGTCAATTACGAAGCACACTAAGTGAATACCGAGCATGAGTCAGAAAAAATGGGCTAGATTTCCATGTGGCAATGTGGATGGGTCTCAAAAACAAAAGACTGAATGGAAGAGGTAGGGTACCGATGAGAGTGAGAAATACCATTTATATATATATAATAACCCCCACAAAACACTGCTACCTATTTTATTTTATTTTTATTATTTTTAATATATTTTATTGAATTTTTTCACAGAGAGGAAGGAAGAAGGATAGAGAGTTAGAAACATCGAGGAGAGAGAGACATCCATCAGCCGCCTCCTGCATGCCCCCTACTGGGGATGTGCCCGTAATCAAAATACATGCTCTTGACTGGAATCGAACTTGGGACCTTTCAGTCCATAGGCCGATGCTCTATCCACTGAGCCAACCATTTTCAGCACTGCTACCTCTTTTAAAGGCTGAACACACAACTACATACAAATACGAAAGGTGGGGAATGCATTAAACATACTAAAGCAGATGTCTGTGTTAAAGGAAGGAAAAGTGAGATTGGAGGTGGAGGACAAAACCACACCTAAATAATCGCGTATTTATGGGACACGGGCTCCAGTGTCCCTGCCACGTGTTTTGGCATTTTTTTCATCATAATTGGTTACTACTCAAAATGCTCGGGAGGGAACTGAGGCAAGTTCTCAATGCAGGCCTGGAAAAGTCAGAGTGACTAAGTAAAAACTTTTCCTTAGGATCACCTGGTGTTTGAAATGCGTTATCATCAGATAATCCATTTATGACGCAAATATTGCTAATCTATCCTTTCCCCATACGTTTCCATGATCTGATCAATAATAGATCGTGCAATGATTTTTTTTACTCTTGGATTTATCAATGCCAGGCATTGACAGACTATGTAGCCTGCAGGTCAAATTTGGCCCCCTGCTTGTTTTTGATGAATAAAGATTTATTGGAACACAGGAAGGCTCATTCCTGGTACATAGCATCTCCGGCTGTTTTCAGACTACAGTGGCAGTGCTGAATAGTGTGGCAAAGACTACGTGGCCCTCAAAGCCTCCAATGGAGAAAGGGTACTACCTCAGCTCTAGGAAAGGGCTTGGAAAGCTGGTATATCATTCCTAACACAGAATAAATGACCAATAAATGTGAGTTTTCCAGTCCAATCTTCCTTTGCTTATATTATTTCTTCTACCTGGAACACATTGACTCTCCAATCACTTATTCGTTTACCCACAGGCATTCACGATGTGGTGGGCACTGCTCTGGGCTCTGGGGCAGTAAAGATAACTTATAGAGCTTCTGTCCTCATGGAGCTCATTTTCTACTGGGATGGGGGGCAACAAAACACAGGTGAACACGTAGATATAGAACATCTCATGCCGAAACTGATTTGGCTTGGAGGATAGAGCGTCGGTCTGCAGACTGAAAGGTCCCAGGTTCGATTCCGGTTAAGGGCATGTACCTTGGTTGCGGGCACATCCGCAGTAGGGGGCGTGCAAGAGGCAGCTGATCGATGTCTCTCTCTCATCAGTGTTTCTAACTCTCTATCCCTCTCCCTTCCTCTCTGTAAAAAATCAATAAAATATATATATATAAAAGAGCATCTCATGATGAGGGTCATGCAGGTGAATAAAGCAGGTACAGGAGTTTCCCTGTTTAACGCCTGCTCATCCTGCCAGGTCTTGCTCATGCCAGCTTCCTGCACGAGAACATCCTGGTCTCCACACATGGTCTTTGCTGGTTTCCCTCCCTGTTAACTCACAGCTCTTGTACTCTTAAGGCATTTCTGTCATTCTGCTTTGAACTGGGGTTCTTTGTGGATGTGTTTCTTCTCAGAGGCAGGTTGTGAGGGCAGAATAACAAAGGCAAGGTAGCAATGTTTGTTTCTAAACAGCCACTAACACAGTGCCTGAAACCGGCTATGGAATCGGTCCATCCATGTAAGCCAAGTCCTGGCTCTCCTAATGGAGGTTTGCAGTACACAATAGCTGGCTGCCTTCCCCCAGAGTCTGCGCATCCCTGACTGGTGGCCATCTCTGTGGTGCATTGCCTCTTACGCTGATAAAAGGGAATTTCCCAGGAGCTAAGGCCCCCTCAGGCATTAACTGCACCCACAGGCCCATTTGGCCCGCAGGTTTGATCTTTTCTCTTGATAATAGAAATCAGATAGAAATCTCCTTCATTGGTTATTCCCTAAATTTCCCCCAGCAAGGAGGAAAAAAAAAACCCAAAATAACCAACCAAGAACCAAGTAAAAGGGAGGAAGGGAAGAAGTTGCGCAAGTAGTTAACAAACAGATAATTAAATAAGGAATTCTTGGCTTTCCGTGGTTGTTCAACCAGACACCCTCCTCCCACCCCCATCCCCGCAGAGTTCACGGACTGGTCTGTTGGAGGAAAACAGGTTACTCTGTTGGAAAGAAACCAGCGTTGGAGATGCATTCGTCAGCGCGTCGGCATTGGTCGATCTCTCCCAGGAGTGGGCATGAATGGGGCTATTCATGAGAGGGCATTTGGGCAGGAAACGTGGGAGCCGTGGAGGATGGAGCCAGGCCAGTCCCCAGCGGAAGAGAAATCTGTCATCAGAACAAACCAGCAGCAGCTAGGTGAGGGAGCAGGCCCAAGGTGCTTGGCGAGGTGAGAGAGAAGGAAATGCAGAGTGGTGACCTGTCAGCGGTTTGTATGGTTCTTGGGACAAAGCCACAGACCGAGCTGAGCCACGGATCATAAGGTCCTGTGTTACACATCCACCACGGAGCCCTCCAAGGTCAAGACCACTCTCTGTGACCCTTGACCTAGAAGAGACGGATTTTGTTATTGTCGCAATCTCTTCAGCACCATCACCAATGCTCCCCACTATTTCCCAGCACTGGGAAGAAAGCCAGCATCGAGGTCCTATAAAACCCAATTTACTATACAATTCTCTAGATCAGTGGTTCTCAACCGTCCTAAGGCTGCGACCCTTGCATACAGTTCCTCATGTGGTGGTGACCCCCAACCATGAAATTTTGCTACTGTTATGCATCAGGATGTAAATATCTGCATTTTCCGATGGTCTTAGGCGACCCCTGTGAAAGGGTCGTTCGATCTCCAAAGGGGTCTCGACCCCATAGGTTGAGAACCGCTGCTCTAGATGCTCTTGGCTTCCGTCTCAGGATGCCCAAGTTCCTCTGAAATAGTCTGAAAATTCCTCTCGACTGTGGGAGTGCTTATATGGCAGCAACATGGCAGAGCAGCCAACATGCTAGGGAACATGGACAAGGGTCACTCCTCCGCCCCTACTGCTCGCCTTCCCTTTGAACTTGGGAAGGCTGCCTGGGTGACCAAGCTATTCCTACTAGGCTGCAACCATGTCCTGAGCGAGTAGGCAAGGGCTTCCGGTCTCTTAGAATGCAGGCTGTGTTCTGGAGGAACAACCCGTGTCTGGGACAAATTGGAGGCACCTGGGATAGGAGACGTGCCTGGGGTAAGGAGTGTAGTGAGGGGTCAGGCAAGGAGCTTGCTTGTCTTGTGGGTTTAAAGCCCTGTGTATTTAAAGTCCTGCCATTCGCCGAAACTGGTTTGGCTCAGTGGATAGAGCGTCAGCCTGCGGACTGAAAGGTCCCAGGTTCGATTCCGATCAAGGGCATGTACCTTGGCTGCGGGCATATCTCCAGTGGGGAGCGAGCAGGAGGCTGCTGATCGATGTCTCTCTCTCATCAGTGTTACTAATTCTCTATCCCTCTCCCTTCCTCTCTGTAAGATATCAATAAAATATATTAAAAAATAATAAAGTCCTTCCATTCGGGTTGTACCTCCAGATACTCATGTTTGTGCATTCTTATAAATTGAGGCTGATTCCGTCCCCATTTCTAGTAAAGTCTAAGTTGCCCAGCTGAGCCAGTATGAAAAGCAAAGTGATCTTTGTCAGGTAAAGACAATCTATAGATATCGCTGGTGAATTTGTGGCTATCTATAATGACAGACACAGTGACATTTTCCCTGTGGTAAATATAAGTGCATTTGTACAATAACATCAATATTATTAATGGCTGTCATTTATTGAACACTTACTATGCGCCTGACACTATGCTCAGCACGTTGAAAACAATGTGACATTTATAATTGCACTGTGAGGTAAGTACTAATATCACCCCCATTTTATAGATGAGGAAACTGAGGCTTAAGGTAAGGAACTTTCCCACACTCAGAGCTAGCAAGAGACAGAATCTGCAAACCTAAAAGCAGAACCCAAGCTCTTGGCCTCCATGTTTTAATTGCTCCAGTTCACACAGCTCAACAGTGAAGGAATTGGCCACTGAACCCAGGCAGCCCGACTCAAAGACCTCACTCTTTCTCAGAGCACTCTGCTTAGGTTTTCGTCTGTGTTGACACATACAGTGGTACCTCAAGATATGAATTTAATTCGTCCCGTAACCTTGAGGGGTGGGAAACTATGAGGCGCTCGAGTCGCAGTAAACTGGTGGGTCGTGTGCAGCCGGCCGATCCGCGCGATGACTCCTATCTCAACTGTTGCTCGTATTTCAAAGCAAAAATCGCTCGCTCGACGGCTCGTATCTCAAAAATCTCGTATGTTAGGGCACTCGTATCTGGAGGTACCACTGTATTTTCACCAGATATGCTGAATGGAGTGGCAGCTCTTGTTCTTCTTGAGGACAGGGCGAAGTCAGGAGACCTCAGAGCCCATGGCTTAGAGCTGTGGACTCGCCGGTGTAGACCAATTGTATACACTTAAGGGAGGGTGAGACTCTGGGTTATATTCAGATGTGGAAACAGTCGGAGGCGCTTTTTAAAATTCACACTTACTGTGAACAACTGTGGCAAGGAGACTGCAATCCTCTCTTTTTCAAAAGTCACATTGACCTTTTGAAGACAGTGTGTAACAATGGACTCAACTCTTGAGTAGTAAAAAGTATAATACAATCGATGGAGTGAGGTCATTGTCCATGGTGTATTTTTCTAAAATGATCAACTTCTTAACTTTAAGAGTAATTTATGAAAAGTTACAGGCCGCCTCCTATAACTTTCCAAGGTTATCTAAAATGTTGCTTATTTCAGGCCGATGTAGACCAGATGTATGCTAGAAGAATTTAATAGTAAGACACTGCTCATCTCTCTTTACATTGAATGTCAGGAAACACTCAGAGATGATTTCTCACTGGTGATGAAAGTTAGAAAGAGCCAAGTGCAGTCTTCCTTGAAACATCTTCTCCCATGTGACTCGCCAGCCGCTAAGTTTTCTGTTTAGCTAACAAAGGGAAGGGGCTTACAGCAACCTATCTGGAATGAAGGAATACGAGATTCAAGTGACTTGCTTCATCGTTTTCTTTTAATATAAGCAAAGTGAGTCCATTTTCTGATGTAATAGTTTCCACTCCCAAAGAGATGACATTATCACTCCATTTCCACAGCACTTTCCAGGAGTTTATTTAATTCATGACTTGATTTGCATCTACAAATTTTGCAAAATTAATGACAAAGTGGACCCCGGGAAAGATGATGAGGTGGGATTCTTTAGATTCTGAATTCGGGCTCTGCCCTCCACCCCTGCTTCTCTCTGTCCTGTTTCGAAGCCTGTGGGAGGCGTGCTGAGGGCTTCGAGGTAACTGTGCATGTGGTAGTCATTAGTTCAGCACATAGTTTTGGCTGCCTGCCAGATATATGGTTGATTGCATTTCCTGGCTTTCTTGGAATTCAGTGGGGGCATGTGAGCGGTTCTGGCCAATGAGTTACGTTTGGAAGAGTGTGTGTGTGTGTGTGTGTGTGTGAGAGAGAGAGAGAGAGAGAGAGAGAGAGAGAGAGAGAGAGAGAGAGGCTTCTCAGCGTTGTGCTGACAGTGTGCTACCCTTCAGAGCTTCCTTTCCCTCAGCCATGCACCATCCATGAGCTGTAATAGCTGCTCTGTTAGCCTGATTTCTAGAAGGAGAGTGTCATGGAAATGCTGACCCAACAGGTTATATAACATGAGCAAGAAATCATGTTGATTGTTTGATTGTTTTAAATCCCTGAGATATGGGCACTGCTTATTACTAGAACATACACTGAGTGGGCAGATGATTATGATCTCTGAACATATAATAATCTGGCCATTCAGTGTATATCCTACATAATAAAAGGCTAATATGCAGATTGTCCCCTCGATCAGGAGTTCGACCAACAGGTATGCCGGCCTACCACCCATGTCCCCTCCCCCTGGCCAGGCTGGCTAGACCCCACCTGCTGGAAACTGAACATTGTCTCACTCATAGAAAGATGTGGACAGGAGACCAGAAGGCTGGACAACCTTAATTGCTCTGAAAGGTCAGAGCTAACCACTCACTGTTTAGTTGAAACATTGTTAGCTGAAGCAGCCTCTACCTGTTTGTTTCATGTAAATTTCTGTTCTTGGAATTTCCTGCCTAAAGGTCATGGGTGTGTCCCAAAGTCTTAATAAAAGGGAGAAAAAAGCCAGAGCAAGGGGCAGTCCTTTTCACTAGAGGAAGGTTCCCACCTGGCCCCCTAATATCGCCAAATTAATGCTTTTCTAGTCTCTCTTTTCATTTGTGTGTGGCCTCCTCCAGAACCCGAACCCTGAACTGGGAACTCTGAACCACATGGGATGTGAAAGGGGCTCCCACACACATGCACCAGGCCTCTCTCTCTCTCTCTCTCACACACACACACACACACACACACACACACACACTCACTGAGTGGCCAGATTATTATGTGTTCAGAGATCATAATAATCTGGCCACTCAGTGTAAGTTAGCCTATTATGAGGCCAATGTTACCAGTGAGTGATTATTAGAATATTGCATGAAATAGTCAAGCCCAAGAATCACTAAGACAGTCCTGAGGAATAATAAGGTGGAGAAAAGCATAGCTTTTTCTTTCATATTAAGCTTTATTAAAAAACCTACAGTAATTAAAACAGTTCAGTATCATTAATATGATAAATAAAATGGCCAATGAGTGAAAAATGAGAGTTCAGAAGCAGATCCACGCATTTTGGGGAACTGTATATTTGACATATAGAGTTTCCTATTCTAGGTTTTTCACATAAATGAAATGGACAATGTATGGCCTTTTTTCACTGAGTATAATGATTTCAGTCCATGACCTGTCATTTTAGCAGGCAGTTATATTTTTGTCTCCTGGATTTCCCCCGTCTCCAATGTCCCTGGGGCAACAACTGGAGACACAGGTCAGCCCTGCTAGTGCTTCTGTGCTGCTACCTGATGTCTCATTTGGTCCTGCTTGTTCCTGTAGAGCCTTCTGGCCCATGGAAGGATGCCTTGGTCCCCCCAGATTCTGTCTGTAGTGGGGCACAGGCTTGATCTCCAGGCCCTTCTATTGTTGATCGCATGGCACACTCAATCCTTGCTTTCTCAGTGCAGGTGTCATGGTGTTAGAGGGGCTTCTAGCTTTAGGCTGGACCAGAGCTTCAGAATCTTCTGTTGGACCCACAATCTTATTAGTGAATTTACTTTCGGGGTCCTTGGGGTCTCCATTGGCCCGTAGAACTTAGATCAGACAACTCGAGTCTATTCTAATTGACCTTCTCCACTTTGAATTTTAGGGAGCAGGTATTGGAGTCTTTGTTCCTTCCCTCTCAGAAGCCTTGAGAAGAATCATTCAACTTGGTATACATTCCCCTGGCACTGTTCTACACTTCAGAGGCCTGCCTTAGTTAGAACATTAAAAAAATATGATATGTTATGCACATTTCTAAAGCAGTAAGTGCCTGTTAGATAAGGGAGACCCCTTGAAATTTTTCTTGGACTAAGAAACACCCTTTCTGAGGTGACTGGTTGCATCCATCGAGGCAAAGAAGGGGAGCATGGCTTTGGAACCCATTACACAATGCCAGGGCTTCCATCTGATCACGTCTTTTCATTAAAAAAAATATTTTCATTGATTTCAGAGAGGAAGGGAGAGGGATAGAGAGAAACATCAATGATGAGGGAGAATCATTGATCAGTTCCCTCTTACCTGCCCCCTACTGGGGATCCAGCCTGCAACCTAAGCATGTGCCCAGACTGGAAATCGAACTGTGACCTCCTGATTCACAGGTTGACGCTCAACCACTGAGCCACAACATTTGGGCTCTTCATTGTTTTAAAGATCTGTTTCACTGGCTCAGTGCCCTTCATAGTTTCAGATATGTCTCCTTGAACTTCAGAGTTGTGTTTGTGCTTTGAGTGACAGTCTGGATTTGGAAGTTGGCTCATGCACATTCTTTTTTCCTACCTTTCAGTTATATGCTTGTGTTTCCTTTTCAAAAAGATGGATAGTCTTGCCTTTTCTTGAGAGATAAGGACAGAGTTGACATTCTCTGTGTTCCACCAAATTCTCTCTTTCTTTTTTAAAAAAATATTTTTATTGATTTCAGAGAGAGGAAGGGAGGAGAGAGAGATAGAAACGTCAATGATGAGAGAGAATCATTGATCGGCTGCCTCCTGCACACCCCCCACTGGGGATGAAGCCCACAACCCTGGCATGTGCCCTTGACTGGAATCAAATCTGGGACCCTTCAGGCCACAGGCTGATGCTCTATCCACTGAGCCAAATCAGCGAGGGCAAATTCTCTCTCTCTTGGACACAGTGGAGAGCAAATTTTAATTTGAAAGTTTAAAGAAAATTTGCAGAGATAAAGTGTAGAGCTGTTTGAAAGAGATTCCATTACCCTGAGTGCACCTACAGACCATGCTGCTGAGTTCCTACTGACTGTGGTGAGCACGTCAGGGTGCCAGTGGCAATGCTGAAAGCACTGCTTGCAGAAATTCAAGGTCACGAACAGGGAGCTTTGTCTGCACTGAAGTGTACAAGCAGGACGCATCACACATTCAGCAGTTTTAAGCCCAGAGTCACCTGTATTAGAACTGAGCGATGGGTATTTGCAAAGGGAGGTGTATCATACTCATTTTCTTGAAATTTTTCCTTCTAGTTCCCTGTACGCTGCATCTACATTGATGATGATGAGTCTTAGCCCATCTGTGAGAGCAAAGAGAAGCCAGGTGAGTGGAATTGCAACAAATGACTTATTTTTCTTTAGGAGGAGAGTAGATTTTCCACGTGTGTGATTTATGGTTGTTTATCATCAAGATGACGAGGCCCAAACCCACCTCTGCTTTCTGGTGAAGATTGAGAAGGAGCCCAAGGGCAAATGTAGCAGATTTCACGAGGCAGGACTTGCACCGTGGGACTCTGCCAGGCTGCCAGGGTGATGGGAGCACGGAGCAGACAGGAAGCGGGGCGGGGCCTGTTTCGCCCACGCCTGAGCCCCTTCTTCATGCCAAGTGCAGTGCCAGGCCCTCCCCGCCTGTGGGGGCGGGGGAGAGGGAAGAAAAGCTGTATCTTTCTATTCACAATTTTTACTGGCTCACAATTGTGGCTGAACTATTGCTACAGACCCAACAGCTTGAAAGAAAATAGGAGTGAGCCGAAACCGGTCTGGCTCAGTGGATAGAGTGTCAACCTGCGACTGAAAAGTCCCAGGTTCGATTCCCATCAAGGGCATGTATCTTGGCTGCAGGCACATCTCCAGTGGGGGACGTGCAGAAGGCAGCTGATTGATGTTTCTCTCTCATTGATGTTTCTAACTTTCTATCCCCCTCCCTTTCTCTCTGTAAAAAATCAATAAAATATATTAAAAAAATATATATCTATAAAGAAAAAGAAAATAGGAGTGGAAAATAAGGACAATCCAAAGGGCTATGGGAATAGACAGCCTTAGGCAAGTTTGTGGTCTTTTTTTCTTAAGGATAAGAGAGGAAGTGACCGAAAATAAATCACCAGGAAAATGGCAAACCAGAGCAAACTTTAGCCAGGTGTGACCGATATTCTGAAATGACATGTATCCCTCTTCTGAATTATTAAAGGGCATTTCTCACGACTTTATTTGTTGGGAAGGGTCAACTCTCCCAGGAGGGTCTGCATGGAAGTACAAATGTGTGTTGCTGTCTCCAAAGGAATGTACGCTTAACCACATGGCTGTGATTATTGCAAAAGTTTACATAATTTTGGTTAAGGTTTCCCATTTATTCCTTATAAGTTCAAGAAGAAAATTCAGTTTATTAGAAAAAGGTACAGAATTTGAATGAATGCACCTCCATTTTCCCGTACACACGGTGAGGATGAACTCACTGTTTATGACACTGTTAACTTTTTTCTGTTTGGCAAGAATTCACTTGCTTGCGGAGAGCAGGCATGCCCCATATTTTGGTGTTTCTGCCTATGCCCCCTTAAGCAGAACAAATCAGTGATTCAGATTAATTTCTCAACGCACTGTGGAGTTTGTTTTGTGGTCTCAGATGTCATTGTTTCTGGTCTTCACAAGCCCACTGAGAGAAAGATTACATGATCGCTAATGGAGTTATCTCCAGAGGAAAGGAGGCTGAGAGAGGTTAAACCTGGGTCCAGGGGAATAGGGGAGGTGGTCAGAGCCGGGGACCAAGCTGGGATCTGTCTGCCCTCCAGTCCCAGCTCTCTCCCCGGGCCCTGCTGCCTCCTGAGAGCTTGCCCATGCTTCCTGGCGTGGGGAGGAGGTGGAAGAATTAGGCTGATGTTTAGAAGGAAACGGAAATGACAGGTGGAGAGAAAGATGGGGGCCATGGAATCTTTGAGACCTGTCCTTTATTAGACAGTGGCTAGACCTGGCTAAAGTTGATTCACTTCCCTAAGCTCTGTATTTTTAAAACTGTAAAATGGAAAAAGGAATTCTACCTACCTAATGTGGTCCTTCTGAAGATAATGGGAAACTAGAGGCCCGGTACATGAAATTCGTGCACTGAAGAGAAAAGGAATCCCTCAGCTCGACATGTGCCTCTCACAGACTGGGACCCCTTGCTCCTTTGCTCCTTACCACCTGCCTGCTCACTGCTCCTTGCTGCTTGGCTCGCTGCTCTTAGCACTGCCATGGAGGCGGGAGGCTCTCGCCACTGCTGCTGTGCTTGCCAGCCATTACCCCAGCTTCTGGCAGAGTGGCTCTCCCCCTGTGGGAGCACACTGACCACCAGGGGGCAGCTCTTGCATTGAGCATCAGTACACATCATAGCTACTGGTCATTCTGGTTGCTCCGTCATAAGGTTGCTTGGGCTTTTATTATATAGATAATGCATATATAGTGCTTAGCACAATGAATGTTAGTACTGACCACTGTTAGAGCTAAGTCAGCAGAGAGGGCCTTCTTTCTCTTCCATGTGACCTGGGTTTCTCTGTTGATATTTAGGCCCATTTATCACTGCCTGGGGGCTAATTGTAGAACCACTTCCCTGTCCCTGGTTTCTTCTTGGTCTGTCAGGCCAATTACCATTTTTAAAATATATTTTATTGATTTTTTACAGAGAAGGGGGAGGGATAGAGAGTTAGAAACATCGATGAGAGAGAGACATCAATCAGCTGCCTCCTGCACACCTTCTACTGGGGATGTGCCTGCAACCAAGGTACATGCCCTTGACTGGAATTGAACCTGGGACCTTTCAGTCTGCAGGCCGATGCTCTACACACTGAGCCAAACCAGTCAGGGCTAATCATCATTTTTTAATGGCTAACCTTACTCACCTTGACTACACTCGTTTGAGACATGTAAATAACTTAAATCTTCACAAAAATATTTTGAGAACATTGTCCCGGGTGTAATGGTGTTAAGATACTGAAGGTATTGCAATACATGAGGAGCTGGGGCCAAGGGAGATGCTTTGTGCTCTTTCCATTACTGGAAACCTAATAACGTCGTTACACGAAATAATTTGGATTGTTGCAAGCCCCAAATTATCAAGTGAGTATAATAACGTCAGGATGTATGTAACAAAGGCATTCTGTATAATTCAGCCGGCTCAGCACATTTGCTCTCAGAAGTTGCAATATTTTTTCTCTTATTAACAGACTGACCTCATATTTTTATGGGAAAATGGATAAACTTTCCTTCTCGGTATCCTCTTAAGATGCTTATGAGCTGTACTTTAAAGTGGGTAGCCAGTAACCTCATTTCATTTCTCCCATCTGTGGCTCTGACCCAGCTCTTTTAAGAAATGCAGCATCAGCATCCTTCCCCTCTCTTCCTTGCGCTTGCCTGAGTTCTGAGCAAAATGGCCCCCAAACCCATGGGTGAGGTTGGGGTAGAAGACACTAATGATCTCCACTCTTCTCTTTCATTTCAACCTGTTTGCCTGCCCCGGAAGATATGGCCATTGGAAAGAGCAAGGTAATAAGATTAATCCTGGACAGCATGAGGGGACTGTCCTAGTCTTGGTTCTACCATTGGCTGTGCGACCTGGAATAAGACCTTTCCCCTATCTGGGGATCATTGTCCTCCTCTACAAAAGGAGAGGCTTTTACCAGGGACTGTCACATAACACAGGTGTGAGCGATGGCATAAAGGCGACTTTAATGTTTCAGAGTCAAGTGACTCTGTATCCCTCACCCTTTTCTCTGTTTCCCTTTACAAATATGGGGTGTTGTTGGATTGGGCCTTGCTCATTGCGAGGAGTAGAAAGGTACCAGCCTCATCCAGATGTGAAGGGAGGTTGCTGAAGGACTACAGGGACTCACGTGAAGGCTTCCAGGACAGGAAATGAAGTTCTGGCAGGTCATAAGGAACCGAGGACACCCAGGAACGGAGCTGGCCAGTCCAGTCTCAGGGCTCAAGGTTTCTCAGTGCTGCTTCCTTCCGGTATTTGATTCCATCTGCAGACTGGTTTCTTCTCCTTAATTTTGGATTTTCTGCTTCCTTATACAGTGGTACCTCGAGATACGAGTTTAATTCGTTCCATAACCTTGAGGTGTGGTAAACTGGTGGGTCGTGTGCAGCCGGCCGATCCGCGTGATTACTCCTATATCAAATGTTGCTCATATTTCAAAGCAAATATCGCTCACTCGATGGCTCGTATCTCAAAAGTCTCGTATGTTAGGGCACTCGTATCTCGAGGTACCACTGTAATTCTGAGCTGTCTTGGCACAATGCTGACTCATCTTTTTGGGCTTTAATAATAATTTATATGTCTTCCATGATCCAATTTCCTCAGAGACCCCTTTCTTCGATCACCTTAAGAAGAAAGAGCCTACTTTGGTTCAGGCATTTATCCCTGGTGCAATCTGTGGTTTAGGGGTCAGAGGGTACTCAGAGATACTCCCGTTGAGGGCTGGGGACAGGGCAGTTTCTTTAAAAGGGAATGGGGACAGTGAGACAGCAATGGCGTGTTCACTAGAGATGGAAAGACAACCCAATGTAGGGGCTCTGGGGCTCTCACTAGACTTTTGTATTATTGGTCAAAATCGATTGGCAAGATCGGAGTGGCAGAGATGCGGGAGCCTCCTAGTTAGCTAGGCGCTCAGCAATACTCACGGAAGCCCTCACAGAGGGATGGTACCCATGTACTTGGTGATCTGTGTAGAGTGCCTATTGTGGGGCCTGCCACAGACGGTGTGCTCCATAATGGGGGGCTCCCTCCTCTCCAGGAATTTCAGTCATGTTGTGGAGTTAAAATAACCACTTACCCAGGAAAATATAGGAAAAATGAGATGAATCATTGGCTTCAAAGAAGAGACAATTCACTGGGGCTAGGGTTGTTGAGCCTTGAGTAGAAGATAGAATTCAGAGAGGGTCAGGGCAGGAGGAGAGAGGGGAGAAATGCCTACAGATTTCAGGAATATAACCAGGCACAGAGGCCAGATGCTGAGACCTGTGGAGTAGAGTAGACCACTTCTGGGTGGAGAATAGGGTTTGCCAAATGAGTAGCAAAAGCTCCACCTTTTGGGAAATAAGAACCTCCCCAGGGACGGCCGATCAGTTGGGTAAAAGGTAATGCAGTTCCTTGCCCAGGCAGACTCCAAGGCATTGATCAGGCATCCTGAACTCAGAAGTGCTGTCAACAAACTCCAGTAGACAAGGCTCTGTAGGAACTGTCTAGATAATTTAGAGGCTGTTGGTCACACAGCCCAATCCTGCTACAATGTGGGCAGCAGGGACCATCTCAGAAGCTGGCTATCATACCCTGAACCTTTAAGGGAGACAGAGAACTTCTTTGAGCCTCTTCTTCCTCTTTATTACATGTGAAGTGCTGACTAGAGGTGCTCACTTCATGGGGTGTTACTGAGGATCTAGTGAGGTGGTAGACGAGAAAGCCCTTTGTAAACTGTGAAATATATTGTGTCACTGATCAGGAGGCGAGGAGTGAATGTCAGAGGCAGCAGAGAATTCCAGTCCAATCAAGGGAGAGACACAGGCCATCTTAGGCCATAACACTCCTTTCCTCCACACAGACACACTAAGCTGCCTTTAGGGCTTGCAGACTAAGACCATGTAGAGTCTGTGGTTAGCGTGTTTAACATTTTTTTTTGACATAACACATTTTATGTTTCTAAGGAAAATGTCAAGCCTCATTGCAAAGTTTGAAAAGCTTGAGGACACCAACTTGTTTTCACTATACAATTTGTTAATGAGTTAATTGTTCATGTATTAAACACATATGAATTTAATTTAATTTAATTTTTAAAAGATTAATTTATTTCATTTAATTTTTAAAATTTAATAAATCTTTATTGTTCAGATTATTATGATTATTCCTCTTTTTTTCCCCATAGCTCCCCTCCACCCGGTTCCCACCCCACCCTCTGCCCTTATCTCACCCCCATTGTCCTCATCCATAGGTGTATGATTTTTGTCCAGTCTCTTCCCGCATCCCCACACCTTTTTTCCCCTGAGAATTGTCAGTCCACTCCCTTTCTATGCCCCTTATTCTATTATATTCACCCATTTATTCTGTTTATCAGGTTTTTAATTCACTTGATTTTTAGATTCACTTGTTGATAGCTATGTACTTGTTGTTCATAATTTTTATCTTTACCTTTTTCTTCTTCTTCCTCTTCAAAAAGAATATCCTTCAGCAATTCATATAATACTGGTTTGGTGGTGATGAACTCATTTAGCTTTTTGTTATCTATGAAACTCTTTATCTGACCTTCAATTCTGAATGATAGCTTTGCTGGGCAGAGTAATCTTGATTGTAGGTTCTTGCTATTCATCTCTTTGAATATTTCTTCCCACTCCTGTCTGGCCTGCATAGTTTCTGTTGAGAAATCAGCTGACAGTTGTATGGGTGCTCCCTTGTAGGTAACTTACTGTTTTTCTCTTGGTGCTTTTGATATTCTCTCTTTGTCTTTTGCTCTTGGCATTTTAATTATGATGTGTCTTGGTGTGGTCCTCTTTGGATTCCTCTTGTTTGGGGTTCTATGTGCTCCCTGGACTTGGAAGTCTATTTCTTTCACCAGGTGGGGTAAGTTTTTAGTCATTATTTCTTCAAATAGGTTTTCAGTATCTTGTTCTCTCTCTTCTTCTGGCACCCCCACAATTCTGATGTTGGTATGCTTGAAGTTGTCCCAGAAGCTACTTACACTATCTTCATATTTTTGGATTCTTTTTTCTTTTCTGGTTGAGTGTCTTTTGCTTCTTTGTATTTGAAATCTTTGACTTGATTCTTGCAATCCTTTAGTCTGCTGTTAGGTCTCTTTATAGTATTTTTTATTTCAGTCAGTGTATTCTTAATTTCTAGTTGGTTCTTTTTCATATCCTCAAGGGTCTCACTAAATTTATTGGCTTTTTCTAGAAAATTCTTGAAAAACCTTATAACTGTGATTTTGAACTTTATATTCAGTGGTTTGTTTTCCTCCACTTCTTTCATTTGTGATCTGTTTCTTTGTCTCTGCATTTTCACTGCTTCCCTGAGTTGATAGAGTGGTTTTGTGTGCTAGGTGTCCTATAGGGCCCAGTGGCTCAGCCTCCCCAGTTACCTGAGGTGGATACTCTTGGTGCACCCTTTTGTGAGCTGTGTGCATAGTCTTGTTGTAGTTAAGCCTTGATTGTTGTCGGTATCACTGGGAGGAATTGACCTCCAGCCAATTGACTGTGAGGATTAGCTGTGTCAATGCTGGGAGAACTTCTGTGCTGGAGACACCCTTATGGGACAAGTCTTGTAAAAGCCTATGTGCTGGGCTTGGATGGGGTGGAGTCTCAGGGCAGAACAGACAGCATTGGTTTCCCATCAGCCCTGCCCTAATAGACCCCTCTGTCTCAGTGTCTTGTGGCAATCACTGTAAGCACCTCTGAGAGAAAGCCACCCTGGAGTTTCACCTGCTGCTGACAGTCCAATTTTTCTCCAAATGAGTCTGGGTCCCCAGAGTCTTGCTCGGAACTAGAGTTCATTGCAGTTGGGAACTTTTGTCTCCCTCCTACTTGAGAAAGCCAGCCACATACTCAGTTGCCTTCCCTCTCTGCACGCATGCCTCAGTACCTCTGCCTTCCCCAGTTCCTCTGAGTCTCAGTGTGCTTTTCTCTTTCCTGACAGTCCAGTTTTACCCCGTATGAGTCTGGGTCCCCAGAGTCTCACCCAGATCTTGAGTTTAGTGCAGTCAGAAGCTTTTGTCTCCTTCCACTTGAGAAAGCCAGACACACAATCAGTTGCTAGTCCTCTCCATGCACATGTTGCAGTCCTCTCCACACGCCTCGGTACCTCTGCCTTCCTCAGTTCCTCTGAGTCTCAGTGTGCTTTTCTCGTTCCTTCTAGTTGTAGAAGTTCCACTCAGTCAGCCCTCCTGTGGTTCTGGATGATGTCCTTTTTGTCTTTTAGTTGTAGTTTTGAAATTGTTGTGAGAGGCAGCAGTTTAAGTGTTTACCTATGCCACCATCTTGGTTTCTCCTGGATTCAATTTTAATGAGATTATGCAAAGCTTGGAAAGATATAGTTTTGGTTGCACTGCATGTAAGGACCTTGAGTCATGTGACCTGATAAAAAATGCCCCATGTCCCAAGCTGACCCTTGTTTGGTTCAGCATCAGCGTTTATCCACAGGCAAAATATTCTTGCCCACAAGCTGGCTGGGACCACTTCTCCTTTGAATCTGTGGGGCCTATCTTTTGATAGGTGTTGTCACGCAGATAGAATTTGTAATGAAGCTGAGAACATGATACCAAGAGTTTAGTGTTTGGCCAGAACTGGTTTGGCTCAGTGGATAGAGCATCGGCCTGCGGACTGAAGGGTCCCAGGTTCGATTCCGGTCGAGGGCATGTGCCTTGGTTGCGGGCACATCTCCACTGTGGGGTGTGCAGGGGGCGGCTGATCGATGTCTCTCTCTCTTGGATGTTTCTGACTTTCTATCTCTCTCTCTTCCTCTCTGTAAAAAATTAATAAAATATATTTAAAAAAAAAGAGTTTAGTGTTTGGGGTTGGGTAAACCTCTGGCTCCCACAACCACCATTCATAATCATGGCATATCTTCCAGTGCACACTCTTTAACTTATTTCTCTGGCCTTATTATATTAATATATATATATATTGATTTCAGAGAGGAAGGGAGAGGGAGACATAGAAACATCAATGATGTGAGAGAATCACTGATCGGCTACCTCTTGTATGCCCCCCACTGGGGACTGAGCCCATAACCTGGGAATCGAACCCTGACCTCCCCAGTTCAGTGATCCATGCTCAACCACTGAGCCAAATTGGCTGGGCTACACTGTCTTATTTTATAACTACGGTGTGTAAGGTGGCTTTAGCCACTGCCTGCTTCTATATAACTTTCATGATCTCTACTTTTAACATTCCCCAAGTTACAGTTTTTAACATTTCATTATATAGCATAATATATCTGACACATTTTACATAGTTAGTGCTCATACAGTCCTCTGGTTTTCTCTTCTGAGAACGACGGGGCTAGACGCGGTGCTCTCAAAGATCCTTCTTCGAGTTTCCTCTGATCGTCATCCCTGCTTAACAAAACCTCTGGGAATGCAGCCTGTTCCAGATGAAGTCAGGGAGGCAGAGAGTAGGAGAGTGACCCATTTAAAACTGCCTCCTAGAAACGAAAGAACATCAAACACCGAAGTTCTTGGTGATGCTGAGATCGGTGGGGAGTTTTCCATGGAAGGAGTGGACCTCATAATAGAAGCAGCCAGTCCCATCCAGGAAAGACTGCGAGTCCATTGAGAAAGGACACAGAGTAAGACGCAGGGAGCCTGAACTGTGACAGACACGTGGAGGCATAAAGAAGCCCCTCTTCAGATATGCAACCTGCGTCTCCCCCAAAGGGCCAACACACTTGGATGTCACATCTCTTTAAAGAGCCCGTGACAGGTTGCCTTAGGGACCCTCAGAGCCACACTCTAGGCCAAGGCTTGGACCAGCTTCCCCGTCCTTCCTCTGAAAAGCTGCCCTCCGTCCCATGGGATGGGTCCGCTACCCATCACACTGACACGGCTTCCTGGCTTTTGTTTGCTTTCTCTCTCTTTTTTCCTTTGCCCGAGCTCCTCACAGGAGCTGGTTGGCAGGCAGCTCAGGGCCCTGCTGCGCAGGCAAGTCTAGCAAGCCTGTGCTGATTGATTGAACAGGACCGGCGAGGGGTGATGCCAGTCTGAAATTTCCTCCCCGTGATTGTCCTCAGGGTTGGGGCTGGCTAATGAATGGGGTCTGATTACGGCCCAGTCTCTCAAGTGCCCCCTGTTGCCCCAATCTGGGGACTCTTCTGCTTGGAGTGCATCTTGAAAAGAGGTGCGGAGTTCTCAGCAGGATCTGGTGTGGAGGGGCCGTGGTATTTTTTTTTTTGCCAAATTGTTGTTCTCAAACCTTGTCTACACTGTTTGGAGGTGGAGGATGATTCTACCCGCAGCCAAAGCCACCTGCTTCATCAATCCCGAACATTTAGGCCTCGGTGTTCCAAATGGGGCTCAAGCTGGGAATCTCTGAGAGTCCATTGGGAAGCCTCAGGGGTGTAATTACTTCTGGCAAGGTCATCTCTGCATTTCCAGGGCTTGTTCCTGCAAGTGAGGTTGACCTGTAGTTTTACCCCATGTTAGCTAGGGAAATACTAGGTGATGTAAGAAACAAACAAACCCTAAAATGTTAGTGTCTTACATGGTAAAGGTTCTTTTCTCACTAACGTAGCATGCGCTGTCCGTGTTCCTAGACAGAAGGCTGAGCTCCTTCACAAAGTGACTCAGACTCCTTCCATCTGTGGCTTACCCCTCTGTGGCCTGAGAGTTCTGTGCTCCAGTCTGCTGAGGTCTACAAAATTCATTATCTGAAGGTAATTATTTTTTATTTTATTTTATTTTTTACAGAGAAGATGGGAGAAGGATAGAGAGCTAGAAACACCAATGAGAGAGAAACATCGATCAGCTGCTTCTTGCACACCTCCTACTGGGGATGTGCCCGCAACTAAGGTACATGCCCTTGACCAGAATCGAACCTGGGACCTTTCAGTCCACAGGCCGACACTCTATGCGCTTAGCCAAACTGGTCAGGGCTGAAGGTAATTCTTGCACCATGATACTAAATGTCAGAGAATTCAGGAAAATGACAGCTAGCCCATTTTCTACCTTCTGGCAATATTCCCACTACAGATGGCACGTGTTTTCGGTGGTCAGCTATCCATTTCTGTCATGCTCCTTCAAATAGTTCTCAGAAATTTCACATCATAGATCTCAAAAATTTCCTTCTCTTCTTTGTTTGAATTTTTACATAATGGATAATAGAATTGGCAGCTAATTAGAGTAAAAAAGAATCAAACACATTTAAAAATATATATTTTTATTGATTTCAGACAGGACAGAGGCAGCGGGATAGAAACATCAATGATGAGAGAGAATCATGGATTAGCTGCTGCCTCCATGCCCCCTTTTGGGGATTGAGACCACAAACTGGACATGTGCCCTGACCGGGAATCAAACCATGACCTTCTGGTTTGATGGTCGATGCTCAACCACTGAGCAATACCGGCCCAGATGGCATAATTTTTAAATAAGACTCGTAATTGAAACTTGGCTCCAACATTTAAAAAGAGTGTAAATTTTGGGCAATTTACCTAAAATTTCTGAGCTTCAATTTCCAGATTTGCAAAAATAAGGCTAATAATATTTTTTATAAGTTTAATGAGTGGAGATGACATATATGAAGGACTTGGCATATAGTAAGTGCTTATTAAATGATAGCTTTTATTTTGATTTCAATAATATCATTGCCAATGGATTTGTTAGTTAACACATTACTGTCAAAGTCAAAATTTCCTCAAGTTAGAGATATTTTTTTCCCTGTAACCTAAATTAGTTTCTACTTATTCATAGACGGTAAGAGTTGGAAGTCTCTTTGAAGTCATCATATTTGATTTCTGGGGACATCAAATGACTTATTCACGGCCACAGAGGTAATTAATGGCATAGATGAGACTAAATTTCATGTCTTTTTACTTGTAGTTCAGTGTGCTATACAACTCTTCTTATTAAATTTCTGAAAATTGAGCATACTAGAACTGTGGCTTCTAAGTAGGAAATTCTAAATGGCCTACATGTCTGGTTTGGTCAGGTATGATTTCTAAACTAGCTGTCATTTTCCTGAATTCTCTGTCATTTCGTATCCTGGTGTAAGAATTACTTTCAAATAATGAATTTTATTGTTGCCAGAGAGGTTAATACCACCCACTTATTAAAATGTGACATTTTTCTTCTGAAAAAAGTAGTGCTTTAAAGAACATGCTATTTTAGATTCTCTAAATGCCACATTTTGAATAAATATTTTTCTCCCTTTATAAACCATTGAGCCTCCTTTTTTTCAATGGTTTCTATTAAGAACACACTATCTCTCTGGTGTGTGTGTGTGTGTGTGTGTGTGTGTGTGTGTGTGTGTATGTTCTCACTCATTAAATATATTATAATTTCTTTAATGAGAAACCCAAACAACTCAGTGAAATTGTTTGGAGAGAAATGAATTTCTGACAAACATTACTAACAAACTATAAACCTCCAGCTCTGATTACATGTCAGGTGTTAAATATTAATAGAAGGAACGAGTAGTAATTGGCAGGCTTTGTCCCCCATGACCTGGATCTAGCACTACTTTTTCTTCTCTCAGGTGGTCTTTGTGAACCTCAGAAGAGAGGACATTATAATCAGGCAATATAATCTCACTACCTTGTGTGCCTTGAAGGGGTCTTTTGCAGTGAGTGTATCTACAATCCAAGATGACTAGGTGAGACGCAACGCCTCACCAGACTAGGTCAAACACTGTAGGACGTGGGAAGATACAAAGGATTCTTAGCACTAGAGGCCTGGAGAGTCATAAAATCAGAGATGAGACCTATTTCTAGAAGGACTAATTCCTCTATACCACAATTCCAAAGCATGGTGTAGGCTTAGGTCTTTGAATGGAGACTATCCCATTCATGTTGCCGTTTCTATTTCTGTCTCTTCCCTGTTTTCATGCATTCCCTCCTTTAAAATCCATCAAACTCTCTGAAACCGGTTTGGCTCAGTGGATAGAGCGTCGGCCTGCGGACTGAAAGGTCCCAAATTAGATTCCGGTCAAGGGCATGTACCTTGGTTGTGGGCACATCCCCAGTGGGGGACGTGCAGGAGGCGGCTAATCGATGTTTCTCTCTCATTGATGTTTCTAACTCTCTGTCCCTCTCCCTTCCTCTCTATAAAAATCAATAAAAATATATTTTAAAAAATCCATCAAACTGGATCTCTCCACTCACAGCTTCAGCCAAGGCCTTCTCTCTCCCATCTTATCCTCGGAAGCAAAGATGGGTGCTTGGTCCCTCCATTTCTTGTCAATGAAAAAGCTTTGTCCTACAGTCAGATAGTAATGGAAGTGCTCCTTAGCAGATTGATTGGACAGAGTGTGTTCAGGTCCCAGTAACCACAGCCCATTTCCTCACTGTTCACCCAAGAAGCAAGCACATTTGACCAAAACGAGGGTTCTAAAAGACAACATAATCTAATATCACATGAAGAATGGAGAGTCCTAGAATTAACATGGACTTCACCTATTTTAAGATATTTAGCCCTTGTTTCATGATTATATTAAGGACCATCTGACTTCTTCCTAGGCCTACCTGGCCTTACAGGGCCTCCTGCCCTACTTTCTGTAAATGTTGGGCACACTCACATTTCTATCCAGAAAGTGATGCCCTAGTTCCTGTTTTCTTCTGTTCAAATACACCCAATCTCCTTAAATATTGGGATCTGTGTCCCTCTGGAAAGGTGGCTCCAGAAATCATCAGAACCACTCCTTGGGGGAGGGGGTAATTTTACTGGCTAGCTAAATCTGGATCTTCTGTCCGATTTTGGGTGGTCGGGGGCTAACGCACCCCAAATAGAGGGATCGAGCAGCATGACCTTGGAATGGGGAAGAGGATGTTTCTCAGAGGAAGGGAAGCTGGGCAGCTTATAAATTTCCCCGTGTCTCCTCCAGGAAGCAAGGCTTTCTAATGAGAAACAATAAACAATAACAGACAGTGTGTAATTAAATCCTAAATGCTGACCCCAGGAGGGCAGTGTGCAGAGAGCTCCTAAATAGAGGGGAAATCAGAGATGAGGATAATGAGAGCACATTTCATATAAAGGTGTCCTTTGACCTAGATTTAGAGAAAGCTCTCCGGCCGATGATAGCTAATAAAAGAAAGAAAGAAAGAAAGAAAGAAAGAAAGAAAGAAAGAAAGAAAGAAAGAAAGAAAGAAAGAAAGATGCAGGCAGGAAAATGGAGAGACTTCATCTCAACGCATGGCTCACTCAAAACACAGGATGGGGGGGTAACACCACATGCTACCTTAGCAATTCATTTTCCCACCAATTTTCCAATGAAGTTTTATTTCTTGGGGTTCCCTTGGCTTCCCCCCACCAAGACTCCATCAAAGTGCTGTTTGTATCTGGGGCACCTGACGCCTGTGGAATGGTGAGGTTTTGGCGACTGGAGATGAGGGGAGAAGAGAGACTCCATGACCAGCCTTCATTGGCCAAGGAGAGAACCACTCAGGGACCATGGCGGCCCCTTTCTTTCTCACCTGCTGGCGGATGCCTGAAATCGCATGTAGGATATACGGCTTAGGAAAGGGTGACATGCCTATTCCTGGACTGAAGGGCTTAGGGACAAATTCTCGCATTCTTTCTGATGTTCGTGACTGAGGTCAGATCCTTAGAAGGTCAGATAGATAAGGTTAGTAAAAGATCAGAAGGAAACTCATATTCCTGGGGATGAAATAAAGTGGGAGAATGAGTTCAGAAAGAGGAACAAGGACAGAATACCTAGGTACTTTCCACGCTCATGAGCTAGTGGCGTGGGGAGGACTGGGTGCCTGATAAATCCATGTCCTCCTGTGCTGTAATGCGGTAGAAACTCCTAACGTATTTTGGAAAGCAACGTAAATACCTATTTGCAGGTCCATCACATTTTCTATGCTGTGAGTTTCTGTGTGTGTGCTGTACATCCCATTATCTCTAGAATTGTGTGACCTTTTGCTCTTAGAGTCAGGTGATGCTTCGGGAAGAATATCACCGTGGATGGGTGTGTTCTCAATCTAGTTCACAGCACACGGCTCGGCAAGTGAGCTACAGAGTGGGGGTGGGGTGGGGAGGAAGGTGGGAGCAGCTATGCTCTCTAGCCTGCATTGGGCATAACCACGAGAAAGGCTTTGCAGGGGGCCCTTTGCAGCTTGCTCTGAGCTGTGCTCCCCTGTTTATTTTGGGAGCAATGGAGACTCAGAACCCAGCATGACACTGGCATGACAATTTATTTTTAAAGGGATTACAGCTCTGTAACTCATTTAGGGAGAAATCAAATCTCTTTGGGTATATTTTATAATCAGTTTCCCAGTACCCTCCAACTCTCTGAAAGAAGCTAGATTATGTTTTAATGCAATTTGCATTTGTGATTTCATTGTCATTAAATCATCAGGATTTTTTTCTTCTTTTTTTGCTGGCATGCTCCCAATCGTTGTCAGCTCCAAAGCCATGCGAGGAGACCTGTCACAGGTACCAGGGGGTAGGGGGAGGTGCGTGGGGTGCTTCTCATTGAGGCTGGCTGGGAGTTCTCTCCCTTCTCACTTCTCGAGGCATTTACTCCCAAGTCCCCTTTCTGTTACGAGTCATCTTTCTAATACACAGACAGAAACTCTGGTAAAGTAGAAGCAAAAAATAGAAGAACGATGGAAAGAGGTGTATTTTGAAAAATTTTTGGTGGTGTAGAGTATGGACTTGAGAATTAGACATGGCTGGTGGGTTCAACTCCAAGATCAATCATTTACTTCTGATCTTGGGCGAATTACTTAACTTTTCTAAGTCAGAGCTTCCTTATTTGTAAAGTAGGGGCAGAACTTTCTTCCTCGTGGGTCTGTTATAAAACGGAAAGACACTGCATACAAAGTACCAGGGAGAAGTACTCACTAAGTGTTCGTCCCTCCTCTTCTTCTTTTTTAAAAAAATATATTTTATTGATTTTTTGCAGAGAGGAAGGGAGAGGGATAGAGAGTTAGAAACCTCGATGAGAGAGAGACATCAATCAGCCGCCTCCTGCATGCCCCCTACTGGGGATGTGCCCGCAACCAGGATACATGCCCTTGACCGGAATCAAACCTGGGACCCGTCAGTCCGCAGGCCGCCTCTCTATCCACCGAGCCAAACTGGTTTCGGCTGTCCCTCCTCTTCTTAAAGCAGAGGCAGGAATATTCCAGCGTGGGGAAAGAGGTATATTTATTTTATTTTGGGCCAGTGATGTATCAGTCAGAGTAGGCTAGATGATACTGCAGTAACCAACAGTTTGTGTGTTCACTATGGGTCAGTCACATCTTTCTTCCTCTTCACTGTGGGAACAGAAAATGGAGCCGTCTCTACCTGGAATGAACTAATCATGATGGCAGAGGGGAAAAGCTAAGGATCATGAGCTGACTCTCTTACCTCATGCAATAATATATGTGGTTTCAAAATTTTGTTTTAATTTATTGATTGATTTGTGAGAGGAAATGAGAAGAAGGGAGAGAGGGAGGGAGCGAGGGACGTCGATTTGTTGTTCTATTTATTTGTGTTGATTCTTGTATGGTCCCTGATCGGGGGTCAAACCCATAACCTTGATGTTTTGGGATGACACTAATCAGCTGAGCTAGCCGGCCAGGGCTGTGTGTGTGTGTGTGTGTGTGTGTGTGTGTGTGTTTTCCTTAGAAACATTTCATTATTAGAGAAAAGGTTCAGAGCATATAGATATTTTACTTTGACAAAGGTTGGGGTTTTTCTAGGTGTGTGGAAAGTGGGGAGGTGAGGGGGAGGTGGGAGAGAGAGCAATAAAGCTAAAGGTGTTTTCACTGGAAGGCTCAGAGGGGTTACCTGGCTCAACCAGGTCACACAGCAAGGTAATGGCAAAAGCCCACAGTGTAAACCCAGTCTGCCATTCCCCCATTAGCACACCCTGATAGGTTTAGACTGAGAGTTTAGGCCAGGTCAGTGGTCGGCAAACTGTGGCTCTCGAGCCACATGCGGCTCTTTGGCCCCTTGAGTGTGGCTCTTCCACAAAATACCCCGGCCTGGGCGAGTCTATTTTGAAGAAGTGGCGTTAGAAGAAGTCTAAGTTTAAAAAATGTGGCTCTCCAAAGAAATCTCAATCGTTGTGCTGTTTGATATTTGGCTCTGTGGACTGATGAGTTTGCCGACCACTGGGCTAGGTGAAGAAGGAAGAGAGGCAATGAGGGGGTGATATTTATCCAGCCTCAAGTGTCTGATCCCATTATTATTATTATTATTGCCATTTGGTTATTTGAAAAGATCTGCATTGCAAATATGTTGCCACATAAACCTGGAGATGTCTCTTTTAAGTTAGCAAGTATCTGTATTTAAGGAAAACACCCCCACAGCATTTTGGCGCTCAAGGAGGCCTGCTGAACCGGATCAGGAAACATCGATTAGGGTGTGCCCAGAGCCCCTAGGAGCCTCAGCAACACCGGTCGTAAATGGACAGTGAGGCATGAAGTCCTAATATGTTTTATGGGAAAACCAATGCAAACTTCAAGCCCTCTATAAGGCTGATTAAGAATAATTTAAGTCATTCATATTTTATTGCCAAATGTCCGTGCCTGTGAATTAGTCAATTTCAGATTGATTTTATTTGTGTGAAATTGGCATTGTGGAAACTGGATTTATGGCTCACAGCGACCTCTTTCCACGTGAGATTATTGCAATATTAGTCGTAAATGCACTCTGATGGAATCTGAGTCATTCATCAAATGTTCCCAAATGGAACTCCTAATGGTGCTTCACCAGATTAAGGAAGAAGACACAGAGGATGCTGGCTGCTTTTCAACCAGGAGGGGGAAAGGGTGACCCTGGAGGGCATGGGCTATGCGTTTTGACGGCCTAGAGTCCGATCACCCTCCTGTGGTTGAGGATTCTGCCACTGGTGAGTCGGGGTTGGAGGCAGAGAAGGTGGCAGGGTGGTGAGCTGAACCGGCCAGATACTTTCCCAGTGTCCCTTGCAGTTAGCCTGGACATGTGGACATGTGACTGAGGCCCAATCAATCTGGCCTTGCTCATCCCCTCCCTCCCAGCCCTGACTTTGCTTAGTTGCTAATGAGGCAAAGGAGGCAGTGGAGGGTCCATTGTGGAGACAGGTGACGGCAGAAGCAATGGAGGCCAGTGGCAGGGGCGATGCCAGCTGGCATCATGGTCTTCTATCGTAGCAGGGTGTCATGTCACTGCACGTCAGTCCTAAGTAGGATGACGATGCATCCTAGTTTGCCTGGGACAGTCCCAGATGGTGCCTGTTGTCTTATGTAATTATTGGTAGCATCCCTCTCTGCTTTCAGAATTGTTCCAGTTAACAATTTAATGATGGTTACGTTATTAAATTTAATAATATGATCACTTCAGTCCTAAGTTAGATCCTTTATGCTTCAGCCTCCTCTCAGATTGTACCCTTCACCTTCTGGCTGTGAAATTAGGCCCTTTTCCAAGACACTTCTCTGTTTGTATCACTCTCTAATGGTGACTATCGTACAAGGAGGCATATGTCTTTCCTGACATCCCTGCTTCTTAGTACGATTTCCAGATCTTCCCTTAATTTCCTCATGACCCTCCAGACCCCATGGAAATCATGTCATCTGACTCTACGGCTATGTTGTGGTCACCTACAGACCTCTCATTCCTCGATGGTTTTAGTCCTTAATAACTGTCTCAGTCACCAACCCTCCTCCTGTCCATAATCTAGGTGATTATGATACCCAAGTAGAGTATCCTTCTACTGGCCCCTTGCTTCCTTCAAAGGTCTTGTCTTTCACCATCTCAGCCACCCATTCCTGAGATCATGCCCTAGACCTTGTTTTACTAATGACTGTTTTCCATTTTCAAACGTTCTACCCACCAACTACTGCATTTCCCCTTTCCAGTCCACTCTTCCCAGGACCCTACTCCAACAACTTTTTGGCTTCACCAAGACCTGAACTGTAATAACCATATCACGTTCTTACTGTCACTTTCCTCATGACCTCGTTTATTGTCCATCTGACCTTGAATCCCATGGTTGATTATCCCCATTCCCTTGTGTATGTTATCAACTTCCTTTATGCTTTTCCTTCTGACCTACGTTCCTGGAAAAACTGTACCCTGATTCTATCCGATGGCAGACTCAGGATTAAGGGAGAAGAACCCACACAAACCAACCCACAGAGACGGTCAACTGTCTACTCTTATAATCCTTTCCTTCTTGCTTGAGCCAGACAGTTCATGGCTTACTAAGCAGCTCTGTCATCCTCAGCAGTTTGGCTTTTCATGTTTGTGCTTGTAAGTAACCTCACGGTTGCAAGATGGAGGTCCTTGCTTTAGGCAACAGGCCTGCACTCCAAGGCAAGAAGCAGCGGGGCACCCAGGGAAGCAATGTGAAGAGGTCCTGGTATGCCTGACCCTTCTGTCAGTGGAGACAAAAATTACCTCTCAGAGGTCCTCTCAATTTTCCTTTTGTTTCTGTTTAGACAGGATTAGGTATTCTATACACACTAGTACACTACAACAGGAAGGCTGGGCATGGGCTCTAGATGAGGCATATTATACTGTGGCTGTGGTTGGATTAGATCATGATGATTTCTGCCCTGGGGCTGGGACATTGTATGAACACCGGTGCTACCCTGTTTCCCCGAAAATAAGACAGTGTCTTATATTAATTTTTGCTCCCAAAGATGCGCTAGGTCTTATTTTCAGGGGATGTCTTATTTTTCCATGAAGAAGAATACGGTACGCATTTACTGTTGAACAAACAAACAAAAAAATTTATGACCTGGATACAGTACGGTAGTAGTTGTCATCACAAACCAGTTCACGGATGGGCCGCAGCGCAGCTGGAGCTGTTCAGGCAGGGCGAGGTCTCTTTACATCAGGAGTCAGACGCCTGACGGGAGCTTCAGGGGCCTTATATTCCGAGGAGGCCTTATGTTCGGGGGAGACCTTATTATCAGGGAGGTCTTATTTTCAGGGGGATGCCTTATATTACAGCGAGAAGCAAAACTGGAAGTAGGTCTTATTTTCAGGGGATGTCTTACTTTCAGGGAAACAGGGTGTTAGTTAGAAGAGAGGAACGGCTGCTGGGTAGACACCTAACATTGATATCGAAACTCCAAAAGCTAGATGTTCCTCCTGCCCCAATGGGAGCTCCTTTGGAAATTTTTAAAAGACCTTGGTAAGCTTACGGCCAGCGCAGAGGCATCAGAAAAAATAAGTCTGAAAACCGATTCCTTTGACTTAATTGCACTCAGCAACAATAACAACACCAACTCCCACTGCCATTTGATCTCAGAGAAGCCCTCCTTGCTTGAAGAGCTGAATCAAGTTGTCAGTTCTGATCACATTGTCCTGCTGCAATAGGAAGGTAGGATTCATCAATCCACTGTCCAAGGAAACCAGGCCAGATAAGGTCCCATCGGAGTTCGGAAGGCAAGTAGTGTTAAGGGTCCATGCCTTTGTCTAGGTTGCCTCTGAAAGTAGAGCCTGAGGCAAGGACATTTTAGGAAGTGCTTGATCTGTAAGAGGAGGCCCAGGAGTAGATCAGTTTAGAACAGCGGTTCTCAACCTTCCTCATGCCGCAACCCTTTCATACAGCTTCTCACGGTGTGGTGACCCCCAACCATAAGATTATTTTCATTGCTACTTCATCACTGTAAATTTGCTACTGTTATGAATTGTAATGTAAAAAATATATGATATGTAGGATGTCTTAGGTGACCCCTGTGAGAGGGTCGTTCGACCCCCAAAGGGGTCGTGACCCACACGTTGAGAACCACTAGTTTAGATCATAATAGCTTTTATACCGGAACTTCCTGGAGGAAGCTAGGTAATTGTTTTCTAAAGCTCTTTGCAAAGGGCCTTAAGCTCATAGACGGAAACACACTGTAATTGTGTAGGACTTAGTGGGTAGGCAACATTCAAGAGGCACCTGAGAAGCAGCCCCTGTTTATGCTGCAGTGTGTCACTGAGGCAGGTAGATTGTTTCCACCTGTTGAAAGCGGCCCCAGTGGTCTCCCTGTTGGGGTGAAGCTAAAGAGAATGGGTTTTCACTTTAGTGGGGAGGAGCTTCTAAATAGAACATATTTATCAACCTTCTTCCAGTTTTAATAAACCTGTGCAATTTTCTACTCTATGTTCTGTCCTGTTGCCCAGGAAAACATCGACCTCTTTGCTAGCCATTGCTTCTCTTCCAGCTTTCTTCTTTGATCTTAGGATATTACTGACGGTCATGTTTGGATTTGAATTATTTTTAAAAAGAAGGAAAACAATATCTCGTTGAGACCAGAATGACAATGGACGGGAGGTGGCGGGATGATTAACTTGGGGGTGGAGAGGTTCATTCTTCAAGTCTTTTTGTGCTACTTGGTTGAACACCGAAACTTCAGGTTTTTGTGCAGAAATCGCATTAGTCTGGAGAGGCAGTACCATGTGCTGCAAACTGAGAGGGAACGTTTGTAGACTTTTTCTGCTGTAGGTGAAGAAACTTTTAAAACTCAATCTAAAAAGTTACAGCCACTGCAATTTGGAATTTGAAAGTTCATGAGCAGAGGTTCGTCTATGGGTAAAAATGGTCAACATTTCCCACGTTTTCCTCGCTTTACAACCCCCATTCCAGTTCTGAATTCCAATTGTATCTGGTGATGCCAGTGCAGTCCCATTGCTGAGGACGGAAAGTGTCTACCTCACAGGTCATGGCATGGACCGACTTGACCTCTCTGGCCCAGAATAGATGAAGTCTCTACGAGAGAGTGACAGAGGTCTTTATTTCTAAAGCAATGGCTAGCAAAGAGGTCGATGTTTTCCTGGCCAACAGGACAGAACATAAGCATCTTTATTTTACACTCAGCGGGTGCTACAGCCCAAGGACCACTCTCCGGGGGCCAGGCCTCACACACCTGGGTTCCACTTACCAACACTGACTCCGAGCCAGGCCATCTTGCCGAGGGCATCTCAGAGGTGAAATGTCTTTCTCCGAGCTCTGTCTGTCCCGAGTGTCCATGTCCCGTGCGGATGCTCTTCTGGGCAGTATTGTCCCTTCCCCTCTGGCCCCTGGGGAGTGGGCAGCTTCTCTGCAGAACTGCCCTGAGAGCAGAGATGGATCTGCACAGCATATTGCATGTTAACCCGTCTTTCTGTTCCTTTGATCACAAGTAAGGCGAGTCAGTTTCCCAAATGGACCATTCACTTACAATAAAACAAACAGGGGAAAATGCCAGAAACAAGAACACAGGTCTGGAAAAGGTGTTTTCTGAAATAACCCTTTCCAGCTGACGCCTAGGCACACGGTCCCCTTCGCCTCCCCGATCCTGTCCCAGAGTTTCTCCCCCGCACCTGCCTGCCTCCCCTGTCCAAGTCCCGCTGCCTAGACCCCTCAGGGCCTCACAGTCAAGGTCACAGAGGGCCCTCTACCCTGATGTTGTCTGACTCAGGCTCTGCTAGGAAGCTGTCTCCCTAAGGACTGTCCCCTCCCCTGTTTCCTGGCACATCTCCTGTGACTGAAGCAATGAATGACCTCAACGTTTCAAAGCCATGCTTCCCAGATGCAGAACTTCCTTGGAACCTTAAAGAAACAGCCATTTCAGGGCAAATAAAAATATTACTCAAATACCAAGAGCTGCGCTGGGAGAGACTCTATCTGGGAATCCAAAATAATGCAGTCACTGAGGAGAAAAAAAAAAAAAATATATATATACATATACACATACAGTGGTACCTCGAGATATGAGTTTAATTCGTTCCGTCACCTTGAGGCGTGGGAAACTATGAGACGCTCAAGTCGAGGTAAACTGGTGGGTCGTGTGCAGCTGGCCGATCCGCGCGATGACTCCTATCTCAACTGCTGCTCGTATTTCAAAGCAAAAATCGCTCGCTCGACGGCTCGTATCTCAAAAATCTCATATGTTAGGGCACTCGTATCTCGAGGTACCACTGTATATGTATTCTACAAACATTTAAAACTGAATTTTCTTTTTCCAATCATGCCATTGTCATCATTCAAGATGCCTGTCCCAGCTTCACTCCCGCAGGCTGTGTCTGAGCAGTCACGTGCCACAGTTGTTCCACCTGGCAGATGTTTGGACAGGGAGATACTCTGTTTGAATAACAATCGTGAAAATATAAATGATCCCATCCCTTACGTCTGCACAGAAAGTGAATTTACAGAAACGGGCTGGATCTCAGCTGGGTTGGGCTCCAGGTTCGGTGTAAAGTTTGCTTACGTTAAAAAGGGCTGTGAGAAGAGACCACCGCTCTGAGCGATACTCATTACCAACAGCCCAGATGCTTTGGGGAGAGTTCATGTATGACCTCAGCGGTTCTCAACCTTCCTAATGCTGCGACCCTTTAAGACAGCTCCTCATGTGGTGGTGACCCCCAACCATAACATTATTTCCGTTGCTACTTCATCACTGTCATTTTGCTACTGTTATGAACTGTAATGTAAATATCTGGTAGGCAGGATATATTTTCATTGTTACAAATTGAACATAATTAAAGCATAGGGATTAATCACAAAAACAATATGTAATGATATATTGTGAAATATTTATTTCTCATGACAAATAAATGAAATGTTGTCTTGAATGGTGGTGTAGCATGGGTAACAGTCTTCATATGACAACAGTAAACTACATGGCTACACTTTGCTACACCGAGGAGCAGTCTGTTGGTTCCTAAGACCATGGGAAATAGGTGTTTTCTGGTGGTCTTAGGCTACCCCTGTGAAAGGGTCGTTTGACCCCCAAAGGGGTCGCGACCCAGAGGTTGAGAACCACTGTATTACCTGCACAATCACTTACTCCGCAGTGCGCATGAATATGTTTTCTCTCCTCCTCACAGTTGGTTGGAAGGGAGAGGGAGAGCACAGTGACACCTAATGGACGGAGGGGTCTTGAGGCTGAAGGTGGCCTGGGTGACAGTACCCTCCCGGGTTTCAAGTTGCCTTTCATGGGCAATCATGTGCAGCTGCATGATTGGCACAACGGGTTACTGATGTGGCTTGAACACCTCTTTCTCCCCCTAAGTGGGCTTAGAAAGCGGCCTTGCTAATTTACAGCAGCGGGCGATGAAGCAGCGAATTCTGTCTCCTCTCCAGCCTGTCAGCCTGGGAATTGCTTTGACTGAGATTCCAGGGATCCCCGTGTTTTTGCAGATCTTGTGGATTTTGATAGACCACGATTTTTATGCTGGGAACTTCCTGGGAATATTTGAGGCCGATCTGCTGTAGGAGACCACCAGCCTGGCCTCCCGTGGGGAGGTGCAGGGAGGGACGCCCATGGTGAGAGGCGGAGACACAGAACGTGGGCCCTGAGCTGCACCGCAGTGGAAGGTGAATGGGCAGATTTCCCCTCCCAGAGGAGAAGACATTGCCGAATACGCTTCCATATTACCATTTCCCAGGGACTAAAAACCAGGTAGGCTTCCTCTATGAGTGTGGTCCTCAGGATGAGTTAGAGGAGAGGGAGCTTGGCAGGAAGGACCCAGTCCTAGATGATGAATCAACTGAAAAAACTCTTTTCCCTTGCGTAGGCCCAAGGCGGTGTTATTAAAAAAAAACAACCACACACACACACACACACACACACACACATTTTAAAATAGATTTGAGAGGGAGAGGACAGGAGAGAGAGAGCAAAAGGGAGATACAGAGTTTGATTTGTTATTCTACTTATTGGTTTCTTCATTGGTTGATTCTTATATGTACCTTAACTAGGGATCAAACCCGCAACCTTGGTGCATGGGGACAATGCTCTGACCCAGTGGTTCTCAACCTGTGGGTTGCGACCCTTTGGGGGTCGAATGACACTTTCACAGGGGTCGCCTAAGACCATCGGAAAAACACAGGTATTTACATTATAATTCATAACAATAGCAAAATTACAGTTGTGAAGTATGGTGGGGGTCACCACAACATGAGGAACTGTATTAAAGGGTCACAGCATTAGGAAGGTTGAGAACCACTGCTCTAACCAATTGAGCTACCAAGGCAAAGTGGTGTCACATTTTTTCCTTTCCCCCACCAAGTGAAGAAGGGATTGTACTGTTTTAACATTTTCCCAACTAGATCAACATTTTCCAAACAGTGTTAACACTTGAAGAGCCGTTGGGTGTTATAAGAAAAAGGGGTCACGTGGCTAAGTGTTTATGAAATGTTGCAGGAGACATTAACAGTTTTCTTTATCACAGAACTTCTCGTCTCTGCTATGCAGATGTGTTTTTGACCCTCTTAAGAAGGTTGTTACAGAAGGTTTACCAAAAGTTTTTTTTAAGTGTTTTTTTTTTTTATGGATTATCTTATGACATTGGTGTTCACCGAAGCTCCTTCAGCTTTATGAAGCCCATCATCAGAGTGCACACTAATTGTTTTAGAAGAAGGGGTGGAGTGTCCACCACACCCAACACTCTTCAGGGCCCCAGTGAAGATCCATATTCTCTGGGAAGCTACTCTGGATTTCACTGTTTTCCAATGGAAATCTTGGACTTCACTCAACGGAGAGAATACAGTGGTACCTCGAGATACGAGTGCCCTAACATACGAGATTTTTGAGATACGAGCCATCGAGCAAGCGATTTTTGCTTTGAAATACAAGCAACAGTTGAGATAGGAGTCATCATGCAGATTGGCTGGCTGCACACGACCCACCAGTTTACCGAGACCCGAGCATCTCATAGTTTCCCACGCCTCAAGGTTACAGAACGAATTAAACTCGTATCTCGAGGTACCACTGTATTGTCTATGACCAACCAAAAGGGAATTATGAGAGAGAGTGCTTCTGAGTAATTTGATGCAGATTTCCTTGACTTTTATTGACTACCCCACTTGCATAGAAGGAGTTCCCCCTTTGTTTTCTGAAATACAGCCTGATGTAAAAGCCTGTACATGAAAATCCACACACATAAAACATAAAAAAAAAAAAAGATGACAGGAAAGCTATTCATATAACAGGAGAATTTTTTCACCTTGCAAAGTGATTTCCCCCCTGAGTTTATTTGAAAGGGAAGCTATTCATATAACAGGAGGATTTTTCACTTTACACAGTGATTCCCGCCTGAGTTTATTTGAAAGGGAGAGCTGAAGACATTGAAGGAAATTAAATGGTCTCACAATTTTCTCTCAATTCTATAGCATTTCTAAGCCCTTGAGTCACCTTAGCTTTTAAAAGTACTTTCTTAGATGCCCCTGTTTACCCTCACTTTAAGACTGTGACCTTGATTCCCTTCCCCCACCCCATTGAACACCCGTGGATTGATGTAGCACATCTAGCCTTAACTACTCCTCTCTCACTCTGCCGCTGGTTTGCTCCAAGACTCCTTTGCTAGTCAGGGAAGACTTTTCCACCACCTGGAAACCAATATATATATATTTAAATATATTTTATTAATTTTTTATAGAGAGGAAGGGAGAGGGATAGAGAGCTAGAGACATCGATCAGCTGCCTCCTGCACTCCCCCTACTGGGGATGTGCCCACAACCAAGGTATATGCCCTTTACTGGAATCGAACTGGGGACCCTTCAATCTGCAGGCCGACGCTCTATCCACTGAGCCAAACTGATTTTGGCGGAAACCAATATTTAATGGTAAACAAGCTCCCAGCTAGAACATCATTATTCATTTTCTTATTGTTGCTCACAGCCTGGAGACTTATTTATTTGCAGAGATTATCATTGAAAAACAAATATTTGGACATTATTATTTTTTTTTATCATGTCTCTGAAACATATGTTCTATTTGTCAGCTGTTTATGTTGCTAAGGCTCCCCACAACCCTGGTGAGGAAATCAGTTCCTACTTCAGAAACATACAATGAATCAAGATGTACACAACCTTGATTTTAAAGGTGTTTCCCGCTTTGTTAACTCAATCATTATAAAGACAAAAAAACTATTGGATCGTTGCAAGCATTAGCTTTCTAGTAAGGGTGATTTGCCACTTCAGGCACAATTAGGCCACTTAAACACTTATCTTTGTTAGCCAATGGACTGGGAAGTCTTTATCCTTCTCATGAGTAATTTACTTCAAAGAGAATCTCAGCTCTAAGTGGAGATGCCCTTTCAGTGCAAGGTAGTATCTCCTGGGTTGTTGGACATTTTAGTCTCCAGACTTCAGCAATGCCCTGCTCTATGTACCCCAGAAGTCTCTCACCTCTAAAACATTTCTTCAGTTCCTCTTTATGTAGAATTCGATATCCCTTCTGACACCATGCCTTTTATAAATTCACTAGAGGCCTGGTGCATGGATTTGTGCACTGGTGGGGTCCCTCAGCTTGACCTGCATCCTCTTGAAATCCAGGACCCCTAGGGGGGAATGTAAGAGAGCCAGTTTTAGCCTGATCCCCACAAGCCTGATCTAGACAGGAGGGAGCCTGATCCCTATGCATTGAGCATCTGCCCCCTGGTGGTCAGTGAGCGTCTTTGCAACCAGTCGACTGGTGGAACAGTCAAATGGATGCTCAGGCTTTTACATCTATAGATAAATTCAGGGAAGGAGTAACCAATGATAATACCAAATTCTGAGACTGAATGTTTTTTTCAGGTCATCTTACGTCAGATGTTTGAGAACAGAGAATTATAGTATGTAGTAAGGGATAGAAAGGAGGTCAAGATTGCTTGCATCCCACCCATCCACACTTTATAGCTCAGGCTGGAGGAGGGCACAGATATTGGAAAATGGGTGTATGTGGCTAATTTCTTCTGTGTCAGTGACACATAATGACCTACTCTAGGGATTTCCATCCTGGCTCTGGCTCTGCCTCTCTAACCAGCTCTGTGATTGTGGGGAACAGTGACTCTTGTAGTTTTTTTTTCATGGCAAATGGAGGTCTATTCCTGCCTTGCATTTTACTGAGATAATGAACTTGAAAATGACTAATTATGCTGATGAATGTGGGCAAGGGGCATTTTTTTCTTGCTTCTTTTATATTCTGTTTAACTTATATGGAAAGAGCACAGATATTAGAATTGTACCTACCTAAGTGTGAATCCTAGTTTTGTAAATAACTCAGTAGTCAGATCTGTTTCATGGAGTTAACATTAAGATGGCAAATTCTACTGCATTTAAAAAAATGTATTTTTATTGATTTCAGAAGGAAAGGGCGAGGAAGAGAGAGATAGAAACATTAGTGATGAGAGACAATCATTGATTGGCTGCCTCCTGCATGCCCCCCCACTGGGGATCAATCCACAACTGGGCATATGCCCTGACTGGGAAACAAACCATGACCTTCTGGTTCATAGTTCAACACTAAACCATTGAGCCATGCCAGCTGGGCAAATTCTACTGCTTTTAATTGCATTATCTGGAATTGTGACAAGAAATCTTTTCCTAATATCTCCTCCCTCTCCCTCCCATGACAAATGCAATTTTATCAATTCTTTCATAGGTCATTTACAGTACATAGTGATTGGGTTGTTCTATGATAAGAAAACACTGAATTATGACACCATATTTCCTGCTACTCTGTTTCTTTGCTCTCTGACATAATGATTACTTCATATGTAATCTTTTTGAAGACATTTAAATCCATAACAAATGGTCCAAATTTAAGTTAAAATTTAACTTCAGGTTGAAACCATAATGAGATACCAATAGGTTATAAAAAAACACCCCAAACCCACACATATAACAGAAAGCAATCAACCAAGTAAAAACAAGAACTACACCAATGCCAAATTTGGGCAAGGCTGTAGAGCCACTAAAATTCTTGTATCAGCTGTTGGGAATGCAAAGTGGCACCGCCATTTTGGGAAAGTGTCCGTATCTAAGAAAGCTGAGCTTATGACCCATGAAAAAATGTAAATGTGCATGAAAAATGTCTGAGGTTGTTCTTGGCAGCTTCTATTTATAATAACTAGGAACTTGGTAGCAGTCCAATCCCCTTTAATAACATAATCAATCAATTGTGGTATGTTCGTCCACACAATGGAATACTGTATAGAAATGAGAGGGCAGTGGGAAGCGTCCATGATGCTGATGATGTTTTATATCTTAGTCTCAGAGGTAGTTTTATGGGGGTATTTCTTTCAGAACAAATTATCAAGCTGTAGACTTTAGATCTCTGCATATATTTTACACATCATAAAATAGTTATAAAATAAATAAGTATTGTTTTCAGTTTTTAAAAATCCAATGCCAGATGGCTGCACATTTTCCTTCGCCCATAATTAAAAGACACATTGCCATGTTGAAAATCCTAAAATATAGACAAAAGAAAAATGTGCCTACAGTTCATGTAACCATGCATTGATATATTGAGGTATCATTTATAAATAAAAACTCACAGGTTCTAAGTGAACAATTCAATGAGTTTTGATACCTGAACACATGCATGTAAGTTTAACCACAATCAAGATATAGAATATTTCCATCTCCTCTTCAAGTTTCCTTGTGCTTCTTCCAGTCAGTAGCTGTTTCCCATTCTCAGAGGGAACCAACTATTCTTAATTACCTCACCTCAGGTTAGGTGTGCTTGTCTTTGAACATCTCATAAATAGATTAATGCAATGCACATACTCTTCACTTAGCATTATGTTTTCTATATTCATGCAAATTATTGGAGTTAACTTTTTATCTTATTGATATGCCTTTATTTATTTATTTTTTTCATTTTTCTGTTGTTGAACATTTGGTTGTTTCTCGTTTGGAGTTATTGATAAATTTATTGTCTTTTCTTTCATGTTTGTGCCTAAATTAATAGTTATATATAATGTGAGGAAGGGATTAAAGTTCCTTGTTTTTTCTATTGTTATCTAGTGGTTCCAGCCCCATTTGTTGAAAACACACACACACACACACACACACCAGCACCTTTTCCTCCCTCTGTTCAATACTTTGCATCATCTGTTGAAAACCAACCAGCCTAAATGTATAGATCTACCAGGACTTTCAATTCATTTCCCTTGATCTTCTTACTCCTATGCAACAGCATACTATCTTACCGACTTAGCTGTAGAGTAAGTATTGAAATGATGCAGTGAGTATTTATCCTTTTATATTTAGGTGATCCTCATGTGTTTATGGACCTCCTTACAATAGGGATGAGCTGCGTCTAATGTCTAAATGGTAGCTTGATTTTATCTGATGTGAGAAATTATCACCCAGATTTCAGAAAGCTTTCAGGTAATGTACCTTAAAATACAGAAGTGTCTACACTACCTAATACAACTTTTACTGCTTTTTATCTTAGGACTCTGTTGACATTTCCACCCTTCCCCTGAAGGTGGTTCTGAGTAGTAAACTCTGATTGTATTGAAGAGTGGCTTTGGGGATATAGTAATTGATGAATATGCTTTTATTTATATTTTGATCTCCAATATCACTCTTCCAGACTTCTTGCCCCAAATATCCCCCTTTCTTTCTTTAATTCTTCAGTATTGTATAATGTTTCACTTTTTCCTTGTTTATTATTATTATTATTATTATTATTATTATTGTTATGTTTATGCTACAAATAAGGGTTGACCTTAAAGTCACCAGATGGTCCCATTTCCCTTCTGTCAGTGATTGTGATTTCCCTCCAGGGTGAGGTGACCTGCTCCAGGTGGGTGACCCTGGGGCGCGTGTCCCTCATCTGTCTTCCCAGCATGCCTCTGGTGTGTGTGGTGATCCCCCTCTGTCTCCTCACTGCTGACTCCCTTCCTCCCTGCAGGGGGAGGAGAGGGGGGGTGGGGAGTTCTGCTCACTCATTGATGAGGACGTGTGTCAGGCCTGTGAGAACGGGGGCAGGATGAGCACCCCGCCAGCCTGTCCGTCATGGGGCTCAGCTCTTCCTCCCCATTCACACTCTGAGCTCCTTTGTGGGAGTGTGGGGGTGGCTGAAGAGGGGGTCCGCCCCAGACAGGTGGAGGCTTGCCAGCACCTCTCCTTGCTGGTGGAGTTCGTCCGCAATGGAAATGCTGTGTGGAAAGGCCAGGAACCTGCAGCTTCCTGTCTGTGGTGGACAAAAGGGTTTTGTTTACCCCGAGAGCTAGTCTTCCAGCCGCTGGCACCCAAAGTTTGGGGGCGGGGTTAAGCTGAGATGTCTAAATGGTAGCTTGAGCACTGGGAAGGCCTGGGGTCTGCCAGGGAAGGGGTGGCTGGCCTCTGGGCCAGGGTGAGGGGTGGGGTTTTGGCCAAGGGGAGACAGGAGAGGAGCCAGAGGAGTCTTCTGTGTCCTGACATGTCCAGCTCCTTTCTGCCCGGGGCCTTTGCATGAGCTCTCTCTGGAGTATGCCCTCCCTCCAACACCTGCTCCCTCCACACCTCATCCAGGCCTTGTTCAAGGACATTATTGGGGAGGTTTTCCTGGAGCCCCTCCCCCAAAATGATTAAATATCCACCCCCTCTATCCTCCATAGTGTCTCTGAGTGTTTTACCTGGTATGCTTAACATACCTGTGAGGTTTCAGGTCCACCTTTAGCAAATAGAAGAATGAATTTTATACCAGGAATTCCACAAATGATGAATGTAGCTACTTGGTAATCAGTTTCCAGAATATAGTAAGACTAGAGGCCTGGTGCACGAAATTCATGCACGGGGGAGAGGAGGGTCCCTCAGTCTGGCTTGCACCCTCTCCAATCCAGGAACCCTTGGGGGATGTCCGACTAAATCAGCAGTTGGACATCCCTCTCACAATCTGGAACCTCTGGCTCCTAACCGCTCACCTGCCTGCCTGCCTGATGGCCCCTAACCACTCTGCCAGCCTGCCTGATGCCCTTAACTGCTCCCCTGCCTGTCTGATCACCCCTAACTGCCTCTGCCTCAGCCCCCACCACTGTAGCTTTGTCTGAAAGGATGTTCGGAAGGATGTCTGGTCTAATTAGCATATTAACCTTTTATTAGTATAGATAGCTAGCTGTCTGGATGCAGAAATAGCGGTAACAACTAAGAAGTCCTTTGGCTGAAGCTTTTATTCGACCCGAAGGAACGCTCCTCAGAGGGGCTTGGCAGGTGTGTCCTCCTCTCGAAATGAACTGATGCTGGGTTCTCTTCAGGTGTCACCAGTGTCCCCTGAAGGCACATGTGGGGAGTGCAACTCGGGGTTTGGTAATGTCCTTAGTAATCGGGGGTGACAAGAGTCACTGTGATGATTTCCTTTTTACTTGGAATCTGTTTCTTCAGGCAAAGTGATGAAACCCGTTATTAGTGAGACAAGATTCACTTTCTCAACTGCAGACATATGGCAGCTTCCTTAACGTGAACACGCTGTGCTCGAACCATCCGTGTGTATTTTTAAAGAATTTTAAAGAGAAAGGCTGTGGAAATGTGAATTGTCCCATTTTGCCTGTTAGTTCATTGGAGACCTGTATAATTTTGTTAACCGGGGTCACCCCAAGAAATTTAATACAAAAAGAAAAGAAGGAAAGAGAAGAAGTGATAATTGCTGGCTCTGTATGCCTCATCAGGCTCAGGCCATTTCTAAGGAATTGAATTGATCGCGGTGAGACCGCCCCACTTTGTAGAGAAGAAAAGCAGGCAAACGGGCCCCATCGAGGCCTTTCATAGATCCCACTTTTGAAGCTGTGATTGGCTCAACCCCAGAGCCATGCACTAGGCACTAGCCGTCTCATTCATTCGCTCACAAAGTACTTACTGATCACCTGCCACGTGCCAAGCATTTTTCCAGGGGTTGGGCAATCAGCAGTAATGAAAGCAACCTATTTGCCCTCATAGTGCTTTCATTCTAGTGGGGGAGACAGGCACTATCAAATAAAGGAAGCATGCGGTATGCTACCAGGTGACACGTATGATGGAAGAAGGCAGAGAAAGGGGAAGGAGATGCCACATCTTTCTACGAGTGAAACCATGTCCGGTTTCCGGCACATGGGGATGGTTCTTTGTCATGAAGACAGTAAGGTCCTTGGCCAGCGGCTTAGGACACGTGAGAAGGGTGTTTCTGCAGCAAAGGCCGAGGAAGGTACCCAAAGGCTTCGGGAGAGGGGAGTGCTGGAGCAGATTGATCACATCGGAAGACTCACCCGCCTCCTAGCTGTGTCCCCCCAGAAGGTCTAGAGGGCACCTAGAAGGCAGTATCTTCACCAAGGCTGGGCGGAAATGTGTGTGTGTGTGTGTGTGTGTGTGTGTTTGCATGCACTTGATCACGGGCACGTGAGCACGTGCATACACATGGGAAAGTTCTCTCTGGAGGGTGTGTAACAGGGGGTGACCATTCTGGCTAGCTGGCTGGTTGCTTGTGAGGCCCGGCATGCTGCCGAGCAAACTCCATGTAGCAGAGAAGGGCAGGGAGGAGACAACTGGTCATTACCTCCCTGGGTGTCTCTGGGCAAGTCCCTTTGCCTTTCTGAGTCTTGTTTTGTTTTGTTTTTTTTTCATCTTTAAGAGGAAAGATGGGGCTGGAAGTCAGGATTCTCAATTTGGGCTGCACATGGCAATCACTCAGGGAGCTTCACTACGAATCTCCAGGTGCCATACTAGAGATCTTGATGAGCTTGGTGGGAGTGGGGGACCTAACTCTATGTCAGCGGTTCTCAACCTGTGGGTCGCGACCCCTTTGGGGGTCAAACAGCCCTTTCACAGGGGTCGCCTAAGACCATCGGAAAATGCAGATATTTACATCACGATGCATCACAGTAGCAAAATTTCATGGTTGGGGGTCACCACCACATGAGGAACTGTATGCAAGGGTCGTGGCCTTAGGAAGGTTGAGAACCACTGCTCTATGTCCTTAGCATGTCCCCAGGGACTCCTACAGGCATCAGAGTGAACCCCACTGCATGAGCTCATGGCTGAGGTCCCTCCAGCTCCGACAGGCCCCCGTCTCCACAGTGTTCCTCGTTGAGAGAAAGAGAGAGTCTGGCACATTTGCATTCAAAGCTGCAAAGGGCCTTTGAGGAGAACCCCCCTCCCCACAAACTCCTGTTTTTAAAATGAAAACCTGCAGCATTTCTCTTTTAAGGAAGAAATTGGACTGGTCAGCCTGCAGAGAGGGTGGGTGGAAGAAGAGCCCAAATATTTGCTCTGATATTTTTCAGGGCTGCGCAAAGATCTGTCCACCATATGTGTCTGGGTCAGAGACCCAGGCCTGAATCTGTCCTTGTGTTTAATATAGACCCGGTCACAGGCCTGTTCTCCTGCTATAGGTTCAGAAAGACACCCGGGCTTTTGCTTGCTGAAGGATGCTCCCACTTCTCGGTCTTGTTTCTACCTTCTTCTCTGCCAAGCCTTTGAAAAAGGGTTGATCCCGTTTGTGAACAGTGGGATCGGTTCTGGTTTCTGAGCCTGACTTGGTCACCAACTTGCTGTGTGACCTGGAAGAAGTACCTTTCCTCCGTGGCCTCTTCTTTTCTCATCATCTTCTTTTTTTTTTAAAATATATTTTATTGATTTGTTACAGAGAGGAAGGGAGAGGAATAGAGAATTAGAAACATCGATGAGAGAGAAACATTGATCAGCTGCCTCGTGCACACCCCCCAACTAAGGTCCATGCCCTTGATCGGAATCGAACCTGGGACCTTTCAATTCACAGACTGATGCTCTATCCACTGAGCCAAACCAGTTTTGGCTTTTCTCACCTTCTGAAGGGGTGGCTGCAGAGTGTCTTATGGATAAAATGCTCTATGCGGATGCTGTCACAGGAAACCTTATTTACTCATCCAGAACATTAAGCGGAGCTGCCTTTTTGAAGGAAAAACGGGCTCCATGTTGTTGCAAAACTCACTGGTGGCTGAGGGGAATTGATGGAGAGCATCTGGCCAACTTGTCACCCGCAGAACTACGAGCCTTTCCCACCACCTGTTCCAGCCCAGCGTCGATGCACTGAGCGCAAGGGCTGCTAGATGGCGCTGCGCCCCCAGGTTTCCGGGCAGTCCCCGCTTTTAGCAGATGGCTTTGGGAGGAGAATTAGCAATGCCAGAGCCCGCAGAAAATATGTCATCCTCCACAAAGACAGAGAGCCGAGGCGGCTCCAAGGCATCCTGCCGCCAGCCTGCTCCTCCCATGGCCAAAAAGTGTAATCAGACGCCGCCTGCCCCGGGCACAAATGGGGCCCACGAACAAGGCCCGTGGGTAACGAGGGTGAATAAGGGAGATGGGAGTCAATGATGTGTGTGTATGTGCTTGTTTCCCTTGCCTGATTGCATTGTGTTCGGGAAGTTTCTCTGCATGTCAGAGTCACAAGACCATTACCCCTGGGCTCCAGGGTGATGCTAAGGCAAAACCAATTGGGATGCGAGTTCACTTCCCCACAGTAAAACAGAAAACCACCGCCAGATGAGACACGCTGGCCCGCTCCTCGGAGTCCATATGGACGCTTTTAGGGTGTCACAAATCAGTGGTGGCGGGCAGGAAAGGTTTCTCGTGTTCTCCCTGCCTTGGCTCTGCTCGCAGAAGGATTTGAATTCTGCAGATACCAGCCTCTGCATCCAAAGGCGAAGGTGTTCTTTTGTCAGCAAGGACGGTGGTGGGAGGTCAGGGCAAAGAGGTCATGTGGCCCATTCCTAGCCCTGCTTCTTTTTTTAAAAAAATATATTTTATTGATTTTTTACAGAGGTGAAAGGAGAGAGATAGAAAGTCAGAAACATAGGTGAGAGAGAGACATCGATCAGCCGCCTCCTGCACGCCCCACAGAGATGTGCCCGCAAGCAAGGTACATGCCCCCAACTGGAATCGAACCTGGGACCTTTCAGTCCGCAAGCCGACACTCTATCCACTGAGCCAAACCGGTTTTGGCTTAGCCCTGCTCCTTGCATTTCCCCTTCAGTGATGGAGCCCTCATTATCATTATCCCCCCGATGCTCGCTGGGGTGATGGGGAAGTAAGCCTCTCACGGAGAGCAGCACTTTTTGGGGAGCAGCGAGCCAGAAGGTCTGCCTCCCTGGCTGGCCTTTGAAGGCCTGCCATCTTGCGGAGCGGGGCCTAGGGAGGGGCTGGCTGGAGGAGCCCACAGGGCAGTGCTCTCCTGCACGCACTGGCTGGCTCTGAGGTACCCACCCCACACCTTCTGCAGCGCCCCGCTCCCCTGCTGTCTGACTCCTGATTCCTCTCTCGCCCAGAGCCAGCCATCTGTCAAAATTACAATCATCAACAGCTTGGCCCTCCCTCTGCCACTCCGTTTCCAGCCCCGCTTTGCAGGCAGGGGAGACAGAGGGAATGGAACCCGGGCATTTGCTTCACGTCTCTCTTCTTCCGGTTTAATCCTGCCTTTTGTGTCTTCCTGGTACCCGTTGTTTCGATGGAGGGCAACGTCCCCAGTGCCAACATCCCTGGTGTGAATCCAAAGCCTGGTGTTTTCCATCAACAGCATCCACCCCGCAGACCCCAGCTGCCGAGGGGGCGATTGGGGGGGCCGAGGTGGGGGGTGCAGGCAGAGTCTCACCCCTCCTGGCAGGGAAAAAGCGAGGGCCCTTGACTGAAGGCGCCAATTACTAGTCTAACTGCCCTGCCACACAGTCCCAGAGGCAGCTGGGAACAACAGCACACGCTGGGGGTCCCCGCAGCGTCTTGCAGGCTCCCTAAGGCGGCCAGGCCGTCGCCCATCTGGTGAGGCCTCCGGAGCCCAGGGCCTAATTAAGCGTCATCTGGCCACCTGAGAAGGCGCGGCGGGCCGCCCCGGTGTCCCCCTCCTCCAGGCGGGACACGGCTCTCCCAGCTGCGGATCTCGGGGGCTTGTTTGAGGGAGCAGCTGCCCCGGCTAATTACTGGACGGCAGGGTCCCCAGGTGGCGGCCTCAGACTGGAGGGGATGGGCGGAGAGCGGGCTGAGGGACATCAAGGGACAAGGAGAGGGGGGCAATAGCAGGGGTGGAGAGAGAGAGGGGTCAGAGGAGGAAGAAACAGAGAACAGAGCTGCGTGAGCAGCACCGGAGATGGAAGACCCGAGGTGATCGGTGGGTGGGCCCATCCCTGCGAGAAAGCCCTGTCCCCCCTCTCCTTTCCCTTCATTGCTAGCTTAGAAGCGAGGCTGAGCCACTGAGACACTTAACTCCACAGTTTTCTCTCTTGTGACAGAGGATCACCGGGAGCAATGAGATGGTGTTGAGTGAGACTAGGACGAGGACGAGGTCCCTGGACTGCAGTTTTCATATCTGATCTTGCGACCACGGCAAATCATTCTGTCCCCTCTGTCCTCCGTGTTCCCATTGGGGAATGTCAGAGCATGCTTCTTTCTCTCTGTTCCAGCCCTCTGCTTCACGTTTAGCATCACCTTCCGCCCAGCCTTGCTCCTTCGGTCCAGGGACTAACCAACAGCTTTTCATTGGGAGAACATGGACCATAGAGGCCTGAATGAGGGGTGGGAGGAGGAGGGATAGCTCAGAGGCTTGAGGAAGAGGATGGTGTTCAAATCAAAATCACCGTATTTTCCGGCGTATAGGACGACCCCCAACTTTTCCAGTTAAAATATAGAGTTTGGGATATACTCGCCCTATAAGATGACACCCGGCGTATAAGGCGACCCCCGACTTTTGAGAAGATTTTCCTGGGTTAAAAAGTCGTCTTATACGCCAGAAAATACGCTATTCTTTGCCCTTGTTGGACTGTAGACAGGCAAGCATGCATGGGTTTTAAGGTGTTTTGCACCCTAGTGTCCCCAAACCCTGGCAGTTGTACCGTTGCTGACATGCATGCCAGGCTCTGCCCACTACTTCCTGGGCGTTTTCGCTGTGTCTGGGCAATCACCCCATGACATGAGACAAGTGGAAAGAATAAGGGGACAAATTAAGGGGAAAGAGAATGGGAAGTGAAACCATTCCCAGCAGATGGATCGGCAAAAGATGCAACCTCCAAGTTACTGATGCTCCGCTTTGACCACTGCTGAGCCACCGAGGCTGAGCCACCGAGACACTTAATTCCACGGTTTTCTCTCTTGTGACAGAGGATCACTGGGAGCAATGAGATGGTGTTGAGGGAGACTAGGACGAGGTCCCTGGACTGCAGTTTTCATATCTGGTCTTGCGACCACGGCACATCATTCTGTCCCCTCTGTCCTCCGTGTTCCCATTGGGGAATGTCAGAGCATGCTTCTTTCAGTGTGCCGGAAGGTACATTAGAGGTTAGCGTTTCATGTCACTCTGTTTGGTGTAACAGGGCTCGAGGGGAAATGGCTTTCCCCCCGCCTAACCCCGCACGGCCACAGTGTGATCGATCAAAGGCAGTTTTGTTCGAGGAAAGGGGAAACTGGTAGATGGAGAACAGATGTTTTGAGACCCATTCTGTGTGCCCCAACCATCAGAAGGGTGTGCTGTACAGATGTGCGCCAGTTGTTGACAGCTGGAGCAGGAATTAAAAGGGTGGTGGGATTTTTCAAAGTGACAGGGAGATAATCTCATTAAGCTATTGATGTTCCCACACAACTGTAGGCCCATCCCTTGTGAATCCAGGGATGACGTGGGCAGCCTCAGCCTGCCATCGCAGGATTCAGAGATGTGGATCCATCCGGCAAGAGTCACAAGGGTGAGCGACTCTCTTCGGAACACTAGAACCCTTTAATTCCATTCGTCGTAGGCTGTGGTCGTCTTTGGCTCCTTCGAATGTCCTCTGGGCGCAGAGTGGACCCAGTGAAGGAAGAGGGGGAGGCAGAGGAAGAGAATCTTCCTCCTAATGGGTGTCAGCTTTCAGCTGGGTGTAGACTAGTGGGAAGTTGGATTTCGTCAGACTTAGAGTAAAGGTCATTGTTTTAAAATCACCGTGGGACCAAGATAAATCCTAGAGAACAGTTGTTACTGTTTACTGCAGGTCCCTCAGCATCCCAGATTTACCCTTGAGGTCCAGTAGAAAATGACCACATCTCTGAAGCCTATGGATTCTGCAGGGGGATGTGGTGGTCTCAAGAGGCCCAGCATGTCTCTGTGGTGGGCACCTTTCCAGTCTCTGATGGATGGCAACCAATCATCTGCTTGACTAACTCCCAACAAAAGTTGCCCAGGGCATTTCATTGTGGGCAGTTCAAGTGGTGAGAGGCCTGTGCCTTATTGTGAAATCTGCTTCCTTGAAACTTCTCTCGCTAATCCTGGTTCTGCCCTCCGGAACAACACAGGAGAAGTATACCTTGAGATACGAGTTTAATTCGTTCCGTAACCTTGAGGCGTGGGAAACTATGAGACGCTCGAGCTTCTGTAAACTGGTGGGTCGTGTGCAGCCTGCCGATCCGTGAGATTACTCCTATCTCAACTGTTGCTCATATTTCAAAGCAAAAATCGCTCGCTCGTCGGCTTGTATCTCAAAAATTAGGGCACTCATATCTCAAGGTACCACTGTAATGCCTTTTGCAGAGGAAAGCTCTTCATCTTTCCCTACGTTATAACAGGTCCCTACATCTTCCTTCATACAAGACACACATTCCAAGTGTGACACAGTGTCAAATTCCCTCACCACCTACTGTAGACATCACCTGGGTTTTTAGCATTTCTATCCGTCAGGACCCAGAAAGGAAAATGGAAACACTCTCAAACACAGCCAATGGCAGGAAATTAACACAGGAGCTTCTTATGTTGTTGTAGAAGGAGAGAAGGAACACGAAACCAAACGTGAGAGAAGGTTGAGAGGGAGGGACACTCAGGGGCAGACCAGGGATCAGGCTGAAGGTCCAGGTAGGGTGACAGTCTTGCTGATGCCAGAACCATCCAGGCTCTGTAGACATTCCAGTTGGGCTTATAGTCAATGAAACCCCTTATTGACAGGAAGCAGGTGAAGTATTTTAAAAAACGAGTGTTTGACTAAAGTTCAGGTCTCTAATGCATCTACTTTTTTCTTGCTTTCCTAGCATATTGTCTTTTTTTTTTGGTAACGGTCCCTTCTTTTTCCCTTGGAGAAGTTGCCTCTTCCATCCTTGTGGCTGGGTTGTCTGTCACATGACCCCGGCATCCCTGGTCACAGGGAGGGCCCATAAGACAAGTCTTAAAACTTGGGAAGAGGTGCTGAGGGAACTTGGGCAGATGGCGGGTGGAACTGAGGCTGTTGATGGCACCTCTCTACAGAAACAGTACATGGCTGCTCTGATTCTGTCCTTTCCAAGACCTGTCTTTGCTGCTATCGCAAACACTGTCCAGTATCCTTTCTATAAAACCCTTTCTTACCTTGGTTAGCCAGGGTCTATTTCTGTTGCTTACAACCAAATAAACCTGGGATGATAGGCAGTCCTTACCTGTATTCCCTGTAGGCAAAAGGGCACTGTCTTGCTTGGTTGAGGTCCATCAAATATTGTCTCTAAAGCCAGCACAAAGCTGTCCCTATGTCTCTTTGCCCTCAAAAATATTAGAAGAGCAATGAATTAGTACCAGCTTGGAAAGTCGTCTTCTCATGGTGTGCTGAAGAGATCTATCCTCATTTTTGTGGAGTTCCAAAACCTGTGATGCAGGTGAATGTCTGAAAATTAGGTCTGGAAACGAATTTTGCTGGGACTGTTTTGATTTGTTCATATTGAAATGGGTGCATCAAGTTGTAAAAACCTTTTTTATTTCCTAACAATGTGAACAGAGAATATCTCAAGGCTTCATCCTATCATTGGATTTGACCTTCCTGCACCTCCATAATTCAATCAGAAATGGGCCGACCAGAAAGCGAGCATATATGTAATTATGTTAATTGGTATTTTAGAAAAATTTCTTCAAATTAGATCATTTTACAGGGCTGTCAAAATATCTTCAAAGCAATTGCATCAAAATATCACATATCCAGCCCTAGCTGGTTTGGCGCAGTGGATAAAGTATTGGCCCAAGGACTGAAGGTTCCCAGGTTCGATTCTAGACAAGGGCATGTACTGTGATTGCAGGCTCCATCCCCAGCCTTGGTTAGGGTGTGTGCAGAAGGTAACGAGTGGATGTATCTCTCTCTCACATCAATGCTTTTCTTTCTCTCTTTCTCTCTCTGTCTCCCTCCCTCCCTTCCACTCATTCTAAAAATAAATGGGAAAATATCCTTGGATGAGGCTTAACAACAATAAATCATGAATCTGACTTCTCTGTACCCATACGACTCATTAAAAATGTGCCAAATATATGGCTTTTGCAAGAACACCCCCCATCACCACACTACTTTCCAGGGGGACAGACTCAAGTTTATCAGCTGCATATTTATCCAGCCATTCAGCTAGTTAAGAAAACTTCACTTCATTGTCAACCAGTCCACGTTTACCCATATTATCTATAGAGATAGCTTGATAATGTCTTCTTGGACTGGACCACGGAAAACATTGCCTTCCCCTGATACTTTCTCAACATGGAAACAAGATTAGGATGGGAATACTTGCTTCATAAGAATCCTGTTGGCACAAATAATTCTGTTTAATAATTGTTTAATACATACCTTGATAATCATTGTCTTTTAAAAAGTGGCCAGGTCTTGGTTTGAAGTAGGGAAGCTATAAAAAGAGGAATCCTAGCCCTGGCTGGTTGGGCTCAGTGGATAGAGCATTACCTGTGACTGAAGAGTCCCGGGTTTGATTTCAGTCAAAGGCACATGCCCAGATTGCGGGCTCAACCCCCAGTGGGGGGCGTGCAGGTAGCAGCTGATCAATGATTGTTTCTCATCGTTGATGTTTTTATCTCTCTCTCCTCCTTCTCTGAAATCAATAAAAATATTGATTTAAAAATATTTTTTTAAAGAAGAAGGAGTCCCAGAAAGACCCACCTACTGGCTGCCCTCTGAGCTCCGGAAGCCATACCACGCTCGTCCTCTGAGGGGTCCGACCACGAGCCCCACGCACCTCTGATGTACTTACCTTTTGCTCTGGAGGAGCTTTGGGAAACATGATGAAACAGTTTATGAATTTCATATTTGTTGCCATAAACCATCAAAGATAAATGAGTTTCTGGAAAACACTAAGAAAAGCATTTATCTTCGGACAGCTCACTCTGAATTGGTTGAGTCCTGGAGAACAGAATTTGAAGGCAGAATGAATAAGGTGTTTCATGTTTACAAGCTTTGCTCAATGAGGTGAAGTTTAGAAAGGCTTGCATAAATATGAGGAATGCCAAGAACAATTTCTCATTCTAAATTTGGCTCTCAGGATAGATGAGAGTGTTGAGGTTACTTACGCAGGACCGTGGTGCCAAAGAGAAAACTCTCCAAAAGGAGTCTAGGAAATGGTTTTTTGCCCACATGAAACCAGCCGAGCCAGCTCTGTGGGGTGACGCGTGTGAAAGGGTACTCGATGCCCGTGTCAAATTGGGCTGCAAAACACTAGTTGGAGTTCTCCATCCAGAATCTGAAGCAGCCAGCAGAGATCATGCTCGCTGGTGAAATGAGAGTTCAGACAGTCATGCGCCTGCGAGACATCCCTGTCTGGGGGATCTCAGATTCCCGGTGGCTATTTGGGAAAATGTCAATGACCACGTGTCACAGTTGAATATGCTTCTGATTCCCACATCAGGTTCAGCGATGATAGAGTTTTCTCCTGAAATGTGAAGCATTTTGTTAACAGCTCTAAGATATGTCTGCTCAGGGGCTTGGATCTTCCCAAGAGATTCTCATTTTATGGGAAGGAGGTGATATGTTAATGAGCTGCGTCCCTTGCATTTTTGAAAGCCATCTCTGTCCTTTGTCACTGCCACTTCAGGAGATAGCTCTGTTCACCCCCCACCCCCACCCCCACAGTATTTCAGTATCACAGTAGTTGCCACTACTACATGATCTTGATTTTCAAAATTTGTTTCCGAATAACTCTTATTCTGAAACAAATAACTCTTCTTCTGTATTTTGATAATCATTTGCTTTTTTTAAAACATTTTATTATATTCAAATGATGATGTTACATTTCCATACCTATGACAATATTTTAACACTAGTTATATATCTCTATCTCTATCTCTATATCTCTGTCACTATCTCTATCTCTATGTATCTTTAATGACTGTGTTTTTTTTCTGGAGATTTAAAAAATATATATGTATTTATTGATTTCAGAGAGCAAGGGAGAGGGAGAGATAGAAACATCAATGGTGAGAGAGAATCATTGATTAGCTCCCTTCTACAAGCCCCACACTGGGGATCGAGCCCACAACATGTGCATGTGCCCTGACCTGGAATCAAACCATGACGTCAAGGCTCATAGGCTGATGCTCAACCACTGAGCCATGCCTGAGATTTGTTATTTTAATTTAATAAATCTTTATTGTTCAGATTATTACAATTGTTCCTCTTTTTTTCCTCCATAGCTCCCCTCCACTTGGTTCCCACCCCTCCCTCGGCCCTTACCTCCCCCACACTGTCCTCATCCATAGGTGTACGATTTTTGTCCAGGCTCTTCTTGCACCCTTCACACCCCTTTTCCCTCGAGATTATCAGTTCACTCCCTTTCTATGCCCCTGATTCTATTATATTCACCTGTTTGTTCTGTTCATCAGATTTTTAATTCATTTGATTTTTAGATGCACTTGTTGATAGCTATGTATTTGTTGTTCATAATTTTTATCTTTACCTTTTTCTTCTTCTTCCTCTTCTTAAAGAATACCCTTCAGCATTTCATATAATACTGGTTTGGTGGTGATGAACTCATTTAGCTTTTTGTTATCTATGAAACTCTTTATCTGACCTTCAATTCTGAATGATAGCTTTGCTGGGCAGAGTAATCTTGGTTGTAGGTTCTTGCTATTCATCACTTTGAATATTTCTTCCCACTCCTGTCTGGCCTGCATCGTTTCTGTTGAGAAATCAGCTGACAGTTGTATGGGTGCTCCCTTGTAGGTAATAAACTGTTTTTCTCTTGGTGCTTTTAATGTTCTCTCTTTGTCTTTTGCTCTTGGCATTTTAATTATGATGTGTCTTGGTGTGGTCCTCTTTGGATTCCTTTTGTTTTGGGTTCTGTGCGCTTCCTGGACTTGGGAGTCTATTTCTTTCACCAGGTGCGGGAAGTTTTCTGTCATTATTTCTTCAAATAGGTTTTCAGTATCTTGTTCTCCCTCTTCTTCTGGCACCCCCATAATTTTGAAGTTGATATGCTTGAATTGTCCCAGAGGCTCCTTACACTATCTTCATATTTTTGGATTCTTTTTTTCTTTTTTCTTTTCTGGTTGAGTGTTTTCTGCTTCTTTTAAATCTTTGACTTGATTCTTGCATTCCTCTAGTCTGCTGTTAGGTCTCTGTATAATATTTTTTATTTCAGTTCGTATACATTTAATTTCTAGTTGGTCCTTTTTCATATCTTCGAGGGTCTTGCCAAATTTATTAGCCTTTTCTAAGAAATTCTTGAAAAACCTTATAATCGTGGTTTTGAACTCTATATCCAGTCGTTTGTTTTCCTCTTTCTTTCATTTGTGATTTGTTTCTTTATCTCCACATTTTGGCTGCTTCCCTGAGTTGGTAGAGTAGCTTTATGTGCTAGGTGTTCTATATGGTCCCGTGGCTCAGCCTCCTCAGTTACCTGAGGTGGACACTCTCGGTGCACTCCTTTGTGGATTCTGTGTAGAGCCTTATTGTAGTTCAGTCTTGATTGTTGTTGATATCACTGGGAGGAATTGACTTCCAGGCCAACTGGCTGTGAGGATCAGCTGTGTCTATGCGGGGAGAACTTCTGTGCTGGAAACAGCCTTATGAGACAAGACTTGCAAAATTGCAAAAGCCTCTGTGTTTGGCTTGGATGGGGCAGAGTCTTAGGGCTGAGCAGACAGCCTTGGCTTCCCATCAGCCCTGCCCTATGAGGCTCCTGGGTCTCAGTGTCTCTCAGTAATCACTGCATTCCTCTCTGCATGCACCCGCATGCACTTCCAGACCTCTCTGCCTTTCACAGCTCCCCTGAGTTTCTGTGTGCTCCTCTCTTTTCCCAACAGTCCAGACTCCTCCTGTATGAGTCTGGGACCCCAGGGTCTTGCCCAGAACTGGGGTTCAGTGCATTTAGAAGTTTCTGTCTCCTTCCTGCTATAGAAAGCCAGCCAGGCACTCAGCTGCCCATCCTCTCCACGTGCATGTCTCTGTACCTCAGCTTTTTGCAACTCCTCTGAGTCTCCATGTGCCCCTCTCTTTCCTTCTAGTTGTAGAATTTCCACTCAGCCAGCTTTCCTGTAGTTCTGGATGGTGTCCATTTTGTCTTTTAGTTGTAATTTTGATATTGTCGTGTGAGGCAGCAGTTTAGGTGTTTACCTATGCCACCATCTTGGTTTCTCTCTCCATGCCTGAGATTTTTAAAACACACTTTTTGCTCAGTAAAATTTATTTGATAATATTAAAAGTGGTTCATAAAAGTATTAGTTAAGTATATTTCTTTACTTTGGAAAAGTACAGTATCAACTATATTAATTATGGTTTTCATGTTAATCACTAGTAACTCTAACTTTCAAAGGCTCGGTTTATATGTTGAAATGTGTTCATTTATAGTTAATTTTACTAATTTTTACTTCATTTTCAATCACTACTTAACAAAGGTATTTGGGATACCTATTTGTTTTACCTATTTGTTTTAGAGAGATCTTTATTATTATGAAAATGCTGGCCCTCGTGAAATTCTACATATTTCTAAAAAATTATTGCCAGGTCTGGATAATTTTCTCCTTTTCCTAATGCACCCATTCCTTATTTTTTAAAAATGGAGCATATTTCTGTTCTCTAACCACAACCTCCTCCCCTTTAACCTCCAAATCCTCAGCACTCCTTGCCCACACTTCCTCTGTGTAATAGGATGTTGTTCACCTTGGCCTTTGGACTTGAACTCATTTGAGTGACTGGGTATTTTCTTATCATTTCATCGCTTAGCTTAGGTTTCAATTTTCTACCACCATATTTGTTCTGAAGTTCCCCATTTGAAGGTCACTTTCTTCAGTAGAAAAAGGAACATTGAATTGCCTGGTCCTTCTGTTAGCTTTCGACCTGACACCACTTGCTCAACCCTGGGCTTTTTCATTCCCCACTTTTATTCCTGCCCCAAGCCTCATCCAGAGCCCCTTCTCAGTGCCCCTCGGCTGCCTTTTTAAGCCTCCATGTAACCTGGGCTCTGTTTCTCCTGGTGTCATTATGACGGGGCTGTGTTCCTTGGTTAATGTGCTTCCTTTCATATTTCAGACATTGCTTTTAAAATCTGAGATCAGAGCGCTCTCTGCATAGCTTTCCCATTTGTTTGCTTTTAAGTCACTCTCCTTTTTTCTTCTTGGCCAATGTCATTTGTTGTTAAGAACTAAATGTTTGTATCCCCCTAGAATTTATGGGCTGAAATCTAGCCTTCAATATGATGGTATTTGGAGAGGGGCCTTTGAGAGGTGATTAGGAGACTTCATGAAAGGGATTAGTACCTTTATAAGAAGAAGCCAGAGAGCTAGCTCGCTCTCTTTCTGGCATATGAGGATAAGATGTGAAGGTGCCGATCTGCACATTGGTAGAGGGTCATTGCTGGTACCCCGATGTCTACCTTCCAGCCTCCAGAACTGTGGGAAATACATTGCTGTGGTTTAGAAGCCACCCAGACTATGGTGCGTTGTTATAGTAGCCAAATGGACTAAGACACGTGTCACTAGTAGAATTCTGTGAACTTTCTGTCCACTTTTAGCCATTTTTAAGGTCAAGGTGTTGCCAAGGGAGCCAGACCTACTTTTTCTCTGAACTTTTAGAAACCACCTTGTTCCCAAAGTCTAGAATTTATGTCTAATTATCGTCAACGCTTTCTTTTCCATTGGCTGTTACAAGTTCTGCAGTGATGATGGCTGCTTTATCAGAGTGTTTATTTCACTCTCCTAGGCTGGTTGTACCTCGTGGTTCATAAGAAGACTGCAAAGGGGGGCCTCTGAATTTGGCAGGTATGGGTTCAAATCTCCATGGACCCTTTGGTGATCTTGAACAACCTACATGGCCCTCAGAAGGCTAAAAAATTGGGTCAGTTAGACAGCTTTGCAGGGATGCTTTTAAAATAAGAAGTATGCAAAATGCCAGTAGCTCAATAAAGGGTAGTCATCATTATTCTTCCTGAATAATGTTCTTGATCTTTTGGGAAGCTGTTACTCCAGCATATGTGTAATACATGTGAGTTGATAGTCTTGCGTGACTCAGTGAAAGCTACACCGGGTAACATTAGGGGGGAAGTGCATTGCAGACACTCTGATGGCGAAGGTCGTACTGGCTGAGCACACAGGTTCTGAAACTCAATGGTCTGACTCAGAGTCTTGCTGAGCCACACACTGGTCTGTGAACTTGGGCAAAAGGCCGGAGCATTCTGTGTTCCCATTTCTTTATCTGGAGGGCAACCCTATTTCGTGGGGTTGTTACAAAGATTTAATGAGTACATTTATGTAATTGTTTAGAATATCGCCTGGCATATAATCAGCACTTAATCAGTGTTAGCTCTTCTTATTATAATGCCGAGGATGGCATTGTATAAACACAGAGCCGAGAATGCCAGAAGCACCAGCATCCACATATAAACCAGGCTATCTGAAACCAAATTGAGAAGGTTGTGGAGACAGAGCTATAGAAATGCACAAGAGGAAGTCGCTGGAAAACAGTGCCAAGAAGGCTTAGGTTGAAAAGTCATTCCATGGGGAAACACGTGAGAACTTCAGGGGAAATGGTTTCAGAGTCCTGATGCCAGAAGAGATCAGATTTAGGGACAATGAAACTTTTGCCATTGATTTTGCATCGCCTCTCGTTGAATCATTGGAGCCCTCAGCTGAGTGGCCTATCCGGGTACCCCCGCCTTCTCAAGATCTCATCCCCCATTCTCCAAGACAGGCTGTCAGGGACAGGCACTCAGTCAACCCAGCTTTTAAAACATGGGTCCCCGAAGGCTAACCTGCGGGCTTCAAGTCAGGGAAAGTCGCAAGAAGAAGCACTTAAAACAAGATCAGTACCTTCAGGACTATTCCCTGGTTCAGCAGTTGGCAAACTCATTCGTCAACAGAGCCAAACATCAAGAGGACAACGATGGAAATTTCTTTGGAGAGCCACATTTTTTAAACTTAAACTTCTAACGCTACTTCTTCAAAACAGGCTTGTCCAGGCCGTGGCATTTTGTGGAAGAGCCACACTCAAGAGGCCAAAGAGCCGCATGTGGCTCGAGAGCCGCAGTTTGCCGACCACGGCCCTGGACTAAAGGAACAAAATACTGCTCAGTGTGAGAAAGTCCTTGGGATTTCGCCAGATGGAAAGAGGCGGATAAACATCCATCTCCTCAATTGTCTGCTCTCGTGGTTTACTAAAACACTGCTAGCTTGATGCCCTTAACTTTCCAAACATAATATTGATGCCCCAGGGAATACCTGGTCCTTTGTCATGAAGGATCTTCATAACGTTTCTCTTTCAATGTGGGGGACCACTCCAGAACCCCAAATCTCTTGCCACGCTATCTTATCAGCATAGCTCATGGTTAGACAGAGCACGTTGTCATCAGAATATCAGGGCCTGAGTCCTTACATTGATGTCCTTTTAAAACTGGGGATAGTAATGCTACCTAACCTGAAATGTTTTATAAGGACTAATGAGTTAACATCATGTCCTGCATACACACACTCCTTACCAAAGCCCGCTTTGTTCTTTGAGGGCTATCCAAGAATTGGTAATTATAAACCAAGAAAAACTTTTCTTTGTTCAGGAATTCCTCTCTCTTCCTTCGATAACTATTCTTGTTTATGAAGAGTAGTATTTGAGCTGGGTTTCTGGAAGAGTCTAGTCTATTTAAATCGAGGCTCAATGGGAGGTGGAACTTATTCAAAATTCTGCTGACTCTTCAGAGCTCATTCAGAACAGCGTGTCCTCGGGAAGCCTCTTCAGCGACTCTGCCTGGCGAGGCTCCTGCCGGGGTGCCCCTGGTGCATGCGTCCATCGATTTAGATCACATTTTGTATTTCTCTCTACATCCAAATGCATCGTTTTCAGTTTTGAAGGCTACTGCCAGATCATGAAAGATAACATATGCTCAGCATTTTAAAATATATCACAGGTGAGTTTATTTCTCGTGTGCAATTCCTGTTTAGCATATAAAGGGCAGACGGGGGTGTAATTTAAAAAATGCGGTGTTGAGTCAGGTTGACTGCATTAAAGGCCCGAATCCTCTCTATTTTGTCTATGACCCTAGGCAAGCTCTCTAAACTCTCCGAACCTTAATCTCTTCATCTTTTTGTGTATGTGTGAAAAATAAACTTTTATTTTTATTTTTTTCCTTTTTATTGACTTCATTGGGTGACACTGGTTAACAAAATGATGTAGGTTTCAGGTGCACAATTTTGTGCACTGGATTGCGTGTTCACCGCCCAAGTTAAACCTCTTCCTATTCCCTCCTCTACCTCTCCCAACGCTTTTCCCTCTGTAATCACTGTAATGTTGTTCATGTCCATGAATTTCTCTTTTTTTCTCAATCCTCTACCCCTCACCTAAGTCCTTTAATTTATTCATCTTTAATATGAGAATAATTGAGGGAAATTAAATGGTATAAACCACATGCCAAGGTACTGGACAAATGTTGGTTCAGATCAGTCTGTGGACCCACCCTCCTCACAGTCAATTGGTCGGTCTTGAGCTCCACCTACCCTTTGGTTCCTTAAACAATTGGCAGCTCAATCTAGTAATCAGTTTCAGATACCTTTTGTAGAGTTTTGGGTTTTGGTTATACTCCCAAGATCTTTTTTATAGCCATTCTCAACTCTCAGAGGTCCTTACGCTGTATAATGATAAATACAACTGAGTGCTTACTAAAAATGCTAATTTCAGGACCCCAGCCTGAATGCTCCCGATTCTTTAATTCAAGGCGGGACTCAGGAACCTGCATTTTCAGCATGTCCGAAGTAATTGCACCAGGTAATTCTAAGTGCTGCAGAAATTACTCCTTGTGAAATTGTTAGGCCCTACGAATCAGCTGCTTATTTGTCCAAATAATGCCTCTAAGCAGGGGTCCTTAGCCTTGATTACATGCACAGGCTTTAGAGTCCCTTTGAGCTCCCCAAAATTGAAGGCAGGTCATGTGTGGATACATTTCCTTGGGGAGAATTTTGTCCTATAGCTTTCCCTTTACATATGTTCACGAACCTTCTCTCCCACCAAAAACAAAACAAAAAACTCAAGAACTGTATCTCCATGCCCCAGACCATTTTCCACTCCATATCTGAGAGCTGTCTTTCTCCTGTAACCAACCAGACAGGGCTGGGTCAACCACTAGCCTATCTTCTCATGATCTCACCCCATGGCTGCATGCCATGGACAGGAGCATCCAGATGTGGCATATCTGGCCTATCTCTATGTGTTTTCCAGTTGGTTTACATCCCTGCCGAGCACAGGTATTGGGGAAACCCTGTTGTAGGTCCTGTGCGGGTCCTGCCAGGTGCCCAAAGATGATGGTCCTTTAGGTCTTTTCTGGGTGGAAAGTTGTCTGTCAAGGCCTACTGTTAGGAGTTCTGGTTTTTCATCGGGAGCTCATGGAATAGCTCTACAGGGACCCAAATGATCTAGCTATCCTGGCGAAGGTCTGGGCCCCATTGGCCTGGTTATTCTTTCTCTGGTGAAGTCGCACCACAACTTCTTTGAGCACTGAGCTTAACCCAAGGGAAGATTTCCCTTTTTTCTTGCCAGGAACACAGTTCAAACACATCAGCTTCCTGGAGGATGGGGGAAAGCTTGCTTGCTGCCTGTACTCACAGTCCCTTTAACTTAACTTCCTCTAAGTTTGTGGCGTGGGGCCCGCCTGGACTCCTATCATTTAAGTATCTTGTCTTCAATGCTCTACTATTGACAAATAAGCAAATAACCCCTTATCATCACCACCAGCCCCACCACCACCACCACCACCAACCCCACCGCCACCAGCACCACCAATGCCTGACTCTCCACTTAGGAGAATCCTGTTTCTCTTCCAATGACCTTTCATACTGTCCCAGGCTTTGGGGCATCTATAAATGGCTCGCTGGTATTTGCTGATGATGCCTTTATGCGTGTGTTTTTCCTCTGGGCAGATCCATTCGGTCCCAGTCTTTAGATCTGCTTACCTCTGGGTTTCAAGTTGCCTAATGTTGAGGGATGAAAAGGGGGCCATGGGTTACTGGCATGGCCAGCATCTCTACCTCATGGCCCTTGTGATCTCTGAGCCCACTGTGGTCGCCACCTCTTCTGAACCTTTTGTCCTTCTTCCCATAAAGAAAGCATCCTCGGAGAAGTCTAGCATTGATTCTTACAGTGTTGGTGTCTGCTCTGCTGGTAAAGATGGCACACTGGGTCTGCAGATGGTGAAGTGCCTTTGCATTCACGCCCCTACCTCCACTCACTTTGTTCTCCAGCTTATTCTGTATGAAGAGCTTAGCGGTGCTGGGCTCGGGAAGAGAGCAGGCAAATATGGCGATTAAAATGCTCACAACAACAGATGGCAGGAAGCGTTTCCTTGAAATTCAGATGAGCAGTGGGTTTTTATTATTAAATTTATTTCCATCATTTGCTAGAGAGGTCTGTCCTTCTACTTGCTCATCGTGCGCTGAAATCATCTTGTTTTTCAATATCTGTAACAAGAAGCTGTTCATTATGCCAATTATCAATACATCCATATGGTCCCATGTATAATTGTCACCTTAGTTACATGGATGTAGTCTTTGTATTTAGACAAAGCGAATGCTCACCTTATCCTAAAGAAAATGGTAAGTTTCTGAGATGTTCAGGCTTACCACTTTCTATGTTGGTGAGAATAAAATAAGTCTTTTGCAGGGGTGGGGAGGGGGGACAGAAGAAGGGAGATAATAAAAAAAAATATTGGTCCTTTAATTGATTTCAAATACATTATCTTGCCTATAACTCCTATTTTACGACTATTAAAACATAAGCATCTGCCAAGGCTGGTTTGGCTCAGTGGATAGAGCATTGGCCTGCAGACTAAAGAATCCTGGGTTCGATTCCAGTCAAGGGCATGTACCTTGGTTGCGGGCACATCCCCAGTAGGGGGTGTGCAGAAGGCGGCTGATTGATATCTCTCTCTCATCGATGTTTCTAACTTTCTATCCCTCTCCCTTCCTCTCTGTAAAAAAAAAATCAATAAAATATATTAAAAAACAAACAAACAAACAAACAAAAAACCCATAAGTATCTAAGCTCCCTTTGTGAATCTGTGATTTTTCATTTTCAACATCCAGTAAGGAAAACCAAAGTTCCTCAAGTTCTTTGGAACCTGAATGTAAATGCTTCTTGTACCCTACATTCCCCCTAAACAAAGTAGGATTCTCCACGCTCATTATTATCACCAGCAGCAGCTCCATCAGCACCACCGCCTTTCTGCCCCACGGTTATTGCCCGTTTCATTTCAGGTGTGGCAGAAAGAACCCCATGCTCTAATATTTTTAACTCCTTCCAGATCAGGAATTCTAAAATCATAGAATTCCAAGGAGAGGAAAGGACATCGGGAGGTCATCTAGCCCAAACCTCTTCTTTCCAGAAAGGAAACGTTTCCCACCATACAGAAGGGGTTTATTTTCAAGAAGAGCAGGCTTTGTGAGGCAAGGGCTGGTGACGGGATAATGGACAACAGAAGGCTAGAACGAAACACTTCTGCCCTTTTCTCAGGATCTCTGCTCAGTGTGAAGGGCCTCCCGCGCTGGGGGAACGGCCATCGCGGCAATTTTGTGAACTCAGCGAGCATCTTTGCAGGGGAGAGAGATGTACACCGAGCCTGGTGATTGCTCAGAGAACTGTCATTTTCCTAAGAGCTGGCATTTTCGGCCTCTTGAGCAACACCAACCACTGTTATCACGGCTTTTACTCGAGCAATCAATCAGGGGCTGGAAACATTAAACTCGAATATGTAATTTCGAAGGGGGTCATTTCAGCCAAATTCACCCTGAACTGAAAAGGCCTCCGCCGGCCCTTTTCCCATGAGAGGGTCACTGCCTGCTCCCGTGCCCCTGGCAAATCCCCTCCCTGCACTCACCCCTCTCCTCCTCCTTCCAAGCCAGAGGAAATGAGGGGCCAGGCCAGGGATTGAGGAGGTTTCCTGAAAAGTATACAGTGGTACCTCAAGATACGAGTTTAATTCATTCCGTAACCTTGAGGGGTGGGAAACTATGAGAAGCTCGAGTCGCGGTAAACTGGTGGGGTCGTGTGCTGCTGGCCCATCCGCGCGATTACTCGTATCTCAACTGTTGCTCGTATTTCAAAGCAAAAATCGCTCGCTCGACGGCTCGTATCTCAAAAATCTCGTATGTTAGGGCACTCGTATCTCGAGGTGCCACTGTATTCAGAAATGTTCAAAAGGAGGCAAGTACAGGCTAGCTGGGAGAACTCCCTCTTTTTGCATTGCTGTGAACGCTGTCATTTCCAGAGCAAGGGTAATACAAGTGGCAAAAATGGCGTGGAAGTTCTTCTCGCTTCTCTCTGACCCCACCAGATGTTAAAAATGATTCAGCGTCTGCTCTGGAAACCCAACAAACCAGATTACATTTAAATTCATGGGTGAAAGCCGAGCCAGGATAATCACGCAGTCCTTAATTTCTTCTTGGCCAGCCAACTGGAAAGTATGCTGTAGCCAACACTTCTTGTTGCACCTCAGCTAAGTGTATAACCAGGCTAAAGAGAGAAACGGAAGGAAAGCAGACCCAGGTGGAATTTGGGGCATGGTTTTGGCGCCAGTTTCGGTAACCTGGCCCCCTGTCTTCGGGGTCTACAACTAGAGCGAGTGACCGTTTTGGTGTGTGTTTCGGTAACTACGTGCGTTGCTGTGACTGGAGGGGCGGGGTGGGGATCCTGACTGGGGTTCGGAATGTGACTCTGCAGCCATTGTCTTGTCGGATGTAAGCAGCTTGCCCCGCAACAGTGGGAACAGCAGCCACCAACCCTGGTCTCCCCCGCCCTCCCACTTTCCCCCCACTCCCCCGCCAGACCACATCGATCATCTGTTCAACCTCGTAAGCAGCAAAAGCTCAGCCATAGTGACAGTCTGAATATCTGAGTTGAATGTCCCACAGCCCAACTCTATCTGTCCTTGGCCAAAATGGGGCGGGGGGCGATAAAGAGGAAAGCGTCCCTGAAACCAGGCCCCTCACCTGGCCCTGTCTGTTGGGTTGGGCATTGCTAGATGTTTCCGGTCATTTTAGAGGGAGGCTGCACTGTTCTCTGCTGAATACAGTGGTACCTCGAGATACGAGTGCCCTAACATACAAGATTTTTGAGATACGAGCCATCGAGCAAGAGATTTTTGCTTTGAAATACGAGCAACATTTGAGATAAGAGTAACTGCACGGATCGGCCGGCTGCACACGACCCACCAGTTTACCTCTACTTGAGCGTCTCATAGTTTCCCATGTCTCAAGGTTACGGAACGAATTAAACTCGTATCTTGAGGTACCACTGTATAAATAATTTCAAAGAACACCAGTATCAGATAAGGCCACTCAGACAAGGCACACAGAAGGTCATTCCGCAATCATGTTTGGACACAGATAAAAACATAAATGTTGTCCCCACCACAAAAGTGACCAGACATCACTCATCTTGGATGAGACGAGACAATGGATTTGTCTTTCTGCAGCTTTAACCTCATTCCATCCTGATGGGCTTCTGGGTAAGAGTTATGAACCTTAGAATTACCCCCACTTCCAAAGTAGAGAAAAGCTCCCTTTCCTTGTGTGGTTGCCCCAGTTACCCAAGAGAAGCCCAAATTCTCTAACACGCCCCTTCTAACACGTGTATGTGCTCCCTTATCACAGCGGGCCATCGCATTCAACTCTGTCCCATTGCAGGCATGTTGCCAGTGGTCTCAGGTTGAAGGGCATGGACATCCTCAATGCCATGCCCATCTCATGTCCTACTAAATGTGCAGGGACCCTGAAGTCATACTTGGGATCTTCCTCTGACCCCTGCACCACATCAGTCACACAGCCTGATGAGTTTACCTTGCCAATAGCGCCTACAACCATTTCTTTCTCTACACCTTCCCAGCAACTTCTGAGAACCAGGCAGGCAGGCTCCCTCATTTTGTCTAGAGCCGCAGTCTCCAAGCTAGCCTTCCTGGGGTGCCCTTGACTTTCCCCAAACTGTTTTGCACACTGCAGCCAGAGTCATCCTTTCTAATTAGGCACCTTAAGAGCCATTCTCACTGGAAAGCACTTTCATGCTTCCTGATTCTCTTAAAGCAGCGGTTCTCAACCTGTGGGTTGAGACCCCTTTTGGGGGTGAACGACCCTTTCACAGGGGTCGCCTAAGACCATCGGAAAATGCAGATATTTACATCATGATGCATAACAGTAGCAAAATTTCATGGTTGGGGGTCACCACCCCATGAGGAACTGTATGCAAGGGTCGCGGCCTTAGGAAGGTTGAGAACCACTGTCTTAAAGACACAGCTACTTGAAATGCTTGACAAGGCCATAAAAAGTCTGGCCAGTGCTCGCCTCCTCAGCCTCATCTCATGTTACCTGCCGCCTCTTTCTAACTCGGCCACATTCTCCTTCTCTCGTTTGCTTGAACACCATATGCTTCTTGTTGCCATGGAGTCTGGATGGCTCCTACAGCACTCTCTGTGGGTTGGGGGTTGGGGGTCGGGTCAGGGGCCTTCCAAGTTCTCATCCAAGCTAGGTGTTTTGTTCTGTGCACTGTGTTACCTTAACCTCATTCGTAACGGGCCCAAGCTCATCTTGTCTGACCATGTATTCTAGAGCTCTGAAAACTTCTGGAAAAGGGCCAGGTGGTAAATTTACCTGGGCCCTTGACTATTTAGTACATATTTTAGGCTCTGCAGGCAATGTGGTCTCTTTGGAAATCATTCCACTCTGTCACGGGAGCAGGAAAGCAGCCTTAGATACTCCGTAAACGATGAGTGTGTCTGTGTGCCAATAAAAGGTGATGTAGGGATACGGAGATTCAGATATCCCGTTCTTCCCATGTGTCATGAACTATTATTCCCCTTTTAATTCTTTCCCTCCGGCCATTAAAAATGGAAAAGCCGTTCTCCTCTGGTGAACCTCCAAAAACAACCCAGTGGGCTGGATTTGGCACGTGGGACGTGGCTTGCCAACCGCTGATCTAGATCATCCATCAGAACTGAAACGCCATTAACTTTTCTGGCTGTCCTTAGGCCACCGAACTATGCTGGTTTTTTTAAAAGCCAGATTGGAAAAAAAATCTGCTCTTCTCTAATTTGACTCACTGGCTACACAGAACATTTACTTTATTATTTCCACAAGTTTCCTTTTACTGTGAGCTGTGAAAGAATTACTTACCCATTTGCCCGTTTATAGCGGCCAAGGCTCTTAAAGCAAACCCCGCCTTGCCCTCCCCGCCCTGCTTCCACACAGCCTTCCCAGCCTGGCAGATTTTCCAAGCCCCCTCGTGCTGCCCGTGCCAACCCCCCAACCTGTAAACCAGACGCTTCCAGTTAGTATTTCCAATACCTGGGTTTTAAAAATACCTCGATGCCTTCTTTACATTCCGTTACAAAGCACAGAAATGCTCGTAGAAGAGACGGGTAAAAAGTGACCTATGTGTACTTGTATTCCCTGAATCTTTTTTTTTAAAATATATTTTATTGATTTTTTACAGAGAGAAAGGGAGAGGGAGAGAGAGGTAGAAACATTGATGAGAGAGAAACATTGATCAGCTGCCTCCTGCACGCCCCCTACTGGGGATGTGCCCGCAACCAAGGTACATGCCCTTGACCGGAATTGAACCTGGGACCTTTCAGTCCACAGACTGACGCTCTATCCATTGAGCCACACCGGTTTCGGTGCGTTCCCTGCGTCTTCTTTTCGTTCTTTCTAGAGCAAGCTGCTTATTCTCCCTCCATGCTCATCGCTCAGCCTGTGCCCTGGGTTTGGTTTTGTCCCCCACGTTAGCCATGTTCAACCTGTGGTCATGGATGGGCTTCCGGGCAGGGAAGTGAGCTGATGGAAGCATGTTCTAGAAGGAGTTGTGTGTCCATGCAGCTCCCATAAACTGGAGGGAAGAGTCTTGGTGTTGGCGTGTCACTAGACTATCCTGTTTCTCCGAAAATAAGACAGTGTCTTATACAGTGGTACCTTGAGATACAAGTTTAATTTGTTCCGTAACCTGAGGCATGGGAAACTATGAGATGCTCGAGTCTCAGTAAACTGGTGAGTCGTGTGCAGCCGGCCGATCCCTGCGATTACTCGTATCTCAAATGTTGCTCGTATTTCAAAGCAAAAATCGCTCGCTCGACAGCTGGTATCTCAAAAATCTCATGTTAGGGCACTCGTATTTAGAGGTACCACTGTATTAATATTTACTCCCAAAGATGCGCTAGGTCTTATTTTCAGGGGATGTCTTATTTTTCCGTGAAGAAGAACACGGTACACATGTATTGTTGAACAAAACAAAAAAGGAAATGTATGATCTGTCTACGGTCCGGTAGTCGTTGTCATCACAAACCAGCTCACGGATGGGCCGCAGCGCAGCCGGAGCTGTTCAGGCAGGGCGAGGTCTCTTTAAATCAGGAGTCAGATGCCTGACCGTAGCTTCGAGGGCCTTCTATTCCGGGGAGGCCTTGTGTTTGGGGAAGGCCTTATGATCGGGGAGGTCTTATTTTCGGGGGGGATACTTTATATGACAGTGAGAGGCAAAACGGGAAGTAGGTCTTATTTTCGAGGGATGTCTGACTTTCGGGGAGACAGGGTATGCTGGGGTACTCTTTGCTTCCTGCAGCTCAGTGCAGGCCACACGTGGAGTGAGCCACGGGCCACTTGGGTCCCTGGGGTGGGGGTGCGTCCGCATGCCCCACTGCAGCGTTGATCGTGCCTGAGAGCGAGGCGGAGACTTGGGGAAAAGGCTCCCGCAGCCTGGAGGGGAGAGGCGGGTACTGTGTGGCGATCAGGGAAGTCTGGCCAACGTGGCAGATGGAGGGGAGTGACACTTGTGCTTGGCCGGAGGTGGCAAATGAGGTGGGCTGGCCCCGTGCTGAGAAGGGGGGGGGGAGGCAGAGGCCCGGGGGAGGAGGCGGGGAGAGGTGCCAGGTGCAGGCCAGGCAGGGTTGCAGGGGCCTGAGCCAGGGAGAGGGGGCGATCAGCAGATACAAGGCCCCCACAGAGCACTGGCTCGCAGACAAGCGTTATCAGGAAACACCCGTTCTCTCCGCTGAGGGGAATTCGGTACTTGCCAGGCCCAGATCTTTCAAAAGCTGTTTCCCTTCAAGGTATAATCAGAATGAAGATGTCAAGTGATGGCAACTGGGCAGCGCTGCTGTGGAGCGGAGAAATAGATGGTCAAATTAGCTTCCGGTCCCTGGGAGGCAGGAGGGGTCAGTGGGGGGGTCAGCAGACCTGGCTCCATCCCAGCTCATCCCCCACATTGCTGTGACCTTGGGCCAGCCTTTGAAGTGGCGAGAGCCCAGTTCCTGATGGATAAATGAGAGAGGAGGGACCCTCACTCCGACATTCCCACATTCCTCTCATGTTGCAATTCGCAATATTATGTTGTGTGTGTATATTTTAAAGAAATTAACAAATTTAAAGTGATGGGGAAAATCGAAATCAGCATCGGTGGGGAAAAGAATTAGCACAACTCATTTGGAAAGTAATTTGGCAATCTGTGTCAAGAACCTTGAAAATGTTTATACCCATTGACTAAATCATTTCTTTCCTAGAAAACTGCTCTAAAAAGTGTTCTGAAATTAAGAAACGCATACAAAACCCCCCAGATGTTCACTGTACTGTTATTATCCAGCAATTGTGGTGGTGGTGGTGGTGGGCGGGGGGATGTTTTTAAAGGACAGTCCACACGGTGGATTAATGTTCAGTCATTAAAACACGATTATTGAGCATGTAAAATGATAATTTTAAGTCATTGAAATAGTACAGAGGGAAATTAGTGAAATAAGTAGGGAAATGTTTATAATAGTAAGTTAAAAAACACACACCAGACTCTCAAGTTATATAAAGCTAATATCAATTATGCAAAAGAAGATATGGACATATTGTAAGAAAATATTTATTTTAAATGTTTTGGAATTATCGATTTAATTTCTCTTAGTTCTCTGTACTGTTTTATAATAAGCTTGCATTACTTCCATTATAATAAAACTGAAAAAAACTCAAGGTTATGATTATTAGTTGGCAGACTATATTAAGAAGCTGTCAGAAAAATAAATAGAAATGACCACAATTACAGAACTCCGGTTGTTACATGATATGAAATAATGTACCGTGAAGCTCCATGGTAGATGGGTTGGTGGAAAAATCCCTGAACTCACATCAAATTGCGGTTCTTTTTCGTTCCTAGCTGTCGGACCTAGCAACAGAAGAGTAGGACTATAGAGTGAGTTAGTTCCATGTCTGAATCTCAGGAGTGTTATCTGTAAAATAGAAATTCAACAAATATTCATTGACTCCCTGTCACGTGCTAGGTATTTATGAAATGCAGTCATTATACAAAGTCAAAAAAATACGGCCGAGACCGGTTTGGCTCAGTGGATAGAGCATTGGCTTGCGGACTGAAAGGTCCCAGGTTCGATTCTGGTCAGGGGCATGTACCTTGCTTGCAGGCACATCTCCACAGTGGGGAGTGCAGGAGGCGGCTGATCGATGTATCTCTCTCATCGATGTTTCTCTCTATCCCTCTCCCTTCCTCTCTGTAAAAAATCAATAAAATATATTAAAAAATACGATTTGTGCTATTAAAAGCTTAATACATTAATGGGCATCTTCACTGAGTCTTTAAGCTCCACCAGTGAGTGAGAGATCATCAGATAAGGGCATTAGAAGTAGAAAGAGTAAACCCACTTTTGAGGACCTACTAGTGTTTCATGCAGGGAGGTGGCCCAACGGCATGACTTAACAGAAAGACCCCGCTCCTGGAGTCATAGATCTGTGTTCATATCAGCACGTTGTGTCTTACTAAGCTGTGTGGCCTTGGGAAAGTTGCTCAACCTCTCTGTTTCAAAATTCTTCACCTTAAAATGGAGATGATATTACCTACAGCTCTTGAGTGCAGTGATATTCAGAGAAAGCTTTGCCAGGTAGGTGACAAAACAGTGGTTTGTTTCTTCAAAACATATATACCCAATGCCCATTGTCTACAATACGCGGGGACAGACACTGAGAGTAAATCATACACAAGACAGACACCTTCCCTTGCTCTTCTTTCTAGAATAAATGATATTGCTATTGCTGTGATTAATATTAATATAGTCATTGGAAAGCAGTTCTCCACATTTTCTCTGTGCCACGTGGTCCCATCCGTTGTCATGACGCCGTGATGTTCAGCACACGGGCACGTCATCGTGGGGTGGGTGTTGAGTAAAAAAAAACCCACTGAAACCTGTACAGAATTTTGGTGAGCTTATCTGAGCCAAACTGTCGACCTATGCCGAGAAGCAGAACCTCAATGAACGGAGATAATGCTCCGGAATATGGGGCGGTCATGCCTTGTTTTTGGAAATTACCATCAAAAGGAAAAGAGTGGGTTAGTAGAAAGTCATTGGTGACAGATTAGGGAGGTGGGAGAAAGCGAAGCGGGAGAAACCTCAGGGATAGGATCAAAAGTGAAATGATGGATGTATGCTTCCTTTACACAGATGGATATGGAGAGTTCACATATTAACAGTTGAGGATGAACATAACAATAACAATGAGGAATGCCCCGGTGCCATTTGTTGTGCCTTGAGGGGTGAAAGGGGGGAGGGGAAGGAAGTCACAAGTTACCCAGACATTTCACAGGTATGTTATCTTAGAGGCAAAAAGATAATAGGTTCAGTAAGATCTTTTTTTAAAAAAATATATTTTATTGATTTTTTTTTACAAAGAGGAAGTGAGAGGGATAGAAAGTCAGAAACATCGTTGAGAGACAGACAGACATCGATCAGCCGCCTCCTGCACGTCCCCTTGCCCGCAAGCAAGGTACATGCCCCTGACCGGAATCGAACCTGGGATCTTTCAGTCCTCAGGCTGATGCTCTATCTACTGAGCCAAACCGGTCTTGGCAGTCTAGTAAGATCTTTGTCAGGGAAAATACTGGCCTGGGACAGGACTACCCACCAAAGCCTGTTGTAGCCAAATGTTTCATTTTCAGCCCATCCTCTGAGGGTAGTTTAGGCCTCAGAGTGTGCGCAGCGGCCACGCAGGCCGCCCTGAACCAGTCAGGTTGGCATACGGTCCCTTTCGCCCCCCATATCTTGATGGAGAATGTCCCTCTCTGCTACCCTGTGCCCCACTGCGTCCCACCCAGGGGAGAAGAGATGCTGATCAGGAGGATGCACTACTGCAGTGTTCCTGGGAGGTGGGGTGCCCCCAGCCCCCCATCCTCCCCTCCCCTCTGGGCAGCTATCTAGCTGCCCCCCAGCCCAGGATGGGAGAGCTGGAGGGAGGGAAAGAGCCAGTAGCCTGCTCAAGCTGCACATCCGCTCCGAGGGCTCCTCTGAGACGGGAGGAGTAATTAGGCAGCCGGTCCAGCAGCCGCAGCGGGAGCGAAGAGGAGGAGGCCGGGAGGGGCGCCCGGTTAATTACGGAGCAGATGCCCCGCAGCACCTTGGGGTGAATGCATTCAGGGCGGGAGCTGTCACCTCGCTCACCCCTTGCCTTTATTCACAGACGCCCGGGCACCCAGCGGGGGCTGGTTCGGTGTGGGTTTTGCCTCCACTGGAGGGATCTGCAAGTTCAAAGCCTTTGCCTCGTTTCCAAATGGGATTCTCCCTCCCACCTCCTCTCCCTTCCTTCCCCATCCCCCTCCCACCCCCCCATCCTGACTCCAGGCCTCCTTCTGCGCCTCCTCTGCCTGCGCAGACAGCTTTAAGGGTTTGGTCTGCCCCGTGGGGAAGGCCAGCTCGGGCCCAGCAGGCTAATGGGAAGAGGTCCAGGCCTCCTCCCCGCCCCTCCTCTCCAGCCCAGGCCCAGGCCCAGGTGCCAAGCGCCTCCCAGGCAAGCCTTCAAAGCCCCCCTGCAGACCGGCTGGCCCCCTGAAGTCCACAGAAATGCTAATCAGGCAGGACCCGCACAAAGAGCAGAGGCCCAATGCTGAGTGCCCGCCCTGCCTTTTGCTACTGGGAAGTGGCTGTTCCTGCCTGGGCCACAGGGGTGTGAGCCTGAGGCTGAAGGTGCCAGCCCCCCGAACCCTGGGGGCAGAGACCCGGCTGCTCTGCGCTGCAGGGTGTCCTGGGACCCCTGTCTCCTTCCTCTCACTGCACACAAACACACTTCCTCATTGAACCTCGCAGGCCTGGCAAAGCCGGGGAACGGAAAGAGGGGGGTGACTTGCCTTCCACCCTCCCTCCTCCTCCTCCCTGCATTTTCAAACGTGACTCACGTCCCTGTCCCCAGGGCAAGACTCAGTGCACAGCGGGCAGGCAGCAGCTGGGAAAATATCCCACCTCCAGGGACACCCCTTCCCTCCTCTCCTGCTGAAGTTGTCTCAAGTTCATGCGTACTTTTCTGCGAAAATGGGAAAATTCTCTCTCTCTCTCTGGATGTTTGTCAGCTGCTGGAGAAACTGTGGCCATATCAGAGCCACCCCGAAGCTACCTGAGGCACACCTAATAGAAATGCCATCTCTTCTCACAGCCCGGCTCAGCCTGAGCTCACTCACCCTCTGGGTACCATTTCAGGCCAGCACAGTAAGATGCTCCAGTTGCTAGGTGCATCTCCACGCTCTGGCGGAAGAAGCATCGGGAAACTCGGTGCAGACAGGAGCCGACCTGGCTGAGAGTGGATCCGGAGCCCCTGATGCTGGATATTTCCTTACATAAATGAGAGGGGGAGCACTGGCAGTAATTTAACCCCCTGGCACAGAGGAGCGCGCTGGCCACGGAGTACGCAATGCACCAGCAGCTTGCTCCCGGTCCTGCTTCCCTTATCCTCAGAATTTCTACAGGCCGCTTGTCAGTCAGAGTCAGCAGTGACCTTCGAGGTCACCTAGTCCAAGGTCCTCCTCAAAGGACAGCCCTTCAACGTAGCCAAAGCAAAGGCGACCGCTTCAGCATTTGTAAGGCAGAAACAGGAGCCGGGGGCATCAGGGAGAGACCTGGGCCACGCAGGAGCGCGCAGCCCGAGTTAATGGGGTCTGCCTGGCCCTCCGCTCTGAGCACCCCACCTTCAGGAGCCCACTCAACACAGAGGCTGCAAATTGGCTCCTGGCGGGCCGCCTCCCGCCGCAGAGGTCTTGCTCCGGCCTGCGTGGAGTGCATGAATATTTTACCCAAGTCAACTTCTAAAAATCAGGAGGGTTCACCGAAAATCAGCCAGGCGTTTTGTGCTTTAATTCCAAAGGTGGAAGGTCGGGAAGCAGTGCCCTCCAGTGCCCCTAGGAGGTCATTCACCGGAGGAGGTTCCTGGAGATCTGGGGTGAGCGCTGAGGTGCACAGTCCTCGCCACGCCCTATTGTCCCCGTCCCGAAGGTCGGGTGCCAGCTGTCACGAATCTGCATGCGTTGTTAAAAAATATTTTCTCCTGCCGGGCCGGTGTGGCTCAGTGGTTGAGCATCGACCTATGAACCAGGAGGTCACGGTTTGATTCCTGGTCAGGGCACAGGCCCAGGTTTTGGGCTCCATCCCCAGTGTGGGGCCTGCAGGAGGCAGCCGGTCAATGATTCTCTGTCATCATGGATGTTTCTATCTCTCCCTCCTTCCCTGAAATAAAAGAAAATATTTAAAAATATATTTTCCCTTTCTTCCTTTCCTTCCTCCTCCTTCTCTTCCTCCTTCTTCTCTTTCTTTCTCTCCTCCTCTTGTCCTCCCTCTCTCCTTCTCACCCTCTCAACTCCTTTCTTTTCTCTATTTTTTAGTAAAAATGGGACAACACAATGTAGATCAATGGTAGATTAATATTATTTACCCTTCTGACTGCACCTCATACACCTTGTACTTTCCCAGCATCACAGGTGTATTCATGCTTGTCTTCCCTCTGGACTGTGAGTTCCAGGCAGTTAGGAATGTTTGTCTTGCTCCGGACTATGCCTAGCCCTGTGCCCAGCAGAGTCCACATTTGACATACATTGTTAGACTAAAACTAATTTCTCTCCTCTCACTTATGAGGAGTGATAGACCCCCTCGGGAAAAGGGGACTAAAGCCTCGCCATAGTGAGGTAAGTGGGCTCTAAAAACCCAGCAGGGTAAGGTGGGGGTCACATCATTTAGGGGGAGTGAACAACAGAACTCGTTAGTGGGTCTGCGCTGGCTGGCGGGGGCGCTGAGAGGGGACGACTAAATGGCCAAATGTCAGTCACTTCTCACTGCCTTCTCCTCTCACGGTCCCCCCACCCCCCGCTGCTCCCCAGGAGAAGCCACCCAACCCTGTGGAACTGGCACAGCCTGGGAGACAGCCCCCCTTCCATCCCTCCAGCCCCCTTCCAGTTCTCCTTATAACCCTCGTCCAGCCCCTGCCTCCAGCCTCCCTCCAGCCCTCCGAATACCCACTGTCACAGTGATGCTTTCTGGGGACTCATCATCAAGGGGTTTCAGTGAACACTGAAGCTCTTTTTCTTTCTCAAGATGGTTCTAGAGTTTATTTCGTTTTCAAGATGGTTCTAGAGTTTCTTTCTCTTTGTGGACCTTTTACAAACAGGTAATCTTAGTTATAGTTGTTAAGTTTGGAGATTTCCCTGGGGACTTCGGCCTTCTTAACTGACAAGCGCGAACGAGGTCCACTCCTGCAGTTCTTGCTGCCAGGCGTGTGTGAAAATCTTGGGTCTTGACTGGCGGAGGCAGGCGCTCGCTCAAACAAGCAGCCCCGCTCCGAGGAGGCGATCCTCGGGCCATCTGGTTCTTGGAAGCCGTTAGAGCCAGCACTCTGTTCCCGGACGTGAGCAGGTTGCTGGCTCTCCACACACAGCAGACGTGTGTGCGTCTCGGTCCAGTGTGAGGCCTCCCAAGATGGTCCTCTCTGCCTGGCCCTGCCCTCAGCTTGGAGCCCCGAGGGCTCTGCCTTCCTCCCGGGCCCCACAAAGAAAAGCGAGTAGTTGGCCTCGCAGGCTCTGTGGAAACACTCTGGTGGGGATCAGGAGTCCCCTCCCTTGGTTTTGGGGAGCAGGACCTCTGGGGGACTTGTCTTAGAAGCTACAGTCATACACTTGTGTGGAATGAACCTTTGGCCCATGTGCTTGGCTACTGGCTCCTCCCTTTGGGCTTTGCTGAGCTCCGGGGCAGGGTCCTGGCTGGAGCCAGTGAGGGCCGCCTGGCCAGGTCCGGGCCCCATCCTAGTGCCAGGCTGCGCTGCTTGCTTGCCTGTAGACCCTGCCTGACACTCAGCCCTGTTCCCTTTGTCTCACTGTGGGCGACGACTCCAAGTTGAACCCGCCGCTATAAACACCCCCAGGGAAAGTGAATCAATCTGGGTTGGCTGTCTGTTTGCTACTTTAAAGTGATCACCTTTCCTTTGGCGCATCCTTTGTGCCCTTCTGGAACACAGCACCTGGCTGGCATTGAATAAGCTGGTGCTGAGGCGAAGGTGGGGAGCTGTCCCGGAGCTGGGGGTGGGCCGGCGGGAAGCAGGGCGGGGGCTGGCCAGCGAGCATGTGTCCCTCAGGAGCCGCGTGCTACTTCAGTAGCTCTGATGGTCTCACTGCCTGTTCTGGGCCCAGCAGCAGCGGTTGTGCCTCCACTTTTTTTTCTTTTTAAATATATTTTATTGATTTTTTACAGAGAGGAAGGGAGAGGGATAGAGAGTTAGAAACATCGATGAGAGAGAGACATCGATCAGCTGCCTCCTGCACACCCCCTACTGGGGATGTGCCCGCAACCCAGGTACATGCCCTTGACCGGAATCAAACCCGGGACCCTTCAGTCTGCAGGCTGACGCTCTATCCACTGAGCCACACCGGTTTCGGCTGTGCACCCACTTTGGATAGTCCAAGCGACCCAGCGGGCTGCGCCTGCTTCTGCAAGCGATCAGCAGAGACCCCCCCCCCCCCGTGTCAGGCTGCTGGCGGCTTCCCTTCAGGATTCAGAGGTCACCTGGGGGTCATGCCTAATCCTTCCCGGTATAGGATATGCCTCCCCCACTCCCACCCCCTCCAGATGATGCCTCGTCAAGAACTGCCTGCTTCCATGGATGCTTTTACCGCTGTTCTTGTCAAAACTGGCCACAGAGCCGCTGCCCCCTTTACCTGGAGTCCGTCCCCCCTGAGCACCCCCTTTCAGTGATGCCCAGTGTCTCTGAGGAGCCCCCGCTCCCCATCCCACCTTCTCCGTCTGTTTAGTTTGTTTGCTGTGCCCTTTGAACCCGTGCAGAGGAGACATGACATCACGCCATCTATTTCTACCTGGGACATGCGTGCAGTGTGCCTCAGCCATGTGTTGTCCACGCGTGTCGTTGGAGGTCAGCGTGCACATCAGTGTGAGTGGCCCCAGGGACAGTGGTGAGGCCTCTGTGCATGGACCCTGCTCAGCATCACTTCCCGGAAAGCAGCTCACTTTGCTTCCGGGGTGTGTGTGGGGGAGATGACAGCTTCATGCCGCCTCAATCAAGCCCGGGATGGATCAGACGGGTGTTTCCTTTGCCGTGTGCTGCGCGTCCTTCAGGCAGGCTGGGAGCGCCTCCCCAGGGTTGACGCAGGCGGTTCTGAAATCTCACTGAGCCCCCCAACCCCGGCCAGGACCCGCCAAAGGCCTGGGGGAGTTGTGGCTGTCAGAAAGGTTTTGGGGACTTTTTGCTTCCCGGGGCACAGCAAGGCTCTTGCAGAGAATGTCCCCGAGCTGAGGTCACTGGGGCAGAGCCAAAGGGACAGGCGCGTGGGAAGGTCAGATAGTGTGACTGTGGTGCCTGCGTCCCTTTCTAAGCCTGTGCTCTCTCTCCCTTCAGAGTCCTCTTCGTGCTTTGGGGCCTCCGGTCTTGGAGACCGTGACTAAGCGCCAGGTGGCAGCAGCTGACCGTACTGCCCCTCCTAGGGTCTGGACATACTCGCTGTTAGGGAGCCCCAGATGGAGCCCCAACTAAGACATTGCTGTTGCCGGAGGTCAGGAATGGTGGCTGCTGCATGGAGAGACCTCTGGGGGCAAGACGGCTTTCCCAGAGTCTCTGAATCGTATTGCATGTAGGACTGAGGTCCCCCAAACTTTGAGAGGGCAGCCCCTCCTCAGCCCAGGAGGAGGGCAGGCTTTGGGCCAAAGTGAACTTGCCTCCCCGGATCCCTGTTCTCCGCACTATTATTCCGCATGTGTTAGCAGTCCCAGGTGAAATGAGGGTTTTGGGAAGCACCCACTCTCTGAGGCTTCGTACCTGTCTATCCCAGACAAGCTACTTATGAGCAGGTTGGCTTCTAAAGGCTATTTTTTAAAAATATATTTCATTGATTTTTTTACAGAGAGGAAGGGAGAGGGATAGAGAGTTAGAAACATCAATGAGAGAGAAACATCGATCAGCTGCCTCCTGCACACCCCCTACTGGGGATGTGCCCGCAAGCAAGGTACATGCCCTTGGCCGGAATCGAACCTGGGACCCTTCGACCTTCCTCTGACTTTAAAGCCCCCTTCAAGCTCACGTCCTTCATGGTGACTCCCTGGACACTCCAGCGATAGTCCTCTTTTCAGGCTCTGACATTAGTGGTTGACCATTGTGCCTCCTCTCACACCGAGAGGACCTGACACTCTGACTTGAGCAGTTGGGCTGGTTGGGTGCTAGCCAGCCCGTGGGATGATGACTTCTCTGAGGCCAAAGAGCATTTCTTTGGTGTCTGTCCCCGCAAGGGCGTCTGCGTGGCATACCTGTCAACATGTCTCTCTCGGATGCAGTGTGCATGTGCCTCTGCAGCAAGCCGGGGAAGAAGGTGCAGGAGGACTGACAGACATGTCCCTTAAGGTAGTTCTGTGACTACTTAGCAACAATGAGGGATGAACTGCTGATGTCCACACAGCACTGAGGAATCTGAGATACATCACGTTAAGTGAGAGAAGCCTCATCCAAAAGGATGCGTAGTGTATCATATGGTATTCTGGAAAATGCAAAACTCCAGGGATGCAGTATTCACCAGTGGTTGCCAAGGGTTGAGCGTGAGGAAGGGGTTGACCACAAAGGGGCAGCATGAGCGGGTTTTGAGGTGATGGATCTGTTCTGTGTCCGCGGTGGTGGTGGGTCTATGACTCCATGCATTTGGCACCATTCATAGAACTGGGCACCAACAGTGAATCCTACTGTCCGTGTGCTGAAAACGAGAACATACACAAAAACAGAATGCGGAATGACACATCTAACTGCTTCATCAATGTTTCCATTACTAAGATAAAAAGATCTTTGCAGAAAATGAAAAATATATCAATGGCAACATTTATTTACTTAGGCAGTATGATCTGAACGAAATGTAAGATTGGTAGAAAACTGTTTTCAGGTTTATGAAATACCCACTTCTATCAATGGCTTATCGGATAACATATTTTGTCTTTAAAATAGTAAAAGTTGTGAAAACCTTGCAACGATGTGCTGATTGTTTTAAAGAATCCAAAGTGAACAACTTGTTGTTTTTCTCTCTAAAAAAGTTCTAGTACCCCAAAAGACAACAGCACACTTTTATTGTTGTAATGAATGTGCAAAGAAAAAAGAAAAAAGTTGGAAACACACACATACACAAACATCATCAGCTCTTATTTCCCAGAGATAACAGCTGCAACGGGATCGCACAGTGAGTCTGCTCGGGCTCTCAACTTTGCTGGCATCCGTTCGTTCTTAGAATAACCCCCAAAGAGAGCAGTGGGCGATGCATTTTATAGGGGAAAAGTGGGAGTTGCAGAGCGGGTAAGTGAGCAGAGATGACAGGGGTGGATGGTGGCTGGGCCAGGATGCGTCCCCAGGATGCCCTCTCGCAGACAGACAGCCGCTCCTCTAGCTGCACAGACGGCTCACAGCGAGGGCGGGTGCAACTCTTAAGTCTGGTCTTCACTGAGGACCTCTGTCCAGTGGCAAGACCTGTGACCCCCATGCTCCTGCCCTGTCGGCTACCTCCGTTTGGTCGGTATGGCGAGGAGAGTTGGTCTCCTGGCAAACCACTGAGGTATGGCCAGGATCTGTCTTCCTTGGCTGCCGTGCCAGCTCACCAACAGCCTCTGAGGAGCCGTCTGTCAGGAGGATGCATGCCGCCTCGTGGATGCCCTTGCCAAGGAGCTTGTCCAAAGCGGCAGCTGGAACCCAGGAGTCCAGCGCAGCCTCCCTGGCAGTCTCGCCTGGCCATTCAAACTCATACGGCCAATGGGAGTCCCTGCCGTGGGCTAGGAAGTGAAACGAGACACCCCAACTTTTCCAGGGAGGTCCTTAGCGAGCTGCCAGTGATCACGGGGACTGATCACACTGGATCCTCCTTATTCTAGAAGTTTAGAGGAACCAGCGCAGGATTTTTAAAGCTTGTATAAAGTTCACTTCAAGGACGAAGGGAAATCCTGAAAGGCTATGAAGTCAGGAAAGGGAGGGTGAAGTGTTTCCCCCTTTGCAGGACATGGTGCGAGGTGAAGGATCATTGGGACTCTGTGTGTGTGTGTATGAATGTATGCACACACAGAGTATGAGGGTCAGAGCTGCTGTGCCAGTTAATGGCATGCCCCCTCCCTTACCAGCCATCTCCCCATGTCACTGCCTTCATCATCTATTATTCAGAGCAAAAATCCTCAGAGTGGGCTCCTGCATCTCCCCCCAATTCCCGCTGTGCTAAGGACCAGGCATAATGACAAGGCAGATGGTCATGTCTACTCTGCTTTCCACCTGGCCCCTCACATTAGATCTGCAGTGACAGGTCTATCCACCAGGTGGTACTCATAGTTTAGCTTAATTTTTATGTCTATGGATAGAACATTTTACCCTACTGTCACTGTCCGGGAGCATATGACCTAAGCTTCCCAGTTCCTATATTGATTTCTTATATTGTCGTGTTTTGGGTTCTTTTGTCTTCTGTTCAATTACGATTTATCCTTTCCCTCTGGGAACTTGGCAAGGAACACTGTAAGGAAATAGCCATTATAACCCGAGCATCCTCTCTCTCTCTCTCTCTCTCTCTCTCTCTCTCTCTCTCTCTCTCACACACACACACACACACACACACCAGAACTGTTCTAAGGATAAATCCTGCCGTGATTTTTCTTTTCCAGTTTTTCTTATTCCCTTTCTTTCTATCCCTGCCCGCTTCCTCTCCGTGGTCAGCATGTGTGGCCAGTTGGCTCACTGTAATTTAGTAGAACCCAGCACAGGATCACCCTTTCTGGGTCAGGGCTTGGGTTGGCAGCCTCAAAAACAAAATGCTCGCCCTTGAGTCTTAAAGATCAAAGGCCAGAGGGAAAGAGATACTATGCTTGAGGGGATGTTGTGAGTGAAATTGTTTGATGGACATTCTCTGCGGGGAAGTTGACTGTAGGGCTGAGTTGACCCACGTTCTTGGAAGCGTCACAGTAATATTATTGGGTCTGACCCAGTAATTAGATTAAAGACTTAAGATATCATCACTGTCCTCGAAAAATCCAGTCTACTTGGAAGGATGAGAAATTTAGTCACTCCCATCGTGTTACTGGAGGAAGGGAATCTCTGTGAAGAGCTTCCTGCCAACAACTTTGCTCTGAGTTCATAAGAAAGCCGGTCCCTGAGTCCTGGGAGGTTGGGGACTCTTTCAGGGAAGGCTAGGTCTTAATAGGAATCAGGCAAGAGAGAATGTGGGAGAGGGGAGGGGCCTTGCAAGAGAAGCATAGATGTAGACCTGCAAACCTACAGGGAGATGGGGCTCGATTAGTTGGCACCTCCAATGAGAAATGGTTCCTTTAAAAATTCTGTTTTACAAAAAGACCAAACCACAATAAATTCCCTATCCCCTAATACAGGGAATGATAGTGTCCTTGAAGTCCAGCAGTGTTTATTCTTATTCTTATTAAGTACTGAAAGTGGTCTCATTCATTCAACACATTTATGGAGTATTTATATTGTGCTGAATTTTTTGGTAAGAAGTCAAGATAGAGGAGGCTGAATTGTTTCCTCTGGAGTCTTCTTGTTAAGGAGGGAAGACAGGAAATGTGACTATTAGACCTATAATGTCAATGAGAAAGACAAAATCTTGAAAGGTAAGTAGAGAAAATAGACAGGTGCTAAGAGTAAGATCCAAGTTATTTTCTGCGGGGGACTCAGTGGTGATACAAGTTCAGGTAAAAATAAGGGAAGGAGAAGGTTTGGAGGAGGTGGCATGTGCAAAATAAAGAGTTTGGAAAGGAAAGACTGCATGGGTTGGACTAAATCCAAGAATACTCTATCCGGCAAGGTTATCATTCAAAATTGAAGGGGAAATAAGGAGCTTCACAGATAAAAACACTAAGGGAGTTTATCACTACCAAGCCAGCAATGCAAGAAATGCTAAAGGGACTGTGTAAAAAGAAGAAATAAAAAGGTAAGAAGAAACAAAGCCACAAAAAATAAAAATGGCCACAATTAAGTACCTTTCAATAATAACTTTAAATGTAAATGGACTAAATGCTCCAATCAAAAGACATCTAGTGGGTGAATGGATAAAAAAACACGACCCATATATATATGCTGTCTACAAGAGATCCACCTCAGAAAAAGGGACTCATATAGACTAAAAGTGAAGGAATGGAAAAACATCTTTCAGGCAAATGGAAATGAAAAAAAAGCTGGGGTAGTAGTACTTATATCTGACAAAATAGACCTCAAAGTAAAGATCGTAACAAGAGATAAGGAAGGCCACTTCATAATAATAAAGGGATCAATACAACAAGAGGACATAACTCCAATAAATATATATGTATCCAATGCAGGAACACCCCAATACATAAAAAAACTCCCAGAAGACATCAAGGGAGAGATCAACAACAATACAATCATAGTAGGGGACTTTTAATATACCACTGCTATCACTGAATAAATCCACTAGACAAAAAATCAGCAAAGAAAGAGCAATCCTAAATGACTCACTAGATCAGATGGACTTAATTGACATCTTCAGAGCATTTTACCCCAAAGTCATGGAATATACATTCTTCTCAAGTACACATTGGACATTTTCAAAAATAGACCACATACTGGGTCACAAACAGTCTCCCCAAATTCAAAAAGATTGAAGTCATATCAAGCATTTTCTCAGACCACAATGGCATAATATTAGAAATAAACTACAATAAAAACATTTGAAAAAAATTGAAGACTTGGAAGGTGAATAACATGCTATTAAACAATGATTGGGTTATCAAAGAAGAAATTAAAAACATCCTGGAGACTAATGACAATAAAAACAACAATGCAAATGCTATGGGACTTAATGAAAGCAGTCCTTGAGGAAAGTTCATAGCTCTACAGGCATACCTCAAAAAACAATAAGCCAGGCAGAGAAAGATAAATATCACATGATCTCACTCATTTGTGGAATATAATGAACAATATAAACTGATAAACAGATACAGATCCAGAGACAGAAAAACATCCATCAGAACGTCAAACCTCAGGGAAGGTAGGGGAGGGTGGGGGTAAGGGGGAAAGATCAACCAAAAGACTTGTATACATGCACATAAGCCTAACCAATGGACACAGACAAGAGGGGGGTGGGGGCATGAATGGGAGGTGGGGGTGATGGGGAAATAAGGACACATAGGTAATACCTGAATCAATAAAAAAATTTAAAAAAAAGAGAGACCTGTGTTTCAAAAGATGACTTCCTAGCATCAACAATACAATGGCCAGGGGAGGGGGGCGGAATGGAGGGCTCTGGTTAAAAGCGCTGGGAGGAGTATGGCTTCATATGTTGACATGTATTTTTATCATCCCGGAAGTCATCAGCATTTCAACAATAAGACTAAAGAAACAAAGTCCTAGAAATTCTTTTAGGTGAAATTTAGAGCTATGTATAATTTGTAGGTCCCCAAATATGTGTTAAGGTTTATTAAAAGTAGGTGGGAACCAAGGGAAACAATGCAGATGAGGTGAAGAGAAGATGTCAGAAGCACCAGCATTTCATGATGGGGAGGCATGCACTCTGAGTGAGGAACCCCGCCCTTTGTTTCCAGAAATGGTTCGAGGACTGGGCCCACAGAGTGAAGGTGGTGGAGAGAGCCGGAAGATGGAGATTTTGTAAAGAACCGCACTAACGGGTCACCGTTGTGGAATGTGCCTTCTCAGTGGCCTCATCAGCTTGCCCCTTCCCATGAAGGACACTTCCTCCAATACTGGGACTCCCTGCAAGTATTGGACTCAGTGATGCCTAAGAAAAATATGGGCAAGGGCTACATCGATACAAAGGTAATTTAAGAAGAAAAGAAACAAGAGAGTTTCAGAATTAATAAATAAAGGACATTTATCAGAAAAAAAAATGTTTCCACAAGTAAAAGAAAATTGTGACCAAATATTTCACTAGATGCTAAGCAAACAAACAAACAAAGAACTCGGGAAAGAAATAGCCAAATATAATAGAAGAGAAAACATGAGGAGGTCAGATCTCAGGAGAGAAACAGAAAACAAACAGCCATTACAGAAATGAAGACAAAACAGTAAGAAGCCCAATCAATGGAGAGCATAACCCACGGAAAACGCAATAATGGACACAGAGGAAGAAATGAGACACACCGTGAAAATGAATGCAACTCTTAAAAAACAGATACAGGTGCAGGTAGAACATGATAATTAAACAAGAATGAGAAAAGAGACTCAACCTTACACAGTGGGAGCCTCTGGAGATGAAAATTAAAGATGGAAAAGAAAAAAACATGTGAACATGTAACTTGAGACTTAAAGTAGAAAGAGACTTGCACACCTATATCAAAAGTTCACACCAGCTGTAAGAAACATCGATGCAGAATGGTCAATACTTAGCTAATCCATTGGTGAGAGGTAAGGATTTTCAAACATTTTCTGGTGCATCCAGGCAAAAAGATCAAAGCGTATGTAAAGACATAAACATTGGGCAGGTTTCAAACCCTGCTGCGGTCAATTTCCACGTCACAGTATCATGGTGCCACACTTCAGTCAACCTATAACAAGTTACGTACATTACAGCTGATTTTTTAAAAATATTTTATTGATTTTTTTTTACAGAGAGGAAGGGAGAGAGAGAGTTAGAAACATCGATCAGCTGCCTCCTGCACGCCCCCTACTGGGGATGTGTCCACAACCTAGGTACATGCCCTTGACCGGAATCGAACCTGAGACCCTTCAGTCCGCAGGCAGACGCTCTGTCCACTGAGCCAAACCGGTTTTGGCAATGATAGCTGATTTTTTGTGCAGTCTGTGGCAGGGATTTCTTCCAGAGAATGGCCATCCAGGCTCCTGCCACATGTTGATTTCCTGACAGCGTGGGGGAGGGGAAGGAGGGCCAGACAAAGACAAACTCTTTGTAAATAGTTTGGTCCGCAAGTAACAGCACATCTGCTCACTGCCTCGTAGCTTGTCTGCCCACCTGCACATGGCAACCTGCAGATAAGGAGGGGTGGAAAATGTCATCCCTAACTAGGCACCACTTTCTAACAACAACTTTGGAGCTATTTTGGGGAACAGCTAACCATCTTTGACACATTCATATTCTTGTATGTAGGCAGACTCAACATTTATAGCGATATCAATTCTCCCAGGTTCAAATCGAACGCAATCAACATTACAAATGGTTTTTTGAAACAGACAAGGTGTTTTGAAAGCTCATATGGGAAACTAAAAAGTAAGTACAGCTGGAAAAACTCTAAGAAAGGAGGATAAATGAAGTATAGATACTTTTGCCAGGTATTAAAACGTCATTAGTAAGTTCCAATGACTAAAATAGTGGGGCACCAGTGTATGATTGACGAACGGATTGAAGGGAAATACTTGAAAACCCAGAAATAGCTTAAAACGATTATGAACAAATTTAGAAGACAAGTGGGAGATATGACAGAAAACCAAGATAAACTATAAGCGGATCAAACATTTAAAAAGTAAGAAATAAAATGATGAAAATAAGATAGAGAGCCCTGCTTGAGCATTGACCCAGAAACCAAGAGGTCACCGGTTAGATTCCCGGTCAGGGTACATGCCTGAGGTCTGGACTCAATCCAGCAGGGGGTGTGCAGGAGGCAGTTGATCAATGAAGTTCTCTTTCATGTATGTTTCTATCCCTCTCTCTTTCTCCTTTCCTCTCTCTCTAAAAGTAAATAAAAACATGTTTAAAATAAAATATAGAGACATTTTCAATCTTAACTTGGGAGAGAGCTTTCTCATTGTAATTTTTGCAATACTCGTGAATTGCTACAAATATTGGGTTAATTGGACCACATAAAATTAAAGAAAGAAGTTCTGTGTTTCACATTTTGGTCTTTGACTATATTGCCTTTCATTTCAGGCCTGAACAAATTATTCAATTTAATTGAGTTAATAGAAAATTTGTGACCAAGTTTATGAATAAGAAACAATGGCAGCTACATTATAATTGCCTCCTGGTTGACAGGTGTATCACTGATTGGAAGAAAAGAGATGTAAAAAATTTTCGAAATACACTGTCAATATCAATGACACATAATATAATACATATACTTGTATTATTGAAAGTAACATGCATCCATCCTATATTCCAATTTGAATCCAAAATTAATAGCTATGTAATCACTAATTATTGACAACATACTTATGGTCTCAAAAGATTGCCTAGAGTAATTTTTGTATAATTCATAAAGATTATGTTAGTAATCTTATCTAAAAAGAGTATGTCAGTAGTAATCTTAATAATAAGTTTTAGCTCTGGATTAAATTTTTCAAAACATTTATCATGCTTATTTGTTAAACACTAGATGCTATTATTTGATGTTTAGTAAAGAAGAACAAGAGGAGTTACATTCCATTGACTATACACACACACACACACACACACACACACACACACACACACACACCCTTACATGTACATACCACTCGTTCTCCATATGGTCCAGGGCTGAAAAGAACGAGTAATGTCCACAGTAGGGAGGAGTAAGAAAGAGTGTATTCATGACTCAGATTTCTGTTTTATCCTTCTATTATGAAGGATAATTGCTCCCCAAAATAACAGCATATACCTTGGTGGCAGTTTTCAGCAAGGAGAAATATTAACTGTCTCTATCCCTTCTGTGAAATGCTAGGTTTCCCAATTGACTTCTGAATAAATCAAACACAGTATCATTTACTATCAAGCACCGATTAATTCAATGCACACAGACAACTTTATTTCACCTAAATCAACAGCCAACATTGTCAAGAGAAGTATGGCAGTGGCCCCCACCCCCGGGCTGTCTGTCACCTGGAACTTGATTCAGTGCAATCACCAAGACTGAGCCCATCTTTTCGCTATGACTGATGGACCCCCAAATCAAATTCCGGAGGTTCGTTTGTTTGTTTTTATGCCCCGCAGGGTTATTCTCTTGTCCCAATCAGTCAATTCTTTTGAAGTTTATTTTGGAGAAAACAACCTCAGATGGGCAGTATATCAAAGCAATCCTGTTGAAACAAAAATGCCATTTTGCTCTGCCATTAAATGGATGTGTGAAATTTTCTTTCCCACCTAGATTTAAAGTTCACCTCTTGTCCTTCACTCTGGTACATGTGAGATGCTGATCAGAAAAGGAAATAAAACTAGGAATGTGGAGCTGATGGCTCTAACACTCAATGTGTGGTATCTAATACTAACAACACAGATCTTTCAGATGTGGCTTATAAATACAGATTTAATACAGTGGTACCTCGAGATACGAGTGCCCTAACATACAAGATTTTTGAGGGAGCGATTTTTGCTTTGAAATACAAGCAACATTTGAGATACGAGTAATAGCGCGGATCTGCCAGCTGCACACGACCCACCAGTTTACCGCGACTCGAGCGTCTCATAGTTTCCCACGCCTCAAGGTAACGGAACGAATTAAACTCGGATCTCGAGGTACCACTGTAATAGAAACTTCCAGAAAGCATAGGAACATCTTCTAAACATACAGTTTCTGGTCTTTTTTAAAATCTGAAGACTCAAAGAAATCTCTGAAGGAGACCGACCTGCCTATTGGTGGATGCTGGCGACCTCTTGGTCTGTTGACAGGACCCGATGATGCTAAAGAGTTAAACCTATTGACATGTTCATCATACCCCTGCCCAATGATCCCTTAAGTGATCAGATGACACTTCCTTGCTCCAGATGACACTTAACGAGCTGTGAAAGTCTCACACCAATATTTCTATCTCATCAGCGGGCTTGGAGAAGGCAAGTTTGCTTTTCGCCCTCAGGAAGAACCAAGTGTTTCTTAGGCAGACAGCAAGATCTGTCTGCATGGACCTCTCTGTAGTTAGAAGGGCATCTTGTGAGCTTGGGAATTTGATGCAAAAAATGAGAAGCTTCTCATTATTCTTGGGATGTTTTACGTTCCTATGTTTATGTTTTATTCACCTAACTGTCTTGCAAGCTCTTCTAACTCCACTCACTCTGTGACCTTGAGCCAATGGTGCTACCTCTCTGGGCCCATTTTCTCTTTTGTGAAATGAGAATCCTAATACCGCATAGAATTCCTTAGAAGATCAAATGAGATAATGGTTATTATGTTTTTTTTAAAGATCAGTTAAAATTACCTCATTAGACATTATAGTAATTCTCAAAAGCTTTCAATTATATGAATCATAACATATGTATGCATTTATATTTAGATGTATATATATATATATATGCTAGTATATATTTCTATATCCTTTGAGCAGATGCTACGAGATATAAATGTCTTTGAAAACCAAGCAAAATGAAACATAATTAACATCAGAAAGCAACTGTGTAGAAGCCAAGAGTAATGATACATTTTAAGGAGCATCTATTACATAGTCTGGAGTAATTTTTATATGCAAGCCCTGAATCATATTATATGTTGCCTTTAAATTTTGATTGGAGCCACCTCACACATTCTAATATCCTTCTAAATTATTGTTTCAGCTGTTTAATGCTTACCCAAATGGTGCCATCAGAAATGCCTCTAATTTTTAAATTACATTTCTAATGTACTATTCTGTGGTTTTAGAAAGAATTCTGGTCCTTTCAGGAACTTCTCTATTCCTCAGCATCATCTCTTGTCTTACTCAGCTGGGATTGAGCAGAACATAGTTTTAAACCAGGTGTTCAAGCTGATTTTTGATGCATTTTCTCAGTTGCTAATCTATTTCAGGTCCCTACTAATTTAATTAAAAATTTTATCCACATAAATTCCTGGGTCTCCTTTAAAGCAGACTTAGCTCTACCATTTTGCTGGAAAATTGGGTCAACATGATTTTCTAGATCTTACTGCCAACCCAGATGACAATTTTCAGCTAAAGAGTTCAAGTATTGGCATGTTTGCCATAACCATGCTTAACAGCCCCTTAAACAAACCACACATTTTCCTTAGAAGAACATGACCTGCTACCAGAGAGAATTCTGGGCATCTCTTATCTTTTGTAGAACCCAAAAGAGCATTTTCCCCATTCCAGTTGTTGGGTATTTACCTCTAGAATGTTGATGTCGATAATTGTCATTGTCTTTCTCCTCTTCCAAAATGTCTTCATCTTCTTAGAAAAATTAACTCAAGTCCCTATTTTATTCAGATTTGCTTAGCTTTGTTGTTGTTGTTTGTTTTTTTACCAGTGTCCCTTTTCTGATCCAGAACCCCATTCATAATACATTGCAGTTAATTGTCATGTCTCCTTAAGCTCTTCTAGACTCAGACAGCTTCTCAGTCTTTCCTTGTTTACGTTGATCGACAGTTTTGATGAATAGTGGTCAACTATTGGGTAGCATATCCCTCAATTTGAATTTGTCTGATATTTAGAATGGGGTTGTGTGTTTTCTGGAGGAAGATCACAGAGGTAATAGATATTCTCATCACACCATATCAAGGTACATGTTACCAATTTGACTTACCATTATGGATGTTGACCTTGATCAGCTGACCAAGGTTTAGGCAGTATTTGTCAGTTTTTTTCCACTATAAAGTTATTCTTTCTCTTAGCCCCCCCCCGCGGGTAGCATTTTATTGATTTTTTTACAAAGAGGAAGGAAGAGGGATAGAGAGTTAGAAACATTGAACAGCTAGCTGCCTCTTGCACACCTCCTACTGGGGATGTGCCCACAACCAAGGTACATACCCTTGACCAGAATCAAACCTGGGACCTTTCAGTCCGCAGGCTAATACTCTGTCCACTGAGCCACACCGGTTTTGGCTCTCTTACCCTTTTTCATGCTGTACTTTTTGAAAGGAAGTCACTGTGCACAACCCAGACTATAAGGTTAATGCTTCGGCTTTGTGGGGTATAATGTGCACATAAACTATTCAGAATCCTTCAATACAACATGTACTTGGTTATGTACTTACTTAACCATGTATTTATAGTAGCATGAACTCATGGATATTTATTCTATACTTTGGGTTATAACCCATTACTACTCTATTTATTTCGGTGCTCAAATTATTCCAGCTTTTACGATTGTCCATTGGGAGCTTTTGCATTAGATTAGCTATTTCATCTGAATCCTGTCTCCCAAACTTGTGAGCCCACAGACTCAACCTCCTAGACTCCGGGCCTGGGTGCTACACCTTCTAGCTAGAGAGTACGACCAGGATCCCTGAGGACAGGGATAATGGAGGGGCCTTCGATGTCTTGTTGACCACAGTGGCCTCTGTTTCGACAGCTCTGGCCACCTGCTAAGAAGGACTCTAAAACATTCCGAGTGCTTAAACATTATGAAATCTTATCACCAGTAATTTAGGGGAGACTAGTTTGCCACCAGTATTGGCGTGTTTGCCATACCCATGCCTAACAGCCCCTTAAGCAAGCCACACATTCTCCTTGGTAGACCATGACCTGCCACCAGAAGGAATTCTGGGCATCTCTTATCTCTTGTAGACCTCAAGAGAGCCTTTTCTCCATTCTCAATCTCTCCTTAACACATGAGTGAATGAAAAAAATGAGCCCCTGAACTGGGGCTGCAGCCTGCTACAGGCCTGTGACATGCCTGAGGCCTCTCCTGGCCAATCTTGAGTGTGTGCTTCCTGGGAGACATCGCTGAGGCTGCTGCAGAATCAATAAATGAGGGAGGAAATGAATGGTGTCCTGAGATTTGCCATCCCTCATTCCCTGGGTGAGGGTTAGAGGTCAGCTGGGAGGAAGAGGTTGCTCAGTTGTCCATATGTGAATCATTCTCTTTGGTGGGCCTGCCTCCTCTTATTTAGCTGCCTTCTACCCAGCAGTCCTTTGCACGGCCTTCTTCCCATCAGCTGCTGCGTGCCTGGGGAGCACAAACCAGTCTTCCTATTGATCTCTGGGAATTGCAATCAGGAAGGAACCTGGCTGGCTGCAGTACTTACAAAGGGCGTTGTTAAGTAGCCAAATGTAAATGAATTTTGGATTCTGCTGGTTTGTTTTATCTGCGCCTCTACATACCCACATTGCCCTTCCCTAAGTAAATAACCTGCAAGGCAGAGGGGTCCTCTTTAGTGAGCTCCTAGGCAAAGCACATTCTGTAGAGCTGCCCTATGCTACCTGCCTGGACCCTCCTCTCCCTTTCACTCCATTGTCTTCCCTTCCCTTCCAGCACCAGGGGAGGATCTTGAGCATACGGCAAAGGGGATGTAGTCTTACATCAAGGAGAGGACCATTAAGGTTTTTACACACCATGCACATTAAAATATAGACTGCGGTTGATTGAATTATTGTTCCCGAATATTTGCTCCTTCCTTTCCATCAAAGGATATACATGCCACCTGTGGCCACATGACTTACAGTCTTCCTATGGGAGTGGCTTACTCCCCGCTCCCTTGCTTGGCCATGTGACATGATTTGGTGGTGGAATGTGGGCAGAGTGCCCTATGCCTGTGTGAACAGATTTCTAAGAGGCACCATAACCCCCCCTTAGTTCTCTTGATCTTTTTCCTCTCCCATAAGCATAGCATGTCCCAAATAAGGGCTGTGTCTTCAGAAAGAGAAGACTTGGGGAGCAGGGCCGGGTAGCAAATGACCTATAGTTGCCAACAATAAATATTAGCAAGAAATAAATGCAGGTTATTGTAGGGTTCTTAGTAGAGCAAAACAAACCTGGTACACCCATGTGTAACTCAAAATAAGAACTAAACTGAAGGTTAGGCATGGCCAAAAATATTATAACTTCCCTTCCCCATAATGATTTCTTTGATGGTTTATTTCCAAAATTTATTAATGTCATTTTGTTATGGTCCCCTGTGTGAGATACTCCGGGCACAAACTCAGTGTGTCTCTTGAGTCATCTTGAAAAAACTAGGATTGGACAAAAGAAACCTTTCCTGGAAAGTCAGGAGATCCAGTGGCTAACGTATTAATCAGCTCCATGTAATTTTTGGCAAGAAGCAAAATCTGTTACTCAATTGCTTCATCTTTAAAAGACATAGAGCAAATAACTTAAGATTTGATTCAGCTGTAAAATGTACAGATTTCGGGAGAACTAATCAATGCCAATCATGTTTGGAACCTGTTGTAACAGAGCCACACTCTGGAATTATAGACAGTGAAGATTAAAATAGGTTTTATTGTGATAAAAGCTCTACTGGAGGACATGACTCGGAGTGCAACTAACGGACCTGCTAACCCTCTTCTGGATTCAATTTTCTACCCTTGCCACATGCCAGAGCAGTGTTGCCTGTAGGTGCAGTAGGAAGGACCAAGCCCAGACTTTCCCATCAGTTAAGTCATCCTTCCCACCCTCCGTTGGGGACAGTGCATTGGTGTGGACTGAGATTGGGGTGCTACTCTGGGAAAGAAAGATGCAATTATTCCCCTCCTCCTTTTCTCCCTCCAAGAACTCTGAGTCTGTGATTCTAAAGCAGATTCAGAGCGTACAGAGCAGTAGAAAGTACACAAGCAAGAAGACCTGTCCTTTCTTCCAGCCCGGTCCATCACTGACTTCTGTAGTCCCAGACAGGTCGATTCACTCATCATCTGGTCTACCATCCAGATAGGGGTGTTCTGTGACTCCAGTGAGATAATTGGTGTGAAGTGTTTTGAAAACTATAAAGCACGATTTTATTTTTTTAATGTATTTTATTGATTTTTTACAGAGAGAAAGGGAGAGGGATGGAGAGTTAGAAACATCGGTGAGAGGAAACATTGATTAGCTGCCTCTTGCACATCTTCCACTGGTGATGTGCCCGCAACCAAGGTACATGCCCTTGACTGGAATCAAACCTGGGACTCTTCAGTCCCCAGGCCTACGCTCTATCCACTGAGCCAAACCAAATAGGGCAAAGCACTATTTTCATTATAAAGTATGATAAATGGGAAACATATCCTTTCAAATCATGAAAATTAGGCATTGTGTAATTATTGTCTAAAAACAAACAACTGAATCAGAAACTTGAGGCAGTTTTCTAAATGTGGCACTGAGGTCTCTGGACCCCAGTCCAGGGCTCTTTTAACCACACATCCTGAAAATGCTTCCTGAGTCAGACCTATGCCTGGAGGTCAATAACACAATTCTCTACAAAATTCCATCTTGTCCAAGATCCCAGATCAGCCTGAGAGAGAGTCTACTCTAGTCCCATGAGTTAGGTGGTCTTTTTCCAGTTCAAGGCATCTTATCCATTCAAGGAGGGTTCAATCCCTGGTCAGGACACATACAAAAATCAGCCAATGAATGCAGAGATAAGTAGAGCAACAAATTGATGTGTTGTTGTTTTTTCTCTCTCTCCATCTCTCTTTAAAATTAATAACTTAAAAAATAAAAAAATGACTCCTGATATTCAGGCTGCCCCCACACCAATTAAATCTGAATCTATGGGGTGGGTCCCAGGCATCAGTACTTTGAGAAGCACCCCACCTAAGTGGGCCCCATGTCAGGCCAAGGCCGAGACCTGCTGGGTTAGAAGAAATCACTTCAGCAATGACATTCATTGCTATAGCCTGCCGAGGTCAGGTGAGTTTTAACACATAAGGCCAGGCTGATTATTTCACAAGAAATAGGAAGAACTAAGAAAGAAGATAAATTTTTTTTATTGACTAAGTGAAAATGTCTCCTGAAGGAGAGAGAAACTGTCAATTGCAAACACTTATATAGCACATAGACCTGCATTCCGAAGGGGACTTGCAGCCTGAAATAGAGACTATGACTAAACCCTAGTTCCTATAGGCTGCCTCCTGAAATCCAGAAGGATCATGTAAATGAGCCTTTGAGCCCATCTTTGAGCATCCTCAGGGTTCCTCCAGGCAAGTATGTCAACGAGACCCCAGCTTACAAATGTAAAGTCCATGTCAGCTTCATGTATTGTGCTGCTTTTCTCTGCCTGTCTTCCTACCTCAGTCTCCAGGGCCCCCCCCCCCCCCCCCCGGGAAAAAAATACATGATTGGCTTTATGCACCAAGTAACTACAGTGACTCTCAGTTAGGCCGCTGCTAGGTAAGAATCATGCAACACGATTGTTCCCTACACTGAGGGCAGGCAGGAGCCCTGGAGGGGATGGCCTCACATGGAAGAGGCAGAATGGCAACTCTCACCCTCACTCCTCATCCGTCTTTCAGTGCAGTTTAGAACAGACAACCTGAAATGAAAACAAAGACAGAAACACCAAAGAATGCATCTCTAGCCTTACCCAGGGTGGCATGGATGATTCATATCTGGGTCCCATGAGCCTCCCGGATGAATGAGAAGAAAGGAGGTGGGTGATGCCTGGCTGGTTCATAGACTTGCAGCTACGTTGCTAGCTCTCAGGTGCTGCTCCTGAAGGAGCAGGTGTTGGCTTCCATTAGTGTTCTCGGTCCTTTCTACATGGAGGAACATACAACACATAACAGACCCAACTGTCCGTCCGGCATTCTATAAGGCACCGTGCATACATCTCCCCTTCAACCTTTCCACTGTGTGAGGGAAGTATTCTTACTCCACTTTCTAGCGGGAGAAGCAGAGGTGTAGAGAGGTTGTGTAACTGACTCAAGGTCAGAGCTAGCGAGCTGCAGAACCTGGACTTGAGCTCCTGCAGAGTTCAGGCCATTCCCACTGCCCCTACGCTAAGTTGCCATTGGTATTTCCAGGTCTCATGAGGTGTTATCTTCCCAGGTGTCTCCAGGTTTCTTAAGCTGTCCCGCCTTCTCCTGGAATTCCTCATATCCCGCTTTCCTGCCCCTGCCTCCTCTTCCTCCTCTCTGGGGAGTGTCCTGTCCTGTTGGGGTGTCTTGTTGTTGGTGATGAGTAGGAGCAAAAAGAATGACCCGTGGAATAAGGTCTTAGAGAGGTTGCAGAACCCAGAATCACCACAGGCCAAGAATCTTGTCCTCCTCAAGAGAGGAGCAAGCAATAAGAGTTGGAACAAATACAGAAAACTTTATTAGAAAAATGTAGAAAAACAAATGGAGGAGTTTGGTGCCTCCTGGCTTCTGAGGCCCTTGGGTGATTAGAGAAACTGTTTCACGTGATGTCTGCTTTTGGGTCTTATTTCCTTTGAATGTTTGTGTTTTAGCCTGGACCAGTGTTTTGAGCAAGACAGGTTTTGAGGGCTCCTTGCCTCCCTTTGTGGAAGGAAGGGCCAGGCTGTGAGTTCTGAGTTTTGCTATTTTAGTAGAGTAAATACCACACCCTCAGCGGGAGATGCTGGTTAGATTCCTTAAGGGAACTTATAGAGACTTGGAGGTGTTTTATTTGAATACATCATTCTAGCTTTGCTCAGGGGCAGTATCATAACCACGGAGATTTATCCAAGGCACGATAATTGCTAATTGAAAAAAAAATCATCCTAAACCACAACAAATACACCTCACACTATCAGAAAGAGATAGTGTTTCCAGATGAATAATGACTTGTCTATAAAGAGCCAATTTAAAAAAGGATCTGTCTTTTTGGATGAAATATTTTTAAAGTGCATTGAACACATTTTCTTGACAAGAGCACAGTAAATATAACTGAACATTTTCTCAGTCCTCTTTTGGACCAAGATTCTCCTTATCTCCATTAAAATCCTGCTGGGCAGTGATGCTGGGAGGATCTCAGGGGTATTCAAGTTTCAGGGCTGTTGAGCCTTCCATTAAAGGGCTCAGGGCTATGCAGTAATCTGCCTTGGGATTAGCTTTTTGTGGTTATTCTATCTCCTCTCCATGGTCATGCTCTGTGTAGTGTGTAGTGTGCATAGATAGAGAAATCTATATAATACATGTTGCTATGAATGTTAATAGAATATTATTATTATACTAGAGGCCTGGTGCACAAAGTGGGTCCCTCAGCCTGGCCTGTGGGATCAAGACAAAACTGACTCTGACATCTCCCAAGGAGTCCCAGATTGTGAGAGGGTACAGGCTGAGGGACCTCACCATTGTACGATTGGGGTAGGAGAGGGACATGGGAGGTTGGCCAGCCAGGGAGGGACACCAAGAGGGCTCCAGGGCGTGTCTGACCCATCTCACTCAGTCCAGATCAACTATACCCCAGCAACAAGCTAACCTACCAGTTGGAGCATTTGCCCGGTGGTAGTCAGTGCATGTCATAGCCAGCAGTTGAGAGGCCTTAGCAAATTATTAACATGTTACTCCTTCATTGGTTGAATGGATGACTGGGCAATCAGGCAGTTAGCATATTAGGCTTTTATTATATAGGATAGGATTAAATTTTTTGTAATTGATTTCAGAGAGAGCAAGGGAGAGGGAGAGAGACAGAAACATCAATGATGAAAATCATCAGTCAGCTACCTCCTGCATGCCCCACACTGGGGATCAAGCTTGCAACCTGGGTATGTGCCCTGATTGGGAATCAAACTATAAACTCCTGGTTTATAGGTCGATGCTCAACCACTGTGCCATGCCAGCTGGCTCTGGGTTAGCTTTTTGTGATTATTAAAAAAAAAAAATCAGAATTGTAGTGAGATTCATGGCCTACTTTACTTACCTTTCTTTAAGCAGATACAATCATAAGTATGATCTGAAAGACTGTTTTCAGACTGCGTGGTGACCGGAACTTTTTAAATACTTTTCCTTTGCTACCAACGAGTGGAGGCTGCCATCTTTCTTTGAATAACTCTGGGGCTTCCTGCAGTAATTTATTTTGTAATCAGTCCTTCTGGTAGTGCTTTAAATTAATGTTCTCATCTATGGATTTAATTGGAATTTAATAAGACAGCGCATGATAAATACAAATCACGTGATACTAACAACATATTTATTAAAGATTAACCACCGTAGAGATACAAATCTATTATGCAGAAACCCTAATAAACATTTTCAGAATGTTAAATCATAGGTAAACATTTTGTCTTTCTTCAAGCTTCAGGTCAGTCCAGATCTTCAGCTTCCTTTGTTATTCTGCCTTCTAAGTAAACGTAGCTGTTTACCACCACGAAATTGATTTTTCCACCTTGTACAACTGGTTCAGTAAAGTTCAGCATCAGGGGAAAATATCCTCCATATTAACATAAAACAGATTTTCTCTCTTTTAAAAAAAATATATTTTATTGATTTTTTTTTACAGGGAGGGAGAGGGATAGAGAGTTAGAAACATTGATGAGAGACATCGATCAGCCGCCTCCTGCACACCCCCTACTGGGGATGTGCCCACAACCAAGATACATGCCCCTGACCGGAATTGAACCCAGGACCTTTCAGTTTGTAGGCCTACGCTCTATCCACTTAGCCAGTCTGGGGTGGGGCCTGAGAATTTGTATTTCTAACGAGTTTTGGGGTGAAGCTGCACACTGAGAAGCACTAAGTCCAGCGCTGGTTTGTCTTAAGATTAAAGGAAGATTCTGGTTTCCTCTGCCCTCATTTAATGTCTGGTCTTAGGATCTGCAGTAAAGGTTAAACATGGCCACGTTTTCTATGTCACTGACCCCATGGAGAAGTGGGCTGTCTCTCCGTTCCTTCATCTGGACTAGTTCTGTGATGGCCCAGTCAGTAGGAGGCAGAGGAAGCAATTCCCTCACATGACTGGCAGCTTCTGCTACCTTCTTCTCGGCCAGCTGCCAGGCGGTGGGTCAGCCTGAGCAGAGAGTGCACCATGGGTGAGGCCTTTGGCTGAGCTTCTTGCCAGCCAGGTGAGTGAGCCATCCTGGAGGTGGAGCTGCCTCAGTTTACACACCCGGAGCAGAGACCGGCCACCCCTGTGGAGCCCAAATTGCAAAACAGAGTCCATCACCTTGTTGTTGTTTTAAACTGTTTGGGGTGGTTTATTTTATGGCAACAGAGAAGCAAAATTTATCTGGTTGTAAGAGGATGGGGGCCCAGCACTCTTTCAAGATAGGTCAGGCATAGATTTTGACTTTCCTCCTTCAGGGTATGAGTTGTAAATCTAAAGAACAATATAATCGCCCAGCCTCGGTGGCTCAGTGGTTGAACATCAACCTCTGAACCAGGAGGTCCTGGTTTAATTCCTGGTCAGGGCACATGCTCAGGTTGTGGGCTCCAGCCCCAGTGGGCGACGTGCAGGAGGCAGCCCGTCAATGATTCTCTCTCATCATTGTTGTTTCTATCTTTCTCCCCCCGCCTCCCTTCCTCTCTGAAATCAATACAAAAATATTAAAAGAAAACAATACAATATTATTTTGAGGGTTGACTCTCTATGGTTGTTACTGTGGTACAAAATAATAAGTGAAAGTTTCAGAAATAAACAATCCATAAGTTGCATGCTTCTGAGATACATGATAGAACCTCTCCCTGTCCCTCTGTGTCTCTGCTCCCCCATATGAATCACCCCTTTGTCCAGCATATCTGCACTGTGGATGCTCCCCATCCGTTACTCACTTAGCAGCCATCTGGGTTATCGGATCAACTGTCACGGTATCACAGGCTTACGGCCAAGTCACCCTTACTCTACTTCATAATGATCCCAAAACATAAGCGTATTGAAGCTGCTAATTCGATATGCCAAAGAGCAGCTATAAAATGCTTCCTTTACATGAAGAGTTTGTATGTATAGGGGAAAATCAGTGCATGTAGGGTTTTGTCATATCTGTGGTTTCAGGCATCTACTGGGGGTTTTGGAATGTATCCCTTGTGGATGCATGATGGGGGCAGGGCCTACTGTATCAACCAAATCAGTCATAAGTGAGCTAAGGTTAATATTCAGAATTTTATTTTTGTATTTTGCCAGTCCCCATAGAGTTTGACTTTGTGTGGGGGCAAAATAAGTAACTGTCCACAAGGACATCATCTCAGGGTGTTGGGAAAGTTTTCCCATCCTTCAACATAGGGTGCCATGGGGTGATAGATACCCGCGCTTCCATAATGATGACGGTTTCTTTGCCTTGAACAAACAAAACTGGGACTCAAAGCTATAGGACAGTGAAATTGGGACTCAATCATTTTTCTTTTGCTCTGGTGGGTTTATTTCTAGCCTCCAGGGGCAAGATGTTTTTAAAGACAAGAATCGGGGGGTTGGGAGAGGGGGGAAGCAGATGCAGAGGCAAAGAAGCAATGAACAGAATGTCCTGCTACAGCGGGAAGGCAGGGGAGGTTGGGGAGGAGGGGCCTATGGGAGATCAACCGAAGGACTTATATGCATGTGTGTATAGGCATGGCCAGTGGATACAGGGCAATGGAGGAAGATGGGGGTGGAGGGGAGGGACAGATGAGGGCATGTACTGGGGGATGGGGAGGGCAATAGGGGAAAAAATAAAATAAAAATAATAAATAAATAAATATGATACAGTTAAAAAAATGCAAAGGACAGTGGACGATTTAGCATTGTAATGCTTAGTGGCCACTGACAGCTTAACATCAGTGCTCTAAGCTGTTCTTTAAGAGGGGACTTGCCCAGTTTTTTCACAGTGGGCAGAGGTGACCCCTTCTTACCACCACCAGTGTTTGTGTGGGAATCTTGCCCATGTGTTGTAGAAGTGAAGCACTGTTCTCATACCTGTACCAGATTCTAGTCCAGGGAGAGCAATGAAGTTGAAAACAGACTCACTCATGGAAGAAAGGTCCCGCTTGGAAGATTTATATCATTGGCCAAGAAACTTCCATCCAACTTGAAAAATGTATGCCCAGAAACATAGTTAGCGATGAACACTCGCCTAGTTCGGTATACACTTCATTCAACATCTACAAGTTGTTCAAATAGCCAACAGAGGCTGGCTGGTGTGGCTCAGTGATTGAGCGTCAACCTAGGAACCAGGAGGTCATAGTTGGATTCCTGGTCAGAGCACATGCCTGGGTTGCGGGCTCGATCCCCAGCCTGAGGCATGCAGGAGGCAGCTGATCCATGATTCTCTCATCACTGATGTTTCTCTCTCTCTCGCTCTCCCTCTCCCTTCCTTTCTAAAATCAATAAAAACAGATTAAAAAAAATAGACAACAGAGTATCTCTTTCAATGTGATCTTAGTCATACAATTCTGGGAAATAATACGTTGTTGTGCTTTGTAATATCGTCCCACTGTCTTTTCATCACAACCACCAGAAGGCAAAGCAGTCTTTTTCCAATAAGGGGTGTTCAACTCAGTTGAAGAACTTATGGCCCGGGGTCCCCGTTGAGGACGAAGCAGTGTGCTGAGCGCTGCAGGGGACTGAAGGATCTCTTTGCTCTCAGAGAAGTCTAGTTGCTGTGATAGAAACAACAAAGACGACTTCAATCTTAGACTCCTGGCAGCATCTGAAAAGAAGTACGAAGTATTATGTGTCGGTTTTCAAAATCTAGTTAGGGAGACAACGGAGGCTTTTTAAAGAATTCAGCATAAAACTAGCATTAAAGGATAGATTCCTTACACGCAGGTAGCAATTTCCTCTGTATGGAACAGTTTTACGTGCATTATCTTCTTTGACTCTTGTGATATGCAGGGTAGTGATTCTCAGAATATGCGTCCCAAACTCTGGGCATCAGCCTCTCCCGGGAGCTTGTGTGAAATGCAGATTCTCGGGCCCCACTTCAGACCTACTGAACCGGAAGTTCAGGGGGTGGACCCCCCTTTCCGCCCCCCACCCCCCCCAACACACAGCAATCTGTCTTTTCCCAGGTCTTTCCCTGACTCGAATGCATGCTGATGTTGGGAAGCCACCAACATCATGGTTCTTTTAATTTCACAGCGTCCTGTTGATTTCACAAATTGGCGTTGGATTTTGCCAAGTTTCTAGAACTATCCCAGGAAACCTAATCCCACAGTCATTTCAGGTTGAATGTCTCACTTTCTGTTGAGTTGCATCTTGAAAGAGGGGGAGGATTGTCACAGGTGAGGATGGTTTGGAGCATTGTTTCAACCGGATGAAAGAAATATCTCTGAGATTCTAAAAGACGTATTTGAGGAAACGTTAGCTTTTTGATTCTTTTCCCCCAAGAATTGGAAGTCCTTGGGCGTTTGTTGTGTTCTGTGTTTCTTCTTTAATAAATCAATTGAAAAGCATGTTGTAATCCTTTCTATTATATATGGGTTGGAATTCATTTCCTCCAGATATTTGGGTCTTTTCTTTGCAGGCCTTACGTTTCTTCCCTTTTTACTTTTCTGTGTAAGTTGGAGAATAAGTCTTAATAACCAGGGAAATCCTATTTATTTCTTTTTTTTAAAAAAAAAATATATATTTTATTGATTTTTTACAGAGAGGAAAGGAGAGGGATAGAGAGTTTGAAACATCAATGAGAGAGAGACATCGATCAGCCGCCTCCTGCACGCCTGCTACTGGGGATGTGCCTGAAACCAGGATACATGCCCTTGACTGGAATTGAACCTGGGACCTTTCAGTCCCCAGGCCGATGCTCTATCCACTGAGCCAAACCGGTTTCAGTTCTTTCTTGATGTCAAAGGAGAACATCTTTTAATTTGTAAATTACTCATAATCAGAGAGTAGAAGCCCTTGATAAGCTTCAGCACATACGCGAGTTCTGTGCATGGAGTCTTCAATGAGTGGGAGTCAGTCCAGGCAGATTGTGGCAGGGGTCCCCGGTACCTGGTCCAGATAAACCCCTGCCCCTCACAGAGCCTCTTCCAGGATATCCTGAGGACTGGCCCAACTTCTCAATGTGCGGCTTCTCTAACTCAGACCAAGATTCTTTAAGGTAGAGCCTTAAAAAAGGGAAATTAACCAAAAGGAAACTAACTGTTATTCACTTCACCAGAGCCTTGTGATATGGGATAAGATGTGTGCGGATTTAAATTTTCAACCTGACAGTTGCCTATGGATCTTGACTGGCATCGGCCATGTTAATACATTTTAAATCTTGCTTTATTTCATTTACTTTTGTACATATAGTAAAATGAACTCTTCGTGATCTATAGGCATATGCGATTTGACAAATGCATTTGGTTATGTAACCACCTTCACAATTGAGGTACAAAACAGTCCCTTCACTTCAAATAGCTCCTATCACGGTGTCTTTGTAGTCAGCCTGGTGCACCATCCCATACCCCTGGAACTAGCACCTCTTTTTTTTGTTTTGTTTTGTTTTGTTCTTATAACTGTGCCTATTCCAGATGGCCTTATCATGGAATAATAGAGAATGGAGCTTTATGAGATACTTCTGTATATTCTAGATCAATTTTTAGACATGTGTTTTGCAAGTAATTCTAGCAGACATTTGGAGACCATACTTCACTGTCTCCTTGCTCTGCGATATGCTACAAACATTACTCTCGAGTCCTGAGTTGCCGGACTGTTGTGTCACCTGGTCCATGTCAGCCTCGCGAGATGATCTCCAAGAAGCCAGCCCTCTCCCGGGATCCCATAGGGAGGAATTTGCATTCACATTGAAGCCAGGTAGGACTCAGGCTCCAGAAATGTTATGCAAAGTGGCTCCAGGAGACGAGGAAATAGATTGGAACTAGGAGGATAGAGCTGGATACTCCTGAGCATATTAAGAAGTGGTTTGACATCATCCATTTGGGGGCCCCTTCATATCTTAGGATCTATTTACAAATAGGACACATTCTAGAATTTCTCATGCAAGGTTATAATGGTACAAGAACAACTATACATTTGTACAGATAATAGTGATCATGAATGTCCCAATACTGTTATTGTATAGAAATTCTTTTTGAGCACCAAATTGTCTATTTTTTTGGTCCGTCTTATCTTTAATTATTGATAATATCAAATGTTAGAATTTTTAATAACTTGATGGCGTAACTATCACCATCTTTATTCGTTTGTAAAGATGATGATGATATAGGGTGACATTGAAGAGTAAATACTTAATTTTTTAAAATATATTTTTTTACAGAGAGGAAAGGAGAGTGATAGAGAGTTAGAAACATCGATGAGAGAGAGACATCGATCAGCTGCCTCTTGCACACCCCCCACTGGGAATGTGCCTGCAACCAAGATACATGCCCTTGACTGGAATTGAACCTGGGACCTTTCAGTTCTCAGGCCAATGCTCTACCTACTAAGCCAAACTGGTTTCGGCAAATACTTAATTTTTATGTTATCATTTATTCACTCTACATCATCATCTCCCTTGGCCGTACTGCTACTTGAATAGTGGTCAAGCAGATCAGGTCTTGGAAAGAAATGGAAGAAAGCTGCTAAGTGTTGCTTTCAGTAGCTCCTCTAGGTGACAGGTCTCCATGCTGGAAAGATTTCCCATTTGTTCTTCCCCAGTTCTTCCCAGTTGTACTGATGCTTTCAATTTCAAAGTCCAGCAGCCAAACATCACCGAGGGTGACACTGAAAAAGCCATGTATATGGCGCCATCTGCTGGTCATATCGCTCTATCCCTGGGTGTGCTCCTGGGCACCAGCATGGTCTCCAATTCAGACCTTCACCTCATCATCTTTGTTGTGTTTATAAGACGGGACTCCTGTTTTGTATGAATTTCTTGGACCAGAGTCTTGCCCTCAACTGAAGTTAGATGGAGGTTGAATATGCTCTGTAGCTCTTACCAATCTCTCTCCCAGGGCTAGTTCTTGCGTCTTCTGCCTCCGATCTGGCTTGGATTTGTCCTTCTATCTCTACTTTGGGGCCTGCCTAAGTCTTTCTTCAGAGTGTGGGGCCCTCCCCTCTTCTAATGTCTGCCACACTTATTTGACTAGTTTCTTCTCCATGGATCATGTGTGGTGACTTTTTCTATTTAAAGCTTTGCCAAAAGCCAACCACCTACTACTTAAACAAGAGGAGATTTATTACATTTAACAAATAGGATCAAATGTTTCTACAGAAACACTTGACGCATCAGCGACAGTGCTATCTTCGTTGCGGCTGACTCAGCTATAACATCTCCCTGAGCGTCTCTCTACCACCACCACACAGTTCCTATGGGTCCAGCTTTCACCCTACAACATGACCACACACGGGCAGTCAGACACCACATGCCTCTGCTGACATGGCCTCCTGCAACTCCAGCCAGTTTCCAAGTCAGGCCAGTTTTATGGTTTTTTGCTGTCACCCAAACTGATGGTCCTTGGTCATTTATTTATTGACCTGTCTGAGCATATGATCCAAATATTGCTCAAATCACTAGAAAGCAAAATGGAGTAATAAGGTCTGATGTTGATTGTACTTCAGGAACCAATGAAAACCTGGAATTACTCACAGGCATGGAGTTCCAAAACAAGTAAGATTGTTTGTGTCATTCAAAGATCTGGACATTTTATTCCTTTTATTTATTTTTTTTAAAATATGTTTTTTTATTGATTTTATAGAGCGGAAGGGAGAAGGATATATAGAAAGAAATATTGATGAGAGAAAAATATTAATTGGCTCTCTCATTCATGCCCCCTACTGGGGAATGAGCATGTGCCCTGACTGGAACTGAACTGTGACCTCCTGGCTCATAGGCCAATGCTCAATTACTGAGCCACACTGGCTGACCCATTCCTTTTTATTTATTTTTTATTTTTTTGAGATGCCTCCACAATATATCCCTCTATGAGAGCCAGATTCATTTTTCTGTTTTCAAAAGCCTTCTTAGTACCCTAAAGGGCCTAATGGGTATATTAACTTAGACACACAGAACAGAAAAATGCATATGTGTGCATGTGCACAATGGGTTACATGTTCCAAAGAGGCCTTGAAGTCTGTTAAAGGATCTTAATACCTTCTCTTGTTACTATCTCGGGGGTCATACTACCCTCTAGTATTCATCTAGCTCCTCACTGGATGCAGCTATTGACCAAGTTTGAGTCCAGGTCAGCCAGACCCCCTGTAAACCATGATATGGACCGTTCATTGGCCGCTCCCACTGCAGTAAGGTGGAACTGGGATGGAGTTCCCTATTCTGTCTCTCCCTGCTCTCCCTGTAAGCCTGTGTGCTGAAAGGACCTCACAATGTAAGACAGAACCAATTGAGTCCTCATTTAGCATCATGAAGGGGGACACCTGAAATCCACTCGATTTTGATCTGTCTGATGGTCTAGTATGGTATTCCTGGGATTCTGGGTAACAAAAGTTATTTTACAGCCAGTTCCATTTTTTTTATTCCTTCATATCTTCCTCCTCATCCCTTTCTTCTGAATTCGTTGTTGTTGTTGTTGTTTGTTTGCATTGAAGTCAAACAAATTTAAAATGCTTACAAACCACACATTTTTCATTTCAAATGACAGTTTAATGAAGTCCTGGACAAACTGATAGATTCATTCATTATTTTATTCAATAGAAGAAGAAGAAGCAAAATGGTTCTGCTCTTTTAGTGCTAAAATGATCTGATCGGGGCATGTTTGTGAAATAGGAATACAGACCCAGCTTTCTACTTTTCATTCTGAAATTAGATCAGAGCTGGTTAGGGAAGTGGGGTCTGGGGGTCACTGTTACTCACTGTTCTACAGCTAGTTCTACAGCTGAGTATCTAGTTAACAATTCAGGTTCCTGTTTTGTCCTCTGGAGATTTGGGGGTAAAGACAAACCATCTGTATTTGTTTATATCCAGGGTCACAGCTGAATCTTAGGGCATGTCAAATTAGCAGAACACAATCGTAAAGGAACCACACTTGAATCTTGCATCATTTTACAGACACAGATTCTGGGGTGTAGGGAGCACCCAGACCTTGGTCAGATCCTTCTCCTTCTTGTGGAGAACCATCTTGAGAACCTGGCTTTTCAAACTCCTGGCGAGGTGTTGGGTGTCATGTCCACTTGACCACATTTCTTCTCTAAGCATCACCTGGGTGGACTGACATGCTCTGTACCCTCCTGGAGCCCCCAGGAGGACCAGCAGCGATGTTCTGCTCTGAGAGAACATTCTTTCCAGTAACATCCAATAGGCAGCCCAATGCTCTGCACCTGAACGCGCTGCCCCAGCTCTGGGCTCTGGGCACAGCACCCAGTCAACCCTTCATGCCTGCTCAGTGCACACTCTCATCCACATCTTTCTCTCCAGGCATCTCTCTCTTCTTTCTTCATCTTGGCTTCAAGGCTATTAGTCACATTTAGATGATGAGTCTGTTGGGCAAACACTGTAGCTGATTTTATGTTCTGTACCTCTCCCACAATGCATCCTCAAGAAATGGGGAAAATGATACAAAATTTACTTTCTTTCTAATTTTTTTTTGATATCTTAATGGTGCCTTCAACAGAGTTAAAACAAAAAAGTTAATTGAATTAAAGTAAAAAAGTGCTCTTTGATAGAGACTCTCGTATCTGCAAATTTTTGTAGGGAATTTTGGTATCTTTAATGCAGTGGTTTGTTTTCTTCAAGGACATATATGAAAATAAGGAAAAATAATTTACTGCTTAGAGAAAAATCTAGTTATGATTTTAAAATATTTTTATTGATTTCAGAGAGGAATGGAGAGGGAGAGAGAGAATCACTGATCAGTTATCTCCTGAATGCCCCCCACAACCCAGGCATGTGCCCTTGACCAGAATTGAACCTGGGACCCTTCAGTCCTTAGATCGATACTCTATCCACTGAGCCAAACAGGACAGAGCTAATTATGATTTTTTAATGAATTTATGTATTATACACACAGTATAATTGTCAAATGATGGGGCTGTTCATTCACTTATTTTTTTTAAACAAATGAACCCAAGTTTTCATCTACTTCAATGATGTACTCTTGGAAATTGTGAGTCATATTTTAAGAAAAACAAACAAAAACCTACCCTCATATTTTATTTCAATCTTTATAGCACCACTTGATCATTCCTTTTATTATTCAAATTCTGACTGACTTTTGAAGGGGATCCAAGAATGAAATTTGCCTGTGAACATACAGGTTTAAAATATCTAAAGGCATGTGTCACATGTATAGGGGGACAAATACTCCCTCAGGGAGCTCAGGTTTCTATAAGAAAATTCTATAGCTGGATGGCTTACAAAATAGAAGTTTATTTCTCACAGTTCTGGAGACTGAGAAATCTTTGATCAGGGCACTGGCAAATCTGGTGTCTGGTGAGAGACCTCTTCCTGGTTCACGGATGGCTGTCTTCTCATTGTTTTTGCATCTGGTGATCATTTCTCTTGTTCTCCTCCCCCACTTTTTCAAGTAAGGGCACTAATCCTAGTCATAAGAGCATCACCCTCATGATCTAATCACCTTCCAAAGGACCCGCCTCCTAATACCATCACATTGTGGGTTAGATTTCAATACATACATTTTGGAGGGACACAAGCATTCAGTTCATGTCAAATGCAGTCCTATCAACTGAAGACCCTTCCGGAAAAAGATAGTAGAGGAAGTATTTATGACTAGGCAAGCGTTCTCAGGTTTATCTGTACATGTGTATAAGGCAGCACAAAAGTGACTATGAAGTCTGGACAGAAATTCTCACACATTTATATAGTAAATAGAAAGAAGAATAAGTAAAACATCTATCTCTGAGTAAATGAATTTCGTGTTCATCTCCTATGCACCTCACGAATGACTGTTAATCTTGGATGGGTACATTTGCTGTTGCAAGAGTTAGAAGACTGGACCTTGTTCTGTAAAATTGAAAGTTCTATGACCTCTTAGTTTTCAAGAAGCCATGCTAACGACGGGGAAGGGCAGGAAGTTAGCGGCATCCCTCTTCAAAGAAAATTCTATTTTACACTTCCACTACCCTCGCCAATTCCTTGAGAAATACGATAGCTGTGATTTGAGCAATGGCTGTATAATTGGAAGAGGTATGTTTACCTGCTAGGGTGATTATTTGGAATAAAAAATGCTCTGTGATATATAAGTCTTGGTTTATTTACCTAAAAAATTAGTTCCAGTCACAGTTTGCATGTGGGCTAAATTGCTAAATGCGAAAGCTCATTTAAAAAGTCATTTTGCTGAGTTACTCATTCGGTGAAAACCTGAGGGAGGTAATTAAGCTGTGGAAGTTGGAGACAGTGCCAGCAGATGACTTGATCTTCTTAAGAGAGAGAGAGAGAAAGACAGAAGTGAGTGAGAACTTGGCTTGAGGCTGAGAAGACCCTGATGTAGAGGTGCCCACGCATAAACTCGGTTGTCTTGAAGACAGGGGGAGTCCAGGTAGGCCCCCAATACTGAGGAAATGCCTCTTCCCTTTTAATGCCTCTTCCCTTTTAGGCTCTAAAACAGCAGTTCTCAACCTGTGGGTCTTGACCCACAGGTTAAGAACCACTAGCAGGGACACCTAAGACCATCAGAAAACACAGATATTTACATTACGATTCATAACAGTAGCAAAATGACAGTTATGAAGTAGCAACAAAAATAACTTTATGGTTGGAGGTCACAACAACATGAGGAGCTGTATTAAATGGTAAGCGGCATTAGAAAGGTTGAGAACCACTGCTATAGAGTGAGATTTAGTTGATTAATTCTCCAGATGGATTTGTATTGGATTATATTTTCTTAATCATTAAAGCTAAAGGAAACAGAAGAAGTCGAGGACTGGCCAATGAATAGTAAAAATTAAAACTTTGCCCTAGATAAAAAGTGACCCGGGAGGCCAACTCACTGTTGTTAAATTGATGACTGATCTTTGATCTGTTCAGTGCTTTGGACCAGCGTAGCTGTAGAATTCTCTGTGACAACGGTCGTGTTTTACATCTGCGTTGACCAGTGTGGTAACCATTCCCCACATGGGGCTACTGAGCACCAAACGTGTGGCAGTGGGACTGAGGAACTGAACTATTAATTTTACTTAATTTTAACTAATTCAAATGTCAATAGCCACACGAACTCAGGGGTGCTGTATTGGGTAGTGCTTTAGTAAAGAACGCAGTATTTCCCTAAGCCTTAGAAAGTATATCTGCTTGTGGGAATGTACTCAGCCGCATTGCTTACTGAGAACATAGAAAGTGTTTTCAACTTTTCTTTTTCTACTTTATTTTAATTTATTTTTTAACTTTTTATTAATGTATTACATGTATACATATCTTCCCTTTGACCCCCCACTCCCATGCATACCCTAACCCCATCCCTCCCCCCATGTCTTGTGTTCATTGGTTGTGCTTATATGCATGCAAACAAGTCCTTTGGTTGATCTCTTATCTACCCCACCGCTCCCTAACCTTCCCTCTGTAATTTGACAGTCTGTTTGATGCTTTATTGCCTCTGTATCTATCTTTTGGTTCATCAGTTTATTATTCATAAATGAGTGAGATCATGTGGTATTTTCCTTTCATTGCCTGGCTTATTTCACTTAGCACAATGCTCTCCACTTTTCATTTTAATACCTACCAGGTGAGGCCCATCCTCCTGGGCAAGACTCCACGTGCCATTTCCGTTGAAGGTCCCCACCTTGACCAAGAGCTATGAGAGCAGACACATCAGAGCTGACAAAGACACCTACAGGCCACCTTTGCCTCTTATGTCTTCTTCTGAGCAGATGTGGGGTGAGTGAGAAGGGGCCCTGCCACTTGTGGCGCTCCGGGGCAGAACCTGCATTGCTGATGCTAGTGGAGGGGCCCCAGGAGCTGTCTTGCATTGTGGGCTGAGGCTGGAGGTGGACTTACCTTTTCGGATACGATTCTTTACCCTGCCATGAAAATGCTGCTCTTTTCTCTTAATTGGTTGGTGAGATTTAACTTCTCTTCTAACACAGCATGGTTTGTTCAGCGTAGACAGAAAGGGTGAAGGAGCAAAATGCAATTGCTTTCATTTCAACTCCTGCTGGCTTTATGGAGAGTCCTCCAGCCAACCAGAAGGCCATTCGAAGAAGCTGTGATACCATGTCTTCATCTTGGGTTTTCTGCCTGAGACCCAGGGAGGAGAAGCGCTTGGTTGAGGGTCAGAATTGGATGGCTGGTCCCTAGAGGGCGAGATTCAGTTGATTGATTCTCCAGATTGATGTGTATTGGATTGTATTTTCTTAATCGTTAAAAATGTGATTTATTTGATTGAGGGCTAGGATGTTCAGAGTCGTCATCCTAATCTCCAGAAATGGGAAAGACCTTTGCTCTCATTGTCTCAGGTCACCACGTACAGTGGCTCCCGCAGAAGGAATGGTTTGCTAGGTCTCTAACCCCTGCTGGGGACCATGGCTTTCCCAGGCATCAGTGTCTTGATCAAAACACCCCTCTCTCTTCCCTCTCCTCCCCAGCACCCCGCCAGTGCCAGGGCTCCTGGCATGATGTCAGGAAATAAACTCGTCAAACACGACTTGGGCCCTCCAGAGAGTCCACCCACCCCTAGGGGACTTCTTGCCTCAGTGAAACATCTGAGCCACAGGGAAGCCTGGCCCGCTCTGGGCCTGTGGCTCATTGGGACTGAGTTAAGCCTCTCAGGAAACCCCACTGCACTCGGTTAACTGGAAAGGGCATGAGCTGTGAGGATTATTTCCGGTGAAAGAATCCTTCTGAATGCTGCCTCTGATCCCAGCGGGGCTGCTCTCTGCGAGTTTATGACCAACCTTATCCTGACTTCCGTGAGTGGATTTATTCTCTCAGTCTGTTTCTCCTACGTTCCTGTTTCCTCTTTTCTTTCTTGCTTCGTTCTTGCCCCAGTGGAGTCCTGTGCTCCTGGCAATCCATCTTATGTTCTGATCCAATGTAGGCTCACCTTGTTGTCGGTTTTCCTCTACCTCCCCTCCCCCCACCCTGCCTGCCTGCTGCTCTATGGCAGCCCTGGACAGCCTGTTCCTGCCACAAAAAAACAGGTTCTGATTCCCTGCCCGAGTTCCAGTCCCCACTAGTATTTTTCTTACACTTTTCTGGGTAAAGAGGAAGGATGACCTTCCTGCAGTTGGGTCTCTATGTTTCCTGTCCCAGCTGCCCCTAAGGAGGGGAGAAGGCTGGACTCAGGGCGGGCTGGTGCAGGCTCCTGGGGTCATGACAGGATACAGTTTTGTGGAATAAATGGGACTGCTGATTCTTGTTTGTGTGTCTTCTCATACTCTTCTTTCCCCGAGTACTTTCCTATGCATTGTCCTATTTGTCCCTCTGAACCTGGAGCAAAGACATTTCTGGATCACAAACCAGGGGAGGAGATGAAACAGAAATAATTCAGGTGTTTTCCCTCGCTGAGTTTAGAAGCTTCGCACTGGGCTTGTTCATACTGTATTTCTGAAAACTAGTTACTTCTCTTGCTCCCCTTGTTTCAGTTAATATCTCTGCACTCTACCCTGTTACCCAACTTAGAAACCTCTGACTCATCTTCTATTGCTCTCTATCCACCCACTCACACCCAGCAGTCACCAACTACTATTGATTTGATCCTCTAACTATTTCTTCAGCCTACCTTTTCTCTATTTCTTTCAGTAGCAGTCAGGCTGTGATTCCCATCTGTCTCATCTGTCACCTGGACCATTACAATGGTCTCCCGACTGGGTCTTCCCTCCCCACACCTGCCAAACTAATTTACCAAGTGCATTTACGGCACTGCTTTCAGGGTAGGTGATGTCTTCTAAAACCTGCACTTCAACATCCAACGTCTCACTTCCCTTGTGAAAATCTGTATGGTCAGCAGGATCATGTCCCCATTCCGTGGCAAGTTTCTCTCAGACCTTATTACCACACCTACCCATCACCAACCCAGACTCCATCAAAGGATCTTTTTAGGTACCCTCCCACCCCTTTGTAAAAAGCCCCCCCTTTTTGTTCACAACCAAAAGACCCACTTGTTATGCCCAAAGGACTCCTTCTAGTCTTCAAGATGCAGCTTAAGATGCAACTCTTTCCCATCTGGGTATCGGTTTTTATTCCCTCTACCAGATACTGGTGGCTTACTTCCGTGTTCCAGCAGTTCATTGTCTGTTTTGTGTCTTTCGCTCTTATCGCCATACGCTGCACATACTCACTGTCTACGTTCTGTTTGTCTGACTTATGGGCAGCGGCTGGGGTAAAGACTAATTTTCATCTTGTAGCTCTTTATTCCATTTGCCATCTTTTCTTGCCATCACATCAGCCTTCAGAAGTGTGGCATAGTCTCTAACAAGTATTAATTGTGCCTTAAATGTTAATTTTCTGGTCCACTCCAAAAAAAGGGAAAGTGACTGTCATTTATTTAGGGATTCCTATGTTTTAGTCACTCTGCTTTATGTACCTAATTGAACTTTGTTTATTATTATTTCCATATTATTTGTAAGGATACTGAGGCTTCTGCTCTATTTGCCTTTTTTTTCAAGGATATTACAGAATGTTTTATCAGTCAGTCTAACAAATTAATTTGCCAATGATTGTTTATGGATTCTCTGGGGTGACCATTACCCTTTGCGGGCATGATATATGGCTATTCATTAGGACTCTCCCAAAACTTTTCTTTTAAATGGTGACACTAATGATTAGTTGGGGTGGTTTAGTGATGTGCCAGAGTTCAGATTGTACTAGTTCTTGAGAACCAACTATTAAAAATTTAAAGAATTGTATTAGCTGGCCCTTAAACTCAACTTTTATTAAAAATTAAATGATGTAAACTTACCAAACAAATTACATTTTAAAAGTTGCTTCCTAATTACTTATTACATTTTACTATTAGCTATATTCTTGATTGTAGCTGTATGGTATAAATACTATACAATGATGTGCTACTGTGTATCTCTCCCTAGCTCAATATGTAGTGACATCACATTGGTGGCTTAACATTGGATATGATGAGAGTATTTACAACATAGGCATTGGCAAGTACTATAACTCAGGACTTCTATTCTCATTCCTCCCCTGATTATTAAACATTTAACAGAACATCATTAGGATAGGAGCATATTCAAAGATGTTATTTCGCCAATATACACCAATAGAGCCATAGAGATTGTTAGATTATAAGAATATATCTGTACTGGTTGGCAATAAAACTTGCTCTGAGACCCCCCCAAAATCCCCCTAGATGGCTACACCATCCATTTCCTTCACTGGGATCTGCCCATGAGCTAGCCATTAAGTGGTCAATGCCTGGCCCAATAGGACCCTCCCAGACTCTGATTCTGCACCAGCCCCTTTCAGCTCTTCACTATTCCAGGCAAAGCGAAGGGACAGAGGAGAGCACGCTTTTGATGGGGAGTGTCTTTCATTGGTTGCCATATTATACCAAGCAGGCAAACACTCAGCGAGTACAGAGCATCACCATGAAAACCTTAGTCTTCATCCTTCTCTGATGGAAAAAGTTCTTGGTGTCAGGAGACAGCCTATCCTGTGCCTTGCACACCCCAGTGGGTCACCATTTTCATCTAACACAGCGGTTCTCAACCTGTGGGTCGCGACCCCTTTGGGGGAGTCGAACAACACTTTCACAGGGGTCGCCTAAGACCATTGGAAAACACAGATACGATTCATTACAGTTATGAAGTAGCAACAAAAATAATTTTATGGTTGGGGGGTCACAACATGAGGAACTGTATTAAAGGGTCGCGGCCTTAGAAAGGTTGAGAACCACTGATCTAACAGGTTGATTCCAGGTCTTGGCTGCGTATCTGGAGTCCACGGAGGAACCCTTAGAAAAAGAAGAACTCCCAGGCCCCAGTTAAACCAGAATCTATTTCTGGGGCTGAGAGGGCTGAGAGATGGACATCATTATTTCTCAAAAGCTCTCTGAGTGATTTCAATAAGCAGTCACTGATCCAAAGTGTAGAATGAGGTCGGAGAGGAACAGTCTGCGTATCTCGGTGGGAGTTAGAGCTTTACTGTTCACCAGCGGTGTGTGATTCTGGGCAAGTCCGTTCTCTCTGAGCCCGGGGTTCCCTAGCTGGACAATGGGAAGATTAATAACCCTCCTCACAGAACGCCACAGAAATGACACGAAAGTGGAAGCGAGAGCCATTTCTGAGCCACAAAGTACTACACGATACAAGTGACTTTGGCTGCTGCAACATCCTTGCCTGGTCTAACGACTAAGCAGGTGGCCAAGCTGCATATGTCAGTGTCAGGGTGCTTTCTGTAGACGAGCCAGCAATGCTCTGCCCACGTCTGGGGAGATGGAGGGTGCTGATAATTTTACGAACACCTGGCCTAATGGTGGGATCTAGTTGGCATGCACATCGCCTTCCAACGGTGTCTTTGAAAGCCAGCTGAGGTAGTGGCCTTGGTAACATCCCAGGGCAGGGAGCTCCGAAGGTTAATGACAATTGGCTGCCCCCGTGCCATTGCCAGGGCTCCGCTGGTACATGTCGCCCTGTGTCACCTTGTTCTTCTCGTGGAACAGGGAAGCCAATCACTCCCATGACCTTTGAGTCTCTTCCCTTTATTTTAGAAGCAAATATGCACCAGCTTCCAGAATGAGACCAGGAGAACACTGTGAAAACAATGCTCTAGTTCTTTTGTTTGCTGAAACACGCGGGATCCTGCTAGAGGCTTATGTCTGAGAGTAGCACATGAGAAGGCTCACTGTTTAACTTCCACCCAGCCTGGCCAGAGACGGGGACCTATGTTCCCTCCTCTCCCCACCCCCATGTACTAGTACGAATGCTTCAGGAGGTAGAAAAGGCAGTGGCCTGACTCAGAAACCCAGGGATACCACGGCTGGTATTCAGGAGCAAGCTGCTGGGTGCAGGGGTACCAGCTGTTCCACCATCAGAGAGTGGACATCACAGCCCCGAGAACGCTGGCAGAAAAGGGCCAATTGGCAATCTGTTTTCTTTCGGAGGGTTTTTTTGAATCGAACTGATGACATAAGCCAGGGAGCAAGATCTCAAATGCTCTGGATTAAAAACGGTTTTGCAGTTTGTTTTATGCATTCGGAATTAAGGAGGGATGTAAGGAAGATGGTAGGCAATAGAAAGATGAGGATTGGATTACAGGATAACTAACAAGATTACATGTTCTCTGGAGAGTGGTTCTGGCGTATTTCAAAAGTATGTTGTCCTAGATGCTTGCTTAAGGCAAAGATAAGCCTTTGACTAAAGAAGTTACATGCCTGGGGTGTGACTGCTCATCAGGAATTCATGATCAGATTACCCTGTGAGATTACTTTCTAGAGAATCCCTTTTTGGTCCATACTAGGGAGGGATCCTGACAGGGAGGGGACAGTGGTTGAGAACAGAAAGGCTCCATGGAGCAGTCGTGGAAAGGACTCTGCAAAGATTGTTCCTTACATACCGTATTTTCCTGCATATAAGACGACCCCCAGCTTTTCCAGTAAAATACAGTGGTGCCTCGAGATATGAGTGCCCTAACATACGAGATTTTTGAAATACGAGCCGTCGAGCGAGTGAGCGATTTTTGCTTTGAAATACTAGCAACATTTGAGATAGGAGTAATCGCTGGGATCGGCCGACTGCACACGACCCACCAGTTTACCGCGACTCGAGCATCTCATAGTTTCCCACGCCTCAAGGTTACAGAACGAATTAAACTCGTATTTCGAAGTACCACTGTGTAGAGTTTGGGATATACTTATATGACACCCGGCGTATAAGATGACCCTCGACTTTTGAGAAGATTTTCCCGGGTTAAAAGATCGTCTTATATGCTGGAAAATACGGTATGTTTTTTCTTTATCATCTTCTTTGTTTGAGTCCTCTCAGAATCAAGGTTTCAAGCACGAGCCATTTAATGGGAGGCTCCAGGGACATGGGCAGTGTGTGCATCTGGGAAGAAAGAGACTGGGCAGAGAGTGAAGGGGACGCTGTGATGTTGGGCACCATGTCTTCAGAGTGGACCTTAATCCCATGGCCCTTACCCTAAGGCGAACTCTGGAAAAGGCCTCAGAAGTATCCAGGTCAAGGATACTAATACAGTGGTACCTCGAGATACGAGTGCCCTAACATACGAGATTTTTGAGATACTAGCCATTGAGCGAGCGATTTTTGCTTTGAAATACGAGCAACATTTGAGATAGGAGTCATCGTGCGGATCGGCCGGCTGCACACAACCCACCAGTTTACCGCGACTCGAGCGTCTCATAGTTTCCCACGCCTCAAGGTTACGGAATGAATTAAACTCGTATCTCGAGGTACCACTGTACTCAACTAATCACTAATTACTGGTTAAAGGCTACCACACTAATCACTGGTTAAAGGCTACTCCAGAGAAGGGGGATGTTAATTCTTAGACAGCTGTCCACCTTGTCTACATGCAATAGCCCGCATGTGCTAAGCAGCATCTGACATACTTGAAGTTAGGCCAACATGCCCCCAAGGAACATGGATGGACCTCCTTCTATGGGTTGGCTACACTCTCATATTTTACTGAGATTACAATATTGTAAAAAGATAATGTGCTATGAGGTGAGAGAGACAAGCTGAATACCAAGGAACTCAAGGGGTGGATCAGCCCCGCTCAGAGCGGTCATGACCTTTGTAAATGGGCACAGATAAAGAGCAGAGATCAACGGGAAAGGAAGGAAAAGGTACCCTTGCTAATTATATCCATTTCCACTTGTTGCTTTTATTTTGTCCTAATGATTAACTGTGCTCTGAGCAGGAAACTGAAAATATCGCTTCCTAATGGTAAAGGGCAAGCAAAATGTCAGGTTTGGGAACTGTCATCATCGCCTTCTTCTGTAGCGCCGGAATAATAATTTCTCCTCAGGAATCTGTTCCTAAATCCCCGTTTCTGAAAACGATGTTCACTGGCACAGCTATCCAATATTCTGTCCATAGTAAGTGACAAACAAAATGCCGTGAACTGGTTATGGAAATCCAACCATCTGCCTATCCCACAGATATGTATTCAGCACCAACCGTGTGCCAGGCAATGTGTTTGGCATTGGGAGTGAGAAGCCGTGACAGTTTTGTTAGGAATTCACCCGATAATCGTTTGGAACCTAATTCAGTTCCAGCGGGAGAATGACGAATGGGACTCTTGACCACCTGCTCCATTTGCCTGGAAAAGGCCATCTCCTGGGCATGGAGGGAGTGATCACATGACTCTTGTTTTCTGGAGGACCCACCCCTCATGGAAAAGCAGAATTCTGTTCGGTTGGCCCACAAGTTGCATTCTGGTTGGTATGGGGCTCCAGGAAGATGGAAAGAAGGAAACATTGATTTGCCATCCACTGTGCTTGACGCTTTTGCATACATAAACATATATATTGCTGTGGACAGCATATACACCCAATCCCATGGGGACTGCCCGTTGTGGATGGCTATGTCAGCTCCTGAGTGTCTTTGATCTTCATATTGTCCAGCTGATTCAATGTTTCAGCTGGTCCAACCCTATATTCCATCTAGAATATGGGGTGTGATAAAAGGTCCCTTTTCATTGAGTCACTTGCCTCAGGGTATCACTTGTGGCTCTGGCCCCCAAGCCTGACCTTCCCATCTTACCATCATTATAGCCATCACACAGACTCTACTGTGAACTCAGTTTTGCTTTGTTCCTAACCCTATGAGTTGGATATTTCAGACTCTGTCTAGCTTCCAGCAACTTCCGGGGGGTATTAAGCTTTCATTTCCATGCCCAGTGATACAAGTTAGCTCTACCCACTCTTATTGGGAGAACAAAATGACTCTGGTATTTATTAAACAAACATTTATTAATAAAAACTATGTGCTGGATTCTAAAGTCAAAATAGTGAAATAGCACAGACCTGCTTCCTGTTTGGATCAACTTCATAACCCAATGGGGATGTACCTGTGAGGGAATACAGATAAGGAAACATGTAGGGCTACATTGGAGAGAGTTAGTGTGCTATGGCAACAGATGACAGGAGCCCCTATTTTGGTCTTAAAGGTGTGGAAAAGGAAGAATTTCTAAGTGAAGCAACATTCAAGAAGATACCTAAATAGGTTACATGAACAGAGTTTTACCAGATGGAAGGGATGTGAAGAGAGAAAAACAATGTACTTAAGGGAATAGTTAACTAAGGGACCAGAAATGTGAGCCAGCATGGTGAACTCTGGAAATTGAGTGGTGGGAGAGGATGCCACAGAGATAAGCAGGGGACAAATGACCATGTGTCTTGTGAGTCATGTTAAAGATTTGATCCTCTGGCCTGAGATTATTGGAACCTATTGGATTATTTGGGGAAGATGATGGAGGAGCAGTGACATAAATAGAAGTATTTTTGGAAGATCACTCTGGCTGCTTTGTAGAGATTAGGGTAGACTGATCAGTGGGTGGAGGCAGAAGACTTGTTTTTCTACTTGTAGGTTGTTTTTGTTTTTCAAGCACATGATGGTGGCCTAGAATAGGGTAATAAGAGTGAGACTAGAGACATGCTCTGTATTAAAGATATATTTAGAAGAGAAAGCAATATGGTCATTAAATTTCATTTTTCCTCCAATCTGATAGCTTTTATTTTATTTTATTTTATTTTTTTTACAGTTATATTTTTTTTCAATTTTTTTATTGATTAAGGTGTTACAGATGTGTCCTTATTCCCCCATTACCATGTACCTCCCATTCATACCCCCACCCCTTGTTGTCTGTGTCCATTGATTAGGCTTATATACATGCATATAAGTCCTTTGGTTGATCTATCCCTCTTACCCCCTCTGTCCCCTACCTTCCCTGAGGTTTGACGTTCTGATTGATGTTTCTCTGTCTCTGGATCTGTTTTTGTTCATCAGTTTATGTTGTTCATTATATTCCACAAATGAGTGAGCTCATGTGATATTTATCTTTCTCTGCCTGGCTTATTTCACTTAGCATCATGCTCTCCATCTCCATCCATGTTGTTGCAAATGGTTAAGAACTCCTTCTTATTGATCATAGGAATGAATGAGTGCTCGGTAAATACTTTTCATGTCTAAAGACACGTCATGCATTCTGCTTTCATGTCTCAGAGAGTGACATTTGAGCTAAATTATCAGTGTATTTGTCATTGTCAATGCGTTTTAGAAAATGTGTGCTAAAATTCATACCAGTATTAAGATTTCAATTAAAAAGCATTTCGTGTTCAGTGTAGATATTCTCCACAATGAACTGATTCTCACAAACACCCTTTTGCTTCAGTAAGGGAGTCTTGGAATTGAAAGAAAATACCTATAATATTTTGATGACACTATAGTGGCTTTAGGTCTAGGGAAGGACCTTCTGACATATTTGTTCTTAACTTTGAGTGTTTTCTTATTAGAGATTCTTGTGACTTACAAAACGCTATACATTAGCAGTAGTAAGTCAGGGTTTAAAACCTGGATATTTATCTCTTTTCAAAAATCTTTTGCAAACAATAGTGTTTGAGGCAGTTCATGATCGAAAGCAAGCTATAAAAAGAAAGATCAATTGGAGTGAACAAGTAAATAGCTCTGTCCATTTTATTGTGTGGTTCCATCATCCTATATAATAAAAGTCTAATACGCTAAGTGTCTGGTTGTCTGGTTGTCCATTCAGTCAATCAAAGTACAATATGCTAATAATATGCTAAAGCTTCTCAACCTCTCACTATGATGTGTACTGACCACCCAGCAGCAGACAGTCGACTGGTCAACCAGTTACTATGATATGCACTGACCACCAGGTGGCAGACGCTCCAACTGGAAGGTTAGCTTACTGCTGGGGTCTAGTGGATCAGGACTGAGCAAGCCAGGCTGAACACACCCTGGAGCCCTCCTGTGGTTTTTCCCTGGCTGACCAACCTCCTGCATTCCTCCCCAGTCTGGCCTGTGCCCTCTGGTAATCCAGGATCCCTCAAGGGATGTCGGAGAGCCAGTCTTGCCCTGATCCCACAGGCCAGGCTGAGGGACCCCACTGGTGCACAAATTCGTGAAACAGAGGTTATTTTGTTCCTCTGATGTCTTAGGGATTAAAGATGTACTATTTTGAGTAGAGAGATAAGGCCCATGCTGATAGTTTTATGTTATCTCCTCTCAATCATGAATTTAGGGATTAGTACACAGATAATAGATAATAGACTTTTGCAAATGAATAAAATGTCACCTCTTTGCACTTGTTCTATAATTGCTTCTTCGCATTTTATGGCTTTCTGCTCTTTATTAAACCTATGATGTCATATAAGCTGAAGCTATAACTACTTGTTATTTGTTTTTCTTTTCTTCTTGATAATGACCATTTTTAGTTAAGAAATTTCCCCCCAAACTAAAACATTTCAATCTTTCTATTACTAGGTGCCTACCTTTGTTCTGATTATATTTTTTTATGTGATATGTAGCATCTTACTTGTAGATGGCTACATGATGGCTATGATTAGGGGGATGGGTTAATAATTTCTGTTCTGTTCTTACTTCTCCACCTGAAGATATGCAAGTTGCTAGATTTAAGCTACTGTCCCCAATTATTCTCTGCCCTCCCTGTAACTTGTCATGTGATGTCCATTGCCTCCTAGTGGGAGGAGAATTCTTCCTCACCTCATTGCCATCAAGTGCAAGTGAACAGACATGACGTAAGTCATGTCTAAGCAGACACTCTAAAAGCCATTTCATTTTTTTTTTATCATTGCTTTATCTTTTTCCATAAGACAAGGATGTGGGCTACTTCTGTAGCATAAATAATTTATTCTCAATAGGGTTCTATCACCCCTGTTGTTGTAAAACTGATTCGTGTGGGGCAGCCTCGCCCCTTTATATATAGAGCACAGATATATGTACAGTACATGAACAGCTATATGTAAAATAGCTGAGAAACACTGGGCTTGGTCCTCAGGATGGGGAATGCCTGCAGCAGAGCCACCAAGGGGCAGTCCCCCTACAGCTGCTGTGTAACCTGAGTGGGAAACCCCACAGTGGTGATCCACTCAGGATGTGGGGCTGTTACCAAGATGGAACCTAGGGAGAGCTGACCGCCACAGCCATCAGGCCCTTGGCTGTTATGGCTCTCACAGTGTGCTGGGCAATGCTCATGGGCTCTCATTCCTGGAAGTTTGGTTTGAAGGTCTTTGGTTCAGTAGCATCTGGTAGTACCTATTTTTTTGAAAGCTCTCCTGGCAATTCTGAAGAACATTTTTATATATGGGGCCAGTGATGTTGGAAAGGTCAAAGGTCTATGACTCCCTGGCAGAATCCAAGCATCTGTAAATTTGTCTCAGATATAACATTTGCTCTTCTGAGCTATTTTAAAATTAGCTGAGGGCTATAGCAAACACTCAGCGATGAAAAGTGTGACTAGCCAATTGGCAAAGCTCCCTTTGGCCTGTTGTACCATTTCTCCAGTCGGAATTTCTACAAGTCCATAGTTGTTGGTTGTTGTGTTTTTGTTTTGATTTTCTGGAGCTGAGGGACTGGTTTGGGAGCTGACAGCCAAGTCTTTGGTGCTATATTTCTACCTCAGCCGTAGTTCTCCACCTCTGGTTTGTATCCAGCATGTGGAGAGATGATCTGGGAAGGGGAGTCTTGCCTCAGTTCTTGGTTCCCTACTCAACTCCTGCTCCATATCTATTTTTGTGACAGAAAACCGGAATAATCAAACCATGCTCGGAGAGTTTGGAGTTACGTTTATTACGTGCAGGTCCAGAGGAAAATGTTTCTCAAATTCTGGGCCCCACCATGCAGACATTTTCCCTATTTATATGTTTTTACCTTCTTTGTCTCCCAAATATGTAATGTTTCCCGCCCCTCTGCAAGTTCTTAAAGTGCCCCCATGTGCTGAGGCCTTGAGACCTCAACCAAAGATCTGGCCTGCTGCCAGCCCTGATAATTTTGTCCAGAAAATGTTTAATGGCCTCTCTGAAGTGAGAATAGTTTTATTTTCCTTATTATTTAAGCAAGCAAACATTTACAGAAACCAATAGCAAGGTTAAAATTTCAAACAGCAGTTTTTATATAAGATGGATACTTCATTTTTATTTTTATTACTAATTGGTATCCTGATTGGGTTCTGTTGCCTATGGACCCAGAATCTAGGTGTGTCTCAATAGCCCATGCCTGGTTTAAGCTTTTAATGGCAATAATGATTTCTATTCCCTGTCACCAGTGGCTGCTTCAAGGGCTGAGCATAGGAGCAGTTCTGGCCAACATGATGTGAGGGGAAATAGGCTGGGGATTTGTGGAGATGTTTTTCTCCTCCGTTCACAGAAAGACTTAGAAGTTTCTGTTTTGTCCCCCTCACTAACTTTCTGCTAGGGATGCCTGTGGGTGAGGCTGTGATGGTCAGAGATAGAACAGCCACATCGTGGTCAGATACAGGGTGGGCAAAAATAGGTTTACAGTGATTCATATGGAAAAACATATAATACCAGAATAAATAATAATATCAGAATAAAGTCTGTGTTTTGCGTACTTACAACCATAAACCTGCCTTTGTCTGCCGCTGCATATTACTTACATTTTGAAGAAGGCTAGAAAGTATTTTGAGTTTTTGATGATACCATTAAGCTGCTGTTTCAATACTTTAGATGTGAGAGCTTAAAATGTCTTTCACTGGGAATTAAGCCTCTGGTAATTAATCAGGCATTCTAATTGCAGGCAAAAACATCACTAATTTCCTTCTCCAGACCCTCTTTTCCAACTACTCCTGCTCACAGGTACTTTTCTTTCAAGTTCCATATTGTTGCTACCTTGCATTTGGTCCTTGTGTCTTGTTAAGTATTTCACACATATACATCTTGCCTCTCAAGGTTTTGTCAGCTTCCTGAAGACAGAAAGCAGATTGTCTACTTGTTATTTTAAGTGTTCTATACAATGACTTCTTAGGATGGAACAAACATTTCTTGTCAACCGCCTGAATGAGGTTGATCCGACAAAGTTAAGCATCTCAAGCCCAAAGTATTAAAGTCTCCTTGCCCATGTTGATAATGCCTACAGTCAGCTGAAATCAGCCTTCTTCTCTTGTCGTTTTGATGAACTTTGAATTAACAGAACCAGGCACTGAGGTACACCACAAAGATCCTACGAAGGAAGAGCTAACACCCTTTGGGTAAATGGAGCATCCGCCTCTGCCCATGTTTTTAATGACATCCTTGGTCTGTGGATATTTGAAACATTAACATAATTATCTATCTTCGCGTATTATCACTACCTCATGCTGGGGACAAAATATTGAAACTATCACTAGTCGCTCATTAACAGGAACACTAGTCACTCATTAATAGTGTTGACCCAATTACATGTTGTGGATACCAGAGACAAATAACTATAATTGCAACTAAAAGTGATTTCATAAACACGACAATTCCCCCCTTTTTTTTTTGAAATGCAAAGTGGAATGCATTATTCGGACTTGCCATATCAATACAGGTTTACATGAAAGAGAATCGTTCACCCAAATAAAATGAAAATCCAATCTGAAGAGACGCCATTGGGAATCAATGGGTTCAGCACCCATTCTGCCGTGAAGGATCAGAACATCCCGCACCGGAGGCAGAAATTAAACAAGTTAGCGACAATGGCAGCCAGACATCTGGTAAGTGACATCCACCCTGGCCATCAGCAGGTAGCGATTTTCTTCTGGAGCCATTCAGGGGATTGTCAGGTGCCTGGACAATGGAAGTCTGATGAAGCATTCATACGATCCGCCTGTAGGTTTTCAAGCTCCACTGGAGAGACGGCAAGTCAGGGAGATTTGTGCGAAAAAGGATTCATTATATACACATATGCATGGAGACATAAATAACGCGGCCTCTGTCTCCTGTGAAGAGACCCGTATAAATAGAGGCAAATGTAGTGTGATACCGCATTTGCAGACGGAGCGGATATTCTTGTAGGAGACAGTTACTGGGGGAGGAAATTAGGCAAACATATCCCAGAGATGCCCAGAAGAGACAGCTCTGAGAAAGGAAATCTATGCCTGAGTCAAGATGTTCAAAGCGCAGACATTTCTCCAATACGAGAGGCCTGCTCCATGGCCTCTTTTCTGTTCGTGGAAAAATGTCACCAGAGGACAGCTGAGGGGGGGAAGGGGAGGAAGAAAGGGCAGAGGGGAGGATGGGACCTTGAAACTCACTGCCCAGAAAACCAACTTCCAACATTTCTTAGAAAGTCTCCGTTGAGCCGAAATCGGTGTGGCTCAGTGGATAGAGCCTCAGCCTGCAGACTGAAAGGTCCCAGGTTCGATTCCGGTCAAGGGCATGTACTTTGGTTGCGGGCATATCCCCAGTCGGGGGCATGCAGAAGGCAGCTGATCGGTTTCTCTCTCATCCATTTTTAAAAATATATATATATTTTATTGATTTTTCACAGAGAGGGAGAGGGATAGAGAGTCAGAAACATCGATGATAGAGAGACATCAATCAGCCGCCTCCTGCACACCCCCTACTGGGGATATGCCCACAACCAAGGTACATGCCCTTGACCAGAATCGACCTGAGACCTTTCAGTCCACAGGCCGACGCTCTATCCACTGAGCCACACCAGTTTTGGCTCATCCATGTTTTTAACTCTCTATCCCTCTTCCTTCCTCTCTGTAAAAAAATCAATAAAATATATTAAAAAAAAAGAAAAGAAAATCTCCTTTGGACAAATGCTGAGTGCAGTGGTGGTACCTCCTCTCATTCTCAAAGACAGCAAGGCCGTGTGGTGGATAAAGTGCTGTATTTCCCCTGTAGAATGTGAACGTAGCCAAACCCACACAGAGTGGGGGACCCTCGCAGGCGCTGCGCTGTTGGGGGGCTGGGGTGTGGGAGGTGCTCTGGAGCTGAGCAATGTGTGGGCCTACCTTTCAGGGATCTATGTCCCTGGTGCATTATTATAAAAAAATCGATAAGAAGATAGTCTTCCACAACTTTACCGGTCAATTACGCTTCCATAAACCACACACAAAAAGGTAGTCCTGGTTCATGCTCCATCCGAGGAACCCATGTTCGTTCTGTTGTGGGCCTACGAGAAATCAGAGCATCTCAGTTCTGGCGCAGCCCCTGTGAGCCCCAGGCTGGAGGTAAAATGCTCCCTCTGGTTCCCACCCCTGGGTCTGAGTCCCGCACCCTATGCACAGGCAGCTGTGAGGATCACAGGGTGCCCGGTTCACATGGCAGGTCACTCAGGGACCTGTCAGTGCCACCTCCTGGCATGTAGGTGGAGCTGGGGCTGATTCCTGTGGAGGAGGGTGCGCTGGGGGAGCCCTGGGAAACCCCGCAGCAGGCCTGGGGTGCTTGGCCGCCGATCATGTGCTGAGACTGGAAGTTCATCTGATCCAGGGAATCGATTGCCATTGACTTACGGCCCACAGATTTTGCCAATTCGGCAGGAGTCTTTGAAGGAAAGTCATTGGGACTTGGGACTTGGTGGAGTTTCTTAACAGGTACAGTGTGAAGGCGAAAGCTTCTGTGCTTGCTTTCTAAAGAGAGAGCCTTCGTCTCATTCTTCTGTGATGTTCAATCTCTAATGTACTCGTAGACAAGCAGGGAATTTGAATGCCTCATTTCCTGGCCCCTGCAGTTCGGAGGGGATCATTTAATAGCTGATTTCAGGGACATTTCACTGAGCCAGCAAGAGGGCACAGGCATTGGCCAGTGCTTACCGGGGACACAGTGAGCAGAGACGCTGTGGTCTCAGTTTCCCTCTGTTTCCACAGCTCTGGTCTCTCTCCTGGAGCTCAGTCAGGCCTGGGCATTGCACATCCCGGAGAAGTGCGGATTCGAAGTGCCGTCTAACCAGCTCCCTCTGCCACGCCATCAGTACGTTGCCTGCCTGCTTCCCGGTTTATGTTTGTGTTGTATGACCAGAGTGGACAAGTTGACTAGAAGGTCATCTGTGCTTTCTACACAATGAAGGTAAATGCTAAGAGAAACCAAAGACCACACCTATTTTAAGGTTGGTTCCACACTCGTCCCAAGAGGATGACAATGGCAAGGAGTTATTTTCTGACTGGTTAAATACTCTCTCTCTCTCTCTCTCTCTCTCTCTCTCTCTCTCACACACACACACACACACACACACACCCTGAATGGGCCGCTCACCTGCTGACTATGAAGTGACAACTGCCTTCTTTTTTTTTAAAAATATATTTTTATTGATTTTTCACAGAGAGGAAGGGAAAGAGATAGAAAGTTAGAAACATCGATGAGAAAGAGACATCGATCAGCCGCCTCCTGCACACCCCCTTACTGGGGCTGTGCCTGCAACCAATGTCTGTGCCCTTGACCGGAATCGAACCTGGGACCTTTCAGTCCGCAGGCCGACGCTCTATCCACTGAGCCAAACGGTTTTGGCTGCCTTCTTGATTTAACCATAAAGGTCCCCCCTGGGGGTTAGGAGATCATGCTCCAAACTTGGGGTTCAAAATCATCCCAGCTCCCTAGGTGTGAGAGAGAAGGGGACTTCCTAGTCACATGTTTGAATCTTGAATCCGGGGTCAGGATCCCTTGACTTTATTTCTGGCGGTCTCTTTAAAGCCGTCTTGTGCAGCGGGACTTTTGACTACAGAAATACGCAGTTTTATCTTTTTTTGCATACATTGGAACAGCAATAGAAAAGACAGTTTGGAAAAGAGAGTAATGTCATTGTAGAGTTGTAATCATTGCCTTCTCCCCCTAATCACTCTCAAGATCAATCCCTAAATTGTGTTTCAACCGCCAAAAAGGTCTAACGTAACAGTTCGAAATAGGAAAAACCAGTTTTGCAGGATGAACAGACAAGAAACTTCCACAAATTTTAACTCAATAAATGAAATTCTTTTGGTGAAGTTCTGGTTACCTGCAGAGGGAGGAGAAGCTGGCTGCCTATATCTCTATGAAGATGTATGAAAACAAACCCAGATGCCAGCATGAGACTCACCTTTTTACACCTGGCAATGGTGATACTCAAGATAATGTGCGTCTCTCTGTGTGTCTGTGTGTGGGGGTCTATATGTGTGTGCATGTGTATGAAGCTGGAAGTGCCAACTGCCTTGCGTCCATCCACAGCTCTGTTAGAAGCACTATTTTGCAGGATTTCTCAATCGATCTTCCCATTAATACTGTGAGGGAAACTCCACTAGGAAAGTGGCTTGCAAATGTCAAGTAAGATGATAATGGTTTGGATGATAAATGAGAAAAGGGGAAGGGATCTATAAGACTGTTCACCTTCAACCCCTAACCTCATCTTTGGTAATAGAGATTAAGTTTTTACTGAGCGTGATCTTTCTCCAGCTCTGGCTTAGCCAAGGAGAACATATCACAGAATTAAAAATTGATTAACTTTGCCCAAACCGGTTTGACTCAGTGGATAGAGTGTCGGTCTGCAGACTAAAAGGTACCGAGTTCGATTCTGGTTAAGAGCATGTACCTTGGTTGCGGGCACATCCCCAGTAGGGGACGTGCAGGAGGCAGCTGATCGATGTCTCTCTCTCATTGATGTTTCTAACTCTCTACCCCTCTCCCTTCCTCTCTGTAAAAAATCAATAAAATATACAATGGTACCTCGAGATACGAGTGCCCTAACTTACAAGATTTTTGAGATACGAGTGATTTTTGCTTTGAAATACGAGCAACATTTGAGATAGGAGTAATCGCGCGCGGATCGGCCGGCTACACACGACCCACCAGTTTACTGTGACTCCAGCGTCTCATAGTTTCCCATGCCTCAAGGTTACGGAACGAATTAAACTCGTATCTCGAGGTACCACTGTACTTAAAAAATTGATTAGAGAGAGAGAAAGGGAGAGAGACATCGATTTATTGTTCCACTTATTTATGCCTTCATTGGTTGATTCTTTTATGGGCCCTCACCAGGGATTGAACCCATAACCTTTGTGTACTGTATTGGGATAATGCTTTAACCAACTGAGATACCTGGCCAGGGCAAGAGAGTTGGTTTGAAATAAAACTTTCTGGAAAAAGCGCCAAGGACAAAGCAAGTTTGAGGCTGGCCAGCATCACCTTGGTCACTACATGGACAGCTTCTCTGGGAATAAAGGCATCAGAGAGGGGGCAAAAGGAGATGGAGAGAGGCAGACTGAATCCTGGAAGCCTGCCTCTGTCTGCCTTCGTGAAGAATTTTGGGGAAATAGGAACAGGAATCTCCTTTTGATGAGCGCCAAACTTGGCAAATAAACTGTGGGAAACCAAACATTGTTCTTACTAAATGGATGTAAACAGGAGGCCAGAAGGCTGGTTAACCTTAACTGCTCTGAAAGGTTAGAGCTAATTACTCACTGTTTAGATGAAAAGATTGTTATCTGAAGCAGCCTCTACCTGTTTGCTTCCTGTTAATTTCTGTTTTGTTATTTCCTGCCTAAAGGCTGGGGGTGTGTCCCAAAGCCTTAATAAAAGGGAGGAAAAAGGCCAGAGCAAGTGGCAGTCCTTTCCACTAGAGGAAGGCTCCTGCCTGGCCCCCAATATCACCAAATTAATGTTTTCTAGTCTCTCTTTTTGTTTGTGTGCGGCCTCCTTCAGAACCCAAACCCTGAACCGGGACCCCTGAACCACATGGGATGTGAAAAGGGACTCCCACAATAAACGCTGTTGAGAAGGTCATTAAGAGGGGACCACCGGTTGACCCAGGGGCTGGGCCTGGGCAATCGGAGGCTCCTCACCTCTCCCCCTGTCCTGCCATGTACATTCTGCCTGTGGTTCCCACAGTGGGAGCTGTTTTCAAGGACGCAGCCTCGAGAGAGCGAGGTGTTGCTGGAACCATCTGGATGATATACACGACTAAATCTGGTGAAGGCCTCTGTATACATTTTGAAGACCTGGTGGGAGTGGGGATCTACTTGTCTTGCAAGCACCTAAGACCAGCCTTGGAAGTTAGCTCTTTGACTTGTTAAAACTGCTACCTACCTCCACAACTGGTTTGGCTCAGTGGATAGAGCGTTGGCCTGTGGACTAAAAAGTCCCAGGTTCGATTCCAGTCAAGGACACGTACCTTGGTTGCGGGCACATCCCCTGTGGGAGGTGTGCAGGAGGCAGTTGATCGATGCTTTTCTCTCATCGATATTTCTAATGCTCTATCTCTCTCCCTCTCTGTAAAAAATCAATAAAATATGTTTTAAAAAACAAAAAACTGCCACCTACCATTCTGGTCAGGAACCACGTTGGGGGTGGGGTGCAATAGGGGAGAAAAGGGAACATCTGTAACACTCTCAACAATCAAGATGAAATAAAAGTGGAATACAGTGGTACCTCGAGATACGAGTGCCCTAACATATGAGATTTTTGAGATACGAGCCATCGAGCGAGCGATTTTTGCTTTGAAATACGAGCAACATTTGAGATAGGAGTAATCACGTGGATCGGCCGGCTGCACACGACCCACCAGTTTACTGCGACTCAAGCGTCTCATAGTTTCCCATGCCTCAAGGTTACGGAACGAATTAAACTCCTATCTCGAGGTACCACTGTACACCTATACAAGAAAACTATTAAATAATGCAATTAGGAGAAGGAGGACAGAGGGAAGAGAAGAAACTAAACAACCACCTCACGCTGGGTGAAGGGGCACCCATCCATTGTTACAGGGTCCGATGAAACTTGCTTCCAGGGACTGTGAGCATGCAAGAACCTTTTGTATTTATAAAGGTGATGCCAAGTCACCATGGTGAGCCTAGCCACCTTAGACAGGTCCTGTTGCAGAAGTGAAGCCAATAAATTGCAGTTTCTCAAACACAAACTAACACAAACAAGCAAAAATTCTGCCATCTATTACCTTATTTTCCGGTGTATAAGATGATGGGGCATATAAGACGACCCCCAACTTTTCCAGTTAAAATATAGAGTTTGGGATATACCCGCCCTATAAGATGACACCCAGTGTATAAGACGACCCCCGATTTTTGAGAAGATTTTCCTGGGTTAAGAAGTCATCTTATATGCCAGAAAATATGGTATTCTAGAGGGGTAACCTTTTTTTTTTTTTTTTTTGTCTCTCCTTGCCCTCTGTGTAAGACTCAGTTTTAGATGTCACTCAAGGAACTCCTAAGGTTGCAAATCCACGAAAACCTTTGTGCAAAGGGAAGGCAACCCAACTACTTCTTCCAGGGGCGAGTGGGGGCGGGGGGTGTTCATGCCAGAGGGCATGACTTTGAGAGTGGAGTGCAGGCTGGGCACATATGTGCAGAGCACACACTGAGAAGTCATTTCTTGCATCTCTGGGTTTACTAGTAGCCATTCCTGCAGCCACCATATCCCGGGACTTTGCCATTACATGCGTCAATAATTTTACTTCCTGCTCAAGGAAGTGCAAAGTCACTTGCAATTAAATGAGTCCTGCACTTGGTAAATGGAAGCCTGAAGTATCAGATCTCAGAATGCGATGGGGGTTCTGGGCTGGAAAGGTGTCTGCATGCGTTAAGCTGTACTAAGTCGATGGTTAAAATATGGCTTCATTGAATCTTGGAGACCCAGAGGATGGTTTCTAATAAGACTTGAGTTTAGATAAAATTAGTCTGTGGTTTTAATTTTGTTTTACTTTCTACTATATTTATGCCAAGGTTATGCCCTATTTACAAAACGAATGGGGATGAATTTTAATTGAAAGAGAATCATTTCAGCCTTAAATATCTGATCAAATTTACTAAGACAACTGTTTGCGACTAATCTTTTGAAATAATTCATTGGAAACAATTTCTTTCAGAGTTCTTGCTCTACTCAATTTCTCTACATGTTATTAAATAAATGTTCTTGCTCATATTTTTCTAGAGAATTTTCACCATTCCTCATGTTATGTATTTATACGTTCATTTATTTCTGGAATAATCTCTGGCAGAAGTTTTCCTATTTGTTACCTAATTTTAAAGAACCAAGAACTTGCATGTTAAAAAAGAATTTATACTATTTATCCCTTTCATATTTATTGTTTCTTTCTTTTAGCATTATAATTTCTCATTTCTATTTTTCTTAGATACATTTTGTTGTATTTTTCTAGTTTCTAGAGTTGATTTTATTCCTTTTTTATAATAATGAAATAATTTTAGCTGTGATTATTTTGCTGAATACAGCTTCCGCCATATCATTTAAATTTTTATATCTTGCATTCTCAATCTTATTATTTTCTAGTCTGCAATTTTAGTTTAGATTTTTTTCTTTAAACCAGAAGTAGTAATTTAATTGCATGCACTAGCCCAGTCTCTCTCTTTTTCTTCTGTCTTTCTCTCTTTCTCCCTCCTATCGCTCATTTATTTCCATGTCACTGAAATTTTTTGTGTGGACCTTTTCTTATTATCAAATAATTATGACACACAAGAGTCAAAATATGTAAAAAAATTGGAGAAGAGTCTGGTCACAAAAAATTAGTGGATTTTACTGGCTTTAAGGTGTTTTGAGAAAATATGGGAGCTGACTCTATTGATTTTAACACATTTAAAAACATGATTTCACCAGCTTTGGTCAATGAATCCATCCGTTCAATATTCTGCTTTTCCTTCCTAATTTTCCTTTAATCCCTATCCTCAACTTTCATCTTATTATCAGAAATACCTAAAATTCACAATAAGTCGCTAGTGAACAAAGACCTAGGAGAGATTCTGAGGTTTGCTTTTAGAGGGTTTGCTTTCTTATTTTGCTTGCCTGCCCAGTTTTACATCACTATTAATTACATTATTTCAATCATTTCAAATATGTTTGAGCATCCCCAAAATCCAACTTCATGTGGATCCTCGTGATATCCGTCACCTACAGATAAAACTATCCTAAGTTTTGGGTATTTATATGTTAAGTAAAAAATGAGTTGGGCCTAGCCGGTTTGGCTCTGGGATCTGTGGACTGAAGGTTCCTGGGTTTGATTCCGGTCAAGCGCATGTACCTCGGTTGCAGGCTCATGCAGGAGGCAACCAACTGATGTGTCTCTCTCACATCAATGTTTCTTTCACTGTCTCTCTTCCTCCCTTCCACTCTCACTAAAAATTAATAGAAAAATATCCTCAGGTGAGGATTCAAAAAAGAAAAAGAATGAGTTGGTAAAAATGATGTTGTCTGGAAGTTTTTAAAAAATGTGGTTGAATAATAACAAAACTGTGTTACCTTTAAATCCAAAAAATATGGTTGTACTAGGAGTTGTCAAGTTTATGGTGCAAAATCATCAAGTACTCAGGTTTTCCTTATCTTTCTGTTCTACTTACTCTGTGTATGTCATCTACACCGTTCTCCCCCAACTATATTTGCAGGAGGAGTCCAGCAATATTATTCAAGGTGTAGAACACCTATTTTTACAAAGCAGACTGTCCCCAGAATGTCCCTAAAGGATTTCCCCAAGTCTCATTGGCCAGAGTGGTGTCACTTGCTCTTCTGTAAAGCCAGTGGTTCTCAACCTTCCTAATGCCGTGACCCTTTAATACATACAGTTCCTCATGTTGTGGTGACCCCCCAACCATAATATTATTTTTGTTGCTACTTCATAACTGTAATTTTGCTACTGTTATGAACTGTATGTAAATATCTGATGTGCAGGATGTGTTTTCATTGTTACAAATTGAACATAATTAAAGCATAGTGATTAATCACAAAAACAATATGTAATTATATATTGTGAAATATTTATTTCTAATTACAAATAAACGAAATTTTGTCTTGAATCATGGTGTAGCATGGGTAACAGTCTTCATATGACAACAGTAAACTACATTGCTACACTTTGCTACACCGAGGAGCGGTGTGTTGGTTCCTAAGACCATGGGAAATAGGTGTTTTCCTCTGGTCTTAGGTGACCCCTGTGAAAGGGTCGTTCAACCCCCAAAGGGGTCGCGACCCACAGGTTGAGAACCACTGCCCTAGAGGATTTCCCCAAGTCTCTTTGGCCAAAGTGGTGTCACTTGCTCTTCCGTAAAGCAGTCACTGACAAAGGGTCTAGTTACATTTATTGGCTTATAATTATCCAGATTCTTCACCATAGGTGAGGAGGAGGTGCCTGGCATTTTCTGGGCACCAGAGTGGTTGATAATTTAACAAAATCAGCGAGGGTTATGGAGGAAGGAGGAAGAGCAGTTATTATTGAAGCAGCCAATAGTGTTTACCACGAGGAACATTAATTTCCCATCTGGAAGTCTAGAGTGAACAATGTTCTTCATTGGTGATGACTTTAAGAATGAGGGCTTCTCCATAGGACAAAGAAAAAGAGGGAGATGAAAGAGATATTAAAATCCCCCGCTCTTCAATAAAGTTTATATTATTTCCACTTGGATATCAGGTCTGTATAATGATAGAAACCTATAGTTGGGTTTTGACTTAGCCCATTTGGAGAATTTTTGTCTTTAGTGGAAGAATTGAACAGTTTAGATATAATGGGGCCACTGGTATATTTGTTTTATTATTTTTTAAAATTTAATTTTGTTCTGTTTTAGGATAAATTTTCTGTATTTTCCTATACTGTTATTTTTTCTTTGGCTTATATAATCTTATCTTTATGTCTTCATTTCTTCTACTGTCAAAGTCAGAAGGGAAATACTAGTATGTAAGTGAGAAGCTTAACACAATTTGACTTCATCTACCTCCAGGTAATATGTTAGTCATTTGGGGGATTTTTTTGATCAAAATTCGTTTTATAACTTTGTTTTCATTTTCTTAAGTAACAGCTTTATTGAGATGTAAGTTACATCACTCTTTTGAAGTGAACACGTCAGTGATTTTTAGTATGTTCACATAGTATATTGATCACCCTTATCAAATTCCAGAACATTTTTATCATTCCCCAAAGAAACCCCATACCCATTAGAGTTACACCAATGCCCTATTTTGCCCAGGCCTGACAACCTCTAATCTGTCTGTCTCTATAGATTCACTTATTCTGGATTTTTATAGCAATGAAATCATCCAATACTAGTTATTTTGTGGCTTCTTTTACTGAGCATGTGTTATAAGGTTCTTCCCTGCTGGAGTGTGTATCAGAACATCATTTCTTTTCATAGTTGAGAAATATCCCCTGGTATAAATATGCACATTCTGTTTATCCATGCATCAGCTGATAGACATGTGGGGTATTCCCACCTTTCCGTTAGAACCCATAATGCTATTATGGACATTTCGGTGCAAGTTTTTGTGTGGACATATGTGTTCATTCCTGTTGGCTGTATACTTAGGAGTGAAATTGCTGCATTATAGGGTAACTTTATGCTTAATGTTTCGAATAAATGCTAAACCATTTGCAAAGCAGCTGCACCACTCTGTATCCAACCAGCAGCGTTTGCGGACTCCAATTTCTCCTGTTGTTTCTTTTCATGATAGCCATCCTAGAGCGCATCTCATTGTGGTTTTGGTGAGCATTTCCCTGATGACTATTGGAGGTGAGCATCTTTTCATGTGCTTATGGGACGTTGGCATATCTTATTCAAAGAAGAAATCCTTTGCCCGTTTTAAAGCTGGGTTATTTGTCTCTATATTGTTTAATTGCAATCATTCTTTATAGGTTGTTCATACTGGACCCTTTCGGATATACGATGTGACAATATTTTCTCCCACTTATTGGATTATCTTTATTTTGTTGCTAGTGTCCTGTGAATTGTAAGCCTAATTTACCTATTTTAAGATGATAATGATGATTTTTTTGTTAACCTTCATCTGAGGATAGTTTTCCATTGACTTTTAGAGCAAGTGGAAGGGAGAGGGAGAGACAGAGAGAGAAACATTAATATAAGAGAGAAACAACAACTGTTAGCCTTCTACATGTACCCTACTGGCACCAGGGATTGAGCCTGCAACCAAGGTATGTATCCTTGATGGAATCGAACCCAAGACCCGTCAGGCCTTGGGCCGACACTCTATCCACTGAGCCAAGCTGGCTAGGGCTCTCTATTTTTATTACTTGTGCATATGGTGTCATAGTAAGAAATTGTTGTCTGATCCAAAATTATGAAGATTTCCACCCATATTCATCTTTTTTGTTTTAAATATTGATTTTTTACAGAGAAGAAGGAAGAGGGAGAGAGAGTTGGAAACATCGATGAGAGAGAGACATCGATCAGCTGCCTCCTGCACGCCCCCTACTGGGGATGTGCCCACAACCAAGGTACATGCCCTTGACCGGAATCGAACCAGGGACCCTTCAGTCCGCAGGCTGATGCTCTCTCCACTGAGCCAAACCGGTGTGGGCCATATACATATTTTTCATCTAAGGCTTTTACACTTTTAGTTCTTACATTTGGACAAGGGTACCCATCTACTGTCTTTAGAGAACAAATCCTCCCTTTTCTGCCAGGAGATGGGGAGGCATCAGCTGCGTGGAGCAGGGGATGGGCACAACAGCTTCTGAACAAACCTAAGGAATGCCCTTCTTTGTAGCCCCACCTCTAGCCCCACCTCTACCTCCACTTCATAGGCGCCAGGTGCCACTGTACTTTACTAAGATTATCACCTGCCAATGCCCATCTTATAAACTGGGCTGCTTTCCCTTTAACTGCTTTGGGATCCAGCGCACTGTTGTTTTGGTAAGTAAGTTTGCTCTTTCCTATTTACATTTCAACTGGGAAAAAAAAATTGTCCCGCTGTTTTAGTGTTTCATCTCATTTTCTTCCTTTTGGTCTTAAGTCTGAAATGACAATCTATTGTGTAGTTTCAGTAAGAAGTCAGAAGGGAGCAAAGGCAATATGTAAGGGTTTTCCCCCTGAATAATTAGTGTCAATGCCTCACGCGTTACGTTTTTATGTTTTCCGACAGCCTTGGTTTCCCACGTTGTGGTGAGTCTTTTAAAGAAATTGCCTTTGTGGGTATCGTCGTGATAGGTTGATTGAGGTTGTATTGAATTTTCTAGTCAGAGACCATTTTGAACCAGAAACCATCGATTTTGTGTAAAAAAAAAAAGCGACTTGATTGGATTACAGCTAGAATTGGAGATGCGGGCTTTGGATATGATATTTCTTAAGAGAAAGAGCCTTTTACTACATTTTATAAAGTGACTTTTCCCGCCAGCGGAGGCCTGTTTCAGAATATCGAGGGCATCGCATATAATAGGTATTCAGTTAGTGTGCTCAGGCAGCTACTTTTATTTGAGAGCTTCTTTTATAACAAAACTCCTCCGAAGAGCTGTCTATAGGTCCTCTATCATGCTCACTCCCTTGGCAATACCAGCCAATTCCATAACTTTAAAATGCTGTCCATAAGATGATGGGGCCAAAGCTTACAACTCGGTGTCTGACCTCGTCTTCAAGCTGGGATTCCTTTAATCCCCTACTACTTCGAAACCTAGTGAGCATTTCAAGAAAGAAATCTGTTTTTTATTTTTTTTTACACTTCTTCCTCATTGGGTGCTTTACAATGTTCAAAGAAACGTCTCCAGTAACAAACTCTAGAAATGATCTCTAAAGGTATAATCTTCAAAAAGGAAATCTTAATTACACTGTCCTACTGATTCCTCCCCAGGTTATTTCTATCACAGTGAATGACTCCATTGCTCAGGCCCAAATCCTAAGAGTAATTAGTGTAGGATTTGACGGAGAGTTTTCCCAAGATGTGGGGCAGTCAGCGCTAACATAGGAAAGTCTCAGGCAAACGAGGATGAATTGAACTCCAACTCCAAGGCATTAAATATGTGTAGAATCAGCCGAAACCGGTTTGGCTCAGTGGATAGAGCATCGGCCTGCGGACTGAAAGGTCCCAGGTTCGATTCCGGTCAAGGGCATGGACCTTGGTTGCAGGCACATCTCCAGTAGGGGGTGTGCAGGAGGCAGCTGATCGATGTCTCTCTTCATCGATGTTTGTAACTCTCTACCCCTCTCCCTTCCTCTCTGTAAAAAATCAATAAAATATGTGTAGAATCAATGAATGATAGTTTCCTGACAATCTGGTATCCTGGAGAATTACAGGATAATAGAAGTGGCCCATTTAAACTAGTGGTGAACTATACAATCTGCCTCCCTGTCTCTTTTGTAATCATAAAGCCAAAAGTAAAAATGTTGGAAAAACTTGAATTTCATGTTGAGAAATTGTAATCAGCTACTGTATTAGGGGGAAGCGTTCTGAATTGGAATTCACTTATATAGTTCCATTTTTCCTCACTTAATATCGTCAATAGGTTCTGAGACTTTAAGCAAAACAATTTATAATGACACCAATTTTCCCACAGGCTAATTGATGTAAATAAGAGTTAAGTTCCTATGGTTTCTTATCAATCTTATAATGAAGTGATGTTAACAAAAAGCTGTAATTTGAGGACCTGCTACACTAGAACTTTTGTTCTATGCATCAATTTACAATCCAATAAAGTACTACCTGTGTGTTATTGGAAGTATAATTGGGTAAGGATTCTTCTTCTTCATGTGGTTAAGTAACATAAATAACAAAACAGGTATATATTTATTTTTTGGGTCAAATCTAGTGTTTTCTGCTAACAGAAATTTAACTCCCACTGGCTTAAGCCAAAAAGGGAAATGAATTCATTAATAAATAGTAACTTTCCTTTGGGTGTCAAGTTATCTTTTAGACATTGATGATAAAATAGTGAATAAGATAGAATCAAGATGATTCATAAACCATGTGCAGGTAGGATATTTCAAGGCAAAGAACCTTGAAATACGGGAAGAGAGAGTGAGGGGGTAAGGTAAGGAGTATGAAGGGAGATGGAAGAGAGTGAAGGGAACTGCTGTCTTAGGTGTCAGTCAGCCTCTAGAGGAAGTGATAATTGAGCAGAGATTGAGTGAAATGGATGGGATTATGCAAAGGTCTTGGAAAGGAACATCTGGGCAGATGCCTGCTTGGGGAGTAGGTTAGTCAAAGGGAGCTGGGAGGGGTGGAGAGACCTAGAGGATGAGGACAGGGAGATCATTGGAGTCAAATCCCTGTAGGCTTTTAAGCTATAGCAAGGGCTTTGGATATATTTTATGCATGATGAGAAACCAGGTCGATCCCTCTGGCTTCTGTGTGGACAGCAGACAGTAGGAAGGCAAATGTGGAAGAGGGAAGGCCTGCTGGGAGATTCTTCCTTTTATCCGGATGGAAGTTTAGACTAAAATGGCAGAGGCGAAGAGGAGTGGTCAGAGTACGCTTCTGAACAAAGGTAGAACCAAAAGGATATGATGATGAATTAGTTCTCAGTTGAGAGAGAGAAAGGAATAAAATATGACTGACTCTCTCTCTCTCTCTCTCTCTCTCTCTCTTTTTTTTTTTTTTTGGCAGGAGCAACTTAGAACGAATGGACTTGCCATTTGCCTTTGTAAGAGACTTGGTGCTGGTAGGGAGGAGGCATATCTGAGCAGGGAACATTTTCATTTTGGACACAGTGTGTTGTTGGATATTCCTATCAGATGTGAGAGTGGAAATGATGAGCTGGGAGTTACATGAATGAATCTGGGGCCAGAGACAAACTGGAAGATGTTAGTGAGCTGATGGTATTTAAGGCCACGAGATAGAGATGGCCTAGAAAGTTAAAGCTGAGGCTTCAGGCATTCTATCTACAAGGCACTTAGAACAAATGTTACTTAGCAGGTATTCATGATAAAGGATATTTAAGTGTTTATTAAGGTAACTAACTAAATACAGTGGTACCTCGAGATACGAGTTTAATTTGTTCCATAACCTTGAGGCATGGAAAACTATGAGACGCTCGAGTCATGGTAAACTGGTGGGTCGTGTGCAGCCGGCCGATCCACGTGATTACTCATATCTCAACTGTTGCTCGTATTTCAAAGCAAAAATCGCTCGCTTGACTACTCGTATCTCAAAATCTCGTATGTTAGGCACTTGTATCTCGAGGTACCACTGTAACAATCCCAACACCTGGAGACAAGGCAGTGGAGACTGAGAAAGGGTAGCCAGGGAGGCAGAAGGAAAACAGAGAGTGTGTGGCATCAGTAAAGCTGAATGAAAAGGGATGTCAACAAAAGGATGTGACCAGCCTTTGTTAAAAGCTGCTGAGAAGTCAAATCACCAGAGGCCAAAAAAATGTAACGTCCTCAAGAGCAATTAAACTGGAGAGCCGGGGGAAGAGAGAGAGGGAGGCATTGAGCTTCAAGTTGAAAAAAAGGACTGCCCAGTCACCACTTACTTAAGGCTGAACTTGTAGAGTAGACTGGGGAAGAGGGGAGGACAAGTTCATGAACCCCTAAGAGGCTGTGCTTTTTTTTTTTATTAAATATATTTTATTGATTTTGTACAGAGAGGAATGGAGAGAGATAGAAAGTCAGAAACATCGATGAGAGAGAGACATCGATCAGCTGCCTCCTGCACACCCCACAGTGGAGATGTGCCTGCCCCCAACCGGAATCGAACCCGGGATCCTTCAGTCCACAAGCTGATGCTCTGTCCACTGAGCCAAACCAGTCTCGGCGGAGGCGGTGCTTTGGAGGTGGCCCTGGCAGCCAGCATGGGTGCCTGGAAGAGCCACACCCGAAGTACAGTTGCCTTGAGAGTCTGTGTGAGGGCCTCTCCATGAAGACAGGCCGGCCATCTGCAAGGCTGCCCAGTTCCAAGTGGACAGCAGTGGCTTTGGCAGGGAGCTGGGCAAAGGAGATTCTGCTCTAGCTAGAACGACAGTGCCTGACAGATGGTAAAACCTGGTGCCAATGGTGCGTGTTGGGGCTGTGGCAACAATAGCTGCCATTGCGAGTGTGGGCTGCAAGGTCTCCTTCGGAGATGGGATAACAATGCTGGGACTTGAAGATGATGTCGGGCAGGCTGAGGGGTGAGCAGGATCTGATCTGATTTGACCAAATGAAGGCATGTACATTATTGACACCGTTAGTATATGGTGCAGCCCTTTGTACCTAGTACACCATCATCTCTGCTCTGAGAGGGTGTCCTCTTGGGAGAGCTTCCATGGGTCTAGGTTTGAGCAAAATAGTTACTCTTGTTCATGTCTGGTGATGGGCACTTCAGGGGCTGCTTTTTCTTTAAGAAGATTGAGAATGGTCAGGGGTGAGTGTGCAACTGATAGAACTTCAGTTATAGAGGTTTGTGGTGCAGACTGACCTTAATGATGGTTTCCTGCCAATACACTCTTTCCTGAACATTGTGAAAACATTTGCAAGCTGTCTCGGATGGTCCATTCTCTCTGGCATTGCATTAAGGTCTCATGCTCTCTGAATAGGCCAGTCTGCGCGTGAATTTACTCAGGATGTCTCATCACCTTAAGCAAATGTATATCAAAGAAGTATATAGTTATGTTACCTAAAGTGGCAGCATAGAATTTCTGAACTTCCAATGGCTGCGAATGGCAGCTAACCATTTGACAACTTTGCAAGTCAATATTTGCAAGTCAAGTACAGTTATGAAGCATTCTGTGGAAACAATGACATATTATGATTTTGACTAATGTATGCTTTATGTTTATGTATGTGCATGTGGTTATAATACTAATTCTAGGTGTTCTGGTGCTTATGTTTTTATTTTGGAGCCTAACACAGGGTTTTAACAGCGGTGAGGAAGTTCTTAATGGTAGCCTTGATGCCATCTGTTGGCTACCAGCCTGCCATGTTGGCATGCTGGGGGGAGCTGGAATAGGAGAGACACAGCTCGAACTTGAGAGAGTATCTCAATCCAGTGGCTAAGCTGCTACTGCTCAGGAAGAACACGAGGTGTCTAAAGCACAGGTATGTCTAACCGGGACCGGTTTGGCTCAGTGGATAGAGCGCTGGCTTGCGGACTGAAAGGTCCCAGGTTCAATTCTGGTTGGGGGCATGTACCTTGCTTGCGGGCACATCTCCACTGTGGGGCGTGCAGGAGGCGGCTGATCAATGTCTCTCTCTCATCGATGTTTCTGACTTTGTATCTCTCTCCTTTCCTCTCTGTAAAAAATCAGTAAGATATATTTTTAAAGCACGGGCATGTCTAGATCAGTAAATCAGGAGGTGCACATCAGTCTGGCAGAGACACCTCAGGGACAAATGGAAAGTTGGAGAAATCCATAGGAGCAGAACCTGGGGCTTCAAATGAGTTTTGAATGACCTGTTGGGGTTCCAAAGCCCTGGATGAACACAGGTCAGTAAGGGAGCAGGGCCAGGGGCCCAGGTAAGGAGATAAGGGAGCAGGGTCAGGTACAGAGACCAGACATTTGTTAGAGCACCAACAGGAGGCAAGGTCCTCTTTCTGAACCTTTTGGTCTCAGCCAAGGGCTCTTCTATCTTCCTTATTAGTGCAGGGAACAGTCCTCCTGTATGACCAGCCATACAGCTGATGTCTGAGATTCAGTACTCAACACAATAGCTATTGGTCTAGCCCTTACTATAATCTTATCTGTTGGGTAAGATTGGCATGAACTGTATATTTTAATAATGAGTAATGAGGGTTACAGTAAGAGCCAATTCCAGACTAGGCAGGGAAGTGAGAGAGAAAAAGGAAGGCCGTGGTTTGGGCCATTGCTGTCCCTCAGACATGACTTTAAGTTTAATTGCTGAGCTCCTCTCTCTGTCTCCTAGTCCCTGAACACTCCTAGCTGAGGTCACTTGGACCTGATTAGTCAGTCCAACCCCAGTTCTGTCTGTAACTTGCTTGGTCCTGCCTTGCCACTCATCGTGCTGTGTTGCTGACATAGTTCCTCAGGGAACAGGACTCCAGCCTCTGTCACGTGGGACAGTTCTTCAGTCACTGGGTCACACCTCATTCCCAGCAAAGGCAGTGAAAACCAGTGTCGATTTCTCCAGGTCAGCGTTTCCTGCCCCAAGGTTAGTCCCTAGGGACAGCCACCAGAAACTGCTGCTGATCACAGACCTGTCTGAAACTTGGCCCTCGGGGCACATCTCATCTCAAGCTCCTTTCCAATTTGGATGGACATCCTCCATCATGAACTTGGTGCAACCATTCTTCAAGTCTTTTTTATTCTGCTGCTTCTTTCAGATGGATTTCTGGGCCTCAGGATAACATTTTCCCCCCAGGTATCTCAAAATGTAATCTTTTAGCACAGGTCTATTTCTTGTCAGACTCTTTACTCGATCTGTACATTTCTCTGTGTACAGACTGTGACCACCTTCCCAGACCCTCGTTCTGGGAGTGATACCTCAAACCACTTCTGAAAGAAATGCCTATGTGTGAGTAGACTTCCAGCTTGTCGATTTCAATTGCCAAGTTCCTCAGGGTCAACTTCTCTCTCCAACTTTGGACAGGATGACTAGCATTTGTTTACTATGTTTCATGTTAAGCATCTCCAGAGGCAACGTGTGTCAGGAAATGCACTGCAACACACTCGTCTTCCAAAAATAAACGAGTTACTGCATTTCCCCGACTGAATCTGATCCTTAAAAATGTGTACATAGGAAAAATAAGAGAAAGCACTAATACTTGTATTAGAGAAGGCTCATGGCTTATTTCCATATATAATTTTTGACTTTTGGCTTGCACGACAGTGCGAAACATCTCAAATTTTAATTTAGAAGGCAATTCATTGGTTCACTTGTTCATATTGATGATCATCACTAGCATAACTAAATATCCAGCACTTGTTAGAAAGAATAGATTTTCTTAGTACATCTGACTATTAAGGATAATAAGCAGGTTCTTGTCTAGAAAGTAATCCATCTTTCCTCTTTGTAACAGCCAAACTTTGAAATAATATTTAGTACTAAGAAGAAATTGCAGTGTTGTTGAATGAAATATATTTGAAATAAAATCAGGACTTATAAGTATTAAAAGTGAGCGATGTGAACTATTTCTTTGAGGACATACTCTGTATGTAGGTATTTTTTGTCAGGTTGTTTTAATTGTCAGATTTATTTTAAAATATTAAATATATATGTGAGCTCCAAATAGGATTGTCAGACTGCTGATAGATAGGAAGCCATGCTTCTAAGGGCCAAGGCAGGAGGAAATGAGGAGCTATGTAGGTTGTGGGAGCAGTCCACAGGCAAATGGGATTCATTGACCAAAGATGGGTGCAAAGGTCAACCATGAAGGTTATAGAAAGAGGGAAGGTCATTCCCCAGGACTACTTATCTAGGTCACGACCCCACTTGAGGACACTGAGACTCATTTTGAGGTGGGAGGGGGTGAGATTTGCATATGTATTGTTATATACCACATACTATTATTTTAAATAAAAGTATAAGATCATAGGATATAAAATGAGTGGTAGTCACTTAAGCTCAACAAATGTTTGTTGAGACCTACTTTGTGTTGCAAAGATGAGTGGCATAAATCTGCATTGGTGTATAGAACAGAATATTCAAAGAAACAAAGTATTATGACAGCTGCAAGTATTGACCATCCAAAGCAGAGCTACCTGAGTTCAATGTCAGTTTCTAGCACTTACTAGTTTATGAATCAGGGTCATTTACTTAATGTTTCTGTGCCTGAGTTTTCCCATTGGAATAATTCTGTCACTTACCTCATAGAATCATATGCAAGGAACTTGGATCAGTGTCCAACATGTAGTAAGGAATAAGAGTTTCTATCAGTATTACTGTATGGTTTTAGATTAGTGCTATCTAAAGTGGATTCTGTGTTGAGTTTATAAAAAAAAAAAACAATACTGGGGCAGAGGAAGAAAATATTAAGACTTCTCTTTCAATTTTTAATGTCAAAATAAGAAATGAAGCTTCATGGCTGTTAGTATAGAGGCTTGCTGGTGTCCTTATTGAGTTCTATGACAGATATCCTGGGTCGCAAGAATGCAAGGAACTCAGAGGGTTGGAAGATGTCTCTACTCATTCGTTTGCTTTCAGGATGTTGAAATATATTGCATTTGATATAAGCTTGCATAAGTTGATTAAGAGATTATTTAGTGTTGGAAGTTTTTTACTTTGTATGTTTTTATTTTGATATTGCAAATGGAAAGAAAAGTCCCAGAATAGCCTTATTCAGATTCACCAAGTGTGTGTGTGTGTGTGTGTGTGTGTGTGTGTGTGTGTGTGTGTAAGAAGACAAAACAAACAAAAAGATAAAACAAGTTTCATAAAAGAACCAGATTGGGTTTTAGAAATGAAAAAAAACAAAACAAAAAACTATGATTAACATTAATCTGATTTTAAATTCATACACTGACTTTTAAAATATAGACTAGCAAGATTAGCAAACTGAAAGACATATCTGAAGAACATACAGATCATATCTCCAGGTAAGGTAAGAAGATAACAATGTGAAGGCAAGATTAAGAGCATGTATAAAAGAAGGGCCAACAACTCTATTAATAGGAGTTCCCAAAGGAGAGAACGTGGGGGAGGCAGTTTTCAAGGAGATAATGGCAGTGAAGTTCCAGAGTTAATGAAAGTCATAAATCTATTCACATATCACAGAGAAGCTGCAGAACAACAGAAACAAATAGAAGATCTTGGAAGCAACCAAAGAAGAGATATTGGTTAATTATGGTATATAGCTATTACACTTAAGAAGTAATTTGAGCATAAATACCCAGAAAACAAAAGGCACACTTCTATAATTATGTTCAGCAAACTTTAAAGTCATATACTCCATCCGGTATTATACAAAATTTTACCAAACTGAAGCACACACCTGGGGAAGCCCATTCGAGACTATTTACTGAGCGCCAAAGACAAAAAGCCACCTTCCAGTAGGCAACATTCTTCCTGTTATGGCAAGAATGGCTGGTTTACAAAGAAAAGAATCAAGCTAAACTCATTTCTCACTGACTACTTTGATGACACATTGGAAAATATGGTTTGAAGAGACAAAAATTTAAATGTAGTATATGCAAGGTTTTCCATGTATTTGCAGGAGAGTACATATGTTTTTAACAAGTTTCAATGCTTATGGTATTTGCTAGATTGGGTTTAAATATTGAAATAGATAAAGGACTAAATTTATGATTCAAAAAGATACCGGAGAAGACATTTTTCACAGTAAAAATATGTTGAATTATTAAGCAGTATTTTAGCAGAGAACAGCTGCTTTGATTGGAATAAAAAATGAATTTTTGCCAAAACCGGTTTGGCTCTATGGATAGAGTGTCAGCCTGTGGACTGAAAGGTTCCAGGTTCGATTCCGGTCAAGGTCATGTACCTTGGTTGCGGGCACATCCCCAAGTAGGAGATGTACAGGAGGCAGCTGATCGATGTTTCTAGCTCTCTATCCCTCTTCCTTCCTCTCTGTGGAACATCAATAAAATATATTTAAAAAAATAAATTTTAAGTTCTACGTTAGGTTTACAGAGGGCCCACCTATGAAACTTATGAATTGTATAACTTATAGGCAAAACATTTCAGTAAACAAGTTGAAGTCTGAAGTGCACATCCATATACTAGGAGTTACTTTTAGATATCACGTCCTTTTTCTAAAAAAATATATTTTTTTTATTGATTTCAGAGAGGAAGAGAGAGGGAGAAATAGAAACATCAATGATGATATAGACTCATTGATTGGCTGCCTCCTGCACATCCCCGACTGGGGATCGAGCCTGCAACCTGAGCATGTGCCCTTGACCAGAAGTGAAACTGGGACCTTTCAGTCTGCAGGCTGATGTTCTGCCCACTGAGCCAAACCAGTTAGGGCTAGATATTAAGGCCTTTTAAAATACAGTTGTTTGTAATATTATGTAAGGAGGTATGTGGTTACCATGTGTGGTTACCAGGAAAATCTTTTGTATCACAGCGATTCATGGGTTATCTGATGGCAAAGTACTTACCCTCATCCCACTTATTCTTAGAAAGATGTGTGTTCCAGGTTGTCTGATGAATAGCTGTTTCCATAGTGCTGAATGATGTGCTAGCAAGCAGACAAATAAAAATTAAAATGAAAACCTGTGAGAACCCTTTTCACATCCCGCGTGGTTCAGGGCTCGGGTTCTGAAGTAGGCTGCACACAAAGGAAAGAGACTAGAAAAGTATTAATTTGGGAAATGAGGGCCAGCTGGAAGCCCAAGAGAGGAAGGACTACACCCGGATCTGGCCTTTTTCTCCCTTTTATTAAGATTATGGGATACACCCATAGCCTTTAGGCAGGTAATTCCAAAAATAGCAAATCAGCAAGGATTTACATAAGACTAACAGGTGGAGGCTGCTTCAGCTACCAATGTCTCAACTAAACAGTAATTAGCTCTAACCTTTCAGAACATTTAAGGTTGACCAGCCTTCCAGGTTCCCTGTCCACATCCCTCTATTAGTGAGGACAATGCGTGGCTTCCAGTAAAAAACTTTTTTCCAGGTAAGGTGTTCCTAATATATAAAAATCTAAGGTGTGTCATGACCAAAACAACTGGATGGATGACCAAACAGCAGGCTGCATGGAGCAACCAGGCTGGCATGGGGGCAGTTGGGAGTGACCAGGCTGTCAGAGGGGCAATTGGGGGTGGGGGAACCAGTTAGGGGTGATCAGGCCAGCAGAAAGGGGCAGTTGGGGACGACTAGGCTGGCAGTGGGCAGTTAAAGGTGATCAGGCAGTCAGGCAGGTGAGCAGTTAGAAGCCAGCAGTCCCAGATTGTGAGAGGAATGTCCAACTGCCAGTTTAGAGGGTGCAGGCTGGGCTGACAGAAGTCTTCCACCTCATGCATGAATTTCATGCACTAGGCCTCTAGTTTAAAAATAAAAAAACAATGAACAAGAAAGTAATAGACCACTCCACCCCAAATAAACCAAAATAGAAAAATTAGAGAAATCACTGCCAGTATCACCATCCACCAATCTATATGCATGAGGAGTTTTTAAAAAAGGCTATTTCGAAGTGTGTTTATTACAAATTTTTGGGTAGAATTTACTGATTAGGTTTGTAAGAGCAACTTATATAATTTAAACTATCACTGTAAGCTATAGAGCCATTAAAACTGGCATTGAAATAAAAAGAACTTAGGCCCAGACTTGAAGTCACTGTATTATAAAGTATTTAATTGAAATCTTAAAAGTATAATGAAGTATATTTAATCACATTGCTCTCTCACTGGAGTAAGATGGCTTGGCTATACCATTAAAATGGTAAATATGGTAATTCTTTCCATTTACTTTTGAATGTTTTCTAGGTAAATGGACTGGATTTAGAGAGCTATGTAGATACATGACTTAGGATTGTTAAACATTTTTTACTGACATGGCCTCACCTTCAGGCCAGGTGACTGGAGAGGGGAGAAATCGGCTTAGATGTGGTGGCCAGTGGGGACTTCTCAGAGGAAAGTGATGGTACAGAAGAAAGTTCTGGAATTCTCATCTGGGGAAGAAGGACTGCAAATAGATCAGTTTGCCCCAAAGTAAAGGGTGAATCGATTAATTAGCAGATTTTTATATCTAACGTGTGCTGGACTCTGTCCTGTGATACTGAACCACAGAAAGCCTTGCCCTTAAAGGAACTGGAGTCTTTCACTCAATTATTTGTTGAGCACCTTTCATGGGATTTCATTGCTGGTGAGCACTGGGATACCAGGCAGCCACGATACTTGCTCTTATGGAACTTCCGATGTGAGAAAGTAAGATAAAAAGCAATAGACAAATGTAGATAGTTAGCCAAAGGTTCTAATGGATGGCACAGATGGTAAGAGAGAAGTCCAGAGAAAAGGCAAATTTTGCCAATTAGAAAGCTTGTGGAATTTTCAACCTTTCTTTCTGCCATTGGTATCCTGTACCAGGTCTTTCACCATTCAGAGGTTGTTATTCTGACCTTGAAAACTCTTAAGGCATTTAGTTCTTTGCCGTATCTTCAGTCCTACCTCAACTGGCTGCTCTTCAGAGGGGTCTCTGACCAGCTCTGTAAAGAGCCATCACACCATTGAACTTGATTGTTTTCTATTGTAGATCAGTGGTTCTCAACCTGTGGGTCTCGATGAGCCTAAGACCATCGGAAAACACAGATATTTCCATTACGATTCATAATAGTAGCAAAATTACAATTATGAAGTAACAATGAAAATAATTTTATGGTTGGGGTCACCACAACATGAGGAACTAAATTAAAGGGTTTCAGCATTAGAAAGGTTGAGAACCACTGTTGTAGATGATCTCCTTCAAGGCAAGTTTTGTAGTTGGCTATTGTATACTAATTTATTTTCCTGTTCCTCCTTTCTCTTTCTCCCACCTTCAACTAGGATGTGAGCTTAAAGCACCACCAATATAGGACTTGGCATCAAAGTAGCAATTGTTTATTAAATAAAACAAATAAGAATCAGACTGAGTCTTGAAGGGTAGGTAGAATCTAGATAAATGATGAAAGAAAGAGTAAGCTGAGGATGGAGAAATAATAACCTCAGCAAAAATATAAAAATATAGAGGTGGAATAGTATATGATTTTCTTCTTAATCCCTTTAGGATATGTTTGGAAGATAGATAAGGCTGATTTAGCTTGAGTAGAAGGCTTGGAAAACGTAATGACTGGGCAGACCATGAAACAGGAAGTTTAAGCCAAGATGTGGGAGATTTTGATTGCCAGACTAAGTATATCACAAGGAAATTTGTATTTTATCCTGTATATACTCAATAGGAATTCACCAAACTTTGTTGGAAATTATAAATTAGAAAGCTCAACTTGACATGTCCCTTGGCATTGATTAACCGAACATGTTAAAACTCTTGGTTGGTTAAGAATTTCTGGAGGGATGTTTTTCCTGATAATGGTAGGAAGAGGGTTGGCCAAATGTGAATAGTAGTAGGGAAGAGACATAACTACTTATAGGTAGAACCCTTAATTTCAGTGAGTCTCCTGGGGAGAGAAGAGATGGATGGTGTATTTTGAAATCCAGAACATAGGTCTCCATTTTCATTTCTCCCAAATATATTCTACTTTAAAAAGCCTTGACTCGAGACCACTAAGTTATTGACTAACCACTAATATCTGTGAAAATTCAGGTTCTACCACTAATTTGAGATGATGGACAAGTTAGAGTAAATTTCTCAGCTTCAACTTCTAAAACTACATAATGGACATAATAATACCCTCCTCGTGAAGATGAGAGCTAACTTATCTTCACCACTGGCATGTTCTTACCCAATAAACTTATTCCCACCCTTTGGCTCGCTCTCACCCCAAATGTGGTTAAGTAGGTAGAAGAATATTTCCCATTTGGCCCTTATACAGCCTATCTAGGAAACTGATTGCACAATTTTTGTCTATAATTACAATAGGACTATCAACACACTCAAGGCATTGGGTTGGACTTTGCCTATCATTTATATAATAGTATCTCTGAACCTGTCAAAAGACAGAAATATTTTTCTAGGACTGGGATATCTGGTTACCAAATTGTTTATATACAATTTTAAGTTGGAATTCCATATTTGTTTCTTTATAACCTCCCAGTACCAAATAGCACTTTTCAAATTACTTGTTGTGAGAAATTGATGATAGAAGAGTCATTATAAATTGCTGGTTTTATATTAAAATTTTTGTTTTGGTAATTCTCACCTGAGGATATTTTCCATTGGATTTTAGGGAGAGTGGAAGAGAGGGGGAGAGACAGAGAAAAACATGGATGTGAGAGAGGCAGGGATTGAGCCTGCAACAGAAGTATATGCCCCTGACTGGAATTGATCCCAGAACCCTTTAGTTCTCAGGGCTGATGATCTAGCCATGGAGTAAAACTGGCTAGAACTGGTTTTACCTTTAAGACCTTACACTGAGGCAATACTGAATACTGACTACTCTGCTTCTGGGTCTTGCCCTGGAGACAAGTGGTTGGTTGCCCTGAATGCATCACTGGTTCACTTTGGGTCTTAGATTTCTGATCTGTCACTTGAGGGGTTGAATCAGGTGACTGCCACGATGCCTTCCCCTTGTGAGATAGTAGGGCTTTTGGAAGAACTGTATCCTCCTAAATTCTTTGACAGTCGCTGCAAAAGAAGAGTCTGTGCAGTGTAGGAGGTGAAACCACATGACCTCTAAGGTCCTTTCAATTTCCAAATTCTGTGACTAAATGGATTCTGTAGATTCTCACAGATAATAGCTACTTAAGACATTGACATCATCCACTTACCCATGTTACTAAAACTGTTCATTTCGAAGCTTATAAATATTTCAGAAAACTTGCCAGAATTTCATCTCTCCATCTCTGCTTAGATCATCCTTAGGTAATTGTTCTGTTAAGGTCTCCCTGACCTCTGTGTAAAAAAAGTTATCCAAGGTACATTGAATTCCATCCTGCAAACTCAAGATATAGAATCTTCATTCAAATCTGTAGTGGTTTTGGAAAAAAATGAGTTAACCTCTTTAATATCTTCTGTGTTACCAAATCTAGCATAAAACATGAAATGTTACTTGCTTGTTAAGTGGTAGGAAGACACACCTGGACTGGGACAATGACTACAGACTGAATACTACTACTCTCTCCATATGGACAATAGCACCCAAAGGACCACACTTGCTCCCCAGATGACATGTGAGTTAGAAAAAGTGGGATCATGTGTAAGCTTCCCAGAAGTACTAAGCTGGAATGTGAGCACTAGTTAGTTCCTCGAGGGATATTTGTAGTTGTCCTGTTATTTGTCTGTCACAAAGTTTGTCTTGTCCTGCTCCCTCTTTAGTTTCCCCCAAACAGTGACCGCCTTTAGTAGGTGAGGGGTATTTGTATAAGTTTATTTTTGTCTCACTATTGGTTGCTTAATTTGGTATCAGCATATAGCAGCATCCAAATCTATGTATATTTGTTGAATTAGGCATTTTTATGGCTTTTTTTTTTTATAGAGAGAGAGAGGAAGAAAGAGGGAAAGAGAGATAAACATTGATGTGAAAGCCAAACATTGATTGGCTACTTCCTTCATGCCCCCCCACCAGAGATTGAGCCCAGAACCCGGGCATGTGTCCTGAGTATGGATCAAAGCAGCAATCTTTCTGAGGAGGGGATGATGCTCAATTAGCTGAGCCACACTGGCCAGGGCATGTTGAATTAAACTTTTAATGACAAGGGGGTAAGTACAAAAAAAATAGACTATCATTTAAAGAGCATTTCCTATGTGGTAGTTACAGTGCTAAGTATTAACAAACTATACCTCATTCAGTACCACAGTATAGAACTATTGCTGTCTTCCTCTTAAAAATGAGAAAACTGGGACAGGGAGAAGTTAAGTAGCCTTTCCAAAGTCCAAAGCTTTTAAATGTAGATTAGACTTAATAATTTACTAGAGCTGTCCTCTTAACTACCGCAGTATAACTACTTCTGTGCAATTTGGTCCAAGCTAGATGATCTGAGTGCGGTAATAAATCATGAATCAGTGTCACTTTGACTCATACCCACAGCTGCCATTGATAACTGTTCATTAATTTCTCTCTCCCTAAGCTCACAAGTGGCTGCAAAATCAGACTTAATATAGTGTCACAGCATTAACTGTACCTGTTGGAACAGTCACATAAGTAGAAGCCTGTTGTCATCTTTGGATTGGGTATAACTTGGGGTGTACTTGACCCTCAGCCTTCACAGTCACAACTTATCCCCTGAGGACCCTATCGAGGCATCCAGTTGGATGTCTCTGCTTGGATATCTGACAGATACAAAAATAAAATTACTCGTTCTCTGACTCTGCTATACTTAAACCTATTCTTTAAGGTCTATTCTCTAAGTTGATGACAATGCCACCTGTCCAGTTGCTTAAAAAAAAAATAATTTGTGCTCTTTTTCCTTCTCTGAACCCTTGACCACCTCTCAACACTGAGTCCATGGGCTTTCTAAAATGTTCTTATTGGACCCATTCTCTACACTTTTTTTTTTAATATGCCTACTAGTTTAAGTCTAAGCTACCACCTGTAGGCTCTCCTTCCTTCCTTTCTTCCCCCCACCCCCACCACCCCCACTTCTGTCTTCTGGATCGTTCTACTCCCTGGTTAACCCTCAACAAGTCCCCCTCACCCACAGGATAAAGTCCACACCTCCCTGGTATTTCTTGCTGCTTCTCACCACTTTGCTAAAGCCTAATTCTGCACCCACATCTCAAGTCACCCTTCTCCTCTCCGTGTGAGTGATGGCAGGGGACTGACATTCTGACTGTTTCCCAAGCTTTCCTCAGGCCACTTCTTCTGCTCAAATACTCTTCATTATTTCTTTTCCTGATAAACCCCTGCTCTTGCTTTCAAGACCCAACTCAAAAAGCTGTTTCTGTTAATGCCTCTAATCACTTTCATTAGGAATCTCATTTTGCTAGCCCATTTTCATTTGTTATTGACTTATTAACCCATCCAGCACACAGTTTAATACTCAGTCTATGTCAAGCACTGTGCTAGTCTGGCCAGAGAGAGCTGTTAATCAAGTGATCATATAAACAGATATAAAATTTCTCCTGCTATGAGGCAGAGATTTTTTTTCTTCTTCTTTTTAAGTCACATTTGCTCAGGCTCTCAAGGATGAGTAAGACTTAGCAAGATGAAGAGCAGTGGCTGAGAGCAGGCTGGACATGTTTATTTTAAAAACCCCGTGGTAGGGAGCGTGACCCTTCAGGGATTGCCCATTGAAGGGAGGTGGAGGGTCTTGACCTGTTCTGAGGCCAGAGGAGGGAAATGACACACCCAGATCTGTATTTTGGAAAGATCACTATGACTCCAGTTCATAGGTGGACTAGAAGTATGTCAGAGTACATATGGGCAGAGCAGTTGGAAATTATCCTACTCACCTAGGCAGGGATGTACGTTAGAGACTGGGGGAGGTGGTGATGATGGCTGCTCCAGGAAGTGTCCTTGGGGAAGGTGGTCACATCAAGTGACACAGTCAGCGATTGGATTTAGGGCGAGGGTTTAAGAACCATTAGGTCTCTTGTTGTGCATAATTTAGTAGAGAGTGGCATGGAGAACTCTGGAAGGAGGGTCCTTTTATTATTTTTTTTAGAGGTGGTGGTGAAATGCAAAGTAGAAGAATCTCATTAGTTTTCCTACTGCATTAATTAGGGTAGGTAATACGGGTATGTCTGCAATTGGCTTGTGAGTCATCTTGGGTCCAGGAAATACTTTTTAGTTTTTCTTAAAATCTCAGTGCTTAGCTAAAAATTTGTCTTGTCCAATAGAATGATTTTCCTTCAGTTGAAAAATACCCCACAAACTTGAGCACAATAATATTAAAAGAACTTTCAATGCAAATAAGACACGGCGTTAAGATTCAAAGAGGCCTCAGGTGTCTTTTCTTGCTAATTTGGACCATCAAAGCTTAACCTAACCAACCTTGAGCATATTATTCAACTTGAAGATAAAACTTAAAAATAAATAAATTCAGAATCCTTATTCTAGAGTCAGAACACATTCCTTCAACTACTTTCCTCCTTCCCTTTCAGCTTCTGGCTTTCGACCTTGGGCTCTCTGGGAGCGAAGGCATCTACAGACTGCATTTTCTAGTCCTGTACCTTCTCGCTCAGTGAAGCTCTCATACTTAGAACTCTCTCTGTACTCAGACTCTGCCCTATCGGTCTTTCTCCACCAGCTATGAGTGCACTAAAGACTGCATTCCCTTCTAAGAACTCCTCTCTCTGAGTGAATCCTTCTCATCCTTCCGTGGGAAAGAAGGAGAAAGAAAGATAATGGTGATAGCTACACCAAAAGATGTCTGGGGTAACCTTTCCCGATCAGAGTGTCTCTCAGTGATTTGACTCCTCTTCTTTTTCTGAAGATCTACTTTTTTTTTAATACATTTTATTGATTTTTTTACAGAGAGGAAGGGAGAGAGATAGAGAGTTAGAAACATCGATGAGAGAGACATGGATCAGCTGCCTCTTGCACGTCCCCTACTGGGGATGTGCCCGCAACCAAGGTACATGCCCCCAACTGGAATCGAACCTGGGGCCTTTCAGTCCGCAGGCCGACGCTCTATCCACTGAGCTGAAGATCTACTTTTGCCTCCTCCCATCAGAAGTTACTTTAGGTTTCCCCATCTTAGGTTCTTTCTTCCTCACCTATGCATCTTTTCATAAGGTTCTATATAAACATGGTCAGTATCCCATTCTTTAATAATATAAAAAGATGCACATGATATTAAACCTTTGTTATCCATTTACTAATTCATCTTGGCCAGGGAAAAAGTCATCAAGAGCTCTTCCTTCCAGGGTTTCCATCCTGATGGAGAGGAAGCTTCTTTCGAAAGAATGGGACTGATTTTGCAAACCATGGAGAGTAATCAGTGGGACAGAGGCCTAGTTAGAAATGGCTTTTTATGCCTGAAGAAGATGGGAAAAATCTCCCCGAGAGCTGTCAGCGGATGGATAATTTGCAACCCCTTGAAATTATTTATTGGAAAACAGCCCCTCAAAACTCAGCCACCGTTTGCAGCTTGACAAGACGGGGTTGTTTCATATTTTCAACCTTCAGAGGAAGCAGCAGGAAAGCTGTCATTAAGAGATCAGTGAATCAAGCCAATGAGTGAGATAATCGTTCGAGAAGAAGAGGCAGTTGAATTTTTAATGCCTCCTCCTGGTAGAGTGCGAGAAAAGGGAGAGAGATTGTTGGCTTGTTCCAAAGGGAGCTGCCTGGTGCAAGCCGGGCTTGGACGATGGAAAGCAGAAGAAAAATATCTTGGGGAATCAGGACAAATGAAAACAACAAAAGCAGCCTGGATCGCTGTGCGCTTGGTTGAGCCAGCGAACAGCTGTGATCGTCTGTTGGTGTTTATTTTCCGGTTCCAATCAAAAGGAAGGGCTGTTTGGGAGAGTTTGCGTTGAAGTGGCTGGCCTCTCCACGGCGCTGGAATTGAAGGAGCTGTGTGGTCTTTGCAGTGGAATGGGAGGCAACTCGAAGTGGGAGAGTAATTATAAAACGGAGCATTGGCAGCATCAGCCACAAGAGAGAAGGAAGGAGGGGAGATGGGGGGTGATTCAGGGGCTGCTAAATAGACCACAGGAAAAGCTCCCCTCCCTGTAGCTTCCAAGCTTTTAGGGCAGTGGAGAGCTGCTGGAGTTCAAGGTAGCAAGCAACCCTGCTTTCCTCCTTGGAGTTCAGCACCAACCGAGCAAAAGGAGAGGAGTCAGCAGAGACATGTTTGATCTTGAACCCAGGGACAGCTCTTTGAAGCACGGACCTCACCCACATGACCCAGGGCTGGCTAACACGGTGTCTCAGAAGGACACTTCTCTGTCTGGAGGCAGAAAGAGGGGGACATGTACAGGCCTGGCTTCGTTTACTGCAGGCCAGTGTCGACCACAGTCCTCAAAGGAAGGCAGATTTCAATGAGACAGGGGGCCTGGGTTTAGCTGAGCTGTGTCATTCCTCAAAGCCACCGGCTCAGTCACTGCAGGAAGAGGAGAGGCCGGAAGTGTTCCACGCAGGGAGGTCACCATAGGCAGAAATCCCAGGTGGAATCAGAGTTACCAGTGCAGGATGGCTCCAGAGTCCATGAGGAAGACCCACGCTGTTGAAGAAATGAGACAGATTTCATCCAGGAATCGGATACTTTCAATGAACCCAAATGCTTGACGGATGTGTTTTAAATGCACCTGCTTTGGGCTGCATATGAAAAATGACTTACTGACCCAGATACTTTCAACCATCTCACACGTTAATAGGAATGTGAAGACGTCTGGCTTCTTCTTAGGAAGCTGAATCCGTGGAATATCGATCATGCTGTTCTATAATGGAAACGCTTAGTGGCTGTTTTCAGATCTGCCCAAATTAGGGAAGCCTTCTTCCTTGGGTTCGTTTTAGTTATTTGAGCTTCTGTGAGGGCAAAGGTCAGGAAACCAAGACAAAGGCTGGGGAGACAGGTTCCCGGTTTCCTTATGTTGTATCCAGTGTGACGTGAAACGGGGGCAAGATGCCATCTGTCCTGCTTCTGTCCTTCCACAGCGGGTGCCAACCTTCAGTTGTTCCTGCGATCCTGAGCTCTTCCACCATGTCCCTTCTCTTCTCCCCTGCCAGGAAGATGGGCTAATGAGACATATTAATCATCCTCTGTCACTCTGATTGTTTAGTTCTGCTTAAAGGAGGCACATTCTAACCTCGCTGGGACCTGGGCGCTAACTTGAAAATGGGGCCATCCTCTCCCCACTGGAGCTGTCTAGTAATCCTGCAGAAACCAGAGCCTCCAGCCCTTTGAAGACCCTCAACCCCTTTGCATATTGCCAGCCCTGTGAGACCCCCAACCTGTGCATTACCCACAGGCCTTTGCAAATCTCTAGCCAGCCTTACCTGTAAACTGCCCATTTGGCATACCCTTTGCCTGCTTCCCCATGTGATCTTTGTCCTGCTACCCAATATAAGCAGCTGGCATATGGGAGGTGGGGGGCAGAGCAGACCTATTTACTGCAGTTCTGGATGTAATGCTTGAATGCATGAGGAGGTGGCGTCATTCATGTTGTAACATGTTCATGCAAGAGCTGAGAGATAGGTTATGTGTGGACATTAATTGGTGGGCACTGTTCTTAGGTCTTTGAATAGCCTTAGGATTTAGGACCCGGATCCCTGGAAAAATGAATAATAACCTGTGTAATTTAATAGGACCAGCATCTCTCCTTTCTTCCTAATGTAGAGGGGCACACCAGGCAGTTTGAGAAGGAAAAGCCAGGGAGAAAACAGCAGCGGGAATAATTCCCCTGAGCCTGCCAAGGCTGTTTAATGTTGTTGTTTACTTAAATTTCATTTCCTGAAGTCAATGACTTTAACTTATTGAAATGTCCCATAGGACCCAGAGTGTGCCATATTGGACAGGGAATCTCATAAATTTGGGGTCTCCTGTGAGAATGGCTTGCTTGCAGAGTCGTATGCCTCTGACATTTCAATCTCAGTGTGAAAAGGGAAGAAAGTTTCGTTTTTTCCATCCAAAAATGGAATGATCTAGTGCTGCTTCTTAAAGGTGAGAAGGTAAAATGATGAGAGACCCATTTTTGAATAGCTAGCTTTTTACATTTTTTTTGTCACCCTTTAATTTAAAACCCAGAGTAAACTGTTTGAAGCCCATTGTCCAGCCATTAGGGAGAAATTATTTATATCTTGATATGATTTCTTATGGCATTTTAAAATTAGTCATTTTAACAGTACCTTTACATTTTTATTGGCTGAGAGGCAGTTTTCCTTAACTACTTCTCAGAGGATCTTAAACTCAACAAGCCATTATTTATTACTTTAATTTGAATATGATCTCCATCAAGATTCTGGTACTTTAAACCCAGAATTTGACAGCTCTTGCATGGCTATGGTAAAATGGATAGCTGAGCAATGTGTTGGGGATATTTTTAAAGAGAAATTGATTGCTCAATAAGTATTCAATAAGATGTTTGGAGATCATAATTCACTGGAGGCTTGATCTTCCTCTCACTCTTTACTGCCTTGAAAACTTCTCCAATTCTGATTAAATATGTTAAAACAAGCATTTATCTCTGTCTTCTGAGAACCTTAATAAAAAACGCATAATAATAAAAGCGTAATATGCTAATTAGACTGGACGTCTTTCCAGACGTCCTTCTGGATGACTTTCCGGATGACCTTCTGGATAAGTTCAGGGCTGCGAGGAAAAGCAGGGTCCCAGGTGCCAGAGGGAAGCTGGTGCTGGCAGCTGGGGGAAGGAAGGCCTCCTCTTGCATGAATTCCATGCATCAGGCCTCTAGTTAAAGGATAAAAAACTAAAAACAATTGAAACCCTGAAAGACAAAGAGAAGATGAAAAAAGACAAGAATCAAAATGTTAGAAGCAGAGTAGTGTATGGACAGGACACATGGTCAATGTCTTGGCAGATCTTGGACGAATGCAAGCTGGGGGGTGAGGAAGGGAGAGAAGCTGAGAAGAGTTTGATTTGTATTGCAAACTCTAAAAGAGAGAATAATTGGCACCATCAGGTACGTCTTACAGTGAGGTTGCAGATAGAGTCTTGTCTAAAAGTCTGATGAAGGAGAAGTTTAGATCTCCAACTACATCATCATCTGGAAGACTTCCCTCCTAACCCTCCTGACCCCGGGGAACCAGGGAAGGTTGATCCTCAGGAGAGTGGACACCTACTCCTTCTGGGAACACCATATGTCTGAAGGGAGGGTTAACATGTTGATAAATAGGCGATGATGTGGAAGCATTGTTAAGAACCTGGAATTTCCCCAATCCCTTTCCTCGCTAGGCGCCCTCACTGCAGGTAGGCTAATAATCCTTTTCATGCAGAGATATAGATATTTTATTTGGGGAGCTGACTGAAAGACTAGAAAACAAGTAATAAAAGGTCTGCCCTGGCTGACCTTTTATGGTTAGAATGTTGGCCCATGCACTGGGGGATAGTGAGTTCAGTTCCTAGTCAAGGGCATATACCTGGGTTGCTTGTTAGATCCCTGGCTATGGTCAGGGCAAATGCAGGAGGCAATCTATTGATGTCTCTCTCACATTGATGTTTCTTTCTCTCTTCCCTGCCTCCCTTCCATTCTCTCTCTAAAAAAAGGAAATGAATGGAAAAATATCTTTAGGTGAGGATTAACAAAAATTAGAAAGTAAAATAGAAAATACCATCATTTAATTTTTGGGTGACCCACTCTTTCATCTGAAAGGATAGCCAATATTACATATGGCAGTAGGCAGATACACACACACAACAAGCAAACACACACACAAATACAATCTTATTAGCATTTTTAAAGGGCTATCAGATACATTATGACACCAAACAAGATACCTTAGGAAGATTCTTTCAAAGAAAAAAAGGTCTTGAAAATTAAACATAGTAGGAATAAAAAAAATCACTAGAAGCATAAGAAGGTAAAGTGGAATATCTCTTAGGAAGCAGAATATTAACAATGACACTAACAAGGTATTTAAAAAGGAGAGAAATGGTGAGAAAAGGAGGCTCATTTTAATAGGCCCACAGCCTGGCTAATAGGACTCAGATAGGGAAAGGAGGAAACTGATGGGAGCAAATTATTTCCCAGAACCAAGGACCACAAATTTCTGTGTTCTAAAAGCTCACCAAGTGCCCAGAAAAATTATGTGACAATAGATAACAGGGCACATTATAGCATAATTTCATAACCTAGAGGTTTATGATAAAGTTCTAAAGTTTTCAAGATATTAAAAAACAACTACAAATACAACCCAACACAAGCAAATGTCTACTGGAGGTCAGAAATCAAAATTCAATTGAACTACTTCATCACAGCTGAGGCCAGGAGACCTAGACTTCTGTATCCCAGGTCTTCAAGTAAGAGGATTAAAAACATTTTTCAAGCATGCAATGTCTTAAAATATTGTCTATCACTAGGAAGATACTAGCATGATTAATCCCGATGATATACATAGTAAGCACAAAATAAAGGATGAAATAGAATAAATGCACATCAAATGAATGAAAGCCAAACTAGATCTTTTTTAAAAAAATATATATATTTTATTGATTTTTTACAGAGAGGAAGGGAGAGGGAGAAAGAGTTAGAAACATTGATGAGAGAGAAACATCGATCAGCTGCCTCCTGCACGCCCCCTACTGGGGATGTGCCCACAACCAAGGTACATGCCCTTGACCGGAATCGAACCTGGGATCTTTCAGTCCACAGGCTGACGCTCTATCCATTGAGCCAAACCGGTTTCGGTGCAAGCTAGATCTTGTTAATTCTAGGCCAATGAATTTGGGTTGTTTATTTAGGTGCCACTAAAGTCTTGTAGAGGTGGCTTTTGAGTAAATTGCAATGGGTTTTTGGACTCTATTGCAAAAATTAGCTTTTGAGGCGTCAAGAGAGGCTAGGTTGTATGTAGTCGAGCATCCTATATAATAAAAGCCTAATATGCTAAGTGTCCGTTTGTCTGGTGGTCCATTCAACCAATCAAAGCATAATGTGCTAATGATATGCTAAGGCTGCTCAACCACTCGCAATGATGTGCACTGACCACCTGGGGGCAGACGGTCCAACTGGTAAGTGAGCTTGTTGCTGGTCCAGCTGATAGGGACTGTGTGAGATGGGCCCCAAAGACCCCTTGAAGCCCTCTAGCAGTCCAACCTCTCACATCTCTCCCCAGCTCCAATCGTGCACCTGTGGGGTCTCTCGGCTTGGCTTATGCCCTCTCGCAATCTGGGACCCCTTGGGGGATGTCGAAGAGCCACAGGGGGAGCACTACTCAGCCAGAATTCAGGGTGAGTGCAGCATCAGTGGCCAGAGACTTTCCTGCCTCTGTGGCAGCACTAAGGATATCCGACTGCCTGCTCAGACCAGCTCCCTAAGTCAGACATCCTCTGAGGGCTCCCGGACTCTGAGAGGGCACAGGCTGGGCTGAGGGATCCCCTATCCCCGAGTGCATGAATTTCATGCACGGTACTATAGTCTCTTCAGAATCTTCTCAGAGGGACATTAACAACTGAAGGCTGAAGACTGTAGCCTGTTCAAATGGGGGAAGCAGCAGATCAATGATTCCCATCATTGGTGTTTCTATATCTTCTTCTCCCTTCCTCTCTGAAATAAATGAAAATATATTCTTTTTTTAGAAAAGAAACCTTCTCCTCATCACAACTATAGAATTTCAACCTAGGTTTTGTATATCTTTATTGTTACTGTTTGTATGCTTGCATCTCTGATTTTTTTTTTTAATTTAGTTGTTTTCATCTGGGGAATGAGTTTGGAATCCCATCTCCCTTTAATGTTAGTGTTCTAACATCATGCATTGAAGTGTGTTGTTCTCTCTGATTTCAAAGTCCCCTTTGTAACAAATTTTTGCATATGTTTTATGGATTATTCAATCTAAAATGTTCATTGAAATGTTATTCAATTTGTCTTTCTGAGCTTACACCAAAGTTTTTAAAATTTAACTTTTAGTGAGAAAATATCCAACTCATTCATGTTTTTTTTTTCCTCACTATTTTCTGGCTTAAAGCACATGTACTTTATGAAATGAGTGTAGACATTGTGTGTTATATTTCTAATATAGCGTAGAATTACTCTATATAATTTTTCCTTTGCATATGTATTCATATGTGAAAGTAGGTAAGAGTTTGTTTCTTGTTTTTTTTTTTTTGAAAGTATGGGACAGTTGTATTTACCTGGTTTGAGTATCAGTCTTATGCTACCTTCACAAAAACAATTTTCTAAGGCAGGGCTGACTAATTCCCATTTTAAAGGTGATAAAACTGAGTTTCTGAGAAGTTAAGTAATTTGTCTCAGGTGATAAATCTCTTAAAGAACAGAGATGTGATCCCCTCTTCCCCCAGGAGTATAAAAATATTTATCTGGATTGGATAAGTAGAGACTAGACCATTTGCTCCAGAATAAGATACTAGGTATTAATAATCATCCTTTATGGAATTTATATCATGTATAATTTTTACGAATAATGGCAGAGCATATATAAAAATCACATCCTGTTTCTCAAATGCTTACGCCCATGAAGACATTTTTTTTTTTCTTCGCAAGACTCCTTCAAATACAGGGAGTAAACTACAGCTCACAGAGGTTTCAGGACTTGATCAAGGTCATATAATGTCCTTGTCATCAGACGGGACTGGAAACCAAGAATGATAATGATCTGGCAAGTCCTCTCTCTGTGACTCTACAGTATTCCCCTAAGAATTAGCTATAGTCTTTCCTCACTCAGAGGAATATGAGGAATATGACAAGTTTTTCCACAAAGAGAGTCAACATATTTTGGTTGAAACTTCACCCTGTCAGAGAGGCTGCTTTGCTACCATTAGAGCTTTTAAGCAAGGATGAGATAATCACAATAATTATCTTCCATTAGCAAAATGATCTGGCACCAGATTCTTCCTCTGGTTCTCGCAGTCTCCCTTCTGGAGCAGAGAGCATCTAAAATGGGCTTCGAGAACATCCCAGTAGAAAATAATTGTAAGTATAAAAATGAGCTGAAAGAGGGTGAATTAAAGAATCATGAGTGATAAAGAGCCCAAGATCAGAAAAAATTGATAATTTGAGTTGGTACAATTAGTTTTCAACTTTCCCACAGTTTCTTTGTTGCACAACCTTCCAATTAGTATGCTTGCATCATGGTGTCAATAAGGCACAAAACATTTCAACATATCACGGCAGCATTTATTCATCTAATTCATTCCCCCTCGAGTGCAGTAAATAGAGCTTATAAAATTATACTGATTGCTTTAATTCAAGGTTTAACATAAAACCAGAGAATCTCCATTTTCAAGGAGAATCTCTATTTTCAGGTCTTCTCTTTTTACTCGGATCTGAAATTTAAGAAATTTTTCTATTTTTGCTGGCTTTCATTTAAAAAAAAATTACTATGTCTACCACCACAATCATAATCAGTGTCATCATCATCTTTATTATCATCATCATTTTCTACTATGTGTCTATGTCATGCTTTCTGTGTTTGAGGATGTTGCTAAGCAAACCAGAGTCCATGCTTGCCCAGAGAGTGTTAGTAACAAAAGGGGGAAGTGCAATAAGACCATCAGTCAATGCAGATATGTGCATTCTAAAGTAGCTTACACACTAAAGGAATGCTTCTGGAAGACAGGGCTGTAGATTTATTCAACGCACCCGATCATGTGTCCCATGAATGCAGAGGTCATGTCTGCTTTATTTACCACCATGTGCCCTTCACCTAATACTTTGTCTAGCCTTTTGTTGGGGGCTCCATAACTATTTGTTAAAATGAAAGTTGGGGCACAGTGAAATGGAAGGTCTAGTTCTAGTCACTGAAATTAATATTCTTGGTCTTAAACTTTATTGCACATTTTAATCTTCTGGGATCTTTAACAAATACTTATGACATTCAGATTTAATTAGAATTGGGTGCAACCTTCTCAGTGGAATTTTTAAAAAGTTCCTCAAGTGATTTCAATGTTCAATGACTTTGGGGAATCACTGTGTTAATACAATTAAAAGAAGCCCAACTTCGCATACAAGGCATTCATACCTTATGATCTCATGAAGCAATTGATCAAGTTCACCTCTTATGTACGAGGCATTCTATCTGGCTGTAGGGAATATAGAGGACAATAAAACATGACTCTAGGCGTTCCTTATTGATCTGGGAGACAAACAAACCTCTAAAACTGAATGCAAGTTAAATAATATAGGAGCGATTGACTAATATTGATATATGACTTACAAGTGAGCCAATAATTATTTAGGGGCTTATAGCAAGGTGAGAGCTTTCCTTCTGAAGTTGTCAGGTAACCCTCACCAGCACAAGTGATTGTGAGCTGGGGTCTTCAGCAAAGTGTATGAGAAGGAAAGATATTTTGGGATACAGGACGACTCAAAGTAAGGGCACCCCAAGAACCCAAGAAAAGATATCATCTCAGAAATGATAGTTTCAAAACATTGTTAGATAATTGATGGGTCTCATTCTTTACTCAAGTTTTCTCAGGGTCATTGGAAGGTTTCTAGAACCATGTCAGTGTCAACAACAATGTGGTATATCTCAGAGAGTCATAATACCTAATTGGGAACTATCCTTCAGACCCAAAAGTCTCAGTTGAGCCTGAATAAGGCAGTGAAGAAAGGAAAGGTTCAACAGAATAAAAGAAGGGTTATTTCTAGCAGAGATAAGGGTGTGAACAAGGGGGGATAAAGTCAGGCGTCCTGGAACCAGATTTTCTTGATGGGAAAGAAATAGGGGTGGGGTGGCTCCAACTGAGGGGTACCATAATTTATGCTTTTCTTGAATCCTCTATCTTTCCAGAGGATCATTAGCTGTCAGGCACAATTTAACCCAAGGGTCAAAATGGCTTAATTATTGCCTTTGTTAAAGTCTTACACTTTGCTATTTATTTTTTCTAAGATTATCATTCATGATGTTTCTTATTTAAATGTCAAGATGGTGAGGAAAGAAGGAAAGCTTGCCTTGTCATTTATGGTCAGCCAGACGTTATTGCAACCCTATTCCTTGTCCACTGCTTTTGACAGTCTGTTTCTGAGAAAGGAAAGGAAATGCATTACTGAGCGGGGGGGAAAAAGTCACTAATTTTAGTAGTTTAAATCTCCAGCTATAAAAACAAAAAGAATTAGAAAAACGGAGGCAGGGCTGTCCCTAGGGTCTGCTAATTTAGGTACTTGCCTTCAGGGGGCTCCGAGTTTATAAAGGGATGGGAAGAAAAAGGCGGGTTAGCTAATTAGCACTAAAATAATCCATTCTTTATACATAAAAAGTTCACTAATGATTTGTTATTCCTATAAAAAAGGAGATGGGACTATTATCTTCTGCTTTACTCTTTGCTTAGGCAGAGTTTTAGAAAGGTTTTTTTTTATATTTGTGGATTTCTATCATGGTAGATTGACAAAAAGAGAAAATGATTAAGAAGTAGGGAAAGTGATAAAGAGTTTCAACCTCTCTCTCAACCTCTCTCTGTTTTGGTTGCTTTTTTAAACCACCCTTTAGAAACATAAAAATGTGTTTTTTTGTTGGTGGGCTATACAAACGCAGGCCATACCTCCGTTAGGGGTTACATTGTCTACATCCTCCTTTGGTGACAAAAGCTCTTAGTACGTGACACTCCACAGCTCTGAGAAAGGAGAGAAGGAGCAGTTGTCCAGAGGTGACATATACCTTCCCTTTGCTCTTTGAGTGGCTCATTCCATTTCCTTTTCCTACACAGATACACAGAGTTCCTTTGTGATTTCTGTTGATGACAGACATATAACTTGTTTCTTTAGACTGTTTTTGGTTGACCTTCTATGCTTACTGTAAATAAAGTCAATTTAGTATGGACTAAAAATACTGACAGCTGATATTCATTGAGTACCCCATATGCCTTGTTCTAAATACTAAACGTTTGTTAACTCATTTAGCTCCCCCAAAGTCCTGATGAAGTAATATTCCCATTTGACAGAAGAGGAATCTGACACAGAGATTACATTACTTGCCAAGGACCTAAAGTTTAGGAATGGCAGGACTTGGATTGGAATCCATGTATTCTGGCTCCATATTGCACACTCTTATTTCTAATCTCACCACATATTGAATGTTGACATGTATCAATAATTTTCCATACATTCATGGAATTTATGTCAGTTAGGATAAACCAGATGAATGCTGCCATAATAAATCGCTCCCAAATCTTAGTGGCTTAACACATCAAAGGTTTACTCTCCACCCATGCCATATTTCACAGGGTAGAAAATTCTCCACATGATGGCTCAGCATCCAGGCTGGTGGAGTGTTTATCATCTTGGATATGCACCTTCTGGAACACACGGCCTCCTTCGTCTCTGCAACAGGGGAAGAGAGACTGAGAATCTCCTGTGAACTTTTCACTGCTTCCGCCTGGAAGTTCATGTATCTCCCTCTCACATTATTGTTCACACTATTGCCTCTTTTTGCCTAACTGAATAGGGGCTGGGAAATGCAGAGAAGCAAAGGAGTTCTTTGTTACGCATTAATTTCTCTAGCACACTTTATAATACTCAATGCATCTTCATATATAATAGCTTGTTCAACATTTATTACCCTTTCAAAGAGGCAAAGTGGGCCTTTTTATCTCCCTTTGAGTGAGGAAGCTAAGGTTGAAAGAGATTCAGTGATCTGCCCTAGAAAAAGGAACAATAGAAGGAATAGGACTTTGAGATTTTAAACAAATTTGGGGTTAAAACTGGCTTCCGTTGCTAACTTGCAGCAAATTGCTTAACCTCTTGGGACCTCACTTTACTAATTTCTATAGAAGAAAGACTTGTCCCTACCTTATAGATTTGTCAAAAAGATTAAATAAAAGGCACAAGAGAGCCTTAAGCCTGACCCCTAGACTATGCTCCATTAAATGATGGCCTGCTTTGATATTTTTCTCAAGGTTGCATTTTTTGTTGGGCGGAATTGGAAGAGGTATTAAGGGCTCTAGACTTTGAGTGCTTCCCTGCACAATCACTCGCTACACCATGTATAAAAGACCATCGAAAGGAAGCAGGAGGCAGAGTGTCTACACAGGGCAGAGGTGAGGTTTTCATGCCTGAAACAATGGTAGAATAATATAATTGTCCTTCTGAAATAATATAAAGATAGCCACTACCATAGCTTTACATAATAAAAGAATTAGAGAGGAATGTACTTGGCCTCATGTAGCATACATTCTGCTATTTGTCCCTTAGTGTGGTATTCTCCAGGGCAACCATCCTCCCTCCTCATCTTCTTTATTCTGCATGCAATCTCATGATCATTATACCTTAATGCCTACCATTGATGATCTATATAATGGTTCCACAGCCTACAACTTTTCCATGAAATCCAGCCCATATATGTCTACTTGACCTTGCAGCTTGATTGTCGCACAGCTGTATCGAAGCGATTTTCTCTAAACCTGAGCTTCTCTCATCTTCCTCACCTACACATACCCTTTCTGTTTATATTTGTCTCAATGATTTGGACAACCATCCTTGCAGAGGTCAAGCTGGAAATACCGGATTCATTCTCCTTACCTCTGCCTCCTCTGTAATATATTTCCCCTATTTATCTGCTACTCTTTATTCTAAGCCACTCACCGGTTTCAACCTGGGGGACAGCATTTATCTTCTCCGCTTCCATTCTGGCCTCACTTCAGTCCATTTTCACAATCCAGCCAGAAGAAACTTTCTGAAATGTAAATCTAATTGTGCTCTTCATTTAAAGTCCTTCAAAAGTTCCCCATAGGTTCGGGGATTAAAGAAACAAACAAAATCCAAACACCTTATCTTAGCTACCAGACTGTTTATTAGGCCCTGACTTCACCTGACTTCATCTCTAGACTTGCCTACAAGTTCAGCGTTCACTCCAGCCAGATTAAAAAAAAAATTTTTTTTCAGTTTCCTGATCCCAACAGACGCTTATGTGCTATAGCGCCTTCACACCCAACAAATTTTGCCTCAAATGTCCTTTCTCCATGTCTTCAGCTCTTATTTGACCTTCAAAACGCAAGTCAAGAAAGAATTCATCTCTGATTTATTTTAAAGCCCCCTGTGCTCATATCACACCCCTTACAACTTGCACTATACTTTTTAGTGTATTTGTTTTTCCCCACCACTGGCTGCTAGATAAGTTTTATCTCCTGGTTAAGAAAAGAGGCATGCTTAGAGTTCCTGAGGATGATAAGAACAGCAGGGAATATTGGAGGACAAAAATACTTCAGTGGTTGTGTACACACTCCTGCTGGAGACCTGAAGTGCCATTTATCATCACTTAGGTTATAGTAATTCTGGATGTTCTGTAGTTGCTCTTGTGAATTAATAATAAGTTTCTAGCCTGCCTTGCTTGTGATTCAGCAGCAGCCCTGTCTTTGTTTCTCTATCTTGCCAAATTCTTTTTAATATATAATATATATTTGTCTTAGGAAGGAAAAAGGGGAGAGAGAGAGAGACATCAATGATGAGAGAAAATCATTGATTGGCTGCCTCCTGCAGGCCCACACTGGGGATTGAGCCCACAACCTGGCATGTGCCCTGGTCCAGAATCAAATCCAGGACCCTTCAGTCCACAGGCCGATGCTCTATCCACTGAGCTAATCTGGCTAGGGCTTGCCAGCCTCTTTACTCAGCTAGCAACTCCATATCATGATGTGTCTGCTTAGACAAAGCTCCTAATAGGCTGTGGCTTCTATTGTCTCATGGCTTCTGATGAATGTCTTCTCTTAGTGTGTCTCTCCAATTTGGTATTTATTTTTTGCATACATTTCTGTGTTTCTTACATTAAAAATCCCTTTGATTTATTCACACATTGCTTTCCAATATTGGATATCCTGTGTCTCATAACATATAATTGCAGAGTTCTCTCTAGTTCATTTGGCTGAAGATAGGATGATTAGATTCTATGGTATAAACCGAGACCACCCATACAGAAGAGATCCTTCAACATGGGGCTGAAGGCATGGCCAGGACACTAGGATGTGTCATAAGGAGGTGTTTTGAGATAATTAAGGGTTCCATGTCTCAACAGGTTGGAAATATGCCTGGTATCTGATAGATATTCAATAAATATTAGATGAATAACTGAATTAATTAATGCTGAAGAATAATAGGACTTGGCTGACGGGGATGGGAAGAAAAAGGCATTACTATTTGGTGGTGAGAGGGGATATGCCAAACTACATATCTAAGGTCATTGTTCAGAAAGATTTCAAAGTTATCAATTTTACATGGCCTTGTGCTAGGAAGCATCTTTGAAATACCGCATTTTCCGGTGTATAAGACAACTGGGCGTATAAGATGACCCCCCAACTTTCCCAGTTAAAATATAGAGTTTGGGATATACCCGCCCTATAAGACGACACCTGGCATATAAGATGACCCCGACTTTTGAGAAGATTTTCCTGGGTTAAAAAGTCGTCTTATACGCCATAAAATATGGTAGTTTTGGTTAGTTGATGGTGCATTTTGATAGCTTCTGGACAGAAGTGCCTGTGTAAGACTTAATTTTGTCCTTCCTGATACCATTAAGTTGGAAAACTTGTCTCAATACCTATATGACCGAATCTATTTATACATATACACACTTGATGTTAGATATACTCTATATCTGAGGATGATGGTTTTAATAGCAATAATACAGGGTGGAGCAAAAGTAGGTTTACAGTTGTTCATATGGAAGATAGTGCAATCTATACTATTAAAAGTATCATATGCTAATTAGACTGGATGTCCTTCCCGACAACCTTCCAGATGAAACCAGGGCCGTGAGGGAAGCCCGGGTCCCAAGGGCCAGAGGGAAGCCGGTGCTGGCCGCTGGGAGAAGGAAGGCCTCCTCTTGCACGAATTCTGTGCATTTGGCCCTCTAGTAATTACTAAGTAATAATACAAAAATAAGCTGTGTTTTGTGTACGCACAACTGTACACCTATTTTTACTCCATCCTGTATCAATGTAACCATTTCATCGTCATTATCCGGGTCTTCCAGTTCTTGGCTGACTAGCTGGGTTGTTCTCGACAGAGTGTCAATCCGAGGAAAGACAACGGGAGCCAATTGACAGGTCTCTGAGCTGCTGCTGCAGACATGAAAAGGCTTGTGACTGCACCATGGTTAATGGGCTGCCTCTTTGAGGATGTCTAGGACTTTGAAGTCTCTTAAAACAGATTGACATGAGGGGACAACTTAAGGCAGTTATCGGAGGCTTTGGTTGAAAAACAACTTCCTTGCATACAATTTCTAGTCATTTCAGATAAAAAACATGAATTTTTTTTTCTTGCTTGGATCAAGCTAATAGGCAAAAGCTATTGCCCACAGGTGAAGAACGAGCTAAGTTCTAACCGGAAACCCTTTAATCCGCTGATACTGTTTTAGGATGTACTCTATGATTCTCGTCCGTATCATTCAGATACCTGGCACTTCTGGGTGTACAGGTAGGGGTTCCTTTCATTTCCTGGAGACCCCAGCCCTGTTGAGATATTTTGCAGGAGGAACATGGGAAGCTTGTGTTGATGGGAAATGTCCTAGAAACACCGAACCTTGAGTTCTACCTGAGGTGGAGCTGAGGACTACAAGTAGAGCAGATGGGATCCTGGTACTCTCTCACGAACACGAAAATACATGTCTGTGGATGAAGCCACCCAGTCTCTGGCGTTTTGATATGGAAGCCCCAGCACAATAGTATGTAATTGATCCAGAGAGCTGTTGTGATGCTCTCAGCTCATTCAAGTAGGTGCAGAATGGGCCACAGAGTGAAGAAGACAGTCCTGATTTCTGATGCCCACAGCACCGGGGGCCCCCCAGGCTGGGATTTGGGGGCTTCCAGAGGCAGCATTATCTATCTGAACATTAGTGTTCTTCTTATGGTCAGTGGCCATATGTCATCATCTCAAGGAGCTTTGGAGGAAGCAGCCAACGTGGATAGTGGGAGCCACAGATGGAATGGGAAGAGAAAGCAAGAGACTGGTAGAGGGGTCATACCTTTGGGGACTCCCCAAACATCTGGCAGTTCTTTTTTTTAAAAAATATATTTTTATTGATTTTTCACAGAGAGGAAGGAAGAGGGATAGAGAACTAGAAACATCGATGAGAGAGAACATCGATCAGCTGCCTCTTGCATGCCCCCTACTGGGGATGTGGCCGTAACTAAGGTAGATGCCCTTGACTGGAATCAAACCTGGGACTCCCCAGTGCGCAGGCCGATGCTGCTCTATCCACTGAGCCAAACTGGTTTTGGCTGGCAGTTCTTTATGTGGAGTGATAGTCTACTCTCACTGAACTCTTAAACCAGCGGACGTTTGGATTACTCAGCTCTTACAAAGAACCCATGTTGGATCACTGCTTTGATATATTACCTGAACAAGTAAGCGCATAGTAGGAAAAGTCTGCCTTAGGATGTATCACCTCTTCTTTTGGTTAAGATTTCCCCCAAAATAATCCAAATAAAAATAATTTCCAAATGAGTATTCTTCAAGCGATCATAATCTTGTCACATAGCAATTGTTAGATACTTAAACCACATCTTGTGTGCTTTAATGATTAGCTCTTTTCACCTCCTTTAACTTAGAAGCAACATTGATCTTTCCGATCAATATACCCAGGGGCACCAGAATCTGGGCTGATGGCGGAGTCTGAGGGGTCCTGTCTGCATGTTAATTGTTGCTTCTCATCCTTCCAGGAGCAGGGACGCTGCTCTCATTTTCAGAGCCAAACTCTGGCTATGTGTCAAAATCTATAACACAACACCAGAGTCATTTTTCTCCAGACGCCCAAATAAAAGGAGATTAATCACATTTTTCCCCTCTTACTACCTTTACATAAGAGTTTTTATTTTTATTTTTAAAAGCTGCTCATTGACTTAACTTTGAAGGCCACAGAGCAGGGTAAATGATGATGGAGAGGTTTGAGAAGGCCTATGAAAATGCTTTATGCTTAGTACTCTCTCTACTCAGGAACAATTCTCTCCCACACAGTTATTCATCAATGGAACAAATTGAGAAACCGAGGCAGATATTGAGAGCATTGGTTCTCAAAGTGTGATCACCTGGCCAACAGCAGCAGCAATACCCAAGAACTTGTTAGAAATTCAAGTTCTTAGACCCCATCTCAGACCTACTGACTGAACCTCGGCGAGGGCCCAGATGATCTGTGCTTAATGAGCCACCTACATGATTCTGATTTAGTTGGAGAATCACCGCTCTAGACAATTCAGCTGTGAAAACTATTTTCTTGAAATTTCTGAAGAAAAACAGTTTCTATGGTTCTTTCTTCACCTTTCCTAAGTCGCACCCACACATAAAAGATTCTGATCATCATAGTGCCCCTCTTCCTCATAGGATCTCTCCAATAAATTGAGCATTTATAACATTCATCTGTATCATTTTTGTGTTTCATCTACCTCCGTCTTCGAATGTCCTAAAGAACTCAGAATGCACATCGTATAAGTTCCACAAGTACGTCTACTTTCATGTGTGATTTTTATTTTTGTTTGAGCTCCACAATGCTCATACAACATAAAGATTTTTTCATATAAATAATAGTTATTGTAAAGTGCTTGTATGTGTGAGGCACTAAGCTAACCTCTTGACGAACTTTGTTTTCATAGGGCTCCAAACAACCTATTTGATAGATGGGGAAACGAGTCATAGAGAAGTTAGATAACTGTGCTGAGATCGTACAAAGGCAGAGTTTAGTACTCACATAGACCCTATCTAGTATCCTACTTGGAATAATGAGTTAACACCTGGTAAAGCAATTAGAGGGAATTGCTCAGCTTAGATGATCTGTATGTTGGCCATATGTCTTCACTGTAACACTAAAAAGGGAAACACAATGTTTTTGGCAAAACATTTGTTCTTCCACAAATTTCTTTCTCTGTGAGAGGTACTGGATTGATAAAAAGAGAGGCATAATTTTTTTTTGGTAAAGAATACACAGAATCAGTTGACCAAACTAGAAATTCTAGTCTCTTAGAGGACAAAAAAAAAAAATATTATTTGATCTTTCCTTAAATGGCTTGAATCTGTGGCAGGGCTTTCAATAATATTCATTCTGTAAAATTGCTAAGTTGTATCAACTGGGTCTGTTTTTTTCTTTTTTTTTTTTATCAAGGGGTAAGAGTATGACCAAATATTTTGATTTCAGCTTTAAATTATTTGTGTAAGAGGAGTAAACAGTTGCTGAATGCATGAAAAATACTGATTCTGAGTTAGGCAATGACTTACCTTTGGGATTAGGGCATGAGCATTTACACAGAAGGTTAGGTGTAAGAATACCACGTGAGTGTATAAAGATTTAGCTGGGGCGTGAACTCGCATAGGGCAGTGGGCAGAGCTATGGGAGACCCTATGATCCACTATCTGCTGCAGAAATTCTTCGTAAGATGACACAAGTCTCTCTTCAACAAGGAGGAAGGGCAAGGTCTTTCTACTCCTCTGGTTCCATTTCTTCCCTCCATGCTAACATGGTTTTGAAAGAACTCTTCTGAATCCTGGAATTATAGAATAATAGGGAACAAGGTTGAGTGTTGGAGGAAACCCTAGAGAAGGGAGTAGCTTCTAGGTCCATTTCTGCTTTGTCGAGTCCTGTAACTGGGCATGCTACTTAAAACATCCTTAGCCTTTAACTCTCATCCACCGAATGAGAAGATTGAACCAAATATTATCTATGACTATTTTATCTGTTATGAGGAATAGACCTGATTCTTCAGATTGATATTTGAAAAGCCCATCAAAGACTTGGATGTCACTATAAGATTCATCATGACAAAATGGATTTTTATCTGATCATCATTTGTTAAGTAGAACCATTCTCTCTATAATTGTGACACCTATGTTGTCTTAGTGGGGAAAGGTAGCAGGGATTCACTTTTTTTTTTAAATTTCAGTTGTTTAAATTTAGTTTAAATTTAATTCTATGCATATATATAGATTATGCATATATTTAGTTTAAATTTAATTTTATGCATTTATAAACTTTGAAATGTAATCAATTTATAAATGTAATCATATTTATGCTTTTTATTTTCACCTTTACTTTTAAATTTTGTTCCTTTCTCTAATCCACTAATATCCCTTTCATTTTTCAGTAACCTCTACCCTCACCACCCAGGTATTTTACTCAGATAGGGTATTTGGGTAAAATACTTCCTGAGTTTTTGCTTACCCTTGAACATGTTACTCTTCTGTATTATCCCTTTACTGCTGCTACCAAAGACTAAATCTTGTTATGGTGGAAAAACAGAGTATTAGGGGAAGGAAAGAACAGACTCTCATCTCCCCTCCTTTAGCCTAACTACAGGTATACATTTATCAATCAGTATTTTGCCTGGCTTTAAGAAATTCTCTATTTGTTCATTTGTGCTTTAAATTTTTAGAGAGAGAAGAAGAGAGAAAAGGAGAAAGAGAGAGATAGAGAAGCATTGATTTGTTGTTCCATTTATCTATGTGTTCTTTCATTGGTTGATTCTTGTATGTGCCCTGACTGGAGTTTGAACCCTGCAGTGTTGATCAAGATGACACTTCAAGCAGCAGAGTTACTCAGTCAGGGCTTATCTGTTCATTTATAAAAATTCATTTAGCATTTTTCTGGGGCCTCTCAGCATTTCAGCTGCTCTGGAGTCCCTTCCCAGAGGAAAAGGGTATGAGTGGGGTGTAGGAGGTAGGTGTCTTTCTGTTGCCCATATTCTGACAGTTCTGAAGAGTCTCTTCTGGGTTACAATGCCACCCGAATAGTGTTTTCACGAGAATGTGACACCTGGAGAATGATTCAGAAATTTCAGATTCTGGGTCTAGTGTCTGAGACTCATTGGTGTACACACACAGAAGGGATCCCTTTCTACCAAAGCACTTTTATTTATTTATTTTTTAAATATATTTTATCGATTTTTTTATAGAGAGGAAGGGAGAGGGATAGAGAGTTAGAAACATCGATGAGAGAGAGACATCCATCAGCCATCTCCTGCACGCCCCCTACTGGGGATGTGCCCAAACCAAGGTACACGCCCTTGACCGGAATCGAACCTGGGACCTTTCAGAACGCAGGCCGACACTCTATTCATTGAGCCAAACCGGTTTCGACATCTACCAAAGCACTTTTAAAAAGCACGTTTTATAGTAAACTCACCTGCTGAAAAAACTAGAGCGGGTGGGAAAAAAAAAATCAGGTAAAACACCCTCTGAAACCTATGTGACCTGCCAGCTGGAAATGGAAGAGAAACAAGTCAATTATGACACTCTCAGAGTATTAGGAGCCATCAAGAATGCAGAGAGGGCTTTTATTCCAGGCCCTGGGGACCCCTGTTTTTGGATGAGTAGCTTTGAAAGTAAACTCATCCTGGAAGGTCCCATTTCCGTGCTATGTTTACCATGAAGTTCTTCACAGGAAAAGGTTTCTCTGCTCCCAGGGGCACCTCAGGTCACTCAGGACACTCACGCCGTCTTGGGTCTTGAGTTATTTTTGTTCCTATCTTTTTCCTTCCAGGAAGTAGTTGATATAGGCAGGGAGCTGTCTGATCCACGGCTGCATTCTCCTTGGCCTTTAGGTCAGCGTCTGAAGCACAATATGAGCTCAATATTGGCAGAGAAGTGGATAGATGGATGAATGGATGGATGGATGGATGGATGGATGGATGGATGGCTAAAAGAAACTTGAATCCAATTTGGTTTTCTTTTTTTCACTTGGAATCAACTCTCTTCATCTATTTGGTGAATGTTAGTTTCTTGGTCTATTTCTATCTCGCTGCTACATGCCTTCAAGCCATTCATACTTTTTCGTCTGCTAATTTAGTTTGGTGCTTATTTGAATCCAGATAAGAAAGATCTTGCATTAAATAAGCCTTCAGGGTGTCAATAAACATCAGGTAGCTATAAAGTACCTATAACCATTAATTTTCATTCCGAAAGTTTTCCAGTTTCTCGTTCTCCTTTCTCCCTGCCTTGTCCTTCTTATCCTTGTGTCTTCTTTACCTCCGTTGGCCATCGCTTCTTGCCTACCCTCCCCCCACTATATGAATACATATTCTGTTGTTTTATTTGCAGACAAATACTGATCCTGTGTTTTGTTTCTGTTGAGAATTTCCTTAGGTTTCGTTTTCCTGGTAAGATTAAAGATACTCTTTCCCCTAGTAAGGAAAATATCTTAATAGGATATAGATTTTAACGTGGGCTAGAGACCAGGAGAGAATTGAGATTTTATAAGGCTTCACAGGGCTTTGACTGTACATCTGAATTACAACAGAAACCATCGACTGGAGTGTTATTCTTTAACCCCTTCTTCTTTTCAAACTATTTTTAAAACCCTTTATTCGGATCTAAATTTAAATACAAGTATAAAGTGTTTTTCAAGTTTTAATGATTTCTATCAAGACGATTCCCTTAGCCACAGGACTTAGTTTCTGAGCTTAGATTGTGATTGAATTCACATATTGACTGCATTTTCGTCAACTTTCAGAGAAGGACAGCCGAATGCACAGGGGGGTTGGGAGAATTATGGGTCGCTGGACGACTTCACTTCCTAGATATTTTATATCCGCTGTTGGTTAGTAATTCCTTCTTGTTGAAAGAAAGAAATATCAGCTCAAACCAGGATACAGAAAGGAACCTGGGTTGTCTGCACCTAACCATAGTGTTAGAAGGACACATGCATCATTACATCTCAGTGCAACTGCATTCAGGATCCGACACCACCAGCCCTTCTTTCTCCTCCACTTCTTTCTGCGTGTTGGCTCCTTTGATGCAAAATCCCTTCTTCCACCAGCAGCTCTGAGGCCCTGTATCTCTCACCTTGGCCTCCACTGAGACACTGAAAGCCAGTCTCTTGATGAAAACTTAAAAACAGTGTGGTGATGGCTAGGGGGAGGGAGGAGGTGTGGGTGAGGAGAGGTGGGAAAAGGTGGCAAAAGACCCATCTGTGTTGTCCCAAAATGGCATGATACCATCTTTTCTGATGGCTCAGGTGTACTCCATTGTGTACAAGTACCACATCTTCCTTATCTAATTACCATTGAAGGACACTTCTGTTGATTCTGGGCCATTGTGACTGATGTTGCAGTGAGCCTAAGGGTGCACATGTCTTTGTGAATGCATGTTTTCAAGTTTTTCAGGTAGATACCCAGAAGCGGGGTTGCTGAGTCATATGGTACCTCTATTCTTAATTTTTTTAAGGAGTTGCTATACTGTTTTTTATAATGGTCACACCAGTTTACATTCCTACCTGCAGTGAATAAGGGTTTCTTTTACGTCACAATCTCTCCAACCCTTATGATTACTTGTCTTTTTAAGTTAGTAGGTTTATGTAACATAGATGGAGGTTATACCAATACATTCCTCTATGTGTATCTCTCTGTACATTGTATATCCTATATGTAGCTTATATCTGTAATATATAACATATACGTTTCTATTGGTGTCTTTCTAATTATCTCTATTTATTTTTTTTAAATATATTTTATTGATTTCTTACAGAGAAGAAGGGAGAGGGATAGAGAGATAGAAACATCGATGAGAGACATCGATAAGCTGCCTCTTGCACGCCCCCTACTGGGGATGTGCCCACAACCAAGGTATATGCCCTTCACCAGAATCAAACCTGGGACCTTTCAGTCCACAGGCCAACGCGCTCTATCGACTGAGCCAAACCGGTTTCAGCAATAAAATGAATATCTCTATTTCTATCTCATCTCTTTTTCAAATACCTGCATCTAATGTACAGGTTTGTATACATAAGAATTTGAGTTATGTCAGTGAAACTTGTGTTAGTTTAATAGTGACAAAAATGACCTCAAAAATTTGAGCTGTTCTCAGAACGAGATGATTCATTTTTAAATTAAACATCTAGAACTGCCTCACAGATTTAAGGTCCTCTACAGTGAGGGTCCTCCTGAGATATAAGTGTTTGTAACCAAGTATCTTTTCCTCAGACTCACCATCCAGGTCTCTGAAATTCTCTGCCTAAGATACTTACCCCTTCCCCCGAAACACCTATTTAGAATGCTATACTTCAAATACCAGTATGCACTTTTTCATTCTAAGAATATAAACAGCAGGGTGTCAAGAATTCATTTTTGGTTTTGGATTAATATCCAGCTAAGTATTTTGGCAGGGACAGGGCATTTTGACAATACAAATGCCTTTTCAAATTCTCTCCGCACCATTCTGAACTTTTTGTAATCAAGAAAGGAGAAAATACGTTCTCTTTGCCATTAAATATTCAGTGGGCAAATACTAATCCAAGAGAAAATTGAAATTCGTTTTGTGGCACACTCAATAAATGATACTTCAGATTATATTAGAAATATTAGAATTCTGTTCAGGTCAGTTAACTGGGTAAAAAAAATGGAAATTTAAAATGCTGTGAATCCAGGGATGTCAGTATTTTTCAGACCCAAGAATAAGTACCAGAACACTCCTCAAAATTAATTTTGTAATTATTTACCTTTTAAAAATTTTATGTCACAGCTTTCTTTCATTATTATTGATAATTGAGAGTTGACTGCATTAGGAAAGGGCCATGTTTCTATTAGCATGTTGAGTTCCTTTTTCTATTAAGACGGAGACAGTGCTCTCTCAATATTCTGAACAAGTCTGAAAGCGAATCGTCACTAGAGGTTTTAATATTGAGCATCCATATCATTGTGCTCAGATAGACTTTTTTTCAGGCTGTCCAGACCTGACAGTTCTCACTCACTGTGCTATTTTTAAAAATCTGTCTATTATGAGGTATGGAGCACAATGTTGACCATCTGTAATTTCTTAAAATTGTATTGTTTTCCTAGAGACAGCTCAACTTTCCTTCATGTATTGTACTTTAGGAAAATAACTACCTTGTAAAATAAATGTGATTTTTTTCTTTTGTGCCAGCACACACACATACACACACACACATACACACACACAATGAAATGAAGCCGAAACATTGTATTAAGCACTACAATGCGTGCCTCCATCCCTAGATAACAAGGGGGCTGAAGGCTCTGGGGCACTACAGGCTCCAGTGAGAATTGAGCCTCCCGCACACTGAGCTGAGTGGCTCTATTTGGTGATATTCTTTGTGAGTCGTGTGTGTGTGTGTGTGTGTGTGTGTGTGTGTGTGTGTGTGTGTTTTCCACCTGAAATATACCAGGTCTCTGGACCCTCAACAAGTAAAGGCTCTGATGAGACATTTGCAAGTTCAGTGGAAATCTGATGGACTGTGGACCCGATGGGTTTTGGTGGGTGCAGTAGATTTCCCCATTGAGAGCGAAGCCTTGGGCAGGATGGTGTCTCAGTGGTCCATGGGCTCTGCCACTCTGTACCAGGGTAGGGGCCAAAATAGTTTCTCTCAAAAAAGTTGATGTGATGCCTGGCCAGCATGACTCAGTGGTTGAGCATCAACTTATGAATGAGTAAGTCACAGTTTGATTCCCTGTCAGGGCACATGCCTCGGTTGCAGGTCCCATTCCTAGTGTGGGTGTGCAGGAGGCAGCTGATCAACAATTCTCTCATCATTGATGTTTCTCTCCCTCTCCTTTCCTCTCTGAAATTATATATATGATGTTGAGGTGATTTCTCTGAGCAGTGTTCTAGTTTCAGTTCTTTTCTCTTGTTCATTTTGTTACCCAGGTGAGACACCTTGTAGGGCTCTTTAGCATTTCAAAGAAGCATTTGTTCTGCTTATTTTCTTATCTGTGGCTTGCTTGTAAACCTCTGTGTTGGAGTGGAGAGATACCAGAGTATTGCTAATCGTTTTGTTGCAGGCTAATCTTTCTTTTGCTGTCCTGGTGACCACAGGATTGAGTGATAGAATCCTCTTATCCACCTCTCTTCCTCAGCAACTGGAGCCACCTACTACACCTAGATTTAGAGCTCCACCCCTTCTTTTATATTTTTATTTTCAACCCAGGATATGTTTTAAATTGATTTTAGAGAGGTAGGGAGAGAGATGTATATAGAGAGAAACATCCATGTGAGAGAGGAACATCTATCCGTTGCCTTCTGTACCCACCCCGACCTGAAAATTAAACTCACAATGTAAGCATGTGTTCTAACCTGGAATTCAACCCACAACCTTTTGGTGTACGGGATGGTGTTCCAACCACTGGACCACTTGGCCAGGGCATTTCCTTTCCCTTTTGACTTGTATCTAAGCATACCCAAGGCAGAATTCCCGGCTTCCTATTGACGATGTGAACTTCAGAGTCACTGGGATTAACGTTGGTCAGAGAAGGATGCTTCCTTTCAGACCCACTCACCCACCTGCACAAGTGCCTCCCCAAGGGACTCTGTTCTCATGTTTAAAATTTATCGGTGGTCCAAGGACCACCTCCTGGGACCCTTTTAAGTTGCTCTTGTCTACAAAAGAATTCTGGCCTTTCTTGCTGTGTCTTCCTTAAGGCACCTGAGTGTGATGGAGTTCATCCAGAGGTTGGCAAACTGAAGGGGTATTGGAATGCATCGCATCCAGTCCTTTGCCTAATGCTTATGGCTCTTTTCGTTCTGCAAAGGTAGAGTGAAGTAGTTGCAGTAACCAGAGACTGTATGTCCCATAGATCCCCAAATACTTATTATCTGGATCTTCAAAAAAAGTTTGCTGATCCCTGAGCTAATCTAAAGGAAAACATCTGAGGTAAAATGACAATGGTGCATTATGGCCACTGTCACAGAGAGCCTGTTTGCACTTTTGAAGGAAAGATTCTCACTGTTCAAGCCCAAATGAATGACTTCAGCCAAAAAACACAAACCATATATGAGGAGCAGTTGTGGTACCTTGCAATTACTGCTGGTCATTGTCTGCTTCCTCAATATACGTCAGGAGTCTTAACGTGTAGTCTCCAGACCACCAGCATCCTGGGCTCCTGTTAGAATTGTACATTCGCAGGTTCCACCCAAGACCAACTAAATCAGAAACTTGGGGGTGAGGCAAAAAAATCTATGTTTTATCAAGTCCTCTGGGTGATTCCAAAGAATGCTAACATTTGAGAACCAGAGGTGTGTGTGAAAGGGCTTTGTAAAGTGTAAGGAGCTAGACAAATAAAAGGTTGCAATTTCGTTCATGTTGAACCAGCCTGGGTGATATAGAAGGAAGAAGGAAATTATTGGCATAGAATTCTCATTTTCTTGTATCCAAGCAAATAAAGAGATGCCCGACATGCTGTAGGTATAAGCACACAGAACTAGAATCTGGAGTTCTAGGTTGGAGAGCGAGAGCGAGAGCGAGAGAGCGAGAGAGCGAGAGAGAGAGAGAGAGAGAGAATAAAAAAGGTAGTGAAGTTAACTACTGGGGAAGTGTTTTGAGCCCAGAGGGCTTTCTGTACATAAATCTTCAAGTATATTTCAGACTTTGTACTTTACTGCAAATGGCCATTGACCAGTGGGATCAACTAGATGTAATGATGGTAATTATCATTGCATGAAGTAATAAAAAATAAAAGTGAAGCTCAGGCATTAGCTTATAGCAAACCCAGCCAGTCAAGGGACAGAACTGGGACTGGACCCAGTTTGTTGAACCCATTCGGCTCTCCCACATGCTTCTCCAGCATGGAGGGATGGAAGGTTCCCTAAGAGCTTTCTGATGTCTCCTGGTACACCTGCTTGTGCCGAGCTGTTCTCCATTTGGCTGCCTGGTTTGGACTTCCTGGATCTCTGATTGAATATAGTGATTGGAAAGCCCCGTGTTTGGCAATGAGCAGGATGGGTCCACAGGAGCACAATGCGATCTTCATAACCCCATGGAGGGAGTGCCCTACTGGATTCTCTGTGTGAGGCAGTGGGCATAGCTTGGATGTGTTCATTTTGACCACAGATTCTTGGGGAGCTTGCCCAGCTCACCCAGAAACCTTTTCACAGAACCTTGGCAGGAGTTAACAGGTGGAGCTTGGCAAAGCATTGTGTTTTTTAAAAATTGTGTATTTCCATCGCTTTTCTAAACCAAAACACTGGAACTATCCCTTGACAAAATGTTCTTGGGATATGCAAGTGTCTATGATGAAAGCATGAAGTGAGCATGAATTTGCAAATAAAACTTGAGGGAGCCCTGTAGTGAGTTGTGACCTCCTAGGATTCTCTAAGTCCTACCTGAGACTCTCCCTGTCCCAGTGCCTGCCACAGACCTGAGCACAGACAGGGTGCTCAGAATATTTTCAGAGGATGACTGAATGATATATCTGTTGAGAAACATTAATGATCATATGGATGCTAGAAAGAGTTGTCTAGGCACAGAGGTCCATTTTCAAGACTATATTTTGACCCATGTCAAGGTCCTAAACTATTTTTTTATTTAATTTTTTTATTAATGTATTACATGTATACATATCTTCCTATTTCCCCCTCCCCCCAGGCATACCCTAACCCCTCAAGCGTCTTGTGTCCATTGGTTATGCTTATATGCATGCATACAAGTCCTTCGGTTGATCTCTTTTCTACCCCACCTCTCCCTAACCTTCCCACTATAGTTTGACAGTCTGTTAGATGCTTTACTGCCTCTGTATCTATCTTTTTGTTCATCAGTTAATAATGTTCTTTATTATCCATAAATAAGAGAGATCATGTGGTGTTTCTCCTTCATCGACTGGCTTATTTCACTTAGCATACGGCTCTCCAGTTCCATCCAGGTTGCTGCAAATGGTAAGAATTCCTTCTTTTTGATGGCAGCATAGAATTCCATTGTGTAGATGTATCATAATTTTCTGACCACTCATCTGCTGATGGGCACCTAAGCTGTTAAGGTCCTAAACTCTTATGATGGACTTCAATAAGTGCATTTGCTACAGATGTTGACAGGGTCTCAGTCCCTTGCCTATAATCCATCACCTTGTAAACAATTACTGCTTCATAGTGGCCAAATCATGGTAACCTTAGAAATACAGGTCATTTTTGCGATTTGATGGGTATCATATGTTGGAGAGTACTGTCTTATGGCAGTGCCCTCCAGCCCAGATGCCCTCACTGCAGTAGGGGAAGACAGGATGGGGCAGGAAGGGCATGGTTCCACTGCACCAACGCTAGGTTAGACCTGGCTGCCTCCAGTGGAGGGCAGAAGCCAAGGACAGAGGCTACTACATTGGGCTTTTATGAATGCTGTGCCGTTGCTGTGGGTGAAAGGTGAAGAGGCTGAAAGGGTAGAGAGAGATGCAATCTCAAATTCTGTTGGATACAAGGAACTTTGGAAAGAGTCCAAGTTGGTTTGGTTTGGATTGGGCCACTACTGTTACTACAATAATTTTAGTGAAAATCCAGATCTGTAGAAAAAAAAAAAAAGCAAAAGTGAATCCAAATATGGTATTGATCACATTTCTCACTCACCTCTCTTCTGGTGAGAAATCACACTCATCTCAAATCACAGCTCACCTCGTGATAAAGAGAATGTTATTTCTTTTAAAAATTAATGTCTAGTTGACATTATTCATTTCAAGCGTACAACATACTTCTTGACTGTTACGTCTCACACCAGTGTCTTTGTGTGAAAGGGTTAGTGTTTTGGGTGGTTGGGATGGAGATGTTGAGGGCGGAGCAGTGGCAACTCACAGGGCCCCATAAGGTGGCTGTTGTGGGGGGCCCTCTGTGACAACAACTGGGTTTCCATGAGCAGTCAAGGTCCCAGCATGGCCACAGTGGACATGGCCCAGTAGGGTGAAGAGGTTGGGGCAGGTACTGAGCACCAAGAGGCCAGATCTGTTGGCTGGCAGACCCTCTCTCTTGTTCACAGTCTTCCTGGAACCAGGTAACAACAGTACACGCAGAGAACACTGGCCCTCTCTGGGGTTCAGAGGATGGACCTTGGTGGATCTAAGCCAAGCATGGTTATCTTGTTTTCTTTTTGTGACAGACTTAGCTGAAGACACAATTTTGGCCTTGGAGACCTACTGGGAAATTTGTTGGAGGTTTCTAAAAAAGGGTTTTTGCTTTCTTTAAGGAAGAGGGTTTCTAAGGTGTGAAAAGAGGGTCCTCTCTTCTTTCAGGAGAAGGTGATATCTGGATCCAAGGCAGCCACTTGAAACTGTATTAACTTCCGGTGGCTGTGGTAACGGATTACCACAGACTGGTGGGCGTAAAACAACAGGTTTATTCTCTATAGCTCTGATAACTAGAAGGCCAAGTTTAACATCCCTGGGCTAAAAATCAAGCCCCTGATGATTCTAGAAGAGAATCTTTGCCTCTTCCTGTTTCCGGTGGCTGCAGGCACGACTGAGCTCCCCTCTGTGTAACTCCAGTTTTCAGGGCCGGAATCTTAAAGTCTTTCTCTGCTCCATTTTCCAGCCTCCTCCTCTGTGTGTGGTAAAATTTGCCTTTGCCTTCCGTTTATAAGGATACATGAGGTTCCATTTTGGGCCCACCTGGAACCTGGAGACCCTACTGATAATACCCGCAATGTGTGTGAGCTTGCTTATCTCCTTGTAACTGCAGACTCCATCTGTGCATATCTGTTCAGTATCCCCCTCTCTGCACAGGCTTCTGTTTCCTTTGAACTGTCCTTCTGGGTAACTGAACCCCATGCATCCTCCAGGAGCTGCTGGGGTCCATGTTCATGTGTGTCCTGTTATCTGCAGTCAATACTATACTCGCCGTATTTATTGCTTGGCATTTGTGCCACTTGTTGAAATTCGCTTGGAGATTTGAGCCTGGTGTGTATCTTGTATTTTTCTTTAATTATTTCATATGTCCAAGCCTTCTTTAACCACCCCAAGCATCCACCCCTTGAGGAAAGGATGTTGTCTTTACTATAATCATCCATAAGTCTCATTCCCGGGCAACTCTGATTCAGAGATTGCTGGGTGCAAGGAAGGCACTCTCAAGCAAAGTTCTTGTTGAACTGGTCTGAACCATGAATGTCTTACAGGGCAGCGGCCTGAGTGTTCATTTCACCCGAAAAATACAGCTTCCATTGTGTCCATTGTGGCTCTTCACAGGAGTCCTGTTAGCACTCAGGTGGGAGGGAGTGGTTTAAAAATATATTGTTTTGATTTTTTTACAGAGAGGAAGGGAGAGGGATAGAGAGTTGAAACATCGATGAGAGAGAGACATCGATCAGCCGCCTCCTGCACGTCCCCTACTAGAGATGTGCCGCAACTAAGATACATGCCCTTGACCGAAATCGAACCCCGGGACCCTTCAGTCCACAGGCTGATGCTCTATCCACTGAGCCAAACCGGTTTCAGCTGCGATGGAGTGGTTTAATGCTAACCTGGAGCAAGCTCAGTTTGTCCGGTGGGAAACCTTTGGCACAATATTTTAGGGCAGATACCAAAGAAGTCTGCTACCTTTAAATGTCTGGCTTCCTGAGCTCTCGGTTTCCAAAGTAGCTGCTGAAGGTCATGGGTGACAGTGCCTATGGCAGAAACAGCGATTGCTCAGAGTGATTTAGGATTTCAGGAAATCAAAAGGAGAGTTTCCTTCGAAAGGAGACTCTCATCGAGAAAGGGTACCCTTCCATAAACTCAAGGGCATTGCTTCTCTGTGAGCTCTCAGCAATATGAAGTGGAATTTCCATATTTTGTCAACCCTAAGACATGTTTAATAAATACTTTTACACTTAAGAATTCAGGGTCCATCTTGAAATCATAATAGACCCCTGGCACTGTGCTATAATGGTCATTTTTGGGGCATGGACATCAACATTTACAAAATGATTGAATGGGGGCTGGAAGAAAATCTTAAAGAGAATGGTTTATCAGTGTTTTTATTTTTTAAAGTTGTGTCATTAGTGATGAACTAAGGCATGGCCCAGATTGGAAAAGGACATGCATTATGGAGGAGGCAGGAAGTAATAAATGTCAGACACAGAATATGAAGTAGTGATGGGATTAGCTTATTTTTCCTCCTGATGGATGAACAGAGTAATACATGGCAACTGGCTAAGTCTAAGTGAGTTTAGAAGAGAAATTTAAAATTCTGCTTTAAGATGATGATAAAGCATTGGCCGTGTTTTTTTTACTGGCAGAATTATTTCTTACTACCCCATCCTGTAAGGGTTCATCTGGCATGTAGTGTTTTCTTCTTAGATTCAGTGAAGTCAGCATCAAGGAGGTTTTAATGATATGAAAAAAATGAGTCACGTAAAATTATTCTCATAGGATAAAAAAGTACCTTAGGATGCAGGCAGAGAATTTAAGAACTGGGAAGAAAATTGAGTTTACTTGTTATGATTTAGCAGAAATGTTTACCCTTTAAAGGACTTACTTTTATCTTTGTTTGCGATTTTTGCACTTTGATTACCACATTCGATGATTGGGATACCATTGCTATTACTGATAAGATAAGAAGGGAACTGGTAACATGGGTAAGCCTTCTGTGTTTAACATTTCCAAGCTTAATTCTGAAGTTGAGGTGCCCTGCTTGCTGTGGCTCTCTAACAGCACTTCCCAGCCATGCCGTGAATCAATCCAGATAGAAGAAAAAATCTGTTCCTTTAAGCCAGAGAATCGGGGTGTCCAGAACACCTTGATAAGCTTATTTGGCTGATATTTTCACGCCAGTGTTGTACAGACACTGTGTCCCGACACGGAAAGGGTTGGGGAACACTGCTCTGACAGGTTGCTGGTTGCTGCTTTGCATGTGGAATAGACAACATTAAGGGCCCCATCATCTCTAAGGTCCTTCTGGGTTATGTCCAGAAGTCTTCCAGCGAGAATCATGCCATTACTGCCCTGGTCCAGAAATATTTCTGTCCACATTTTAATCCCAAGGAAGTTTGATCGTAATTTACACACTTCTCTCCAACCAAGTAGAAAAAGGAGCTGCGTATTAAAGAGTTAAAGCACTGCCGAAACCGGTGTAGCTCAGTGGATAGAGCATCGGCCTGTGGACTGAAGGGTCCCAAGTTTGATTCCGGTCAAGGGCATGTACCTTGGGTGTGGACACATCCCCAGTAGGGGGTGTGCAGGAGGCAGCTGATCGATGTCTCTCTCTCATCAATGTTTCTAATTTTCTATCCCTCTCCCTTCCTCTCTGAGAAAAATCAATAAAATATATTTAAAAAAATAGAGTTAAAGCACTTAAATCAGCATTAATTCCACAACAGGGGTCTTTAAATGTGGTCTCTGGCTAGCAGAATCAGAGATCATGGAAGCTCGTTAGAAAGGCACAATCTTGGGCCCCAATCCATATCGGTGAGTCAGACACTCTGGGATGGGGCTATTTTTCTTTAAGAAGCCCTCCATGCCATGGCTGGTTTGGCTCAGTGGATTGAGCGGTGGCCTGTGGACTGAAGGGTCCCAGGTTTGATTCCGGTCAAGGGCACATGCCTGGGTTTCAGGTGCGATCCCCAGTGAGTGTGTCTGTGTCGGGGGAGTGGGCAGGAGTGCAGGAGACAGCCAATCAATGATTCTCTCTCATCATTGATGTTTCTATCTCTCTCTCCCTCACTTCATCTCTAAATACTGTATGTGTGTGTATATATATATATATATATATATATGTATTTTAAAAAGCCCTCTACATGATTCTGAGGTTTGCTTGGGTTTGAAAACCACCAAGTTTCAGGACAAATAAAACAAAAATAGAGCTCTTGGTCTCTTAACAAAAGACAACGGGCTATGGGCTTCAGAATGGGATTATGCTTTTCCTATTGTCTTTTGGGCAATCTTATTTAGCTTTGCTCAAAGCCTCAGTTTCTCCCAGTATAAAGTGAAGGCAAAGGGTTTGATCTCTTGGTTTCTCATGTTCTTTTTTTCATTGCCCACTGTGTTTTTAAACTGCGTTTGGTCCTGTGTAGTATCTTTTACAGAAGGTGGTAGATAAGTGTGGGAGTGGCCAGTTCTTGGGGTTCTTTCAGGATGTTGAGGAAGGGGGACCCTCCTCTTTATAAGGGAGCAATAGAGGTCTTCCTGACCAGGGCTTGTCTGGCTCGATGAGTCATTACTGTGAGAAGGATGAGGGTACAAGACTTCATTACTAGTCTCTGGGTTCTAATCCCGCGGTCCAGATACTAACTCCTGTGGTCATATCAGGCAAGTCTTAAAAATGGTCTGTGTCCACTTCTGCCTGTGATACAGGGAATCAACTAAGGAAATGGAGTTCTATGATACTAGTACAATGATCATCAGAGACAGTGGTTCTCAACCTTCCTAATGCTGCGACCCTTTAATACAGCTCCTCATGTGGTGGTGACCCTCAACCATAAAATTATTGCTACTTCATAACTATAATTTTGCTACTATTATGAATCATAATGTAAGTATCTGTTTTCTGATGGTCTTAGGCGACCCCTGTGAAAGTGTCGTTCAACCCCACAGGGGTCGCGACCCACAGGTTGAGAACCACTGATCAGAGAGCATGTGTCCAATAAATGCTCCATTTTCTTTCCTCTTCAACTCAGACACTTGGTTCTTTGGAATTCTTTGCAGACATTGAACCGTGATTTCCACCTGATGACACAGGCTCCTAAGGTTATCTCTAAGCATGAAGCCTGGGTTGCCAGCAGTTAGTGTCCTTGCCAGTTCGTGGGATTGTCCTGGTCCGGTGAAGTCTGACTTCCTGTCTGCAATCCAGTATTTATTGAGAGCTCGGTACATTTTGGATGGCCTGCTGCTTACAGGTACCAGCAATTTAGGCTCTGCCATAACTCCAGGCTTCCTCTCGAAAGCGCTGGCCAGATTACACAGCAGACCCTTGTTTAAAGGGGGCGGCATAAATGTGTAATGTGTGGCTATAAATAAAATGTCCTCCTTTAATTAAAAGGGTCCTATTGGGAGCAGCATTGTCCTGACAAGAGGATTGGCACCCCTCTCTTCCCCACCCCCTTCCCCATGTAGGGAACACCCTGTCCTCGGGTACCTGTTGTCAGGGGGAGCAGGGGGGCGTTAAGCACATGCACACTAGGAGGCAAGATAGTGACCCTAGAGGCCTGTCGGTCTAGCTTGGGGAAATGACCAGATTGGATAAGGGACACAGAACCCTGGAGGATCTAGGACATATTCATTCATCAACAGAGTCAAATATCAACAGTGCAACGATTGACATTTCTTTTGAGAACTGAAAACCGACTTCTGCGCATGGGCCACAAAGTTTCAATCGCACTGTATGTGTGTACTCGCATGTGGTATTTTGTGGAAGAGCCACACTCAAGGGGCCAAAGAGCCGCAGTTTGCCGACCACTGAGCTCCTGGTACCGGATGAACTGTGGCCGGCACAGAACCTCTGAACCGGAGCCTTCTTGCTGGGCCTGATGAAGACAAGACTGGACTTTTCCCACAGCGGGTGAATGGATGAGACATGGCAAATCTGGGGACGGCCTTCTATTTCCCCCCCGAATAAATCTTACTTGGCCACAACCTCCCACACGGGGTCCCTCGGAATGCTTTCCTAGCAATCCCACAGAAGAACAGGGTTTCTACAAGCAAGACTACTACTGAGAGATGAGCAGGAATCTATCTTAGTGTTTACATGTTTTATTATGCATATTATCTTTTTTTTTTCATAGAATCTTACAATTCTGAACATCAGTGATGTACAGACTCCTTCCAATAGGTCATAGCACTTAATTCTCCCCCCAGTTTAGTGAGATGGATGTCACCTCCATTCAGGATGAGGAAAAGAAGGCTCCATTGGAGTAACTCTCCCACGATCACTTCGTGCGTGACAAAACCCGAGTATGCGCTCACCTGCTTTTCTTTCCGGGGTCAGCGTTCTTTCTTCAGAAGCCCAGACCGCCTAAAAAATGCATATTCGCTGGGTAAAAAATGGCGTTAGTGTTTGCATAAGTGTTTCTGGTTCAGGAAGGTGCTGAGATAGTGTTAAAATGCAAGTTTAATCCATCAGCCAATTAGTATCTATCCAAGGCCTGCCGGGTGCAAAGGCTGCATTTAATGCTGTGGGGGATGCCACCGACTAAAGAGAGCACAGTGACTGCAGTGCAGAAGGAAGGGACATACACACCCGTGACCTGAAGGCTCGCTCCACGAGGCCTCCAGGCGTCTGTCCAGCGAGGCAGAGAGTGGCAGGAAGCCGGGGCGAGGCAGCCCCTGGCCACCAGGCTGGTTAGGGAATGTTTTCTGACTTGGCCTATCTACCATTCTTTATCATGTTTCTGACAGTGTCTTATTTAATTAGCAGCCCCCTCCCCATTTTACAGCTGGGTAAGTCAAGTCCCAGAGAGGTGAAACGAGCCTCTTCGATGCGCATAGTTGGCAATGGTAAGGACGGGGGTTACACCCGGGTCTTTCAGATCCAAGTGTCATGCTCCTTGGGCGACATCAGTGATTAGAGCTGAGCCTCGGAAAGGCTTAGGATGCGTGCTCCACCCAGAATGGGCCTGTAAGAATTCAATGCTAAGAACCGGGGACTTAAAGACCACAAGATTTTATGAATGAGTGTCCCAAGGAGTTGCATAAGGAAAGTAAGGTCCCTTTGAAGGAAAGGCATTTGTTTGTTTTCATATTTATTTATTTATTTATTTTTGAATTGCAAAGCTTTTTTAAAATTATTTTTTTATTGTTTAAAGTATTACAAATAGTAGTACATATGTCTTTTT
>JAAGEH010000480.1:57347434-57479171 GCA_011751065.1 Lasiurus cinereus
CAGTGTCCTGTATCCACTGGCTATGCTTACATACATGCATACAAGTCCTTCGGTTGGTCTCTTACAGCCCCTCTCCCCCCCATACCTCCAACCTCCCCTGCCTTCCCGCTGCAGTATGATAGTCTATTCACTGCTTCTTTGCCTCTGTATCTGTTTTTGTTTTTTTCCCCCCTGATTCTTTTCTTTAAAAACATCTTGCCTCTGCAGGCTAGAAATAAACCTATAAGGATAAAAAAATGGTTTGAGTCTCAATTTCAACGTCTAGTAGTTCTGAGTCCCAGTTTCAATGTGCTTGTTGAAAGGCAGCTTTTTAAAAGCAGCTCCACCACTTTTTGTTCAGGTATGTGCCACGGATGCAGACATTCAAAAGAGCAGTTGAAAATTCTGCGTGCCTCTTTAGAGAGACCCCCATCTCCCACCCCCCAAATACTCCTGCACACACTGGGGTGTGGGGGAGGCTGCTGAACGCCGTGGGCTGCCTCACTCTGGTGCCGGGCCCATCGGGGGCTGAGTCTGGTTGGGGTGAGTGGAGGCATCCCAGGGACTAACGTCACCTCCAAAGTCAGCGCATCGTCTCTGGACTGAAAGGAAGTCCCCAGCGAGGCCCTGGGAGGAGCAGTTTTCAAACATTTCAGGGTTCAGGCAGCCGCTCAGAGCCTGTTCCTGGGCTGGAACCGCAGCCTACCCTGTTTCCCCGAAAATAAGACAGCGTCTTCTATTAATGTTTGCTCCCAAAGAGGCGCTAGGTCTTATTTTCAGGGGATGTCTTATTTTTCCATGAAGAAGAAGACGGTACACATGTATTGTTGAACAACAACAACAAAAAAAGGAAATTTATTACCTGACAAACCAGCTCCCTGATGGGCCGCAGCGCAGCCGGAGCTGTTCAGGCAGGGCGAGGTCTCTTTAAATCAGGAGTCAGATGCCTTACAGTAGCTTTGGGGGCCTTATATTCCGGGAGGCCTTATATTTGGGGGAGGCCTTATTATCGGGGAGGTCTTATTTTTTTTGGGGGGAGGTCTTATATGATAGCGAGAGGCCAAACTGGAAGTAGGTCTTATTTTCGGGGAATGTCTTACTTTCGGGGAAACAGGGTAGGAAGTGGATCTGTTCGGTTACTGAGCTGCAGTTGGAACTTTCTGGGCATCAGCCTGCAGGGCTTTGATGGGGGCGGCAAAGCCAGACAGAGAGGGAGGGAGGCTTTCCCACGGAGACAGGCAAATGCTGCGCAGCTCTGAGGAATGACATTGACCCACAGGGAAGTGCGTTACCGACTGTTCGCTTCAGGAGAAGGTATCCAAGGGTGAAGTGGATTATTTTTACAAAGAAAAGTTTAAAAAATGAAGGCTTCTTTGGAAGCAGGGACTTGCTCTCTTGGATGAAAATATCTAATATGTTAGTAAAGAGGTACCCAAATATAAGGGATGCTTTCTGCTCCTGTTCCTTCCTGATAATGGAGCAAACTTTGACTTTCATTGGTAGGCACAGGGATGGTCCAATTTAAAAAGTCCAACTATGTTAAGCAAACTAGAAAGCTGAAGTCTGTGATCCCCGCCACAAAAATGCGTGTACACTAAGCACTCAAATATCTATTGGTAAACCATCATCGTTTTTCCATTTTTGAAGGCTTTTATCAGGACTCAAATCTGGATTCTCAAAGTTTAGTCTGGTGTTAATTTAATTCTAATTCATAGAGAACTGTTAATTAATAATAATTCAATTAATAGAAAACTCAGAGCTGAAACTGGTTTGGCTCAGTGGATAGAGCGTTGGCCTACGGACTGAAAGGCCCCAGGTTTGATTCCGGTCAAGGGCATGTATCCTGGTTGCGGCTGATCGATGTCTCTCTCTCATCGATGTTTCTAACTATCCCTCCCCCTTCCTCTCTGTAAAAAAATCAATAAAATATATTTAAAAAAATAGAAAACTCAGAGTGCACCATGCCTGCAACATTATGGGTAAGTGGATGTGATAGAATACGTACCATTAACAAGAACACCCCAAAGTGGGCCTCGCTGGCTAAAAGGCAGTTTTCCCCAATAAGTCATCGATAATGCAATGTTCTCATTGTGAAATTTGTATGGATTACTTAGATTTCCTCTGTGTCAACCATTTTCAGGATGGAAATATTAAAGCCCAAAGAAGATAGGCAACTGAAAAATAACTTAAGGGATTACATTTTAGATTCAGAGAAAAAACAAAGTAGTAATTAATCAAAATCAGCCAAGTGTCCTCTTCATAGAGGTGGATTCCAAGGCCGGAGAAGGGCAGTTGCTTGTTCAAGCTCATTGAGCCAGGGACAGACTCCTGGTGACTACCGAGGGTGCCTCAAGGTCATTGGTTCAGGCTTGACCCACCGGGCAACATTTGGCATCCAGTTTTTCAGACCACTGACTGTGCTGCGCATGTCTTTGTTTTTCCTCGGAGACCAAGGGATGAGCTAAATGGTTGATCGAGTCCCTTTCCAGGTCAGTGTGCAGAAATCAGCTGAAAAATTGGAGGAACCTGTGGTTTCCTTTGCGAGTGAATGGTCAGAGTCTCCACTTGCAAGCAGACACCACTGAGTTAAAAGAGAAATAGAACCAACAATACACTTTAATTGACAGAGAGATACTTAGATTACTTCCAGATTTTTAAAAATACATTGTTTATTGATTTCAGAGAGGAAGGGAGAAGGGGAGAGAGATAGAAACATCAGTGATGAGAGGGAATCATTGCCTGGCTGCCTCCTGCATGTCCCCCACTGGGGATGGAGCCCAGATTGAGCCATGATCTCCTGGTTCATAGTTTGACATTCAACCACACAGCTACCGAGGCTGGGCCCAGGTTTTAATTACTTGATTATTACCTTAGTCTCCTCACATCTCTCAGGCGAGAGCCTGCCTCTGCCTGGTGAACACTATCCTCTCCATCCTGTGCTGTGACTCTCGTTTGACGGATGACCTTTTGTCCTCTTTGCTGATCGGAGTGGTTTTCTGTTTTCTCCCGATTGGAGTAATTTCCATCTCCACTTGAAGATGAGCAGCATTTTCTTATCCTATGTTCTTCATTTTTCCTCAGTGCTTCTGTGTTTTCTTGAGGTGGAAAAAATATTTTTAAATATGCCAACATTTCAAACTCATGTAAAATAAGCAATTCTATTAAACATTTAAAAGAGTGCCAATATAAAATTTATAGTAGCCTTACTGAAATTCCACCAGGGCTGCCCTCTAGGATATGCCCTGGGAACCAGATCAAAGGAACTTTTCCTATCTGCTGCCAACTTCTCTGTCACTGTGTCCCTTTATTTTTTTTTTATTTTTAAAAATATATTTCATTGATTTTTTACAGAGAGGAAGGGAGAAGGAGAGGGATAGAGAGTTAGAAACATTGATGAGAGAGAAACATTGATCAGCTGCCTCCTGCACACTCCCTACTGGGGTTGCGCTCGCAACCAAGGTACATGCCTTTGACCGGAATCGAACCCGGGATCCATCAGTCTACAGTCTGACGCTCTATCCACTGAGCCAAACCAGCCTCAGCTCCCTTTATTTTTTTTAAAAGTCAGGTTTATTGAGGTATAATTTAACATGCGGTGAAATCTACCATTTAAGTATACAGCCCATGAGTTTTGAAAAATGTAAACATTTGTGTAACTACCCACCTTAATCAAGAGAGAAGACATTTCCATCACTAGAAAATTCCCCTCATGCTTCTTTGAGATCAAACCCCTCCCCACACCCTGAGCCCTTGGCAACAACAAGCTTTTTGTCTATCCTTGTAGTATTCCATTTTCTTTAGAATCATATAAATGGGACCATTCAGCCTGGAACTTTTGACTTTAGCTGTGCATTTGAGAACTTTTCATGTTGTGCAGGAGTTAGTAGCTCATTCTTTATGCTGAGTAATATTACACTGTGTGCATTCCAAACGTCATTGGTAAATATGTGCCTATACTACAATGTGCACATCTACTCCCTGGTTGATGGACTTCTGGTATGATGGACAGACTCTAAGGTGGCCCTTAGGATCCTTACCTTCTGTGCATATGCCTTTGATTTCCCTCCTCTCTATAAGTGTGGGTGGGACTTGTTTTGAACCAATAGAATATGGCAAGAGTAATGCAATGCCACTCTCATGATTATGTTACTTATATAAAATAGTCTTCATAGACAACTCATTTTTAAGACACTCTTTGCTGGTTTGAGAAAGTGACCAGTCATACTGGGAGAATCTAGGAATGAAGAGCTAAGGGTGGCCTCTAGGAGTTGAAGACCACCTCCCACTAAGAGGCAGCAAAACAGCTGGGGGGGCTGCCGAAACCGGTTTGGCTCAGTGGATAGAGCGCCAGCCTATGGACTGAAAGGTCCCAGGTTCAATTCCGGTCAAGGGCATGTACATTGGTTGCGGGCACGTCCCCAGTAGGGGACATGCAAGAGGCAGCTGATCGATGTCTCTCTCTCATTGATGTTTCTAATTCTCTATCCCTCTCCCTTCCTCTCTGTAAAAAAATCAATAAAATATATATTAAAACAAACAAACAAACAAAAAACAGCTGGGGCTATGAGTCACACTGAAGCAAGGACATGAATTCTGCCAATAAGAGAAGTGGGCTGGGAAGCAAATTCTTCCGGGGTCATTCAACACTGTCAGTACAGCTTGGGAGAACCTAATTGCTAAGCTTTGACTCCTAATTCACCAAAATGATGAGATAATAAATGTGCATTTTTTTCAAGTCACTAAATTCATGTTAACTTGTTATACTTGTTGGACAGCAACAGAGAACTAATATAGGCTCGTGATTTTCAGTTTTTGGTGATTACAAATAAAGCTGCCATAAACATTCATGTACAAGAATGGGTAAATGTCTAAGAGTGTGATTGCTGAGTCATATGGTAAATTTATGTTTAACTCTTTAAGCAACTGCCAAATTGTTTCCCAAAGTGACTGTATCATTTTACATCCCGTATCAGCAATGTAGAGGAGTTGTAGTTGCTTCACATCCACATCAGCAATTGGAATTATCTGGTAATGAAACTTTTAGCTATTTTTAAAAAAATATATTTTATTGATTTTTTACAGAGATGAAGGGAGAGGGATAGAGAGTTAGAAACATCGATGACAAAGAGACATCAATCAGCCGCCTCCTGCACGCCCCCTACTGGGGATGTGCCTGCAAACAAGATACATGCCCTTGACCGGAATCAAACCTGGGACCTTTCAGTCTGCAGGCTGACGCTCTATCCACTGAGCCAAACCGGTTTTGGCACTTTTAGCTATTTTAATAGGTGTGTAATGGTATTAATATGCACTTTTTTAATGACTAGTGATGTTCAGTATTTTTTTATGTGCTTATTTTCTCCACCCATGATCTCTTCTTTGAGGTAGCCAAATCATTTACTCATGAAAAACATGTTTGTTTTGTCATTATTGAGTTGTGATACTTTTTAACGTATAATGGATATAATCCTTTAACACACACACACACACACACACACACACACACACACACACACAAGTTCTATTTTTGACTTTTTATCTTGTTCTATTGGCCATGACCGCCATATTTATACTAAATGACTCTGGCTAGAGCTGACTGGACTACACCCGATCTGGGCTGGACCAATCATACCCTCTTTCCAAGGCATCTGGACTTGAGTTTCAATGGAATCAGCTTAGTCTGTGCTGATTTCTAGAAGGGAGAACGTGACAGTTTAGGAGCAGGCTAGCATTTTTGAACAACCAAGTTCAGCAATTGGGAACATGAGAGAAAATACTCTGGTCTGAAGAGAAAGACAGAGGAGATTATTGATGTTCACAATTCTTTCCTTTGGGTTTTATGATTTACTCCTACATTTCTCTCCTCCCATATGTTTTCTTTCTTGCTTAAGATACTTTGAGTCAATTTTTGTAGTTGGAACCAAAACTGCCTTGGGTAAGATATGCACCAATTCCTTGTACATTCTGTTCCTGTGACTCAGAATGCCATAGTCTAACTGGTTTGGGACTTAATTTTTGTAGACATCTAAGCATCTCCTGGTTGGATTCAATTTGTTCTGACCCTCTTCTCAGAAGAGGCAATATCTATAATAATAATAGAGTAATATGTAAATTGTCCAGGACACTGTCACAGTAATGACCAAATAGCAGGCTGTGTGGGGCAAGAGTGTTGGCGGGAGGCGGGGGGGCAGTTGGGGGTGACCAGGCCAGCAGAGGGGGGGGTAAATTGGGGGTGACCAAGCTGGCAGGGGGACAATTGGGGGCAACCAGGCCAGTGGGGGGGGCAGTTAGGGGCAACCAGGCCAGCAGTGGGGGAGGGGGAATTTGGAGGCAGCCAGGCTGGGATTTGGCCTAAACTGGCAGTCAGACATCCCTGGAGGGGTCCCAGATTGGAGAGGGTACAGGCTGGGCTCAGGAGACACCCACCTCCACGCACAGATTTCATGTACCGGGCCTCTAGTTTTACTATAATACCTGTTGCTTACCCCTTCCACCACATGTACTATACACTATTATAGTACTTAAGCTAGATTCTGAGCTCCGGGATTTTGTACTTTAGTATTTTGCATCCCCTGGGAAGAGTATTGGACCCAGGCTTAAATGCTGACAAATGTTTGGAATGAATAAATTAATCCAGTGAATGAATTCAAACACTTTGCTTTTAAACCACCTCACCTTGGGGAGCAAGGGTAAGTGAGGTAACACATCCAAGGCTTGTCTCTGTCATTTACAGGAATGGTTCTCAAATGTGGTTGTATCACATGGGTGAGATTTTAGAAAATTTGGATCCGTAGGCTGTTTCCTACACCAGTTAAATCACAGTCTCTGGGGAACAGAGCAGAATTAGATTTAAAGAAATCAGCTGGTATGGGGAGGCTCAAGCAATTAAACCATATAACTAGTACCGATGGCTAGGGCACACTTCCATAAATGCTGAAGTAATTGGTCTGGAGCATAGTGGGATGGCAGTGTTTTCTAAAAAGCTCCCCAGGTGATTCTAATATGCAGCCAAGTTTGAGAACCTACAGCCCCTAGCAGTGGCTTAATTCTCTGGCTCACAGAACAATTCTTTTTTTTTTTTTTAAATATTTTTATTGATTTCAGAGAGGGAGGGAGAGGGGGAGAGAGAGATAGAAACATCAATGATGAGAAAGAATCATTGATCTGCTGCCTCCTGCATGCCCCCTACTGGGGATTGAGCCTGCAACCTGGGCATGTGTCTTGACCTATAATCAAACCTTGACCTCCTGGTTCATAAGTCGATGCTCCATGGTTGAGCCACACCAGTTGGGCTCACAGGACAATTTTTAGGAACAAAATCCCTGGGAATAACAGGCTGCATGAAAGCAGGTGGGGGAATCTGCCATTCAGATCATATGACCTCATTTTGCAGGCCTTGGAAGTTGGTACTAATTACCTTTGTCTGATGTGAAAATAGCAGTTATCCACCTGCCCCATTTTTTCCCCCTCATAAACTGTACCATAACCTGTGCTACACTTCTCAGGGCTCCGTAGGCTGGTAAACTGGAAGTAGGCGGTAAGTGCTAAGGAATGGCAACCAGGAAGTTGCTGACAGAAGCAGCCCCGACCTACCTCGTCGCACTGTCCTTGGTGCTGACTCTGGCGAGGAAAGCAGGGAATCTACTTCCTGTGGCTCCCTCTGTTTTGACTTTGGGAATTAATGGTGTTTCTTTGCTTAACTTACAGCAATTAATGGTGTTTATACCGGCAGGGGAAAATTAATGCCGTTGCATTGTTATGAAACACAAAGCCAGGAGAGCAAACGTTTTGGTTAGTAATCAAGAACTTAACTTCTGGCGAGTTTTATGCATGGCTGCTTCCCAAGGCTGCACAGTGGGTTATGGGCTGACAGAAAGGAACCAAAAATTATGACCATTTTACTGAGGCATGGCAAAGCTGCCAACCAGGCAGTATGTAACAGTGAAGCTAACCTTTAGGGGGATTTCTTTGTTCTGAGCATTCAGTTTGGACTCCTCTTTGTAATTTGCTTCTTGGGCATGTTAGAATCAGTTTCTTTGTACCTAAAGCGACTCTTACAACTCAACGGCTATGGTTTTACTAGTTGGTCTCTCTCTACTGCTTGGTCTTTCTGTACCTCACCCTGATCTGTCTGAGTGTCCAAAGCCTTCATCCTTGTTGCTATTGAAATATCATAGCAGAATCCCTTAACAAGGTGGTTGTGTTTCAAATAATTAGAAGGCACCTTCCTTGCTCATTCCTTACTCTCCTTATTTTAACAGACCACCCACATGATAATCTCTCTGAAGTGGAGTTCTATCAGTAGCTTAACCAAACCAATGTCTGCATCACACTCATGGTCCATGCTGATTCGTGGCTGGCTGGGGACCCTGCTCTGCTTATCTGCTCCCTGACCCAGGGCAATGGAACAGCCATTATATGCAGTATTGCCAGTAGCTTTGGCAGAGAGAAAAATAATGCACAAAATTAGGGGCCAGCTCTGTCATCGCTTGTCGCTTTTTATTGGCTAAAGCATGTTGCAAGATCATGCCTACATTAAGGGAGCAAAGGCACATAATCCTATCTTTGCCCTGAAGGGGGGAATGGGGATATTTGGGGAACACACAGGAAATCCTGTTTTGATAATAAAAGTTCATCTAGAAACACTGAAAATTGCACATTAAAGGAGAAAGATACACATTTTTGAAAGCAGCACTTTAAAATGAGAGTCCAAGCATCTCCAAAGATGACCTCAGGGTTAATGAGGTGAGTGTGCATGTGACCTTGAGCACGGAGACCTAAGTATTTAGGGTTCACATTAGGAGTTTGTCCATATAATTAACACATTTAGAACCGAAGAACAATACCCCTGGGTGCCCTGAAAAAAGGCAACTTTGAAACCCTCACATGATAGGTGAAGTAACTGGGACCCAGAGATTGGAGGTTTGCCCCTCACCCCCAGAATCTCACACTGAGGGGCAGAACCGAAAATAGGATCCAGTTCTGAATCTGCTGTTTGTTCTATACTATACTGGTGGCCCAGTGCACGAAATTCATGCACATTAAAAGGGGGACCCAGAGTCAAGTTCCGCCCACCCACATGCACCTCAAAATCATGTGAGACCCAGACCCAGCCACCCCCCCGCATTGGGCTAGATCCAGACCTGGCCAGTTCCACTCTTATCAAGCCCCACCAGGCAGGAGGCTTACCCTCGGGTCCCCTGGCCTGGTGCCAGGAAGGGAGGCATAGCCTGAAGTCCCCCAGATGGGGCAGGGAGGATGCCTTGAGGTCCCCCATCAAACCCTGCTAAGCGGGGGGAGGGGGGTGGTGCAGCCTCAGGTCCCCCATCAAGCCCCACTGGGCAAGGGCACAGTCTGAATTCCCCTGACCCAGCACTAGGAGTGTCCCTTGAGGTCCCCCATCAAGCCCTGCATGTGTGGAGCACAGCCTGAGATCCCCTGTCAAGCTTCACTAGGCAGGGGGGTGCAGCCTCAGGTCCCCTGGCCTGATGCTGGGATGTGGGGTGCAGCCTGAAAATCCCCTGTCAAGCCCCACCTGGTGGGGAGCATGGCCTGAGGTCCCCTTGCCTGGCGCTGGGTGGAGGGAGCAGACTGAGGTCCCCTAGCCCAGCATTATGACAGGAAGTGCACCTTGAGGTCTCCCATAAAGCCCTACCAGGTGGGGGGGCATGGCCTCAGGTACCCTGGCCTGGGGTCCCCCAGCCTGGTGCCACGGCAGGGGGTAAGGCCTGAAGTCCCTGTCAAGCCCTGCTGGGTGGGGGGGGGCATGGCCTGAGGTCTCCTGGCCTGGTGCTGGGGTGGGGGGAGCAACCTGAGGTCCCCTAGCCCAGCACCAGGAAGGGAAGTGCATCTTGAGGTCCCTTGTCAAGCCCTGCCAGGTGGGGGACACAGCCTAAGGTCCCCTGTCAAGCCCCATGGGGGTAGCGGAGGGCATAGCCTCAGGTCCCTGCTGATTGCCCATTGAGGCTCCTTATGGGAACTTGGCCTCAGCTGTGGGTGCAGCCATCTTTGTGATGGAGTGAAGGTCAATTAACATATCCACTCTTTATTATATAGGACAGCATTTTTTCTTAATTTATTGATTCTAAGGAAAGGTTGAAAAAAAATAGGTTCTCTTAATTTCCAACTAAACAGCTGTGGGCTCAGAATATGCGAGCTTTGAACAGATTTGCCTGCAGCTGTTTTTTCTGACTCCGCTCTTCGGCTAAAGACACTATCCAATGTCTCATAACATTCAGGATTCATTGCTTACGACTCGGAAGTGTTAATTGGCGGTGCAGACTTGCTCCTCTGTTTTTGTGTGGTGGGCGAGTTGGGTTTGATCAACGCTCTATTCATGTATTATAAAATATGTCGGTTTAGAGTCCATGATCCAGTGGCTTCTGGGAATTATTTTCAGGGGAAATGCATTCACCCCAATCAGAAAGACAGGATTAGTCGGGCTTGACCTGCTAAATTGAATCAGACCCTTCTAAAGCATCAGATGTTCCACGCATTGATCTTTTTAATGAGAAATGGGTCTAGAAGATCTGTTCTAGTCCTCCGTAAAATCTCTTATGGATCCGAGCAGCGCTTCTCATCATTCAGATACGTATCAGGATCTGAGGATGGGTGAGGCTGGGACCCAGCAAATTAGCGTTTGATGGCCCGGCCAGGTGCCCACGTCTAATTTGCTCACTTGCTGACCCCCTTTCTTCCCTAAAGCCACAGGTTCAAAAAGACCAGACACGAGTGAATGCTTTGGTCTTATTCTTCCCTTTCTAAAAGGTAATCTAACAGGAGCTGGTTGGAAAATTTTCATAAAGTAGGCAGTCTCCCCCGCTGGGAGAACAAAGCACCTGGCCTCTCTGCTTTCCTGTCACATCCGCAGCGCCTGTCCTGAAATTCAGCTTCGGGGCCTAACAACTGGAGTTGACTAGTTAAGTAGGTTTTCAAGTCACACAGCTGTTTCCCTTGTCTCCAAAATAAAACTCACCCAGCTGGAAGGTGGGAGTTTCCTACTGTGACCCAAGAAAACCAAGGCCTGGAGTGAAAGGGGGAGGCAGGGGTCAGATCCCTCGGAATCCACCTGCTCCTGTTCTACTAACATGCTGTGGGTGGTGCTGCCCATAGAAAAAAGCTCTGGCAGAGACAGGTTTGGCTCAGTGGATAGAGCATCATCGGCTTGTGAACTGAAAGGTCCCAGGTTCGATTCCGGTTGGGGGCATGTACCTTGCTTGCGGGCACATCTCCACTGTGGGGCGTGCAGGAGGCGGCTGATCGATGTCTCTCTCTCATTAATGTTTCTGATTTTCTATCTCTCTCCCTTTCTCTCTAAAAAAATCAATAAAATATATTTTTTAAAAAAGAAAAAAACAAACAGAAAACAGGTTTGCATGGTTCGGAATAGGGAGGCTTACTTCTTACTTTGCTCGGCAAGATGAGTGGGAGTAGAGGGGCAGGATATGATGGGCTCCTTGAATGTTAGAGCCGGAAGCGGTCCTACGAACGGAGTCTAACCATTTGAGAGATGATGGAGCTGAGATCTACAGGTGGCCATGTTTGGCCCATGTACACACAAGTAGTTGGAATCTAGTTATCCCTACTCTACAGAGAGTTCTTTGTCTTATAACTCCTAAGGCAGTCTGGGGCAGATGCATATGATCTAGACCAGTCATTCTCAACCTTTTTTAATGCTGTGACCTTTTAATACAGCTCCTCACGTTGTGGTGACCCCCAATCTTAACATTATTTTTGTTGCTACTTCATAACTGTCATTTTGCGACTGTTAATGAATCATAATGTAAATATCTGTTTTCCGATGGTCTTAGGCGACCTTGCTAGCAGTTTTCAACCTGTGGGTCACGACCCACAAGTTGAGAACCGCTGCTGTAGAGCCTAAAATTACAGTTATGAAGTAGCAACAAAAATAATTCTAGACTCTGGTGTTCAAAATCCTGCAATATCATTGGGGAAACAGTATAATAATGTACACAATTTATGATAAACCAGAGGCCTGGGCATCTGGGGTCCTGCAGGGACCCTTTCAGAGTAACTATTTTTTAGGAAGTTTCCAGGTGGGGAAGTAGATCATTTTTGCCTTCTGCTCTGCTGTGCTCAGTTGGGCCTCAGTTCTGCAGCCTTCTTCTCTCCTAAACTTGAAGAACTTCCATTTCAGTACAGTTTTACCCCCAAATCACCTATTCAAACCAGAAGAAATCCATAAACAAACAAATAAAAAACCCAATAGCCAGACAGCCAAAATCTAACTATTTCCACCTAGAGTTACCAAGCTATCTTTTTATTTGTTAGTGCATTTATTCTTTATCACATATTCGAGGTGCTGATGTGTGCGATGCACACGTAAATAAACCAACACCTCCCTTCCCTAATCGCAGAGCCCGTGTATAGCCCAGTGAATACCCAAAGGAGAATCCACACCTCAACTTCTTTTTTTTTCTTTTTTAAAAAATATATTTTATTGATTTTTTCACAGAGAGGAAGGACAAGGGATAGGGAGTTAGAAACATCAATGAGAGGGAGACATCGATCAGCTGCCTTTTGTACGCCCCCTACTGGGGATGTGCCCGCAACCAAGGTACATGCCCTTGACTGGAATTGAACCTGGGACCTTTCAGCCCGAAGACCCGAAGCTCTATCCACTGAGCCAAACCAGTTTTAGCAACACACCTCAACTTCTTGAACAGAGTCCCTCTGATTCAGGGGCAGGGGTAGATGAGTTGTAGGAAGCACATTTGAAATATTGTGTATGACACTCAACTGTTATGGCTAAAAGTTCTTACCGCTGGAGGAGGGCCTTTGAATCCACTTTAATAAATGGATAAAATACTTGCAACTAGTTCATCTAGGTCTAGTGTATGTTAGAAGAATGAAAATCCTAGGACCTTGACAAGCCACCTCACTTTTCTGAGTATGGGTTTAGTACCTTTTTAAAAAATGCTTTTAGTGATTTTTATAAAGAGAGAGGAAGGAAAGGGCTAGAGAGAGAGAAACATGAATGAGAGAGAAAAAACATCATTGATGAGAGAAAAACATCATTGATCAGCTACCTCCTGCATGCCTCCCTCCCCCGCCCTTACCTCCACCCCACAGTGGACCGAGCACACAACCTGGGCATGTGCCCTGACCAAGCTTTGAACTGGTAACCTCTTGGTTCCTGGATCAACATTCGACAACTGAACTACACCGGCTGGCTGGGTTTAGTGCCTTTGAACGGAAGTGGCAGGGTTGGAGTGTGTGGGGCTGTTGTCAGTGGCAAAGCTTTGTGAGAGGGAGAGAAGAGTGACATCAGTCCCCGGCCATGGCCAAGGTCACACCTGTGCATATCTGGGTTTGCACATCAAGCAAAAGGCAGATGGCCCCGAGGTCTGTCCAGGTATGCGCAGAGCTGCCTACAAATCTGGTTACAAAGAGAAATCTCTGGGCTCTCGAGGATGGCTCCTATAGCATTGGTTCCTCAGGCTCCATTCTGGGGAACGTCAGCGAACCAGCTATTACTCAGGTAAATAGTTCTCATCATCTGCCTGATGTGTGTGTGTGAGGGGGGTCCGGTCACAGACATTTCCCTGGGCTGTGAGGGCCTCGGCTGTCTGGAGGCAAGTCAAGCTCTGTTACAAGCTTGGAAACGGAAGAGGATTTGCTAAGAGAAAGACATGATTGGCACCTCTGGAAAAGGGATCATCAGCTATCACTCTGGCCTCTGATTCGGCCCTGGGAGCAACACCTCCGTGCTCTGCCCACAGTGGGATCCATGACCCCATGGATCTGATCCATGACCCCATGGATCTGATCCATGACCCCATGGATCTGCTCATGATCCCCTGGATCTGTACCAGACATTCCCCAAGGTTCTAGGATTTTCATTCTTCTTGTGAGGGCCTGGAGGTGGCCCACTTCCTGTAGCTCCTCAAATCCCAGCCTGCCGCAGCGGCCTGTGCTGGCTCTGTGCTGGGGAGGGGGCAAGGCTTCTCGCCATGTTCTTGGCCCGGCATTTATCTGGTAGTGACACCAGGGAGAGGCGTGGCCGAGCCACTTTCCACCTGGAACCCGGTCTGAGGCTCTGGAAGAGAGGACGCGTGCTGCTCTTTCTGCACCGGAAAGCGGGGAAGTTGACATCAGGACGTATATGCAGTGGTACCTCGAGATGCGAGTTTAATTCGTTCCGTAACCTTGAGGCGTGGGAAACTATGAAATGCTCGAGTCATGTGCAGCCGGCAGATCTGCGCGATGACTCCTATCTCAACTGTTGCTCGTATTTCAAAGCAAAAATCGCTCGCTCGATGGCTCGTATCTCAAAAATCTCGTATGTTAGGGCACTCGTATCTCGAGGTACCACTGTATGGGCTTCACCTGGTGGGGCTTCCCTAGGCAAGAACGGTCCCGGCTGCAGGCCAGGGTGGTCCCTGCATCGGCTGAGTCCGGTGGAGGTTGGTTCTGGCTGCAGAGATCCCATCCGGCCTCTGCAGCGATTTCAGCAGTGTTGCTTACAAGTTATGCTTCCTAGGATATGGCATGCAGAAATTTCTAGCAGTCAGAGCTCTGGCTGCCGCCAGGCACCACCATCTGCCCGCCCCTCCTCTCCCCCATCCCCCTACCTCTGAGCCATTTTCTGTACACAGCTCTGCACTGCGCGGTGTGGTCCCAGGTGTGGGGACAAGAAGCAGGAAGACCTATGCATAGGCAATGGGACTCGACGCCACCCTTCTCCAACCCCCACAGCTGTCAGCCCAGCCTCAGCCCAGCCTCAGCCCAGCCTCAGCCCAGAACGAGGGCAAGTGAGAGGGTCTTCGGAGCAAAGCGATCAGACATTGGTTACTGTCAACACTGTTAGGTCCCATGTCCCATGTCTGACTGTGCTGTCCACCCTCATAGATACTCATTACAATTCAATACGTGTTTAGGACCAACGTGTCCCCAGGCCTGTGCTGGTGTGGTGCACAGAGCAGACTGCCTGACAACAGGAGCCTATATCCCATCACTTCCCTACTTTTACATAGAAAGGCCACATTCTGAGAGGGGTCTCTGTCCCAGAAGATGTTCATGACAGTTTCCTCACTGGGCAATCCAAGGTTGTCTACGATAGAGGCTCTTTCTTCTCTTGCCTATTTTTTATGGTTGATAATCCTCATCTGAGGATAATTTTCCATTGATTTTTAGAGCGATAGTGGAAGTGAGTGGGAGGGGTGGGGGGAGAGAGAGAGAGAGAGAAAGAGAGAAAGAGAGAAAGAGAGAAACATTGATATCCTGGGGCAGGGAATCGAGGTTGCAACCAAGGTAAGTGTCCTTGACTGGCCCTTCAGTCTGCTGACCTGAGCCAAACTGACTAGGACTCTGTCGCATAATTTTTTCTGCTCAACCAGTTTCTGTGATTTCTTTTCATTGTTGTTTACTGCCCTAGTGGAATTCTGACCGCAAAGTTTGCCTTCATTCTTAGTATTTATATCCCAGTTCATGTCAGATCAGTGTTTTCACTGTTATTCCTAAAGTTTTACTTAGGTAATTATTTCAAATATTAAAGGTGTCCATAGAATGGAAACATGTGCTATCAGATCTGAATGTTTACCATATTTGATCTTTTTCTTTCTCAGAAGAGATTAAACATTACAGACTTGATGCTCTCTGTGTATCCACCTAAGTTTGGAACTACTGCTTGCCTTGACGACTGACATGGAATTTATAGAGGAATAGCAACGGACTGGTCCCCCCAAAGGGAGGCAAGAGGCCTTGTTTCCTAACCTGAAGGGTCTCAATCCATTACTCAGGGAATTTCTCCCTTGTTTGTTGTCCTCCATGGCTTTGCTTTGAGGGCAACAAAGAGGAGGATTCCACTTCTTTAAGGAAACAACACATTTTTAATACAGAGGGCAAACTGGCCGTTGAAAGGTCAGTGCTTCACCTCTTTTAGTAAACAACCAGCTGATGTTTATTGAGCACTTACTATGTGCTAGTCACTGTTCCAGGAGTTGAACAGGCAACCTCTCATTTAATCTGAAAAGAACGGCCTTTTGAGTGAGGTATAGTGTTAACCCCATTTTACAGATGAAAAAACTAGGGCGTGTGGGTGTTACTTGCCCAAAGCCCCACATTTAGGAAGTTGTAGGCTGGGATTCAATTCAGACCATCTACCAATAGAAACTGTATATGAATTAGAGATTGCTGTGAGTCCCTGAATATCGGCATACAAATGATTCTCTACACAGTGGGGTGCTTTGATGGGCTCAGTGAAGGTCACCTGCCCATAACTTTCCTCCCTTCTTCAAGTGTCCTGATAGCACAAATTCCACTGTACTGGTTTCTCAGGGCTCCTATAACAAATGACCATAACCTTGGTATCTTAAAACAACACATTTTTAAAAAATATATATATTATATTGATTTTTTACAGAGAGGAAGGGAGAGGGATAGAGAGTTAGAAACATCCATGAGAAAGAAACATCGATCAGCCGCCTCCTGCACACCCCCTACTAGGGATGTGCCCACAACCAAGGTACGTGCCCTTGACCAGAATCGAACCATTCAGTCCTCTGACTGATGTTCTATATGCTGAGCCAAACCGGTTTTGGCAAAACAACACATTTTTTTTCTTTCCTAAGTCTGAAATCTAGATGTCGGCGGGGCCACGCTTCCTCTGAAGGCCTTCTGGATGGTCCTGGTGTTGACTTACGGCAGCATAAACTCAATCCCCGCCTCCACCCTCACATGACCTTCTCTGTGGCTTCTCTCTGCTTAAGGGGACGCCAGCCATTGGAGTGAGGGCCCACACTAAATGTACAATGATTTTATCTCACGTTCTTTAATTACTTCTGCAAAGACCCTACTTCCAGTTAATGTCACGGCACTGTGCACACACTACTTCAGATTTATCCCTTTGGTTTTAGAATCGCCTTTCCAGGCTTCTCCTTTAACAGTCAAGTTTTCCTCCGAGAGACTTTTTTTGGGGTGGGTGTGCTTGGGATTGTTTACTTGGGGACCACAGCCCACGGGGAGTCCTGGAAGAAGGCAGGGAAGGAAGATGAGACCCAGATTAGAGGGAAGGCATTGGACATGGATTCCAGTTACTGTGGTACCTCGAGATACGAGTGCCCTAACATATGAGATTTTTGAGATATGAGCCATTGAGCGAGAGATTTTTGCTTTGAAATACAAGCAACATTTCAGATAGGAGTCATCGTACGGATCGGCCGGCTGCACACGACCCACCAGTTTACCGAGACTCAAGCGTCTCATAGTTCCCACGCCTCAAGGTTACGAAACGAATTAAACTTGTATCTCGAGGTACCACTGTAATTTGTAGCTTAGATACAAGTTTCGCTGACTGTATTCTCCTGGGAAGCATTCACAGAAGGGGCTGGGAGAAACACTCAACCACTCGGTAAAAAAACTCCACCTCCCAGTTTGCTAACATGAGCTCTAATTGCACTGGGGCCTGCATAATTTTTTGAAATGGTATTTAGAGGTGCAGATTGTAAATTTCCCTTGCAACAATATAAACAATTTTTAATTGCGTGGAAAGCAAACTGCCATCGGCAAAGCGTTTTCACGATCTCTAAGTATAATGCCCCCTCATTTTACAGAACATGTAAATTGTCTCTCAGTTACTTTTAAACCTGAAAATGTCAAGTTGGCAGGATCCATCTGGCCTTCTTCCTGAATATATTTTTTTGCGGGGAGCATTTTAGGGAAAGCACGGCTGAACGACTAAGAAAGGATGGTACTGGCCCTAGCTGGATGGGCTCAGTGGATAGAATGTCGACCTGAGTACTACAGGGTCCCAGGTTTGATTCTGGTCAAGGGCACTTGCCCAAGTTGCGGGCTCTATCCCCAGAGGGGATTGTGCTGGAGGCAGCCAATCAATAAGTCTCTCTCATCATTGATGTTTCTCTCTCTCTCTCCTCCTCCCTTCCTCTCTGAAATTACCGTTATTTTCTGGCGTATAAGACGACTGGGCGTATAAGATAACCCCCAACTTTTCCAGTTAAAATATAGACTTTGGCATATACCCGCCCTATAAGATGTGATAAGAAGTTGTGATATATTCATACAAGGAACACCATACACACACACACACACACATACACAAGATGACGCCCAACTTTTGAGAAGATTTTCCTGCGTTAAAAAGTCGTCTTATACGTCGGAAAATAGAATAATAGAAAATATATTTTAAAAAAAGGATGGCACTGAACATGGAACTAAAACCATTTCCCGCTGAGAACTCGTGACCATAGGCCAGTTTTTCATGTTTCATTGCCTCCGTCTCTCCATGAGCCAGCTTGCCTCCCAGAGATCCTGTGAGCTTTACAGACACACATTTAGACAAAAGCAGGCAATCTCATTGCCACTAACATGTAGAGCACGGTGTGTGTGATTGTGTGCTTTCAAGTGGCTATGTGTGCATTGGTGGGAGGCGTTACCTTCTTTCTAAAATAAGCAGGGAGCTGAGACTGGTTTGGCTCAGTGAATAGAGCATCGGCCTGTGGACTGAAAGGTCCCAGGTTCGATTCTTGTCGGGGGCATGTACCTTGCTTGCGGGCACAACTCCAGTAGGGGGCGTGCAGGAGGCGGCTGATTGATGTCTCTCTCATCGATATTTCTGACTTTCTATCCCTCTCCCTTCCTCTCTGTAAAAAAATAAAATATATATTAAAAAATATATAAAAAATAAAATAAAATAAGCAGGAATTTGCCGGGCCTGTGTGCTCAGTGGTTGAGCACTGACCCATAAACCAGGAGGTCACCAGTTCGATTCCCAGACAAGAGCACATGCCTGGGTTGCAGGCTCGATCTCTGGTGGAGGCCTATGCAGGAGGCAGCTGATTGATGTCTCTCTCTTTCTCTTCCTTCCCCTCTCTCTAAAAATCAATAAAAAACACATGAACATGCATAGCTTTTAAAAGTGAATAAAATAAAAACAAGAGATTTTTAAATCTCTAAGAAGCAGGGGTTGTGTCCCACAATCATCTACATGCCCCCAGCCAATATGATATAAAAAGAACCCCCAGAACTAGCCCTGAAAAGTGTTTAATTGGAAAAAATACCGAACTAAAGTCTGCAGGTGTTATGAGCTCCTGGATTTTTAAATTGATGAAGATGATGCCCAGGACGATGATTGCATTATGCAACTTCGATTAGGACAGAAAGACTCCTGTGACCACATTCATTCATCCAGCCTTTACTTACTGTCCTACCCTCAAGATAAATGGAAAAATAAGTAAAATCCAATCGCTTCCCACCCTCTCCGCCAGCACTGGCCTGTTCCAAGACATCCTCTTTGCTGCATTTTTAATTTTTTTTTTTGCAGTTGCCTCCTAGCGTTGTCACTCTTTGTACCTTAACTCATCCTCCAGCCCATAATCTACATAGCAGTCTGAGTTAACCTTTTAAACTGATAGGTCACCTTTTAAACTGGTGCTCAGAGTCTTCAGTGACTTTTCACCTCACCCGGGACAAAAGCCAGCCGATGAAGAGGTCTCTAATACCATTCACAATCTGATCTCGGCTACCTTTCTCTGCCCTCTGTGCTCCAGTCCAGCCGTACGCACCTCCTTTCTAGTCTTTGCAAACACCCCGAACGGCCTCATCTCGGGGCCTGTGCACTTACCATCACCTCTGCCTACAATGCTCTCTTTTTATCCAACAGCCTCATATCTTGCTCCATCATTTTCTGAAGATCTCAGGCCTTCCCTCATGACCCTTGATAAAATAGCACTCTTCACAGCATCCTCATCCTCCTTACCCTGCATCATGCTTATCTATAGCAGTTATCCTCTCGGGACACAGTATGCGTTTATTTGTTTTACTGTCTGTCTCTCTCCACAAGAATGGATGCTTCATAAGGGAGAATCTAGGACTGTTTTACCACCTCTGTCGTCCCAGTGCCCAGAAAAGTGCCTGATGTGTAATGGGAATTTAGTAACTCCTTAGCTAATCGAGTCACCCCCATTTCTTTAGTCTCTACTAGAAAATAGTAGCAACACCTCTGCCTTGCTTTTCTTAGGGTTCTCAGGGGTTCTTATGCATCCCTAGAAGTAAAACTGCTGCCTGAATCATAAAGAACTATAGCCCAATGTGAGCTGTGTTCTGCCCTCTAATCTATGGGGTAAGGTGACTCTAATGTAAAACTTTGCCTTCAATTCAAGAGAGTAGGTGGCCTTCGCTGGGTAACGTTGGCATGCACTTTGTGGTATGAGCTATTTTAACATAGGAGAACTTGTGGGTTTGAAAATCACCTAAAAAAGTCATTATTTGACATTTAAATTGGTTTTAGCACATCATTTCTGTCATCAGTCCCAGCTTGAATGCTCCAAGTGGCTAGGGAGTCATTGAGCTCTTCTTTAAGGCAGTCTCCTCCGGAAATGGATATTTCAGCTCCTAGAACATTCTTGACATTCACCAGCCCTGTGGTCCAGAATCCAGGTGGAAATCTTCTCTTCTGACCTCCAGGGTTTCTCCGTCATCTTTTTTTTTGGGTTCAGTTTTGCTTAGGATTTACCACTTCCCCGACCCAGGACACGAGAAATCTGGGGATTGCTACTGTCTGCAGACACTGGGCCACTCTGACAAGAATGGCAATGAGCACTGAAGCTGTAATTCAGGGAAAACTTGTGCCAGCTGCTGCCCACCAGGGTTCCCATTAGCTTGTCATTTCTCTGTGCTACTGTATACTTTCCCTGACAGGGACATACCAGCCCTCAAACCTTTCCCTCAGGTCCCCATTGTGTCTCTCCTCAAATGTCCCCTGTTGTAACCACTTACTTTCTTGGTTACCTCTTTGCCCCGGTCCTCTCCCAGCCCTCCTCTGGTTGTCTTCAGGAGAAATTGTTGCTCACCTCCTGCCAACGTGGCCGAATCCCCTATTGATTTCTCCGGCTCTGCCTTCATGACCTTGAGCAAGTCATGTCCTCTCTGTGCCCAGCTCTTTTCTCATCTGAATTGTTTAATTTTAGATTCTGAGTGAGTCTTAGTTATAAAAATTAGGAGTAAAAAAATACTTAGACTCCATGTTGGTTAATAATGTTATGGAATAAATATTTATTGGGCACCCATCTGGGGCTGTACATGATCTTGATATCTAGATACCAATGAGGGTACAAAACAGTCCTGGACCTGCTTTCAAAGCAATTAGTTTTCATAGAGAAATAGGTAAGACACGTGTAAGACAGGAAATTCATTAATTAGGAATTCTACATGTGGCAAAGTGATAGAAGTCTTGGTTATCTCTATTGGAATCTTGAATTTGTATTGCTTATTTGTATCTAGAATTACTGGTAAAGAGCACAGACTTTAGAATCAAATCACCCGGTTCTGAAACTTAGTCACTTTTTCACTAGATAAGTTAAAAAATTGGGGTTGGGGGTGATGGAAGGTATGTTATTTACTGTCTCCATTTCTCATTTATTTGCAAATGGGTATTATAAGATTACTTTATAGTTTTGATGGGAGCATAAATGAGATAATGCATACAGAACCCTGGGCAGAGGGCCTGGTATATAGCTTGTGTTCATTAAATGGTTGCTCTTACTATTGTTGTTGGTGTCTTTAATTCGTACAATTTGTGTTGTATTTAATAATTGCTCTCTCTCTTTCTACTAGTGCTCCTAGCATTGCATGCAGTTTTTACTACCTCAATGCCTTGAAGTTCTAAGACACTTTCAGGATACAAGAAAGGTCAGTACTTGATTTATGATTTTGGAACATTTATGGTAAAGTTGGTGGAGCCATGAGCTAGGAAATGAAGGTCTGGGTCCACAAATCCCTTCTCTTTTTTGTTTTTTTGCTCAATTTCTCCATGTGCCTCCCAACACCTTCTCCACCAAAGCTGTCTGCCTACCATCTATGCAAAAAGATAATTTTGGTTCTTGAAAATGTCTGTAAGGAATTAAGATATTTCACTATTATTTACACTTAATGAATTTATTAAGTAGGGCTACTTGAACAATACCTCCATCAACAGTCTCTGATATTGAACACTCTAATTTTTAATCCCTGGCACCTGTCCTATGATTGGATAAATATTCAGGAACCCCTTGGTCTGAAGAGATGCTTTTAGGCAAACAGGACGTTGGGTATTCTCTCTCCTTTACAAAGTGAGAATATATTCTCTTCTTCATCAGGATGATGCCACGGTAGGCTGCTATACTTCCCAATATTTTAGACACAAGTAAGTCTGAGTAGCCATGACCAGCACAGCTAGAGAGTGAACAAGACCTGAGTAGGGGTGACTGGGGATTGAGAAAAAGAAAGAGACAGACACAGAGACATTAAGTAAAGCTGGGACCAGGTGGGGCACTGTTCTCAAATGGAGAGAAGGTGACCCAGAGCTAGTGCAGCTTATTTATTATATCCAGCATGATACCAGGAAGTTTTACTAGAGTTTAAGACAAAGGGAAATTATGATAAGTCATGCTTAAAGATTAAGTTGTATTCTTCATACTTGTGGCTTTTTGTAATTGTCAGGCCTGGCTGAGCCCAGGTAATTGTACCCACCCCTGGTGCCTAGCTGAACCTAGATAATGGCACCCACCACCTTGCACCTGAGCTAAAGGTTAGGACTGACAATATGCCTGCCTTTGGCAAGATATGTTTCCAGGGCATGGCTTTGCCAATGCCCCTGGATTCAGTGGACAATCTTTGCTCAGGTGCTCCCTACAAGTGAGAAAAATTTTTATTAGTAGTTCTCTTGCAAAAATAAATAGTATTTTAAAAATAAATTAAGCCAATATGCCAACCTCCCAAGATATGCAGAAGTAAAACCATAGAATCGTTACTAAATACTTGATATCTAAATTGTTATCTTCTTATACTAATAAACATTGGGATTTCTGTTTGTTGGTATGTAATAGAGCCCCATGGTAATCTTGACTGCTATAAGGGTATATATGTCTCTAATATTTGGGAATCCCTTTGATCCCTGTTGGAAAAAGCTGCCAGCATTTAGATAATTGCAGTGATGAAGGAATCAATAGAACCGGAAGTTAGCAAAGTATGATGCTGACGGCAGATGGTGTTGTCACATAGAGGTATAATTGCATTAAAAATCCCTTCAAAATAGTTTCTCAAGCTTTAGGTAACTTAGATGACATTTAGCATGCTCTGGAAATCACTTAAATGGGCACAGAAATAAAAGAATCACAAAAGAAAAGGTCACCATCTGAATTTGTCTTGAGTCTTACTGAGTTGAGACATCTGAGGCTCTTGTTAATACCGTGGCAACTATTTACAGCCCACAGAACAGAATAATGTGTCATTGTTGTATTTTTAGCTCATTTTGTGGGGAAGGTCTTCTGTCGCTGTCTAGAGAATATAATGGATTTAGTGCTCTAAAATATGAAGTCTGTGGGAAAAGAAAGAGTGTAAATTACCTTAAATTCAAAGACTGAAAAACTCACTGGAGCTTTTAGAGAAAGGTAGTTAATATAATGGAAAACTACAGGAAAATAGTCCTTTTTTCATGTTACAGTCGCTCTTACTGAATATGATGCAGTGAGAATTAAATGTAAAGTGCTTTCATAACATTGAGAAGCATTGCCAATATTAATGGGGACTCTTAAGATTTTTTTTTTTTAGTGAAGGGAGTATAGGATATATGAAAGACCTGAGAAATATACTCATAAAAATTTAGAGCTAGAACCTTTAATAAAAAAAGGTGCATTTATTAAATTTAACTTCTTGATTTATAGGTGAGACAGGCAAAATCCAAATATAAGCCAGAGCTATAACACTTATCTGGCTTCAAAGTTGTAAACGCTCTGCAATTACCCAAAATCTAAAATATTTCGTGGCCAAATATTTCTGTATTTCCCATTATTTTACTACAAACATGAGTATTAGGTAAGGCCAGCGTGTAAAAGCCTAGGCAGGTGGAACATGGTACGGATGAGGACATGGATTTGTGATCCAGTCCTGACTGTATTCCTTATTAACTTACATGAAGTTACTTAACTTGTCTGACCTTGTTTATTATTTTGGTCAAGGGAACAGTCATTACCAGGGTACATGTTCTCTGAAGTAAGGAAGGCAATGTTAATTGAGGTGACTATTTCCAGAATCCCTGGAATATAGGAAATAATAATTTCCTATAATTTTCAGGACCTTGGTGTTCATGCATTGTTGAAGAGCAAATGTCTTCTGAGTCCTCTTGAGAATCATTGAGAAGGATGAGTGACTTACACAGGATAAATTCACTTCAACATTTCTCTCTCTCTCAATTCTGCATTTCTTTTTGTATGATGCATATTAAGGAATTTAGGGCATCTCAACTTCATTTACCCAGACCCACTATTTGAAGCCATGTTTTGGTCAATCAATTGAATGGATAATTTAAACCACTCCCAGTGGCAATATGCCAGGTCATTGACTCTAGCATCTGATAACTGCACCAATATTGATGTAATTATACTAACTTTTAAATCAACTTTTCAGTCCTCTGCCTAGTGTCCATCTCTGTACATGTTCACCAGGTGTTTAAATTGTGAATATTCTATAATATTTTTCTAAGCCTTTCCTCCAGGGCCTGATTTTTGTTTTGCCCTGTGTCATTCTATCTCTATTTGAAGCTGTTATGGGGCATTTGGGTAGAGCATGATGAGAATTGCATATCTTTTGTAAGACAGATGCCACAACTTGAGTCATTTCAGGGTTTTCAAGCAAGAAAGAAAGTGCTGAAATGATAGGAAAAGTCTTCTGCCAGAGCAGTCCTAGTAGATATAGAGTGTGAGGGTGTAGTACGGTACTGGGGTTCTTGTTCTGGCATTTAGAAGGGTTCAGCAATCTGGGGAAAGGCTGTGAGTAACTTAAGTAAGAGTCCAGAGACAAAAGCTAATTTTGAAAGGCATTGGGGGTCAGAGGAGCCTTGCTAAAGAAACTAAGTTCTCATAGTCTCAGGACTCCTTGCTTTTTATTAACACAAATTGTCCTAAAGTGAGGTGGAGATGTACACTTCAAAGGATAGGGTTTTGTACAGAAGCTTTGTCAGATTGGGGAATAGCCTAAGGCTGTTCAGGTGTTTGGCCAACAAGAGGCAGTAACATGTAGATTAAGATGTCCTGAGCTGTCTGGCAGTAAACAATCATCCTTTTCAGGTTTGGGGAAATGCCTTTAGACATTCCTAGCAGGCAATAACATATGTGACTCAGCCCTTGTTGAGTCCCCAAGTTCCATCAACCTTTTGATGAAACTCTTGCAATTATGACATGCTGAAACTGGCTTCCGGCAGTGTGGGTCACTTATACCCTCCCATTTTCTACCATTTCAAGTCTCTACATTCCATTTTTTTTCTATCGTTACTTTAACTTCCCTAAAGAGAACTGATGAATTCATCTGACATATTTCAGCAGCCTGCAGGATAAAACAATGAGTCTGATTTTTCAGCTTTCTTTACCCTGCAGCTGTAAGAGGTAAGATACTATTTTAGTACAGCTGTAGAGAGTTCCTGATTATTTTTTATTTATTTTTTTAATGTATATTTTATTGATTTTTCACAGAGAGGAAGGGAGAGGGAGAGCTAGAAACATCGATGAGAGAGAGCCATTGATCAGCTGCCTCCTGCATGCCTCCCACTGGGGATGTGCCTGCAACCAAGGTACATGCCCTTGACCAGAATCGAACTTGGGACCCCTCAGTCCATAGACTGACGCTCTATCCACTGAGCCAAACCAGTTTCAGCCTGATGATTGTTATTATTATTATTATTTGGCCTGTGCTTTGAGCCAATAATTTAATATTTTATGCTTGTCATGCTATTTCTTTAAGTTGTCTAATACTATTAGGGGCATAACCCCAATTCTACATTCCTTACAGTCCTTGAATTTCTGAAGCTCTTCAATAAAAAAAAAAAAAAAGAAAGAAAGAAAAAAAAGAAGACACATGGTTCTCTCAAGCCTTGCCTTCAATGAGCACATCATTCCAAGTGACTGTAGGAGGTAATTTCTATTTCGGCACTGCATGCCAAGGGCTGTTAGATTTACAAATCAGAATTTCCCCGAGGCCCTATTTTCCCTTTTCCCCGAGGCCTTCTTGAGTTGTATCAATCAGGTTTCTTAATTGCAGGTATCGGAAATCAATAGAAGCTAACTTAAGTCCCAAAAGAATTAACTAAAATATACTGGGCAATCTAAAGAATCTCAGGAAGGTTCAGGGAATTAGGATTGGCTGCCATGGTTAGGAATAAGATAAAAATGGTATTATTGTTCTTGACATGCCACTTGCCCCACCACATAGAACACTGTGGCTAGAGCCACGGTCACTGCAGACTATGGAAGGTGGTTCCTGCCATCACCACTACCCAGCAGCATTCTGTGCCATGTCCGTCACCGGCTTCCCATCCAAATCTGACCTGGGTGCCTATGGTTGATTTAGCCCGGCTCCTCTGCCCAGGATCCGACTGTTGGAGCATTTTCACCTTTCAGAATGGAATATGTTGTCAAATATTTATTCACAAATATTGCGTATAGTGATATTTGGAAAGCACTTACACAGGGCCTGCGCATACAGGAAGCTCTTAAAAATGTGAAGTATATACTACATATTATACAGGAGGGACAGTTGTACCGGGAAAATTGGGTAACAGGCATGATGCCAAATGCTGTCTGTACAAAAGCTTTCAACGTAGCTGCCTTGTGTTTCGGGAGCTTCATGAAGATTGCCACCTTTGGTTCGTGAAGGCTCAGTGTGCTACTTTTTTTTTTTTTCTCAAAAATTTTTACTGATTTCAGAGAGGGAGAGGGAGAGACAGAACATCAATGAAGAGAGAACCACCAACCTGTGCTACAAATATGTGTCTGCTGCTTCCTATCGGTTTCTTCTTTAGGTTAGCAGAAGGATTTATGGGAGAAGTACATAGGGAGAGCATACACCACTTGCCCTCAGATTGCCTATAATTCAAAGAGCAGAGGAAGGCAGACACCAGCATTGACTGAGTATGCATGATACACTTCAGGAGCCTTAAACCCTCTCTTATTTACTCCGCTCAAGGGCTGCAATGGATAGCTGTTATCTCCATTTGATGAGAAATGGAGCCTGAGCCGAAACCGGTTTGGCTCAATGGATAGAGCGTCGGCCTGCTGACTGAAAGGTCCCGGGTTCGATTCCGGTCAAGGGCATGTATCCTGGTTGCGGGCACATCCCCAGTGGGCGGCATGCAGGAGGCAGCTGATCGATGTCTCTCTCTCATCGATGTTTTTAAGTCTCTATCCCTCTCCCTTCCTCTCTGTAAAAAATCAATAAAATATATTAGAAAGAAAGAAAGAAAGAAAGAAAGAAAGAAAGAAAGAAAGAAAGAAAGAAAGAAGGAAGGAAGGAAAGAAATAGAGCCTGAAAGGGTTTAACTTGCCCAGGGTCATGCAGGTAGAAGAGAGAAAAGTCCAGCTCAGACCAGGCCTGGGTCATGATTTGGGAAAGACAGAGAACTCTCAATATACAAAAGATCCAGGACAGAGGAAATAATGTGGATGGAAGAATCTGGCCCCAAATATTTTGAAGATTCTGACTTTAGCATTGGTGTGGAACATTCAAAGACAATACCACAAGAAAGATGGAGTTGATTTTCTTTAAATTGCCAAGACTAGAAGGAGTCCATGCTTGGAATATGGATGTCCCTCTTATCCCTGAAATTCCTAAAAGATGAAGAGAAGCTACTGGTATACCAGGGCTCAGGAAAAATGGCCAGCTGGGGGGTCTGGAGACTTCCACGTGTTAAATGAGCCAGCCATGAAATCATGCCCTTTCTAGTGCATACTTCCAGAGGTTTGTAGTTACTAACCATCCCACTGATTACTCCCAGATCCAATTTACCAGTGCGTTGGAGGGTCTGGCTCACTCAAGGCTCCAGGATTGGGTCCGCGTGTGACTGACATCCCAGGAGCTCACTGGGACGGGGCCCCCAAAAGCCAGGGACTGTCAGAGTACAGCAACCACCATTTCTTAAAGGAATACCGGTGCTCTGGTCAGAGGTAGCGAACTGCACTACATAGACTGGAGTGATTTGTGGGGTGAACATGGTGGGGTGTAGCGATGATGGTAGCAACGGTTACATATGTTGGTGGTCATGGCAGGAGCAAGGGTTGCATCTGGGAGGCAGTGTGATATGACTATAAAGCTCTTAATAAAATCTCTGGAGAAAATGTCCTAAAATAATGGCATCAGAGTGACTCAGCATTTATTTGACAGAAATGTCTCTTCTTTATGGATTTCAGCGCTGTAGGAAGGAGGCCACCCTTCTTTCTGGACAGTTATGAGTGAGAAAAAAAAATCCTGTTATCCATAATAAATCAAGCGAACAGCTTGAGAATTCTTGCTTTTTGCCAGCTAACGGGTATCTTCCAAACCATCTTTTGTATCTAAAAGGAGACCGTAAAACTCTTCATTTGATTATATTTCCCAATTTTAGTTTCATGGGTGTATACAGATATAATGCATGCACACATGCATATCTATTTTTGCTCACATGATAAGTTTACACTTTACACCCAGGTTCTGCATTCTCGGTCTAGGGTGCTATTGCATTTGCATTGTGATTTGTTTGTGAAACACCATGTCGTACTGGTATTTAGTGCAGTATGTGCCTTTTCTACATATACGTTATGTGTATTTTGTGCCTCTCTGACAGGTACATGGAATTCTAAAGAGAACATTCTTAGTCTCTGCTTTCCTCCATCCTGGGATGCTCACAACACAGTGTCACTGTCTGTTTTGGGCTTGGAAGGGAATTGGGGAGCACTGTGGTTTAGAAAGATCCTGGCTTAAGTCTTGGTTCTGCTGTTTACAGTACAAATTGTGTAACTTTGAGTAAGAAAGGCAAGCACTTGGCTTTTTCTGGGCCTTTCATATCAATGGATTTATAGAATACGTGGTCTTTTGTGTCTGGCTCTCAGTTAGCATAATGTTTTGAAGTCATCCATGTGGTAGCATGTTCAGCGTGTTGCTTCTCTTGGATGCTGATTGGCGTTACAATCTAGATTCTATTTATGTAACAAGGGAGTAGTAGTGAGAGGCAAGAAACGGTTTCGACGTCTCCAAATATGTCACCTGATAAACCCAATTCCACGGAGTTTCCCAGAGCAGCTTCCCGCAGGGAATTCACCAAGGTTGCTTCCTCTGCCCCTTTTGCGGGGCTCCGGGGAGGAGATGTTTACATCCCTGTCTCTGATGATTATGCCACTAAATGGTTGGAAAATTGCCCAAGGAGGAGGCGGCAACTCAGATTCCAGCAGGTTAATAACAGCCTTGACGTGCACATTAGTGAGGGGACGGTGATGCACCTGCCATTGAACTTGGGAGTTGGGGGAAAGGAGTGGATTCTCCTGGGGAGGCCAAGGGAGGGTGTGTGTAAGTGCCCCAGCGTGGGGTGGCCCTGGCAGGGGGCAGGTGTGCTTTCTGCCTGAATTTCTGGCTGTGAGATAAAAGCAGGGTTGGGTATTAGTTCGGCACGCAGGCTTGAGAGTCAGATGGGACTGGGTTGGCCATGTGATTGGTTTTGTGAAGCCTCCTAGAGCCTTTGTTTCCTCAGGTAGAGCGGAGTAGATTGTCCATAACTCACCAATGGTGAGAATTGAAGAAGATGAAGCAGGCAACCTCCTTAGTAGGGTTCAAGCACCCAGAAAATATTTAGTAGACATTAACTCAATTTTTAACTCCTTGGTACTAGAGGGTCAAGTCTAATCTAGTGTTGGTCTGGCTCTCTAAGTGTCCTTAAACCATAGTTATCTGAAATTAATAAAGTACTACATTTCTAAAATAACAGAAATATTTACAGGATGAGCAGTTTTACCTTAGAACGAATAAACTGGTTTTCTTTCTCTTTTCCCTTCCTTTTCCTTGCCCTTACTCAATGCCCCGCTTCCCTCCTTCTTTTTCTTCTTTCTTCATAATATAATTAAAGTCGTAATATAATTACTACTCCAATAGTTAATGCTTATGGTACTCACTTCATATTATAAAGCATTTTTTCATAATTTTACCATATTTGATTGCCATAACAGTTCTACAGAGAGCTATTATTATTATTATCCCCATTTTAGTCTTGGAGATAATGTGATCTGCCCACATTCATGCTACTCATGAATGGATCCCACCTGCATTGTTAGATAACGGGTTACTGTAGCAAATTACTACAAACCAGGTGGCTTAAAACCACAGACACTTATTCCCATATTTCTTAGAGGTGAGTGGTCTAAATTGAAGGTGTTGGCAGGGTTGAGTCCTCTTGGAAGTTTGGATGGAGAATCTGTTCTGTGTCTTTCTCCTGGTTTCTGGTGGTTGTGGCAATCCCTGGTGTCCTTGGCGTGTAGGCGCACCACTCCTGTGTCTTCCTCTGTCTTCCCATGGCCATCTTCCCTGTGTATGTGCTTCCATGCCTCTGTGTCTGACTCGTCCTCTCCTTTCTCTTGCAAAGACACCAGCCATTAGATGTAGGGTCCACCCTGATCCAGCATGGCCTCAACTCAAGTAATTATTTTTGCAAAGAACTTATTTCTAAACAAGGAGACATCCCAAGGTTCCAGGAAGACTTGAATTTGGGGGAACACTCTTTGATCCTCTACAGATCTGAAACACAATCTTCAGTATAACATGCAAGACAGGCATTTGGATATCATTAAAGTTTAATCAGGATGTTAGAGGATGAGAGTGGCGAGGAGAAGGTTCTGGGCAGAGTCACTGCCGGATAAAGAGTTGCTGTGTCCTGAACAGTTTTTGTTGAGTAGTTATGTCCTCAGGCCCAGCGGAGGCACTGACAGGAAAGGTACAGAGAGAACACCAGGTGTATTTCCAGAAATAGAGGCCATTACCTATTCACCAAAGAAGTAGAGAATAGCAGAGTCACCAAAAATTTGGGGAGCTTTCAATGACTTAGCTTATAAACCATTGAGAGATAACCCTCTTGGATATTTTTTGCTTGCTCAGGAGCTGGGTGGCATCAGGAGGGATGGAGGCACCCAGGAAAGCTGCAGAGAGAGGTGAGGGGGGCTGGGAGACCAGGTTGCCACCTAGAGACACTTATGGTACTCACTTCATATTATAAAGCGTTATTCATAATTTTACCAACTTTGATCATCATAGCAGTTCTGCAGAGAACTATTACTATTATCCCTGTACTTGGTCTTCTTGAATGAGGCAATTCACGTTCCCAGGCTGAGTTAGAACAGAGAGGGTGGCAGCTAGCTGACGGAATGAAGGGCACGTATAAAGGCCCCAACAGGCTGATTATGTAAAGGTAAAAATCCAGCCAAATGCCATCCAAAGAAGGACATTTGAACCCAATAGGCCAAGAATAATAACTGTAGCATTTTACAGCATTGCTTGGCAGTAAAACCTTAATGAAGGGGCTGAGTTCATGGAGGAGAAAATGGGGAGTAAGATTCCCATTCTGTTGCTGGACAGGAAACTCAGGGATGTGATGGATACAGGTGACTTTTTTGGAGGAACATGTCCTTGGCTGATGCCTTAAGCCTATGAAAATCTAGTGTTTGTCTGGCTCGCTAACCAATGATCCAGTGGATAATGAGGAATCTGAGTGGCAGGGACTATATATCTGTTGTAATCACTGTTAAGTCCCCAGTTTGGGGTGGCATCGGAATTGAGCAAGTTCTCAGAAAGGCTGCAAGCACAGGGGATAGAGGCAAAGGGAGGTTCCAGCCCAGCCCAGAGGCAGGGAGGAGCAGATCGGGTCAGTGTGCCGATGGGCTTCCACCACAGGTGGCTTGGACGATGCTCCTCATCCCGGCCTAGATCCTAGTCAGCTGCTTCATCCTCCAGGTGTGCTCTGGTTGGCAGAACCCCAGAGCTGCTTCGTTTGGCTTGTCCTTAGCATGTAGCTCTGCCTGCACTTGACACTCTATGATGCTAGCCTCTTTTTCCTATGTTCTCCATGTTGCCTTGGAATTAGACTATCCATTTCTTCCCAGCTGGCACTTTGTCTCCTTCCACTGTGTTCCAGCCATGCACACCAGGAGTCTTGAGCCCACTCACCTTGGGTACCACACCTGAGTGGCATCTTTACTTCAATATCCCTGTCCTGAGGCATGGGACCTAGGTAGACAGGAGTGGAAAATAATGGGATAGAAAGACAAGCCATATAACAGGGAGTTAGGCAAAGGAGCCTGTTCTTAAAGGAAGAGAAACAAGGTTTTGGGGGGTAAGGGTAGAATTAGTCTATAATTGAGCACCAGTATTAAGTGGGGATTCTGTCTACTATTCTCCTACATCCCATATATCCTATATAATAAAAGGCTAATATGCAAATTGTCCCTATGGGAGTTAGATGTACGCTGACCACCAGGGGGCAGTGTGGAACATGGTAGGCGTCTGTGATGCGGCACTGGGTGTTGGGGGAGGTGCTGTCAACCCCAATAGGCCCCAGTGAGAGCAGGACCGCAGAGGATGGTGGAACAGGTGAGTGGGTGGCACCAGGCCAAGGCAGGTGCCAAGGGAGGGCCTGGCTGGCAGCTGGTCGCTGCTAGGGACACGACCTGTTGGTGAATTTCGTGCACTGGGCCTCTAGTATTGAAATAATGAAGTATCAGCCATGCCTACGACGTAACCATGGAAAGCACAACAGGGTTTCAGGTGTGTACAAAATCTGAATCCTGCATTGCGGTTTGTTCATCCAAGATTTGTCTCTTCCAAACCTACCAGGTGTGATGTTAGACTTTACACGGATGGACAGAGGGAAGAGGATGAAGCATTGGCACTCCACAGAGCTCAGTGGATGATGGGGACTCAGGAACCGTGTGCCATTCACTAAACACAAGGGAAAAAATAACCGACATGGAGGGAGGGGCAGAGAGCTCGCTCCCAGCAGGGCGTCTACAGCTGAGTTTGAATCCAGCTGCCCTGTGGCTTCCATCGCTGGACGGTCCACAGGAAGGCGGGGCTGGGAGGCAGATGAATGGACTAGCGTTCTAGCTCAAAGCCTGGCCTCTCCTGGAGCAGGAGAACCACCCCCTGTGAGAGTGCCTGCTCGCTCTTCCAGGCAATAGCTCTTCAAACTCATCCAAACGATGGGTGGGAGCTGGCAGCCAATTGGCAATTCTGTGATTCACCCCACGGAGGGCTCCCCAGTCAATGTCCTGGCAAGAGCTCAGCAGGATATTTCCTGGCCCACTCCATCACTCCATTTGGATGCGGGAGGTCTTACAGACTCGGCTATGTCTGAAGGAGACTCCTTGCAGCCCAAAGCAAGCAGGGGAAGGGGCCTTTTGCAGGGTTTCAATCACCGAAAACACAAAACCAGAGGGGGAGGAGACTCATTAACCTGCGCAGTCTGTTCCCGGGGCCCAGCCGGGGTGTTGTCTTCTGTCCCTGTGACCATTCTCTGCTTGTTGCACCCCAAGAGGTCAGGCGTCACAGCTCTCTCTGTCTCCAGAGTCTCCACCTGCCCGTTCACTCTTCCTGTGGGCGTTTAACTCATTTCTACAGCCCACGCGGAATATCTCCTGTTTGCTCAGCACCGAGGTCTCAGGTTGTTCCTATTATTTGGCACCAGGCACCCAGGCCTTTTTCCTTCTGGCGCTATTGCTGGATATTTGGCAGGTCAGGAGAAATTGCTCCTACTAACAGCCTCATGTTCTACAACATGCACATACATGTTGGTATAGTATTTGCCTATGTGGCTTGTTCTTCTATTTTAATGAGCAACACCTATGAAGCCATTTAAAAAAAAGTTTTGAAATCAGGGAAATCTCAAGTCAAACCACAGACTCAGCATTTATTAGCTGTGTGACCTTGACCTTTTTGATTCTGCTTATTTCTGTAAGTAGGTGATTGACTACAAGGGATTCTTTGAAGGCTTTTTGGGGTGTGTTGGGACTGGCGTCAGAGACAGATTCTGTTTGGACGTGCAGGAAGGATTGGAGGCAGAGATGCTCAGTTGAGAGAGAAGAAAAATGAGTTGTCAAAGCCTTCCTTTCAGACTGCATGGATACATTACCTTCTTGCATAGCGATCCATCATTTCTCAGGAGTGATGTGTCCATTTTCTTCTCTTCATGTTCTAATCTGCAGATCTGGAGGCACTCAAGGATGAACACCGTCCCTTTGACAGGTACACCTACAGGAGAAAAGAGCACTTTCTCAATTTTCGCTCTTCTTGTCATTCACTTCATATCCTATGTATTCCAAGTCCATTGCAATTATGTTCATTTGCCTTAGTTAATTATCTTTTATTGTGATTAAAAAGAAAAACAGGTCTTTTATATTTACCTGCATTTGAAATATTTACAAGGATTTCATTTTTTTTTGATATCCCTGTCTTTGTAGTATAGGTCTGATAATGCATTCTCTAAATTTTTTATTTGTTTAAAAAAAGTTCATTCACGTTTGAACTTTTCACTGAGTTTGAAATTTTGTCAGCACTTTTAAGAAGTCACATCATTGTTTTATGGCTTGCATAGATTTTAACAAGAAGCCCGGTGTATTTATTATTATTATTATTTTTAACCCTTACTTGAGGATATTTTTCCATTGATTTATAGAGAGAGTAGAAGGGAGGGAATATTGATATAAAGGGCACATCTATTGCTTGCCTCCCGCACATGCCCCAACAGGTCTGTGTAACCTCCAACAGAGGTACATGTCTCTGACTGGGAGCTGAACCTACGACCCTTCAGTCCATGGGCTGACCCTCTAACCACTGAGGAAACTGGCCAGGGCTAATTCTTCTTCTTCTTTTTTTAAAAAAAACATATATATATATATATATATATTTTTATTTCAGAGAGGAAGGGAGAAGGAGAGAGAGAGAAACATCAATGATGAGAGAGAATCATTGATCGGCTGCCTCTTGCATGCCCCCTACTAGGGATTGGACCCACAACTCAGGCATGTGCCCAGACCAGGAATGGCACGGTAACCTCTTGGTTCCTGGGTAGATGCTCAACTGCTGAGCCACACCCAGCCAGGCCAGGACTAATTCCTATATTTATTTCCTTTGGCTGCTTTCAATAATTTTTTTATCTTTGGTTTTTAGTACTTTGAATATGATGCATTTTAAGTTTTGTTGTTATTAATCCAGCTTGTCCTCTGAGAGAATATAGAAAATAGCCACAATTTTTAAAAATATTTCTTCTTTATTTTCTTCTCTTGGAATTCCAATTATACACGTGTTTGGTATTGCCCCTCAGCACTAGATACTGTATTCTGTTTCCCCCCCACTCTGTTTTCTCTCTTTTTCTATTTGTAATTTATTCTCTTTTATTTAAGTTCACTGATTCTTTCCTTAGCTGTGTTAAGTCTGCTGATGACAAACGTTCTTAATACTGGTTACCATGTTTTTTATCCAATTATTTCCATTTTACTCTTTATTATGGTTTTCACATCTGTTAAAGTTTCTCACTTATTTGTGCATGTCATCCGTCTCTTCCATAAATATATTAATAGTTGATTATAGTTAATTATATTAGTTATTCTTCTAAATTCAACCTTTGCTAGGTCTAACCTCTGTGAATGACTCGATTTTATTTTCTCTGGAGAGTGGGCTGGCTGCACTGTGTGCGTGTGTGTGTGTGTGTGTGTGTGTGTATGTGTGTGTGTTGCATATCTTTTCTTGTTATTTCTGAGCAAATGCTAGATATTTTGTGTATAACAACAGAGACAGGAGTGAGACTCCGTATGCCTCTGGCAAGCCTCTTTCTGCTAGGCTGCTATGGGGGGATATTGACTAACCTTAGTAGTTGAGCTGGATTTGGACTCTTGTTGGTGTGTTTACCCTCAGTGAACCAATCCTTACTTTGAACTTAGGGTGGAACCTTTTCTTCCTAAAAGTTTTTTCTCAGTGCTCCTGAGTACCCCTCAACATCAGGCCTCCCAGGTTCTTTTTTCCTCATAGGAGATCTCTCTACAGTGGTACCTCGAGATACGAGTTTAATTCATTCCGTAACCTTGAGGTGTGGGAAACTATGAGTCGCCATAAACTGGTAGGTCGTGTGCAGCCGGCCAATCCGCGCGATGACTCCTATCTCAAATGTTGCTCGTATTTCAAAGCAAAAATTGCTCGCTCGACGGCTCGTATCTCAAAAATCTCGTATGTTAGGGCACTCGTATCTCGAGGTACCACTGCATTTGCTCCCGAGAGGAGACTGCTGTTGGTTGTTACTTGACACCAGCCTGGCAGTCCGGGGCCTTCATGGCTACACTAACCCAGCCTCTGCCTCAGTTAGGCCCTGTGTCCAGACCCCAGGAGCAGGAGACATAGGAGACCAATGGTCTGACCCCAGCGTGGTTTCTTCCCTGCCTCCCATTTTTCCTCCTCTTCTTTTCCTGCAGCCGCAAGGGGTCTCCAGCTGGGTGCTGGGGCCAGTGTGTCTGCTGCTCTTCCTTCATCAGCTTTTGTTTCTGAGGGGAAAGGGCTGAAAGGAGGACTTTTCTGCTCTTTCTGAGGCAATGGCTGCTCCCTTCCCCGAGGTTCACACTGCTGAGAATTTCTATGGTTACCTGCCTTGACTGCAATCGTTTCCATGACACCCCCCCCCCCAGTGGAGTGTCAGCAAAGCTCAAGAGTCCGTGACAATGGACTCTGTATTTGCAGCTCCCCCAAATCAGTGCGCCTGTACCTTCACACTATTCTATAGTTGGCATCTCGCAACTCATTAAAAAATTTAGCCCAATTCTTTGTATGCTGACCCCCTCTTCCTCTTAGGCTGTGCCACAGATCAACTGGTACTGACTCTCTTAGTAGTTAGGCTAATTGGTTGCCCGGTCAATCAAGCCCCCCGATGGGCTCCTGAAAACGTCTGATTGTAGAGATTCAATGGCTCCTTCTGTTGTTTATGGTGGGAATGATGTTCTTGCTAACTTCCTGTCTCCGAGTCTGAAGTCTCGGTTGTTGTTTTTGAGTGACATCTGCTCTGCATGAGGATTATGCTCTGTTTTACACACATTGGGCAATATTGGTTGGGATTGAGATCATTTTTCTGTGGCTTCACTACAATGTCTAGTTCATAACAAGACACTGAGCTATAATTACGCAGTGCATTCATGTGAAATCACTTGGTCAGATTATTCCTAAGCACATTTGATTGAGTAGAGTACTTTTCTAGGGTGAAATAAACCTCTTTCTGAGATGTCTAAAGAATTAGGTCATGATCCTATCTCTCTGCCACTTTGTAGCTCAGTGATCTTTAAACAAATACACTGGACCTTTTTGGTTCTCAACTTCTTCTCTACAACATGAGGATGCTGATTCTAGCGATTTCTGTGGTCCATTATCTGCTGTAAGGTCAATGATACTGCATTAATCTCCTTTTATACACACGATTGTAGTACAGATGATGATTATTCTCAGTTAACAAAGAAGCGATCCTAGAAGGAGCCAATATTATTTACTTTGCATTGAATCCTAAGTACAGCAGAGTGCTGAATTGTGGAGCCTGAGGTTGTTCTTGAAAGAGTGGGTTTACAGGAAGTATGTGGTATATTTTCAGCATATGGAATTCAAATGCAAACCTACATTCTTTCTGTCTCTTGCAGAAGGCCTAATTCGCTCACTCAAATATGCTGAATGTAAGTCTATGCGATTGAGTGTATAACTCAAATTATTTTTATAATCATGGTATGTGTGTGTGACAGGGAGAGGGAAAGGGAAGAAGGAGGAAGAGGAGGAGGGATGAGGGAGAGAGAGAGAGAGAGAGAGAGAGAGAGAGAGAGAGGATGTGGATTGGAGATATCTGAGAACTGAAGAGTTGGACTAAGATCTGATGTCTCTAAGCTTGAACACCACTGTCCTTTTACTGGGTCATGATCCCTATGTGGGAGTTGATATTCCCACTTTGAGTTGCCTTAAAGAATTGCAGCTCTTTGGCTCAAGAACTTTTTATAAGTTAAAGCACATGTTTTCTAAAGACATCTTTAATGTGGGGCAGAAAATTTAGCATAAAACCCAACTCTCCTGGTTTGAATCACATTTCAAAGGCCATAAACCTCAGATATATCGTCCCCTCTTTTACCCAATGGTTCCAAATAAGACAGGTCATCTCACTAGTTACATAGAAAGTATGTGTGGATATGAATGAATGTGTGTATGCATGAACCATGATACTAATTCTGACAGAGGAATCCATTCCCATCCTCCTCTTAACTTATCCAAAATTTATCTTCCCTTTAAGATATAATTTAAACCCAATTTAATTCCACTTCTGAAGTCCTGTGATACTTATATATTCCTCAAATGGTTTAAATTAATAAATTAGTAGAAATAAATTTAAGGAATTTTTCTACTTCTACGTTTTACATCCTCAGCCAATGGATGTTAGGACAGAAGAAGCACTCAGAAGACACATTTTTTTTTTTTAGTGCTTTCTTTGTTGAGATTTTAAACCTCTTGAAGATAAAAGCCATATTTACTTCATTTAAAAATATATATTGACTAATGACTGTGTTCCAAGCACTTTTTTAGGCACTGGGAAGTAAATGAAATAGGCAGATGCCCTGTCCTCAAAGACCCGATGACACAGGATAAACAAAAACACTCAAACAGTAATATATTCTAAGAAGAAAATTTAAACAAGGTGAAGAGTAAAGCCAGTGACGAGAGAGGGGTGGGTCTTATTTTATCCAAGGAAGTCTTCTCCGAATAAATGACATTTGAACAGAGAGCTGATGAAAATGAGGTTGCAAGCCAAGAATATCTCTGCAAGATAGTTCCCATGGTAATACTGCACAACTGCCATATAATATATGACAAAATACCGCAGTATATTGAATCCATGAATATTCACGGCTGGAAAGTTCGCGGTTATTGTGCTCTCTCTCTTCACTCTTGCTTAGGGACTTGAGATAATGTGTAGCAAAGAAACTCCCTTTTCCTGTTTCTAGAAACCAGAGACAATAGACATGGAGAAGTTGTGATTAATACAACTCCCAGTGAGCAAGCCTTCTTTTTCAGAAGGATGAGGTTCCAAGAGGTAAAACTTAGTTCCTGCTACACTGAATTCAAAAGGAAAGTAGTAGAATGAAAGAAAAGGGCACAGCGCTTGAATGTATGTGTTATATTGGGAGATGAAGTAAGAAGTCTTGCTTTGAATCCCCCAAACCCAGAAAACAGAAAGGTACAGAAACAGTGGATGCTAAGGTGAGACAGCTAATTAATTGATCAGGGAAATAAGGATTCAAATTTATGAGAGTTATTATAGGTTAAAGCATTTGAAGAAAACAGATCATAAAAGATCCAAGGCATAGCCCGACCTAGCTCTCCTTGACCCGTGGATTGTCAATGACTGGGTCGATTCCCTAGTTTAATTGCTAGCACAGTAATCCAAGCTCTTCTAGCTATGAATGCTTTGTGTTAACTATCATTTCACATATAGAAACAGAAAGTGACTTGTTTAATAGATAAGAGCATTAACGCTGGAGTCAGACAACCCGGGTGAGAAGTTGGGCTCTGCCCTTTCTGATTATGTGACTTCGGCACGTTACTCCATCCCTCTGTGCCTCACTGTCCCCATCTGAAATCGGATCAGAATAGCCTCATCTCCAAGGGTTGTAATGAAGATTAATTACAATAGCTAAAGCACTTAGATAATAATCGTATTATTTGTATTATCCCTTTTGGTTATGTCCCAGTTTAGAAGCTGGTAGCCTGGTACCTGAGTATGTATGGACCTTGCTATCCTTGTTAACTATCTTTTAAAAAAATATGTTTTTATTAGTTTTTAGAGAGAGAGGAAGGGGGAAGGGTAGAGACATAGAAACATGGATAACAGATAAACATCAGCTATCGCTGCCTCTTGCATGCTCCCTACTGGGGATTGAGCCCCAAACTCATCAAACCAGCGAGTGACCTCTTGGTTCATGGGATCAACGCTCAGCCACTGACCACACTGATGAGACAATAACATGTCAGGGCAAATGGAAAGTACCACGTGGTATTAACCAATGTGAAAAATTTTAAATGGGATTGACTTCAAATGGTTAATATAATGCCCAGAACAGAAGAGGGTGCCATAGTTATTCTCCAGAGCAGTGGTTCTCACACTCGGGGTGCATCAGACTTACGTGGAAGCCTTGTCAAAGCGAATTGCTGGGTGGGGCCTGGGAATCTGCATTTCTAACCAGTTCCCAGATGCTGCTGATATTACTGGTTCAGAGGTCACACTTTGAATAGCACTGCTCTAAAAAAATAAAATTCAGCTGTGTTAGTTGAGTTTAACATATCATATGGATAAAGGTTGTAAGAACTATTTCTAGGTAAGAGAGATTAGAGCTGGGTTTATATTTAGATATATAGACTGAGGGGTCATATTTGTACCCCAGTATGTTGACTATCAGGTGGCAGAATCTTATAGTAATTATAACCCCAAACTCGTGTTTCATAACCGGAAATTCCAGTTGATAGAACACACAGTCCATTTCAAGTGAGGTCTCCTGGACAATGCAAGTTATTGTTAAAGAAGTTTCGTGAACTCCGTGAGCAATAGTAAGTATGAGCAATAAAATCAAACTTAAATCGTGGCAAAGTGTTTGCACACACAAAACTATGCTGCGCACGGAGGGGATTTTAGAAAACTTGTAGGCTGGTCCTTATTATCTAGAAGCCCCCGATCTGGTGAAAGAAACAGGTTCCAAACATATGAGCAACGGCATCACTAAGAAGCAAAGCAGCTGAGACCGGTTTGGCTCAGTGGATAGAGCATCGGCTTGCGGACTGAAAGGTCCCAGGTTCGATTCCGGTCGGGGGCATGTACCTTGCATGCGGGCACATCTCCACTGTGGGGCGTGCAGGAGGCGGCTGATTGATGTCTCTCTCCCATCGATGTTTCTGACTTTCTTTCTCTCTCCCTTCCTCTCTGTAAAAAATCATTAAAATATATTAAAAATTTTTTAAGAAGCAAAGCATTAGGAGGGACCAACTGAGTGGTGCTGAGAATCCGTTTTAGGGAATACAGAGGGAAGCAGATATCGGGATTCCAGTGGCCAGACCTCATGGGGAAATTGATGTTAACGTTCACTCAGTACCATTCACCAGTAATGCCAAATAGAACCAAGAATGGAGGGGACTCGGCCCGCACCATTCTTGCAGCTTCACATTTCTTGCGTGGAATATTCCTAGAGACATGAAGCTGGCTAATGATGATGCTAATTGCTGCCACAATTTCCCAGCAGATTAATACCACACCAGGTTCTGGCATAACACACTGGTATTTGCTCCTGCTTGCAAAAGCTGTGTTTATGCAACCCGGGGCAGAGTCCAAATGGACTAAAAGGAGTTAATTAGTTCAATTTGCCAGTGCCTTGTCATCTGGGCTCTGGACTAGGGAGCAGATTAACCCAATGAATATGCATCTGTACACATATATGAAAGATTGTGGTTAGGTTTACCATTAATATAATTTTACGTTTTCATATGATCAAAGCTTTGATGAAATAAATTGTTAGCAACCAATAAAATACTTGTCAGGAGTCTTGCACTGGAAAGTGAGAGATAAAAACATCTATGCAGATATTAGTGGTTTGCCAGCCATTCCCGAAAGCCTATATATTTAAATATATATTTTATTGATTTTTTTCAGAGAGGAAGGAAGAGAGACAGAGATCTAGAAACATCAATGAGAGAGAGACATCGATCAGCTGCCTCCTGCACACCCCTTACTGGGGCTGTGCCCACAACCAAGATATGTGCCCTTGATCGGAATCGAACCTGGGATCCCTCAGTCCGTAGGCCAACGCTCTATCCACTGAGCCAAACCGATTTCGGCTGCGGGTATTTAAAACCATACAGATTCCAGACTCTCCTCCCCGGAGCCGTATTCTGAGTCTATAAAATGTGTCCTGGCAATTTCTATCTTTTAATTAGTTCACCTAGTGATTTGGCTTCATAGCTGTGTTGGGAAAATACTGCACAGAAGATGTGCACACAATATATGCGATGCTCTGAAAGGATTGGAATGACTCGTAGCCTCGGCTTTGTGTTCTAGAAACCCATCATCTGGTAAAAATGACATTTTCTTGAAGCAGTGCATCCTGGGGCACTCCTGGTTGCTACTGAGAGTCTGTATGGGGGTGGGGGAGAGAAAGGGACAATATCCTGGGACCAGATCCTTGAGCAGTACTGTATTTTCTGGCGTATAAGACGACTTTTTAACCCAGAAAAATCTTCTCAAAAGTCAGGGGTCATCTTATACACCGGGTATCATCTTATGGGGCGAGTATATCCCAAACTCTCTATTTTAACTGGAAAAGTTGGGGGTCGTCTTATACGCCGGAAAATATGGTAGGTGACCAATTCATTTCCTACGTATCCCAGTCAAAGGATGGTCAATTAGAGATTTTTACTGTTTTCTGCAGCGTGGCATAGGGCAAGAGTTACTAGGCTTAGAATCTTTGGATGGAAATTTTTTTTTTTGTACTCAGAGTGCCTGCGAGAGTGTCTGACACAGATGTATGTCCTGTCCTCTCTGGCCACACCTCTTATTGCCCCCCCAAACGCCCCCCCCACACACACACCAGGTATTTTGACTGAAGTGATAGCTGCCATCTGTACTTTCAAGTCAGGTCATCTGAGACCTGCTCTGAAATCTGTGGGTGGGGAAGCACCCTGAGGGCCCAGCGCCCCTGTTACCCAGGAGAAAGTGGGAACAGGGAAGCAAATGACAGTGGTAAAATGTGAATGTATCCAATGGGCTGGAAATGACCATGCAGCGCTGGAGCCAGTTCTTGTGGGGGAGGGAGCAATCATTAATTTGATAGATCGATAGGGCTGAGAGAAGTCTGCAGGGATATCTGCATCTCAGCGAGAGAGACCATTCGTTAGCATCCGGAGCTCTCTCCAGTGACAATTACCTGAGGCTGCATGTGGACTGCCTTGGCGCAGATATTTCCATCTGGACAAACAAGGCGAACCCATACTTTTGATGCTCTCACCACAGGAAATTAATTGCACAGTTAGGAATGCTTTCCATGTAGGTGACAATGCATTTTGCATCCCCAAGTGGTATCCTGACAGAATATGAGCATGCTCCAGTTCACCATTTGCAATCAGTAGACAGAGAGTGGCCTGACCCACGTCAAGGGAAGAAGTCACCAAAGAAGACAGAGCTCGGTGACATATGTGGCCCTCTAGGTGGCCATTGGGTCTCAACAAAGAGAGTTGCCTACACGTTTCATTGGTTGGTCATGGAAAGAGTTTGACATCCCCAGATAGATGAGGTATAATTTGAACATAGAGTTGAAACTAATCCTAGAGCCCATTTCTACCTTTCTGTATTTCAAAATGGAATATTTATGGATTTGGGGGCGCTAGGTAGAAAGGAGAAAAGTGAACATTGGGGAGATGATGGGTCTGTGTTTTCATTTTGCTTCTCTGTTCTCACAAGAATTTCTAATAAGAGATTTTGACTGCAAGTCACCATGTGATTGATTGTCTGCAGTACCGTGCTGTGGTGGCAATAGCTCTTTGAGCTCCCCTCCCCATTCTGAGGCAGGCCCTGTGTCATGCCTGCTTCCATGTGTCATGCCTGCTTGCCTCCTGCTGAAAGCACATAAATATAGAACTGTTAAATATGCAGTTAGCATATATCCCCAACCTGGAGAGATAGCCCTAATGTGATGAAATATATAACTCACTGCACTCTGGACTTGAATAAGTATAGAAATGGTGATTGCAATTTGATAGAATAACAGCCTAATATCTTCTTTTACTATAGATTGATTTGTGTGAAATACCTGGGTATTATAAAAGTTGACTGTTTCCCCCCAAAGGTAGAAATAATTAGCACCCTCTTCAGAGCACACGAATGCATTCCTATGTACTTATACAGTGCCAGAGAGTGTGAGGGAGACAGAGATAGACATCTGAAGATCTTTACCTTAGGCTAGGATTCTATTCTAGGGGAACCCTGGGACACAGTCAACTTTAGGCATGAATTATTTCTTTGTTTGTGTTCTATGCTTTCCTTATTCTATCTGAATGTCATCTAACTCTGTTTGATGGAACCTTTTGGCAAACTATCCATTTGGCTTTGATGTGCCTATCAAAATATCATAATTTTTCTTCCTGCTTAAAAATATCATTAGTTCAATGTACACATTCTTTTTCAGGTTTATTGAAATAATCTCTCTAAAATATTGCCTCCAGAATCTCATTTACCTATTATAAAATTCTCATGGTTTTCCATTCCTCCCAAATAGAACCCAAATATGCCACTCTGAAGCCAATTCAATTTCCTAGAATTTTGTTGCCAGTTTTCCTCAGGACACACACTTTGTTCTAATTAGCAGGCTTAATTACCATCCTCAGAAACCTTCACTTGCATTCTGGTCTCTGCATCTTTAGCTTTTATTGCTCTCCATCATTTAGAATATCTATCTCCTTCTAACCCAATTATCTAATACTAGAAGCCTGGTGCACAAAATTCGTGCATGGCGGGAGGGGGGCGGGTAATGTCCTTCAGCCCAACCTGTACCCTCTCCAATCTGGGACCCTTAAGGAATGTCTAACTGCCAGGTCAGTCAGACATCCCTCTCACAATCCAGGACTGCTGGCTCCCAACTGCTCGCCTGTCTTGACTTCCTGAATGCCTCTAACTGCTTCTGCCTGCCAGGCTGATCACCCCCTAATCACTCTCCTGCCAGCCTGATTGATGCCTAACTGCTCCCCTGCCAGCCTGTTTGCCCCCAGCTTCCCTCCTCTGCTAGCCTGTCCACCCCTAACTGCCCTCCCCTACAGGGTTGATCACCCCAACTGCCCTCCCTTGCAGGCCTGGTCCCTCCCATTTGCCCTCCCCTGCTGGCCTGATCACCCACAACTGTTGTCCCCTGCTGGCCATTTGTGGTAGCCATCTTGTGTCCACATGGAGGCAGTCATCTTGTGTGTGGGAGTGATGGTCAATCTGCATATTACTCTTTTATTAGATAGGTTAGAGGCCTGGTGCATAGGTGAGGGCCAGCTGGTTTGCCCTGAAGTGTGTCCCAGATCATGGTGGGGATTCCCTTGAGGTATGGGGTGGCCTGGGTGAGAGGTCTGTGGTGGTTTGCAGGCCAGCCATGGCCCCCAGCAGCCCAAGTGGAGGCCCTGGTATCTGGGATTTATTTATCTTCTACAATTGAAACTTTGTAGCCTGGAGCAGAGCTAAGCCTTCTGCTCCCTCTGTGGTGACAGCCATTTCTATTGGAATTTATTTATTTTCTATAATTGAAACTTTGTAGCCTTAAGCAGAGGCCTGGGTGTGTGGAAAGCTTGGCTTCCTCCATTGCTGAGGCAACCCAAGCCTCCCTCCTGCTCTCTCTATGGCCGTAGCCATCTTGGTTAGGTTAATTTGCATACTCTGCTCCTGACTGGCTGATGGGTGTGGCTTGTGGGTGTAGCAGAGGTACAGTCAATTTGAATATTACTTTTTTATTAGATAGGATATCATAACTTTTCAGGTTCCACATAGGTCTATATTCAGTGCTTTGTGGGAGATAGAACACACTTGTTCTAACAGGGTGTGAGGCTTAAGATAGAGGGAGCAAAAGGTCCAAAACTGTGTAGAGGTTTTAGAATTCTCATGGTGCTTGGGGAATAAAAATGGGAGTTCAAAACCCATCACAAATGGGGAGGTGGAGGAAATTATCAAGACTCTTACATGAATACTCAAGGCACGGTGCATGAAAATCGTGTACTTAGGGGTCCCTCAGCTTGGCCCTCTTTCAGTCCCAGAACCCTTGGGAGATGTCCGACTGGAGCAGGCCCAAGCCCTCAGTGCTGGCTGGGGGTGGGAGAAGCTCCCGCCACCACTGCTGCTCTCGGTAGCTGAGCCTGACTTCTGGCTGAGTGGTGCTCCCCCTGTGGGAGCTCACCGACTGACTACCAAGGGGAAGCTTCTGCATTGAACGTCTGCCCCCTGGTGGCCAGTGCATGCCATAGTTACCATTGTTCCACTGTTTGGTGGATTTGTATATAGTAGTACCTCGAGATATGAGTTTAATTTGTTCTATAACCTTGAGGCATGGGTAACTATGAGATGCTCCAGTCGGGGTAAACTGGTGGGTCGTGTGCAGCTGGCCAATCCGCGAGATTACTCCTATCTCAACTGTTGCTCGTATTTCAAAGCAAAAATCGCTCACTCCATGGCTCGTATCTCAAAAATCTCGTATGTTAGGGCACTCGTATCTCGAGGTACCACTGTATTAACCTTTTATTATATAGGATGTGCTGGAGTGGGAGCATTCGAGAAGTAGTCAGAACCTTATAAGGAGCAGCTCTGCCTCAGTTTAGCTGCATGCCAGATCAGACTGAGATGGTATGCACTCCGACTGCTGCCAGAAGAGAAAATGAGTTCTGTTTGGAAGAAGCAGACTTACCCACAGGTTTTATACATTTTCATATACAAACAGGATTCCATCAATGACTACCAGGCACATCAAAACCACTGTAAGAGAAGTCACCACAGAAACAGACCCACAACAGAAACCTAGCTATTGGAGTGATCAGATACTATCTGTAAAATAGCTGTAAGTAACATATTCAAGTAAAAAAGATGAAAAAAGCTAGACTTCACCCAATTTAATTTACTTAAAAAGAATCAAAATTAAAATACTAGAAGAGAACATTTTAGTAACTGGCATTAAGATTCCAACAGATTGGTTTAACAGAAGACGGGGGATAATGAAGAAGTTAGTAAATTGGAAAATAGGTCAGTAAAACATGCCCAGAGAGAGAAAAAAAAGGCATGGAAATGATAAACAAAAAAGTAAAAGAGACATATGGGCCTGGCGAAATATACCTAAAAGGAAATTTCAAAAAGGAAAGGAGAAAGAGAATTGTAAATAGCCACATTTGAAGAAGTGCAGTCTGAGAAAATCCACACCTAGATAAAAACATCAAGCCACATATTTCAGAATCTTCATGAGCCCTAAACAGGATACATTTTAAAAGTACCATTAGGCATACTGCATTTTAATTGCTAGTAACCAAAATGAAATATAAAATCCTAAAACATCTAGAGAGAAAAAAGCCACCGTAATTACAAGTTAACAATAACAAGATTGTCAGCTAAATTTTCAATATAAATGGAGACAACATAATTACACACTTAAAATAATTTTTAAAGTGCTGGGAAGAAAAATGACCAATAACCTAGAATTCTAGATTCCTTTAAAATATCATTTAAAATATAAAATAACGAGGACATCTTAGACAATTAAAATAAATTTGTGGCCAGCATCCTCATATTAAAAAAAAAAGAGTAAAAGTTGTTCTTCAGTTAAAAAGGAAAGGATGCCATATGGAAGCATTATATCATAAGATAGAATCAACAGTACTGGTAAGAGTAACTATGTCTGTAAAACTCCAATAATAATTCTTATGGGATGCAGTGTATATAGAATTAAAATGTAATACCAAACAAACAAGCAAACGAAACCCATAAGCTTGGAATGTGGCAAAGGGAATTAAAGTATTTTAAGGATCTTGCATTGTCTGTTTAGTTATAACCCAGGCAATGTGGCCCTTTTATCATTATTATTAAACTGGAGGCCCAGCGCATGAAATCTCGTGCGGTAGCCTGCTGTGCTCGCAGCCTCTCCCACCTGCCCTCATAGTGACCGGTCATTTGGTCATCATGTTTGTCACGGACACTGGCTTTTTATATATACAGATAACTTATTAAAAGTTGCTCTGAGTTAGAGTCTAAAAATTCAAGGAGGTATGTTTTAATCTTTTATATATATATTATTGATTTTTTACAGAGAGGAAGAGAGAGGGATAGAGAGTTAGAAGCATCGATGAGAGAGAAACATCGATCAGCCACCTCCTGCACGCCCCTACTGGGATGCAACCAAGGTACATGTCCTTGACCAGAATCGAACCTGGGACCTTTCAATCCACAGGCCGATGCTCTATCCACTGAGCCAAACCGGTTTTAGTGGTGTGTTTTAATCTTTAGTATAACCACTAAAAGAATAATTAGGAATGTTCAAGTAGAAATAGAGTAAAAATTATGATAAAGAAAACACTTGTTAACTTAAGAGAAAAAAGGAAGAATAGATGAGATAAATTAAAAAAGATAGATATATAATAGATTTAAACCCATTTGCACCAACCATTTCATTAAATGTAAACAAATCACTCTAAGAGAAAAATATCAAGCTGGATTTAATAAACAACATAAGCTGCGTAAAAGGCACACATTATACAAAAGAAACCCTCCCCTCCCCCCAAAAAATGCATAGTAAAAGGATAATAAAAAAAAGGTATATTAGGTAAATACCAACTAAATGAAAACTGATTATAGCTATATTTGTACTGGCGAAAGTAAACAAACTTTTTATTTATTAAAAGTATATTTATTGCCGAGACCAGTTTGGCTCAGTGGATAGAGCGTCGGCCTGCAGACTGAAAGGTCCCGGGTTCGATTCTGGTCGGGGGCATGTACCTTGCTTGTGGGCACATCTCCACTGTGGGGCGTGCAGGAGGCGGCTGATCGATGTCTCTCTCTCATCGATGTTTCTGACTTTCTATCCCTCTCCCTTCCTCTCTATGAAAATTCAATAAAATATATTTTTAAAAAAGTATATTTATTAATAAAAAACATAAGAATCCTAAATTTGTATGCACCTAATGACTCAAAATATAAAGCAAAAAATGAAACTCAAACTGTCAATTGTGAAGGTATGATAAAGACCTTTTAAACTATACGAATTCAGAACATTTATTTGCTCTAAGCCCTTGTTTTGGAAGAGAGTATGCAGGGAACCAAACAAGGACGTTATCTAAGCAAGAGGCTGGCCTGGGGTGTAGGAAGAATTGTCGAATGATGAGAGCGGTGAGCAGGCCTGGTGATCAGCCACTCAGATTAGAGCAGAAGGACACACCTCTGGAGAGACATCTGTCTGTCAACGTGGGAAGTGATACGCTGCATTGGTGAAATATCTGTCTTTAGATCTCTTATGCAATATAGTACCTCTGAAGACAGATAAGAGGTATATTGCATAAGAGATCTGTCTTGCCCGGTTGGCATGGCAGAGCATCAACCTCTGAACCAGGAGGTCACTATTCGATTCCCAGGCAGGGCACAGGCCCAGGTTGCGGGCTCGATCCCCAGTGTGGGGTGTGCAGGAGGCAGCAGATCAGTGATTCTCTCTCATCACTGACGTTTCTATCTCTCTCTCCCTTTCTGAAATCAATAAAACCTATATTTTAAAAATATGTCTTATCTGAAAGACGTGATAAGAAGAGGATAAAAAAGGTAACAAAGAACTGGCAGTTACCAAAGAAAACATCAAGAATGGCAATGTAATTTATTAATGTCTTATTTGACTCTGCAGTGAGTCAAAATTACTTATAATAATAGAAACATTTTTATAATCTTAGCCGAAAATGATATTTTCGTTATCAGGATAGAGCAAGAAGAGGTATATTGCGTAAGAGATCTAAATGGACATCTGTCTTAGTGAGGAAAATAAAATTAAAAATTCATAAGCACTAAATACAATGACATGAGTATTATTTAGCAATATAGAGGTAAGATAAGAAGGAAAAAACCTAAGGACTGTGTAGAGATTGCCTCTGAGGAACAGGATTGGGGACGAGTGGGTTAATTTAGGGGACAGTTGTTTTTCATGTATGCTTCACTATTATTTAAGTTAAACATTAAAATATTTTTAGGTGGGGAAAAAAGTAACATGCAAGTTAATAGAAAATCTGAGGAAACAAAGGATAAAATAAAAATTACCCTAATTGTATCACCCAGACTCTTCAATGCTTGGTATATTTCCTGAAGTAATTTATAAAACACAGCTTTTAAAAACAAAATTAAAATTATGTCACATTGCAATTTTTGTTATGAATCCTCACCCAAGGATATTTTCCCATTGATTTTTAGAGAGAGTAGAAGGGAGGGGGAGAGACAGAGAGAAACACCGATGTGAGAGAGACGGACCGATTGGTTGCCTCCCATACCCATCCTGACTAGGGCCAGGGATCAATCCTGCAACCCGGGTACATACCTTGACTGCAATCGAACCCAGGACCCTTCAGTCTTCGGGGCAACACTCTAGCCTCTGAGCCAAACCGGCGAGGGCCACATTGCAATTTTTAATATCTACAATTTTATTGGCCTTTTCCCTTTCTCTCTCATACATCAACAACTTCATCTTCTCTTCTGTACCTATTGAGATGTTAACTATTACTTGATGTTTGAATATTCAAAGTGTTTCTACATTCCGGAGTATTACAAAGGCTGTTTCAGTACATATCCTCTTACATAAACATTGCATACTCTTTTACATAATCTGAGCTTATATAAATACTGTAACAATAATTGTCTATTTCTCCCAAAGGTCCTGGTTATTTCCTGATGATGAATACTTAAAAATAGAACTACTTAAGTATATGAATCATTTCAAAGTTCTTGATGCAGATCATTGCAAAATTGCTTTATATGAAGGTTGAGAGAATAAGGGTACCAGCAGAGGACAAAGTTGAGTGGAACTGAGAATCTGTGATACACAGGACGGGTGGGCTGGAATGGGCAGGAAGGACCCTCTGCATGAGCTGTGGTGCCCACACCTTCAGGAGTGTGTGCTGGGCCACTGACCAGTGATACAACAGAGAAAGGAGGCATGAGGAAGGAGAAGACGCTTCCTCCAATTCCTGCTTTTTCACATCTCTTGGGAAGAATGGTCCCTCAGAAGTAAAGCAGCTTCCTCAAGATGCTAAGAAGGGGGGTGCAATCTGTGTGCAGGCGAACATCACTCCAGACCTGGGCGTCACCACATGGGTTCATTCCTGCCTGCAAAGGGGGTGTGTATGCACCTGGCACAGAGGCCCACAGGACGGGAGGGGGAAAGACAGGGATATTGGTTCAGTTCACCGTGGCCTTGCCCAAAGGTTGAGTGTGATGATTCTTAATACAACTCTTTATCAAAGCTTTGAATCTTTTTTTAAAAATATACTTTATTGATTTTTTACAGAGAAGAACAGAGAAGGATAGAAAGTCAGAAACATCGATGAGAGAGAGACATCGATCAGCTGCCTCCTGCACACCCCCCACTGGGGATATGCCCGCAACCAAGATACATGCCTTTGACCGGAATCGAACCTGGGACCTTTCAGTCCACAGGCCAACCCTCTATCCACTGAGACAAACCGGTTTCGGCTCAAAGCTTTGAATCTTAAAAAAATTCTATTAACTACAGGTAGGATGCAAATGGGACATTTTATAATAGAGCATAAGGGATGTTTCCCAAACAGTGGTCCATAGACCAGTGGCCTCAGAATTACCGAGTGACCTTTTGAAAATGAACGTATCTCAGATCCATTCCCAGAGATGCTGATGCCTTTGCATGGAGCAGGGCCGGAAATCTGCAGTTTTAATAAGCTCTCCAGGGCATTCATTTACTTACACAAACCCGTGTGAAGTCACAGCTCTTCATCATGGCGTGGAGTACACCAGAGTGCTATTTTACTTTACCTCAACCGATTCTGGAATACATATATTTGCACACACTTTGAATAATTATAAATTAAAATGTATGTCATGTTCAAAATGGAGCTATCAGCCATTAGGAAGTTTTTTGGGGACACCTATACACACACACACACACATACACACACATATGCATTTTGTAGGACAAACCAAGATTTCTGGACACAGTTAAAATTTGTATTCCTCTTGGTCCTAAAGAGAATAACTCATTTGATATAAATTCTTTCATATATTTTTCTTTAAGTTGTTGCTTCATGTTTCTTCTTTATTTTTTTCCCATGAGGACACTTACAAATTTATTTATTGTTGTTTTTTAAGAGCTCCTGAAATAATTAAGATTTATTTTCCATTTTCTAAGAGTTTGGAAATGGCAAAAAATAAAATTGTTTCTCCGAGAGGTCAATTCAGGAATTACAGAGCAGAGCTGAAATAGGAAAACTTAGCTGGAAGAGAAAACGGACACCGGGCTGTCAAAAATTGATTGAATAATTGAACACATTACCATATCTCAGAAGAGTTCATGGCATTTGTAAGCTAACCCATGGAAGTGAATTAAAATGCGAGTTCAAGTGTCACATATTAGGTGCCCAGTCAACAGGGTCTTGAGAGAGGACTGACTCCTATCAACACATTATTTTAGGTCAATGTTTTCCAATATTAAAATGATGCCGCTAATTCTTATTGATCCGATTTCATTCTCCCCAAGGAAGTCCTGCATTTGCTCCCTGTGTGGCTACAGGAAGGACGGGTGCCGGGCAGAGGGCTAGAGGGCTTGATATCTTAGCAGGTTTGATTCTCATTACAAACAAGTAAACCAGCATCGAAACGATGGTGATTCCATCACATCCAAGTTCATTTTTACTTCAGGAAATTTCTTGGGATCAGATCCCAGGCAAAGCACTCTGAAGGTTTTAAACCCCGATGGTGGGAATGCGGATACTGGCAGCTTAGCTGAGAAGGCATATTTGGGGGTGAGCAACATTCCCCTCCGATATCTCCACTCTGAATGGCAAATTCCTGCCGCCTGGTTATTACTACCTTTCAGAAAGGGGCTCGCGATCCAGGTGTCTGCCACTTTCTTTTCACACCTGTGGGAACACAGAATATTTGAGTAACAGATTTGCGCCTCTTACCCAGTTTGAGTCTATGGGGGACACAGGATGAGTAATTCATAATTCACTGGGCGGACAAGAGACCCGGTTAATTCAGAATCCCGTGTGACTCTACATCAAAGAGTCAATTTTACAGCCGAGTCAAAATCGAACCCTTCCTCCTGAAGGGTCCATTTCTGCTTCTGCAGCTCTGTGCATGTCCCCGTTCCTTGCCTTCTGTCCCCTGCTCTCTTCTGCCAGGTTCCTTTGCCAGTCTTGATCAAGTCCTCTGTGGGATCCGAAGGGACCTCACCTCTGTCTGTCATTAGCCTTGCACCCCTAAGTCTGGCTCCCCTGCAGTGAGAGGCTGTCTGTTCAGTCTCGGTGTGCTGCGGGAACCCATGTGGGACCGCCTTTGGGATGAATTCCATCTCCTTATTACCGCTAAGTACTCTAGCTGCCCTGCTGGATTTGGAGGCTTGCCTTGAACTCCAGCCCAATCGACGAGGATCTTGTCAACATGCCTAGCACTTGACATGCTGTGTAATTTGGCAGCTGGAGGCTGTCTTCTTAGTTCCAGACTCGGTCAGGGGTCTTGTCCCAAATTAAATGGGCTGCCCAAATCTCGGGGACTGCCCCCCAACTTGACTTGGTGCCTTGCCTTTGCCTGGTGACTCCTGGTGTCCAGCAGATGGGATACTCACGAACATCAGGGAAGCTTGGAATGAACAGTGTCCCTTTGGACTATGATGAAAATTGTCTTCCATTTCCCGGGGAAAAGGCGATGCCAAAGCCAGCCAAGTCTAGGGGTGCCCATCACCAGCTCTACTGCCTAGCCTTTCTGTCCCTACCCCTATCCAACACACACCGAGACTCAGCACGCCGTGGTACTCCCTATAGGAAACCAATATATTACATTTCTGGCTTATCTAAACTAGCTTTAGTGACACAGAACTTAACTTCATGATTCAATATTTCTGCTGGATCTGAATTATGTTCAGCAGAGCAAGTAAATTTGTAGAATAAAGATTTGGCGCTTTCCAGTTCAGTGCAATATATTTGAAAGGCAGTAGTTGACAAACCAATATTACACTGCCCGCTCTTCTCAAGTTCATATTAGGAAATGCGGGAATGATTGATGAACTCTAAAAGGTAAGTTGAAAGAGAGGATACATAGCTGCTCTTGGGAGGGAGTAAGGATGCAGAAGAGAGATGCTCGTTGCTCGATTTTTCAGGATTTGGAAAAGAGAGAAATTCTTAGGGGACATTTTTGTTGTTGTTGTTTAATCCCAAGGGTATTTTTCCCCATTGATTTTTAGAGAGAGTGGAAGAGAGAATGAGAGAGAGAGAGAGAGAGAGAGAGAGAGAGAGAGAGAGAGAGAGAAAGAGGGAGAGAGAAGCATCAGTATGAGACACATACATCATTTGGTTGCTTCCTGCACTCACCATAACTGGGGCGTTTGAGGATTGAGTCTACAACCAAAGTATGTGCCCTTGACTGGAATCGAACCCGTGACTCTTGAGTCTGCAGGCTGACGCTCTAATCACTGAGCCAAACCATCTAGGGCTCTTAGGGGACTTTCCTTGTGGAGTCAGTTGTGTGGAAAACAATGGTACATGTTTTGAGAAGAGTGGAGAAGAAGAGAGGAAATAATTGGCTGCCGTAAAGCACACTGTTCATCAGAGAAGGTGTAATATGGAGCCGTCCATTAGAGTGTGGGCTCCCAATAGCCACAGCCCCCAGTTAACCCTACCACATGCTTCATTGAGAATGAAATTACTTTCCATATCTGTGTTCCTCATTTGAGACAAAAAAAAATGCATTTGATGTGAAAATAAAAAAGACCAAAGAATATCTCATCTCCCCTAACGAATTGAGTTTTTGCAGTGCCGTGAAGTAAGTCAACACTAACCTGTAGACTATGCCAAGTTTTTCTTCAAGCTGTTCTCTCTGTGTAGGCTTTAATTATGTCAGTTCTTCCCTTCATTTCTCCACTTCCCCATCTTCTTCTGCCCCATCTCCAATGTCCACATGATTTTCCCTTTCATCCTCATTTATTGATTGGACTGATGCTCTGGTGTTCTTGTCTGTCTTCCCCCACCATCTGAAAAGTGGGTACACTACTCTCTTGGGGGATGCATCGTCCAGCTGGGACCCTGCTGCAAAGAACTTCCTAAATCCCAAACAAAAGCCAAACATTCAAAAGTGGGATCTTAATCAAGGGAAGTGGATGAAGCTCTAATGCTTGACTTGCAAGTGTCGAGCAGTAACTCAGACTCCTTCGGTTGTCAGAAAAGCTCTGCTGACCACATACAACCACTTCATGCGGCTGGCAGCCAGTTTCTCTTGCTGGGAAGATGCAGAGCTGTGGAGTGGGACTCCAGTATATGGGGTCCCAGCTGGCCAACCCGCTCTCACAGTTCTGCGTGACTGGGCAGTGAAGTGTGCCAGACCTGAGCCCGGCCCGCCCCATTGGGATTATAGTTAGTCCAAAGCAGCGGTTCTCAACCTGTGGGTCGCGACCCCTTTGGGGGTCGAACGACCCTTTCACAGGGGTCGCCTAAGACCATCGGAAACTGCAGATATTTACATCACGATGCATAACAGTAGCAAAATTTCATGGTTGGGGGTCACCACCATGTGAGGAACTGTATGCAAGGGTCGCGGCCTTAGGAAGGTTGAGAACCACTGGTTCAAAGTTTGGGGCTAATAGAATTAGGTGGTGTGTGTGTTTCACAAATCGTTTGGATAGTAGTTGGATTATGGAGTGAGAGTTGACTCATAGGGCTGTCGACATTGGCTCTCTGGTGAAATACCTTGTTGACTGATCTGGCTGAGGTATACAATACAGGGGTTCACCTATCCACGGTGGGGTAGGTTCCAAGACTGCCAGTGGGTGCCTGAAACTGTGGTGATACTAAACGCTTTCTCTCTACTATGCTTTTCCCATCCAAAATGAAAAGCATCAGATATCAGTTGTACTTCTCTGCACAACTCATAAAAAGGAGTTCTTATTTATTTATAAAAATTCTGCAGGGTATATATATATTTTATATCTTAAAGTATATAAAAGGAAATAGAAAGAAAGGCTAGGCAATAGAGGTCAAATAGGTGTACATCCGTGTCTTGGGAGAAAATATCTGGAGTTCGAGTTCTAATACCTAGGATTTAAAAAATGATTAAAAGAGTAATCTGCTAAAAGTGTTCAAAGATAATGCCTATGCATACCTTGATTTTCGGTCTTTGTGGCTAATATTTCTCTTTGCTCTGTGACTTATGCTATTTGGTTTCTTCCCATATGCTAATCTATCCAATAGGAGAAAAACAAATTTCTCAGTTGGGCAGCATCAAAAATAATACTTGTCAAAATTTGCTGAATCTAAATATATGTTAGCAGTGATTTGAAAAAATTATAGATAATATTGAGTGGGAAATGTCTATCATAACCACAATCAAGCTACGTACATGAGACTTCATCCCCCAATTCCCTTCTGCTCCCATTTTATAGTAAAACATGTCCCTCCATCTGACCTTTGGCAGCTGCTGCTTTGTTCTTCACTGTATCAATCATACAGACACTGATAGATCACAATACAGAAAACAACCGGTGACACTCAGTCTTATACTTAAAGAAAATATTTTCAAAATTAAATTTGACTTTAGATATGTATGTGTTTTTTTCAGACATTAGGATGAGAAAAGACCACACACTTTCAAATACACAACACTTGTAATTGTAAGGCAGAAGTTGAATAAAAAGTGTGAACTTGTGAAGAAAAAATAAAAACACACCTGACTGTGAAAGCTTGTTCATATTAACATAATGAAAAGCATCAGGTAGCAACTTAAAAATGGGATGGAGTGAACACTGATGCAAAATCATTCTTCGGGAAAGTGCACAGAATGTTGAAAACCAGTCAACTAAAATTCTCCTGTGGAAAATTCTTTTCTGATATATATATTTTTTTCTGTCCACTACTCCTGTGCTTTCTCATTTTCCCAAAATAAGACAAGTCTTCCTGTTTTCTTTTCATATCCCCCAATATCTCTCCTTTTCAGCACTTTAATAACTTGTAATTATATGTTTAAAGGTAATTATTTAATATTTCTCCTCATTACTAAATTGAAAACCTGGCACAGGTATTCAAATATATTCCTTTAGTGACCAGATCTCTATATTTTTATTTAGGACCCAACCTGAGATCCTCGAGGCCAAGGACCAGGTCTTTATATTTGCAGGACCTGGTTCTGTGCCTAAAACACAGACTTTTCCAAAGAATGTTGCATAAATGGTGCGTGAAGTTGTGAGAGGAGAAGACTATGAATCATTTATGCAGTTGGGGAGAGCCTTTTCGGTATCGGAGTAGAATTGGCTTATGAAAACTGTCCACAAGTCCAGTGCTTTTACTGCCCAAGGCAAAAACCAGACCTATAGACCCATGTCTCTTTAAACTGCACACACACACACACACACACACACACACCAAAAAACCAAAACCTACAAAAAAATCCCCACACAGCAACAACAATAAAAAAAAAAAACAATAAGGGAGGATTCATATAACTGAGTCTCCAATGATTAAATGTATAAGAATTGAAACTTAGAAGTGTAACATTTCAACCAGGAGGCTCCATCCAAAGAGTTGATTGAAGTAAAAACAAACCAACAAACCACACAACAAAGCAACCAGCCTCGTCTAAACAGCGGGAATTCAAAAGATAGTGTTTCCGAGGGGAGAAGAAACATCCAGACAGCCTTTCCCCCTATTTGAAGGGAGTAGGGAGACAGTAAGGAGTTTGAGGCACAGACGTAGGCAACAGGGCACAGACAAGATGTTGTTAAAAGCCCAAATGGACATTTTTTAGGTATTGATTAAATATCCTTGTTCAGCCAACATGGTTCAGTGGTTGAGCATTGATCTATGAACCACGGGGTCAAGGTTCTATTCCCAGTCAGGGCACATGCCTGGTGTTTGGGCTTGATCCCCAGTGTGGGGTGTGCAGGAGCAGCCGATCAATAATTCTATCTCATCATTGGTGTTTCTCTCTCTCTCTCCCTTCCTTTCTGAAATCAATGCAGATATATTTTTAAAAAAATACTCTGAAGGTCACATCTTGCCTACTGAACACATTCTTGGAAAGCATTGCTAAGGGCAACTTCGTGAGTCTCCTTCCTTTCTTCCTTCATTTAGAATTGGAATGGAGTAGAGACCAAACTGCAGTTGAGACGTTTAAAAGCTGAAAGCATCTTTCTGGCTCAGATGAGTAATGGCCCATTCCATATTTTGAAAAACGCAGCCAGGGGAATGAAATTGATTTGCACACCGTTTCAAGTGGGCAGAAAGGTGGAGAATGACCGAGTTTGTCCATAGTAAGCTCCCATATCGTGTGTGCTGGGCGGGGTGGGGGTGGGTAGAGGGGAAGACCAACCTGAGGACAGAGAGCTGAGCGATGTAGCTGTCTAGCACTGCTCCGTGACTGTATGAAAAACTCAGCTTTAGGAGGACTGTTTCATTTGAGAATGAGGGTCAGGCCAGAAGGGCTTCCAGGCAATTTACAAATGCCCCTGCAAGCTGGTGGCTTGGCCATGTGGGATCGAAACAGCCAGTGCATTGGATTACCCTGCAGGAAACTGACTGATGCTGAGAACGTGACCGATAGGAAGAGTTCCTGAAGATCTGGGTTTACTTAGTGCAGATTGACAGCGTCACTCTGTGCCCCGGGAAAACTCAACTCGAGGACTGAATGTCACTGCCAAGCTCGGTGAGATGGCTTAGCTGATTTTCATGAACCACGTTTCTGCAAATATTTTGAAGGCACAGCCTGGGTACATAGGGACATGCTTCATTTATGAGGTGGCTTTGCTCATTGCTTTCCAATACTTGGAAACATATACTATGCTAGAGGCCTGGTGCACAAAATTCATGCACGGGGGAGGAGGGGAGGTCCCTCAGTCCAGCCTGCACCTTCTCCAATCCAGTACCCCTCAGGAGATGTCTGACTGCCGGTTTAGGCCCAATTCCTCCAGGACTGATGGCTCCTAACTGCTCACCTGTCTGTCTGCCTGATTGCCCCTAACCACTCTGTCTGCCAGCTGAATCACCCCCAAATTCCCACCCATGCCAGCCTGATCACATCCAACTGCCCTGCCTGCCCCCACCCACTGCATCCCAGGCTGGGGACACATACAGGCAGCATCATACTAGCACTTGGCAGACCTCCTCACGCCTTAACCAGGTGCTGCCCCCAGGCTGTGCCGTGCAGAGGCCCTCCTGATGATGAATTGTGATGGCATGATGCAAGTCCCAGACACTGCAAATCCCTGCCCACTTGCACCTGCTGTGCACACAGCTGTGCACACAGTATATGTTTCCAAGCTGATCGGTCGTTATGCGTGAGGGTGTCCTGATCAGTTTGCATATTGCCCTATTATTAGTATAGATTTCACCAAAAAACAGACACAAAACCAAAAATACCATTGCACATTTGGAATAGGAGCAAGTGGGAGGGAGAGGAGTTTGACTTCAGCAGAAGGAACTGCTCAGGATAATTATGTAGGATTGTTAGGTTGAGTGGTCAGCCAAAACCCAGATTTTAAACAAAGCTGACATGAGTCATCATATTTTCCCAAAAGTTTCCATGTCATTGCTTCATTTAGAAAGCGGCTTTCTTAATTACCTAATCCATGTCACATGTTATCAGCATGACTAAAATTCAAGGCATGTTAATTAAATGCCTGGAGAGAGAAAAGTCAGACTGAGACTTTATGGAAAAGATAGTAATTGATCTTGACTTTGAAAAATAAATAGGAACTTAAAAAAGAAAACTTCATGAGGTATAACATCCCTATAATAAAGAGCCAGGGTGTAAAACTGATCACGACCCAAGGCTGACCATCTGGAAGTCAGTGCTGGGTTGCCATGGTGACCTAGCACTGACTACCATAGCTGCAGGCCCAGTGACCCAGCAGTGACTGCTGAGAGGGCTTTGAATCAGGCCCGGAAAGAGACCCGAAGAGAGAAGCAGGGGCTGATCTGTAGTGTCTGAGGCAGCTAGAAGGGGCTGATCTGTAGCGTCTGAGGCAGCTTTTGACCAGCACTTATCTCTCTCTTTCCCTTTGAGCCTCGCCAGCAGCTCCACATCCATTTCTCTCCAGGCCTCCACCTTTCTGATCAGTTCCATTTGATAGGCTCACAGATGCTGACTGGCATAGAAACTAGCCAATCAGAACCAAATCTGGGTCAACTGTGAAGAGCCAATGGCTGCCTAGGAGGTGGAGCTTTTGATGCTGACTGGCATAGAAACTGACCAATTAGAACAAAATTGGCCAGCAGAGGAGGGCAGTTGGGGACAGAGTCAGTTAGGGGAGATCAGGCAGGCAGGCAGGTGAGCAGTTAGGAGCCAGCAGTCCCAGATTGTGAGAGGGATGTTGGACTGTTGGTTTAGGAAGTTGGACATCCTCCAAGAGGTGGCTGATTGGAGAGAGTGCAGGCTAGGCTGAGGGAACTTCCCCCCTCCATGCGTGAATTTCATGCACCAGGTCACTAGTATGTATATATGTATATCTATGTATACAGGCTGTGTGGGGCAACCAGGCCCACAGGGGGGTTAGTGAGGGGTGACCAAATGACTGAGCAGCAGGCTGCATGGGGTGCAGGGAGGGGCAGTGATGGGCGACCAGGCTGGTAGAGGGGGTCATTGAGGGGTGACCAGGCCAGCAGGAGGGGCAGTTTGGGGTTACCAAGCCAGCATGAGGGGGCAGTAAGAGATGACTGGGCTAGCAGGGAGGCAGTTAGGGGTGACCAGGCAGGCAGGCAGGTGAGTAGTTAGGAGCCAGTGGTCCCGAATTGTGAAAGGGATGTCCAACTGGGCCTAAACCAGCAGTCAGACATCCCCTGAGGGGTCCTGGATTAGAGACAGTGCAGGCTGGGCTGAGGGGACCCCCTGTGCACGAATTTCATGCAACAGGCCTCTAGGGACATACAGAGATGTGCACAATTCCTTAGGTATATAGGTGGGTGAGTATTTTTTTTTAAATATATATTTTTTATTGATTTTAGAGAGGAATGGAGAGGGGGAGAGAAAGATAGAAACATCAATAATGAGAGAGAATCATTGATCAGCTACCCCTTGCCTCCCTCTACTGTTTGTCGAGCTCTCAACCTGGGCATGTATCCTTGACTAGAATCAAACCCAGGACACTTCAGTCTGCAGGTTTTCTTCAAAATACTCATCCCGTTCTAGTCAGTATACACTGAGCCAAACTGGCTAAAACGGGATTAGTATTTTGAAGAAAACCTTCCTTGCACTCAGAAATGATTATGCCTTCTCCCAATCACTGTCCCTTCTTCCTCCCTAAAAGTAACCACTGTCCTGGCATTTAACATCACAAACTGGTTTTACCTGCAATGAACTTTATATAAATGAAATTATATAGTATGCATTACTTCACGTTGAGTTCTTTTATTCAACGTTTATTTCTAACTGCGGTCAGTGTTGTTGCATATGGTAACTTTTCATTAATTTCCATCGCTGTGGTATTCCATTTGCTGTATAGACTGTAATTTATCCACTCTACTATTGAGGAAAATTTGTTCCCACTAGCGTTTGGCTCTTACGCATAATGGTGCTATGAACACTTTTACATGGTTTTTGGTGCACAGGTGTATGCATTTTTCTCAAGTGCATACCTGAGAATGAAATTGGTGGGTCATTGGGAATGCATATAATTAATTGTACTTGATGATGTCCAACTGTTTTCCAAAGTGGTTGTTGGATAGGATTTGATAAAAGAAGCTGTGGAGACAGAAACAATTTCCTATTGAAGAGACAAGACGTGAAACAGACTATCATTCTTCTGGACCGAGAAGTGATTAGGATGGCCAGAATTTGGAGTGTCTGAAGGATGCAGTAATGGATAAATCCAGGTTAGGGAGGGACCAGGATATGGAAGACCTTAATGCCTTCTTTAGAAACTGGCCCTTTGTAAGTAATGGGGGAATGACTTGATCAACTCTGTGCCTTAGGACAAGGAACCAGTAGGAAGGGTAAGGTAGAAGGTCAGATTCTGAATCTGGGTTTTGAGGGCGGGCATTGAGAGCCACCTGAGACAAAAAGCAGCTGATGTTCTTATGGGTAAGTGCTATCTCTTTGGCAACTCAGGGCCCTTTTTCTGTTGACTTCTGGAACTCTGAAATGACTAGGGTTTGCTCTACCTCCCCCCTCCTTTCTTTCCCCCCTCTCTCTTTAATAACCAAGACTTCTTTTAGAATTGCTTAATTCATTTCCTCTTAGTAAGATTTTTATTCTCAGAATGAGAATGTCTGTGTGGATTAAAGTAGAGATCAGGTGGGGAAGCCAGTGAAGGTGAGACGACTTTATGTCTGTAATGAATGTTAGTCATAAGCAAGAGGTTACCCAGGAGCCTTTGAGCTTAAACAGTGCTCTGTAAAAAATGCTCTCTGCCAAAAAGATGCCGAAAGACTTATGACTTCTAGTCCACACACCCAAATATTGGGAAAAGCCCTGTCAATATGTAGTCTTCTGTTTATAGTTTTAATGGGAAAGGCTTCACAGTCTAAGGATAATTTGTATGAAACCATATTAACCATTGATCACCAGAAGACCAATTTAGTCTGACTGCTTTATGATGGTATTAGCCTGCCATTAAGGGGACCAGATGGGTCAACAAAGAAGTAGATAATGATGTGGCAAATAAAGAATTCTGTCAATCAGTTTTCTTCCAGCAGCACACACACACACACACACACACACACAAATACATTAACAATCCCCTCCTCCCAGTGTCAAAGACGTGACACGGCTCCTCTTTTCCAACACGAATCTGCCATCCTTTAATAGCTTTGGGGTTTGGGCTCAATTAGTTTCAATCTTTGTGGTCTGAGCCTGAAACGTAGGCCAAGGCAATCACAATAAATATTTGAAGACTCCAGAAGAATAATTATATTCCCTAGTTACAAGCAATTAAGCTCTAGGTCTACTTTGTTCCTTGTAAACCTTTGCAAATGCAATGAAAAACATGTTTTAAGAGACAAATTATTAAACGACTTCTTTCCTTTGGTGTCACGTAGGTAAGGGAAATTAAAGCTTGTTGTTTACCCAGGAGGAAAAGATATTTTCTGCTATAAAAATGATGATAGTGTGTGTTTAACCTGCTGATTATCTTCCAGAAATCATGGAGAGTGGGATAGAGGCCAACAAACAGATGGGCCAAGTTCCCAAAATTCAAAAGGAGAAAAAGAATGACATTCACAAACTACTAAAGGGGGAAGCTTAATTTCAGTTTCCTCTCATCTTCTGGAATACATTCCGAACAAAGAATTTTAGATTGTGAAGTATTCTTTCATCCTCTCGCATCACAATAACCTCTTCTTCAACATCCAAAAATATACCTATCAGCCATATAAAAATATGACAACGAATAAAATTTATTTTGGGGCCCTAGCCGGTTTGGCTCAGTGGATAGAACATTGGCCTGTGGACTGAAGGGTCCCAGGTTCGATTCCGGCCAAGGGCACATGCCTGGGTTGCGGGCTCTATCCCCAGTGGGGGGCATGCAGGAGGCAGCCAATTAATGATTTTCTCTCGTCATTGATGTTTCTCTCTCTCCTTCTACCTTCCTCTCTGAAATCAATAAAGAAATATATATGAAAAAATTTATTTTTGGATGAAAAAATGAAGTTATTAGAACCTTATAAAATGAGAAGGCATGGACCTTTACCTAATGAAAAAGAGGGTTTTTTTTTTCACACTGTCTTGGCATTTTTATTTATGGATTAAAAGTAGGAGAGGAAAGGGGCATTTAAAGAATTCCTTTTATGTTTTAAGTAGAGGCCCAATGCACAAAATTCATGTGAGGGGCTCGGTCACCTCCTACCCCCCACCCCACGGTGGCCACCTGTGCCTTGGTGGGGCTTCATCCGGAAGGACGAAAGTCTGGTCTAATTAGCATATCATGCTTTTATTATTATAGATTTTTAGCACAGTCTGATAACATGGTTACTTCATTGCATAAAGTGAAAAAAGAAAACTGAGGCTTTACAGATCATATAATTTATCCAAAGTCACTTACAGAAGAGGTGGTAAAAAATGGATCCTTTTGGTTTTATTTTCCCCCCTATATCTCTGTATTGATATTTCCCCTCTGCTCTGGACGCAGCCCTGTGCCTGGTGTAATAACTGCTCAAATGGGACATTTTCCTTCTGCATGAATAGCTCCTAGAGGGGGGAGCTCATTGCCTATGATTTTACCACTTCTTGTTTGCTCTGGTTTCCCTTATACTTCTCTGTTTCCTCTCCCCGATCTCCTTGGGTGGCCTTTGTCTGCAACCCGTTCCATAGATGTCTTCCTTCTGTCCTCCTCCTTGTTTTCCATCAACATCAGTTCCCTGGAGTGTCTTGCTACATGCATGACTTCACCTAACACGTGTGCACCGCTAATCTCCATATTTAAACCTGGCGCCCAGATTGCTCGTCTGAGATTTATGTACCAAATGCTATAGAATTACTTGGGTGTGATGTTGGGTTATCAAACTCAATTCAGTCATTTGGCAAACATCCTTCCTACAAGCAACTCCCCCAGCTCCAAATCTGTTACGCTTTCTGTAACCCCCTCTGTATCCCTGCCCACAGATGTTCTCAAGGAAGTAACACTGGTTATGTGTCACTTCTGCCCGACTTTCCCCCCACATCCACTTAATCACTAATTCCCATCTCTTTTTGCCGAAGATGGTCGCGTCTCTTCTGTCCTCTTCACTGATCCAAACTCATCTCACAATTGTCCACACCCCTTGATCCAAACTGATCTCACAATTGGCCAAAATGGCTGCCCAGCTTTAGAAATGATCTCTCCTTCTAGAAGGGCCCTTTCCCTTTGGTCGTGGGGATGGTTTAGGCAAAGAATTAATCTTACTATGTCATTTCCCTCCCTAAACATTTTCACTATTTCTGCATCTTCAGAATAAAATGTCTTAGCATGAGATGAAAGAACGTTTATTCTTCAAGTGGGTGACCTCTTTCCCCTCCTCTCTGTACTAGCCTCTGGGTGTAGGTGAGGGAGAGAATGTCCTAGAAAGTGGGTATCAGTGATTCCCCCAAATAAGTGCATATTTGAATCCTTTGGAAAACTTAAAAAAATATATAGACTTCTGGGTCGCATCCTACACTGAAAATTAAAGCCCCTGAGCTTTGAGTCTAATTTTAACAAGTGTCCCCTGCAGTTCTGGTACAAGGTTGCATTGGGAACCACAGCTGCATCAAGTAAGAGAGAGGTAGGAGGTCTCATCCCTCTCCTAATGACTTCGCACTGTGTTAAAGAAGTTAACATGAACATGTGCAATAACTAGCACATAAGGAGAGCCAGACATTAAGAGGCATAAGGATATGAGGAGTAGATTAGGATTTTGCTGTTAGAAATCAAGTGTGTTTGGGATTTGGCCTGTGTTTCTCAGTGGTTAGAGCATCAACCTACACCTCAAAGAGTCAACAGTTCAATTCCCCATAAAGGGGTCAAGGGCACCTACCTGGGGTTCAGGTTTCTTTCCCCATGTGGTCTGGGCACATGTGAGAGGCGGCCAATGGATGTGTCTGTCTTACCTTGATGTTTCTTTCTCTGCCTCTTTCTCTCTGCACCTTCCCTTCCCCCTCCCACTCTCTCTCTCTCTCTAAAAAGAAAATGCAAGAAGAATATCTCTGGTTGAGAATTAACAACATCAAAAAGCGTTTGGAAAGTACTAGGAGCCATCTTTTGTCAAGGAAGTCTTTCTGAAAATCAGGTCCTGGCTCAGCCTCTCTGAATTCCATTCTCTGCTCTGACTTACATCAGAACTTGTATTCTGCAAGCTGTAAGTAACATGTTACAAGAGTTGTCCTTCTTACATGCTTGTTGAAAAGGGTTGTCCTTTTAACATGTCACTTACAGTTTGCAAAACTCCTCAAGGGAAAAGACTAGTAAGAGGTTCATGTAGCAGACAACTGCGAGTTGATGGTCACAGGATAGAGCTGACAGGAAGAAGCTGGGGGCAGACATGTCAGGTTGGGGTGTCTCTTTCCTGTAATGCGGCCCTCAGTGATGGCATGGGTTAAGCAAGACCCCGAACTCCATCAGTTCCCCTGCGGACCTCTGTTCTCAACTCCATGTTTTCTGAAGCCTGCTTGTATTGCCCTATCTACTTCCTGAAATCTTACCTCTCATTCAAGCTACACTGAGAACACTTGTCTATTCTGGTGCATACCAACCATTTTAGGATCTGAACTAGTGACCATTGCTCTTCACAGTCATTGTCGTCCTCTGAGCCTTTATAACACCCATTGGGGTAATCCTGTACATACAATATCTCATTTATTTCCTATGGTAATTTCTTAAAATCAGTAGTATTTTCATGTCCATCTTACAGATGAAGTCTAGAGAAATATGATAAATTATCCACGGTCCCACAGCCAGTCAGTGACAGAGTAGGGATTGGAACGCAAGTCTTAATAATTTTCAAGTCCAGGTCCAGCATGCTGCTACCCTTAGCTTCTTTGTAATTATTTCACGTATCAGTCTGTTCTCCCTCTCCCAGGTCACTGTATACTCATCCGAGAAGACCCTTGAACAGGAGTCAGAGTGATGGAGACTCTTTTCTTACAGATTCATTCTCTATATGTCTCTGCCCACCTCTGTGTCCCAGGAAATTGGCTTTTGCACATCATCCAGAATTCCCTTGACCCCTTCCTTCCGGATGGGTTTGGTCAATGGGAGTCGAGAAAATGGAGGTAGGAGAAGGGTGGAGAGAGAGGCCAAGATATTTCTCCATCTCTGCTTTGGGTCAGCGTTGCCAATGGTCAAGCTGGTGTCCGTCCTGCCTGGTGTAAGGACCCAGTGCTCTCTAGAGTTGCATTCCTTCCCCCTGTTTTCTTGGCCTTTACAGCTACCTGCCAGCTCCTCACTGTTGGCAGTTCCAGGGTTCCCTAGTCCCCTGGATTGTACCCTTTTTCTGTGTTCAAATCCCACCTGCATTTGAAACATCCCGGATTCATTCTGACACCTCTGGGACACTTCCTGAGAGGGTTAGCATACTTGATTCTACATTCAGCTCTGCCACTAACAAGCCCAGCTATATACTTGCAGCTTCAGATACAGAAATCTGATTCTATAACTGGATCATTGTTGCCTGGACACCCCGCAGATGTCTCGGACATTTGCAAACCTGAAGGTACATCTTTTCACAAATTCTGTGGTTCATCCTATATACCCTATGATGGTAAACTGAGTTCCTCCAGCTAGAAACCTGGAAGTCATTTTAACCTCCTCTTGCTGCTCCGTTTCCTCACAGCCAATATCTACATCCTGGTCTATATCCTTACTATGGCTCAAACCCACTTCCTTCTCTCTCTCCTTCACGCCACTGCTTCTGCTTGGACTCTCATTGTCTATCATTTGCAAAATTAAATTGCAACAGCTTCTTAATTGGTTTCTTCTTGCATATCAATATTGCTGCTAGAGTGAGATTTCTTTTAATGTAAAAAGTACAATCTTGTTGGGAAAATTCAAATCATGCGATAGTTGTAGAATGGAAAAGTTCTCGCTCATCACCACAAAACCATTCCATGGTGGTGACTGCTGAGTCTATTTTGAATATGTTCATTTTTATGCATATTTACTACATATAAAAATACATACAATTTAACAATTTCAATACCATAGACAGGAGTTCAGCATACTGGTTAGACATTTATATAAAACTAGAGGCCTGGTGCATCAAATTTGTGCACTGAAGGGGGGATCCCTCAGCCCAGCCCGCACCCTCTCCCAGTCTGGGATCTCTCAGGGGATCAGGCCTAAACTGACAGTCCGAAATCTCTCTCACAGTCAGGGACCCCTTGCTCCTTACCGCCCGCCTGCTCGCTGCTCCTTACCACTCAGCCCACTGCTCCTTAGCGCTGCCACAAAGGCAGGAGAGGCTCCCGCCACTGCCACTGCCACCGCCACCACCACCACTCTTGCCATCCATGAGCTTGGTTTCTGGCTGAGTTGTGCTCCCACAGCAGGCAGCTACTGTGTTGAACATCTGCCCCCTGGTAGTCAGTGCACATCATAGCAGCTGGTCGTTCTGGTCGTTCGGCCGTAATGGTCGCTTAGGCTTTTATTATATAGATATGAAATGCTCTCCCTCATAGTCTAGTACAGTGGTACCTCGAGATACGAGTTTAATTCGTTCCGTAACCTTGAGGCGTGGGAAACTAGGAGACGCTCGAGTCGTGGTAAACTGGTGGGTCGTGTGCAGCTGGCCAATCCGCGCAATTACTCCTATCTCAAATGTTGCTCATATTTCAAAGCAAAAATCGCTCGCTTGACAGCTCGTATCTCAAAAATTTCGTATGTTAGGGCACTCGTATCTCGAGGTACCACTGTACCCACTTGACACTGCACATAGTTATTGATGCTACAGTATTAACTATACAATATTATTGACTACCACTATATTCCCTAATCTGTATTCTATAAGTCCAGGTACTTTTATATGACAGCCCAAGACTCTTCATGATGAAGCCCTTGTCAGATTCCCCACACTCATCCCTTTTCATGTTTTTCTTCTTACCCCATGGTCCAGCTATATGGAAGTGCTAACTGTTCCCTGAAAACATCTGAGTGTTTCATGTCCTTATGTTCCTTGTGCACACTTCTCCATTTACATGAAATGGAGACTGTGTCTTTCTTTGCCTAGGAGATTTTAAGCTCTTAAAGGAAGAAGACCTGGCATGGAGGCTGTTAACAATTCCTGGCTTTTGAAACCTCAAGAAAGGACAGAGACTCTCTGAATACCAATTTGATTTTTATTGACATTAGCTATTTCTTAGGTTTCAAAATTTTGAGTCATAAACTAGTTAGTGGCAGTAAACTAAAGTCATTATATTTCTGAATGGCATGCCCCATTTATTTTCACTGCTATAGATTTGTTTTAAAATATTCCTGCATCACAGGTCTTAGACCGCAATTTTCTATAACCTAGATGCCAGAAAGAAAATAAAACTAAGTAGGATATCATACTTATTTCTTACATTTCTATAATATAAAATAGGTTTTAAGCTTAGAAATCTTGATTGTGACCTGTTTTATAGCTTGAAAATAAAGTACAGTAGAAAACAAAAGATAGGCAAGCACATATTAAAGCCATTAGAGTTTACACATGCCATCAATACTATAAACTCAGGTGGCAAAAAGAAGAGTGGACACATAATAAGCTGTTCCTCTTGAAACAATTTTGGGAAATTTGACTTGGAAGGAGGTATACATTTCTGCCTTCTTAAAATATATATCACTCAGGCTAAGGATAATTGGGTAGCTAGCCTATTAAGTCTGAATCTTGCTTCTTTTATTGGAGGTGATAAGATGGCTGAAAGACCAGTTTGATAAAATTCTCTGGCACACATACCTTACTAATTGTGGGAGTACCTGTGGGGTGCTATGAAGGTGTTTTAAATTATTTTTATAAATTTAAATTTCTTTGTTTTACAGGGGAGTGTGTCTAATTTGGTTCTGAGTGTGTGGGGTATGAGAGGGATTAATAATAGAATACAGGCTACTAGTAGTTCCTGCTGTTACTTACAACTGAGTTCTCACAGTGAAGGCTGACCAAAGGACATTTAATTATAGAAAGCCTTACTCTCTAGGAAGTTCTGGTTGAGAATAGGGGCAGTCCAAATGTCATATCTGAATACTGAAGACAAGGTCATTAGGAAGAATTTAGAATGCATACAGCCCACTTTCTAAAATGTCTGATAACAATAATACCCCGAAAGCTATCTTCCTGAGGAACACTTGGCTTAGTGAGAAGCACTGATTAGATCTTGGGGACACGGAAGGCATCTTTCTCTTGTTTGGCAGATGGATGGAATTGATGAGACTGCTGCTGCTGTACTATTCAGTCCTGTAGGGGTCAGAAACTATTTTTAGGGCTCACAATGGTTATCAAATTGGGAGTGAAAATAGCCCCAAAAATTAGTCGCGGTGAAAACTGTATTATAGCTACTCAGATTCTTTCAATATTGTTTCCCTTTTATTTTGTATTGTTGTAATTCTTTATTGTGCTAAGGGACATAGGGACAATAACATGAAGAATAAATGATATTGGCCAGATAGCAGTTAATCCTATCTAATAAAAGAGCAATATGCAAATCGTACCTCCGCTACCCCCACAAGTCATGCCCACAAGCCATACCCACCAGCCAATCAGGAGAAAGTATGCAAATTAACCCAACCAAGATGGCTATGGCCACAGAGAGAGCAGGAGGGAGGCTTGGGTTGCCATGGCGATAGAGGAAGCCAAGCTTTCCACATGCCCTGGCTGGCCCAAGCCTCGGCTTAAGGCTATAAAGTTTCAATTATAGAAGATAAATAAATCCCAGATATCAGGGCCTCTGCTTGGGATGCAGGGGGTGGGGGACGTGGCCAGCCTGCAAACTACCACAGGCCCCTCCCCCAGGCTGCTCCACACCCCAAAGGAACCCCCACTCAGATCTGGGACACCCTTCAGGGAAAACCAGCTGGCCTCCACCCGTGCACCAGGCCTCTATCCTATCTAATAAAAGAGTAATATGCAGATTGACCATCACTCCAACACCCAAGATGACTGCGCCCATGTGGACAAAAAAATGGCCACCACAAGATGGCCAGCAGGGGAGGGCAATTGTCAGGGACCAGACCTACAAGGGAGGGCAGTTGTGACCTATCAAGCCAGCAGAGAAGGGCAGTTTGGGTGGTCCCAGGCCTGCATGGAAAAGCAGTTGGGGGTACCAGGCCTGCAGGGAAGGGCATTTAGGAGCAAACAGGATGGCAGGGGAGCAGTTAGGCATCAATCAGGGTGGTTAGAGGGTGATCAGGCTGGCAGGCAGAAGTGCTTAGGGGCAATCAGGAAGGCAGGCAGGCAAACAGTTGGGAGCCAGCAGTCCTGGATGTGAGAGGGATGTCCAGCTGCCTATTTAGACCCAATCCTACCAGGCAGTTGGTAGGGATCTTGAGGGGTCGCAGATTGGAGAGGGTGCAGGCTGGGCTGAAGGACACCCCGCTATCCTTGTGAACAAATTTTGTGCACCGAGCCTCTAGTCTTTTCATAAAGGGCAGAAACAAGACCAATGTGAGAAAATTGTAAGATATCTATAGGCTCAATATAACAACGAATATTTTATCAACTTGAACTATCTGTAAGTGGGTAGAGTTTTGAAATTGCAAGCTTAGGAATGGTTGAAATAGTCATACTGAGGCCAGGTATCTGAGAATCAGTAATGCCATATGACCAATTTCTCTGCTCCCTAAAATTTTGGAGTATAAAATTCTCCCAGTCTTAAGATTCTATCCTTTTTTTTTCCCCATCAATAATGGTCAGAATATTAGTACATGTGCTTTGAGATAGGAGAAGCTTTATTTACCCAGAGGAGACTTGACTTGTAATATTTCATGCATGCCTTCATGATAAGGGTATGGAAGCTGCCAGGTGCCAAAATTGCATCAGTGATAATCACCTAAGTTGGATAAGATCAGAGAACTAGAGGAGTAGGTCCCCAAATTTGTCCAAATATAGTGGTGGCCGGTACATAAATATCATCTGAGCGTTTTCATGTAGTAAATACTGAACTTTAGGCCTCGTCCCTTGAAAGCTGAATTTATGGGTTGGGTGTAGAGGTCTGGGAAAGGGAATTTACATTCCCCGGGTTATTGCTATGGATGGTATTATGAGGACCAGTACTCTATAGGGCTTGCTGTTCCTCTGCCTCTCTGAGTGCTTTCCTCTTCATCTCAGAGAAAAGACTCCTTTTCAGATCTGCAGGTGTACATATCACAACCACATAGCGGGGAAGGGGATTTCTCCACGCAATGGTCCATGTGTGTACAGAGGGAAATATAAACTCACAGGAGCTCTGAACCATGATGTCCAGAGCAACCCTACCAATTCCAGTATTTAGGCTGAAGCAGCAGTTGCAAAGGGTGAGAATTAGAACCCGCTGTGGCCACCGAACGCCTCATTTCCTCACCATCCCCTGAGCATGCTGGGACAGGCAAAGGCCCTCCCTTGGTTGCAACCAAAGGGGTATTGGAAGTCATGACCTGTAGCATCTTTTTGCAGCAAAAATTTTCAGGAATCAACTTGGAAGTGACCACAGTCAGGCAAATGAGCCTCGGTTTCCCTGTCAGGGTATCCTCGGAGGCTTCCTCAAGTGTCTTTTAATCTGTGGCTCTTGTGACATCTGGCTGTGACTGAGCTGAGAGGTGCCCGAGGCAGCATTGCAGAGGATGAGCCTCTGGAAGTCCTGGCAAGGAGAAATGATGACCGGACCTTCAGGCCCCTGTCAGAGAGCCCTTAGAAGAGTGAAGGCTGGCTGGCTCTCCACCCAGACCTCTTCTCCAGCGTCCTTCCTCAGGCTGCCCTCTCTGCAAGGATCAGCTGGGTTCGCTGTGTGCTCCGAGTCCCTCCAGGATAGTCTTTCCCCAGATAATTACTTTTTAACGGAATGAGGAAACCACCTAGCCATTTTTGTCTGGGGATAAATGTATTGGCCTAGTTTCAGTACCCTTCTCTTCCTGTAATTGTCACATTCATTAATGAGGCGGAAACAATTTCTTGACCTCTGTCTCAAAGGCTTTGATGTTTGGTGCCTGACAAGACAGTGTGAACTCCCGAGACAGAAAAGTAGAATTCTGGTGATGGTTCCCTGGCCCCATATATTTTGTCTCTCTGCTCTTAGCACTGATTTTGCATTTCCTTCAGCAAATAATCTCTCCATTGGATCTTGCGGTAGCCTGTAGTCAATTCCAAACTTTTAGTTAACTGTTTGGGAAGATGAATCACAGCGTTCAAATAACTCGAAAAAGGTAGAGCCGAGACCGCTTTAGCTCAGTGGAGAGAGCGTCGGCCTGTGGACTGAAAGGTCCCAGGTTTGATTCCGGTCAAGGACATGTACCTTGGTTGCGGGCGCATCCCCAGTAGGGGGCGTGGAGGCAGCTGATCGATGTCTCTCTCTCATTGATGTTTCTAACTCTCCTTTTCCCTTCCTCTCTGTAAAAAATGAAATATATAGAGAGAAATTGAAGGACAAGACTCTGTTTATAAGCTGAAAACCAGCTACAGAAACACCTTTTTTATATCTGGCAGCCTAGCTACGGCTCATACGGTCTTTTTCCCTGTATGTGTTTTTTTTCCATGTTCACATACTTTCAGGGCTTAGAACTAAGTCGTGCACACAGAAAGGACCTAGCTAATACTCCTTTAGCTTAGAATGGAGGATAGATGATCAAATAAGTTACCTAAAGTACTCTCAAGAGCCGGACTAGAATTAAAAGCAGAAACTTTATGGTACATATATATATGTACACAGTTGGTCATATATAAAGTATAACCCTGTTACCCCATAGCAGGACTGGTTCATACCTTTGGTATATTCATCAATATCACCTTCATTCACTTTCAAATATGTTGGACATGAAATACATGGTCATCATATTCATATGCAATCTTTTCAGGTCCGTTATTCAGAACTACTTACTTTTATATTTAATTAAAACATGTTGGCTCTCCCCTTTAAATTTTTTTTGTAGTATATTAGGATGTTTTAAATGGCCAAAAAGGGTAGAGAGGTTTACCTGCCTAAAGAAGCCTCTTCAAGGAATCACTGCTGTATAGCGAAGTCTGTTTTATAAGAGAGCGAGTTAAGGGATGCATTTCAAACAATTTCAATGAAAATGACTGCAAGTTTAAAAATTGCCACAAGAGTTGGTGTTTAATTTATCTAAACTCATTCTCCTATATATAAGATAAATGAAGTATTGCTATAATAAGCAAGATCCATTCCCAGCTACTGTGCTGCCATATGTTGAGGGAGATATATAGAAAATAAAGCGAAGGTCTTAACTTTACTTTAAGATTGTACAATATGCCGAAACTGGTTTGGTTTGGCTCAGTGAATAGTGTTTTGTTGGTCTGCTGACTGAAAGATCCCAGGTTCGATTCCGGTCAAGGGCATGTACCTTGGTTGCAGGCACATCCCCAGTAGGGGGTGTGCAAGAGGCAGCTGATCGATATCTCTCTCTCTCATCGATGTTTCTAATTCTCTATTCCCCTCCCTTCCTCTCTGTAAAAAATCAATTCTATCTATCTATCTATCTATCTATCTATCTATCTATCTATCACGATTGTACAATATTATAAAGCCTTGATTAGCCTCCCTTCAGCTTCCAGTTAACTCCCTTTTTACCGTTTATTGCCTTTCAAGGGGAAGAGAGCTGTCACATGGAAATCAATTGGTCTGAATTTAGTTTAAAATAGAAAAGTAAGTCTCTCTGGATTTCTTGAGCTTGCCATGGACCAGCTCTCCATCTCTCCAGTTTCCTGTAATTTCTTTCTCTATCTCTTGTGTGAGGCGATGAGACTTGAAGCTCAGATGAATGATAAACCTAAGGACCCGTGGCTTCTCACGGCACCATGAGAGGGTCCCGTCCCCTTCATGGCCTCTCTGTTGAGTTAGAAGAGTGCAGTTAGTCCTCACTTGAAAGGTTTTCAGTGTCAAGCAGTGAACTTGTTACTCTGAGTTGAATAGAAAATTCAGTTACCAGAGGCCCTCCTTCCTAAATGCCAACACAGGCCCCTCTTTAAGTGGTTTAGCCCAATGTGATTGCTGCCATTGGGGCAGCAGAGGATGCCGATAATAGATAGCCAAGGGCCTGGCAGTGCCCACCCTTTCTGGAGCAGGGAGGAGTTCAATGGGGGTTGGGGGGTGGGGAGGTTGCGACAGTGCATAGCTTAAAGGCGCACGTGGATACCACTTAGTAGAGGTCTGAATGGAGGGAAGACAAAGGACTTTGTTGGGAAAGATGTTTCTACTTCTGCAAATGGGAAAAATTTCATTTCAACTTTTGTCCTCTGTCCAGAGGCAACCATTTTCACCTGGAGAAAGGACACCCAGAAGTCACTTGTTTAGTAGACTTCCTGTGCCCTCAACCAGACAGATGTACGTTTCCTCACCCCGTGCACAGGGAGAATGCACCTGCCCCTCCTCTCTCCTCCTCTGAATCTCGGCCCTCCTTCAAGGTTAAGCTCAAGTTCAGCGTTCCCCTATCCCCCACCTTCCTGGCCTGCACATAAGCAGTGTCATCACTGTCTTCATGGCCTTCCATTCACAATTGGGGCTGTGGCTATGGCTTTTCTTTCTCGTGACAGCTTTACAAATGCGACAGAGCCTGCTCTCTCTCCAGTGATTTAGATGGGACCCGCCCCAGAGGCAGCAAACACTGAGCCTTTCAGTGGCCTCCTCTGGCCTAAGGAGCCCTGGTTATGGTTTGGCTTAATTAACGGTCACCAGCAGGATGGCTCCCCTCTGGGAACTCGGTGAGAAGGCTGAGACATACAAGATTAGGACTGAGGGAACCACACAAAGTAGCTTTTGTTTATTGGCCAGCGGGAGGCAAGAGCTACCGAACATCATCCCACGTTCCTCTTCATCATCTGTTGCCTGTGTCCCCTCTTCCTCTTTGAGGGCAGCGGTGCTGTCTCTGCGATGTAATGCACGAATGGGACATATTTTATCTCAATGATGGTATTCACAAGGGAGTTAGGAGACACTTACTTGCCAACCACTGAAAAGGAGTTTTAAATTGTGTGGTTGCCTGCTCACCCTTTTCTATAAGGACCTTCTCTGACTTTGAGATTGAAGGTGATGAATCGAACCCTCTGGAACAGCGGTTCTCAACCTTTTTTAATGCTGTGACCTTTTAATACAGTTCCTCATGTTGTGGTGACCCCCAATCCTAAAATTATTTTCGTTGCTACTTCATCACTGTCATTTTGCTCCTGTGATGAATCATAATGTAAATATCTGTGTTTTGTGATGGTCTTAGGCTCTACAGCAGCGGTTCTCAACTTGTGTGTTTTCTGATGGTCTTAGGTTCTACAGCAGCGGTTCTCAACCTGTGGGTCGAGACCCACAGGTTGAAAACTGCTAGCAAGGTCGCCTAAGCCCATCGGAAAACAGATATTTACATTACGATTCATTAACAGTAGCAAAATGACAGTGATGAAGTAGCGACAAAAATAACTTTAGGATTGGGGGTCACCACCACATGAGGAGCTGTATTAAAAGGTCACAGCATTAAAAAAGGTTGAGAACCACTGCTCTGGAGACGGATCTGGGGAAGGGGTTGCATTTATTGAGCCAATCCTATGTGCCCAGCCCAGCGGTAAGCACCTACATTCCCCATTACACTTGGTTCTCACGGACACCAGTGAAATGGGCCCCCTTGACTGCATTTCCTAGATGAGAGAATGGAGATACAGGAGGCGAAGTCCCTTACCCAAGGTCACAGGGCGAGGAGTAAGGGGTGGAGCTGGAATTCAAGCCCAGGGCAACTCCTAGGCTCCAGAGCCTTTCCTTTTGCGGTGGAATGAGATGGGGGCAGGGGATGAGGCCAAAGGGCAGACTGGGCAGGCAGTGTCTCCCTATACCTTTGCAGTGTTTTGGGAATCCTCTCCCAATGATCAGAGGGGCCCTAGACACTTTGCTATGGTAGAGAGAGGATGTAGGCGCTCTCTCTACTTGGAGATTTGAGAGAAGGACCTGTACTGTCTCAGGGTACAGGCAACCTGACCCCCACCCAGGCACAGCCTCTGGCTTCACTTGTTCCTTTACTCATGAGCTGAGTGCCCCAGCCTGTGTCCTTCCTGAAAGGACAAAGCAGAAAAGAACTCTCCTCCATCTTGTCCTATAGGGCTGGGCCCCCTGCCTAAAACCCCTCCCTTTCCTGGGAGTGGCCACAGGTGTGCCAGCAATGTCCTAACTTCCCGACCACTGCCCGAATGGACCAATGAAGCTCCAGGAACACAGCGAGGGTCCTAATAAGGCTAAACCACAGAAAGACCCTGACCCAAGTAACCAATCTCTGTAACCCTCGTCACTTCCCTAAGCCCACCCAAATAACCAACCCCATATAACCCACTGTTCTTCCGGGGCTCGCTCTCTCATCTCGTTGCTGTGCCAAAAAGAGGCTGGGAGCCAAACCCGGGTCTGAATAAGGACTCTTTGCTTTTGCATTGAAAAAAAGGCTCCCTGGTGGTTGATTATTGGGGACCCCGAACTCTGGGCATAATACTTCCCACGTCTCAGAGTTACCCTGACTCACATGCTCAGGATGTCAAGAGCACGCAAGGCTTAGCAGCTGTTTGTGTGGGATGAGTCGAGACAACTTCCCATGCTGAGATTCTATATCACACAGGCTTTTCAAAGAGACTGAAAAGCATGAATCCCTTTATACATGCAAGGGATTATTAAGAGCAGGAAGGTGTGATAACAGCAGGCATGTCGAGGCTCCAGATAGAACTCTGTGATTTTCTGCCTCAGCTGCCTCTTGCAAAGATTGGGGAAACCCACGAGAGGCTTTCCCCTTTGTTGCCTTTCTCTCCCAGGCGCCAGGAACTTGTTGGTAGGGGGAGGCTTGAGGAGTGCTTAGACCTGGGACAGGGAACGATGCATCTGGATCCACCCTCTCTTGGTGAAAATAAATTCTGTTTTATTTTCCTCCCTCCATTTGGCACATAACAGAATCATGCGGCGCTAAAAATGAATTCCCTTAACTAGTTTGTAGCTTCTTCTAGGAGTAATTTGTCACATTTCCTAGATACTGAGATCATGTGGGCACCTGCTTTTTACAAGCTGATGTTGAGTGTATTGTGCTATGGTGAATATGGTAATTCCAAGATGAAAAATTTGCATAAAGCACCTTGTATATCTATTTCTTTATACAGAAGCAATGGCATTGAATAAATCTGTTGTGACTCATAAGATAATTTCTCCCTCTCTTTTTCTTCCCTTCTTCCATGTACACTGACCAATAAGAATGACCAGGAAGGAGAAAGCTACATCTTCACTTCTGGAATACCCAGTGGACCCAATGCTATTACAATGCCATGTATATGGACATTCAAACAGCCTTTTCTCAGCTCAGATAGATGGAACTAAGGAATATATGACACCCTGTTTTTTTCTCCCTACCTTGTGCATTGGGTGCCCCATCCTGAGGGATGGAAGAAGCCCAATGTCTAAGTGACAGCTTTGTTACCTGGGAGAGAGCAAAGCAAAGATGGCCTCTTGGTTTCAACACCTCCCTCAGAGCTGGACCTCTTCCATCCTTGCACCTGATAGACTGTCTCAAGTTTATGGTAATGCAGCCAGCACCTCCTGGCTCATGGAGGCTGATTGCGCACATCTCAGTAATTGGCAGATGCTGCAAATCAGGGGTCCCCTATGCTCCCCCCGGAAAGCTGGTAGTTACACCTTTACTGACATCGCACTGCCCTGAGCTTTATAGTACTCAGACTTCCTCTTTGTGTGGAACCTGCCTCTGGAAGGTCATTCCTTTGATGTTCCCTCCAGGCGAGGTGTTTCTAGGATGCTTCAATTTTTGTTCCTCTTCTTACTTTGTAGAAGAAACAGGAGATTTGGGGTCTCACACAGAGCTGTATTCAAATTGCTACTCACTGTCTGCAGACTTATATTATTCACTCTTTGATGCTTTTAACAGTAAATAGAGAATAATTGACTAATATCTTTTCAGGCTGTTTGAGAGGACTGCATATCCCTGTTCAACTAATAGGGAATGTTCGTTCTCTTCTATGTTCTGTAGAACAATGATTCCCAGCCCACTAGAGGAGGTAAGAAAGTAACATTAGAGTTATTTTCCACTTGATTTATGCTTGAATAATGCATATTTAGTATATATTTATAAGGTATAACATATAGAATTGTTCTGTATATTTATGAATATAAATGTATACACAGAAGAATGCAAGAAAAAAATTATTGATGAATGACATAATCAAAACAATTTGACCTATCTGCAAGATGGTTTTTCGTAAGGATGACTGACATATTCATATTACGGTATTAATTAACAATCATATCTTTATAATAAAAGCCGAAGCGACCATTAATGCAGAATGACCAGAATGAACGGTTGCTATGAGATGCAGTGACCACCAGAGGCAGACGCTCAATGCAGGCGCTGCGCCTTGGTGGTCAGTGTACTCTCACAGGAGGAGTGGCCACTCAGCCAGAAGCTGGGCTCACAGCTGAAGAGCACAGCAGCGGTTGTAGGAGCCTCTCCTGCCTCCATGGCAGTGCTAAGAAGCAGTGAGCTGAACAGTCAGAAGCAAGCAGGTGGATATAAAGAGTGAGGGATCCTGGATTGTGAGAGGGATGTCTGACTGCCCACACTGTTATTATAGACTAGAGGCCCATTGCACGATATTCGTGCAAGAATAGGCCTTCCTTCACCTGGCTTTGCTCCCAGCCGCTCGGGAGCCTGCATGTCCCCACTCCTTGGCCTTCCAGGGAGCCAGCTCCCTCCTCTGCACCCCCTTCCCCTCATAGTAGGCATCATGCCCCTCCCAGCCACTCCACGCCTGCATATGCAAATTAACCTCCATCTTTGTTAGGTCAATTTGCATACTTGCTCTGATTGGCTGTGGGCGTAGCAGAGTGATGGTTAATTTGCATGTTTCTCTTTTGTTAGGTCAGATCAGTGAGCTATGTTTGATATTTTAAGTAAAAGGGTTTGACTATTTCAATGGCTTATAATAAAAATTAATATCTATCAATGAAGAAAATTAATATTCTTGACTGCTTAGTATATGCTTATTTCAGGCATTGGCCCTCGGGGCCTAAAATACATACTACCTGGCCCAGGAAAATCTTGCTGCTCCCTGTCCTGTTATTATTAACTATAAGTACACCATGAGAGCAATAAACCTATTATTCAGATGGAGAAGGAGAGGGAAATTTTTACATATCACTATAGACAGGATTTAATACTGGATCTGGCAATGCTAAAGCCTTGTTCATTCCGCTAAACTGCAATTTCCTGTGTTCTCTCAATGGCTTGTCACATGGAGAGCAAGTACAAACAGTGGAATGGAAGGAGGTCATTAATTATGCCATTGGGGTCCGGACTTTTTCAGGGAGAGTCAGACAGTACTTTACCAGATAACTTTGGCATATCTGTACTATTCCCTGATCCTGTATTACACCCAGGGCAGGTATTGCTAATTGATTAAAGTAGTACTGTTGGTTGTTTTTTTTTTTGGGGGGGGGGAGGCAAGAGCTGAGTTGTATGCAGCCATAGAATTCTTATGAACACAACTCTCTAGGCATAATAAATGAAACATATTGACATTTTGTAGGAACACAAATAGAGTGACATGTAAGTATATGGGTCAATGAGAAGATGAAGGGAATTATAAGGAAATGAGAGACAACATGAAATTTTGTGTATTTTGTTAACAAAACTTTCATTCAAGGGGTACCATGTAATTTCACTCACATGTGGAATTTAATGAACAAACTGAACTACTAAGTAAAATAGAGGAAGACCCATAGGTAAAGAGCAGGCAGATAGCTCTGGGCAGGGGTTGGTGGTAGAGGGATTGTGCAAAAAGAAAAAAAAAAGAGAAAACTCATGGACATGGATCACAGTGTGGTGACTGCGGGCATGGAGAGGAGGTAGAGATAGAAGAGGACATAGAAGGAATAAACGGTGATGGAAAAAAATAAAATAAAATAGGAAAAGAAGAGGATCATTTTCAAGTAGTCCTCTTTACCCAGCATGTAGCTAGGAGCCATGGGGGATACAGGGAAGCAGAAAATGGTCCAGCTTAGTGGTTAGAATCATGGACTCTGAACTCAGAACATCTGGGGCCAAATTCCAAATCTGCTACTTCACTGTGTGTGACCTTAGGCAAGTTTACTCCCTTGTTTCTCGGTGTTCTCACTTGGGACAATAAGAGAACCTACTTTCTGAGGCCATTGTGAAAATTAACCGACTTAATTTACAGGAAGCATATAGGGCCATGCCTAGTGCAAGATAAGTGCTAGTATAAATGTTGTACTATGGTGGCCCACAATGGACTTAAAAATACAGTCATGAACTAAAGACCAGCGACTAAGAACCACACACCAGATAACAGAGTACAAACCATGCCCAAGGTTTCTATTTTCCTATGTTGTGTGCTTCTCAGCACTGTTTCTTCCATCCGTAAAAGTCACAGATAATGAACACTCCGCGTCACCGTTTTCTGGATTTATGCATGATGGTGTTCCATGCCAGTGAATTTTATCCATCACCTCGTGGATTTGTCAATAGCTCCCAAGACAGTACAGTCTCATGGAAGATCTTTCTGACGTATAATTTGTCTTTTTCCCCTCAGCCATAGCCAAATAGACATTCTTGTCATTGCAACCATTTGAAAAATAATTCATGTCACTCTAGTAATTTTCAGTACTATTGATTTACCAGTGCAGAGTTAAGGCCTATACTCGGGAACTACCTTTAAATATTCAAAATAATTCATCCTAAGAAATGGGAACCATTTGTGTTATACAACTCAGCCACAACACCCCAGGGATATCTGAGAAGTCACTAAGGAGCTAAACTACCTTTTTAGCAAGACTCTAGAGAAAAAAATCCTATGATATATTACTGTAAGTATGCATTACATATGCCCTTACAATTTACAACTTTATATATGAAACTAGAGGCCCGGTGCACAAAATTCATGCATGGGGGGGGGGTGTCCCTCAACCTGACCTGCAACTTCTCCAATCTGGGACCCCTTGGGAGATGTCCCTCTCCCAATCTGGGACCACTGGCTCCTAACCACTCACCTGCCTGCCTGCCTGATCACCCCTGCTGGCCTGATCGCCCCTAATCACTCTGCCTCAGCCCCCGCCACTGTAGCTTTGTCCAGAAGGATGTCCGGTCTAATTAGCATATTACCCTTTTATTAGAATAGATTTTTAGAAATGATGTTTTCTTAAGTAAGTTCATGGTTGGGGGGCAAATTTTAGTGCTAGCCCTCAATGAACAATCAAAAATGAAAAGAAAAAAATTTTCATTGTAATTTCAGAATTCTCTTCCATCTTTTTTGTTTTTAAAATCAGCTATTTTAAGACTAGAGGCCCAGTGCATGACATTTGTGCGCTCAGGGTGTCTCTCAGCCTGGCCTGCACCCTCTCACAATCTGGGAGCCCTTGGGGGATGTCCAACTGATTGCTTAGGCCCCCTCCCCAGCAGTCAGACATTCTCAGCACTACATCAGAGGCGAGAGAGGTTCCTTCCACTGCCACTGTGCTTGCCAGCTGTGAGCCCAGCTCAGGGCTTCTGACTGAGCAGCACTCTCCCTGTGGGAGTGCACTGACCCCCAGGGGGAAGCTCTTGCATTGAGTGTCTGCCCCCTGGTGGTGAGTGCTCATCATAGCAGTCAGTCAGTCCATGGTTTGGTCATTATATAGTATAAGTGGGTGACTCAGTCCAGGGACATTAGACTTGTCCTGTTTCTGTGTGAAGAGAATTCTCTCTTTGATAACTACATATAGCCTTTCCAGTTTTAGTTCTAGTAAAGGTATGAAAGATATAAATTGGAAAGTGTGGAATTCAGCAGTTAAATCTTTGGGAAAGCCTCCAGGCTAGAACAACTATGCTGCTATGTCTGCAAGCTCAGGCCTCTGACTCCAAAAGTTTCGGCTCACCTGGAACGTATAAACCAGCCAGACTCTCAGCGGGAGGGTATCGCTCCTCAAACATCTACTGACCGAAATTCTACAAGCATTGTGATATGTACCTTCTGAAATTTCAAAAGAACTAAGCTGTGGTGCTTATAAGAGGGTTGTCTGCTCTTCTTTGTCATGATATCATTAGCTCTGTTTTCATTAGCCAGGCTACTTTCCTTCAGTTATTGATAGATGAATTGTATCATTCCTGAAATGTAGTGACAGGACTTTGAAGGACAGTAGTGGTAACTACACATGGCAAATTAAATGATTACAACAAATATTTACTCCTGCAGCTGACCTCTAGGGGAGGTATATACTCACTTCGTGGATGTTGAGTTTGGCAATATGACTTGCTTTGGCCAACACAATTGATATAAAAGTGACAGTCAGTTTTGAGCCAAAGCTTTAAGAGACTATATATATATATATATATATATATATTTGCTCAACCCTCTAGGGAAGTGGTTCTCAACCTTCCTAATGCCGCGACCCTTTAAGACAGCTCCTCATGTGGTGACCCCCAACCATAAAATTATTTCTGTTGCTACTTCATAACTGTCATTTTGCTACTGTTATGAACTGTAATGTAAATATCTGATAGGCAGGATGTATTTTCATTGTTACAAATTGAACATAATTAAAGCATAGGGATTAATCACAAAAACAATATGTCATTATATATTGTGAAATATTTATTTCTAATTACAAATAAATGAAATTTTGTCTTGAATCGTGGTGTAGCATGGGCAAAAGTCTTCATATAACAACAGTAAACTACATTGCTACATTTTGCTACACCACGGAGTGGTGTGTTGGTTCCTAAGACCTTGGGAAATAGGTGTTTTCCAATAGTCTTAGGCGACCCCTGTGAAAGGGTCATTCGACCCCCAAAGGGGTCGCGACCCACAGGTTGAGAACCACTGCTCTAAAGGCTTTTGATTTTAGCCACCAGAAGTACCTTCTTCAGATGCTGCTGCTCTTTTTGCCCAGGCCTGAAAAGGAAGCATGCAGACCAACCTACTGAGAGGCCATTATGGCCAAGCTGGAGATGCCCAAATATGAAAAAAAAAAAAGCTTGCTGTTTAGGACACTGAGTTTTGGGGATGAGAGTTAGGCAGCATTATTGATCATAGCAATAGGTGATTAATACAGGCCTTCACCTTAAAAGTTCCTGGTTAGAGGAGATTTCCTTAAAAGGCTTGGTTGTCTGATCTTCATATCTTAGTAGGGAGCTGGGCTATATAAGGCATGGGAAGAGATTGGGTAGATACATCTTACTTGCCGTTCTACTACTCTTTATCAAATCTCCCAATGCCTGATTTATTTTCAAATTGAATTGTGATTTCACTGTGGCTGAGCGCTACTATCAGATTAGAATTTTTGGTACAAAAATGTGGTTTCTCATATTTCTAAGCTTGCTGTGCCCTTTGGGCACTTATATTTTACATGGATTAGCTGGGCTAGTTGGTCCCTAGCTGGCCCATTCATTGAGGGGGAGGAAGGCAGCAATTTAGCAAAAAGTGCACAGGAATAAGAAAAATCTATAAAGAGGCAATAATATTTCTTTCGAAGAGAGAGAGAGAGAGAGAGAGAGAGAGAGAGAGAGAGAGAGAGTTTTAAAGACACAGAATGTAAATTAAGTAAACTGTGCAGTACAAACCCGATATCATCTTTAATGATTGAGTGCTTGCCATCTACTATACACCAAATGCTTTTACATGTGTTTGCTCTTGACATTCTTACTAAAACATGAGATTTATACTATTATCAAGTTTACTTTTTTTGGAGGAGAAAACTGAGATAATGGAGTTTCAGTAACTTGTTCAAAGTTATTCATGCAGCCACGGAATGGTTGAGCAGTACTTTGGCCCAGTTTAGAATGTAGAAAGTTTACAAAAGAAAGAGACCATCACTTATTTTCTAACCAGAACAAATTGGATAAGTTGAACAATCATAATATTTAAAACCTACAGAATACCTAAGGATGTGTACATCAACTAGCTTAGAAGAAAAATAGACTAGAAGAAGTAGGCTGGGAAAGAAGAGCTGCAAGCTGTTTTCCTCCCCAGGGACATAACAGAAAGAGGATTAACACCTTCCTCCCCCCTATAAGCTGTAGCTAAGGGGAAATCAGCCCGATTTTTAATTTTATTTATTTTCATTTTTTTGGAGGGGCTATTTATAAATTTATTTTTTAATTTAATTTTATTGTTTAAAAGTATTACATATAGTAGTACATATATCTCCTTTTTTCCCCCCCATTGACCTTCCCCCAGCCTCCCCTACCCAGCCTGATTTTTGACACCTTTTAATGCCCGCTGATGGACAGACATGATGCGTGAAAATCCCAAGGATCCACAGTCATAGAGCAAATATATATCCAGTCTCTATGCATTTCCCATAGTGCATAGGGTAATATACCAAAGGGGGGCATCCCTGAGGCAAAAGGAGACTTCCCTGAATGCGAGTCTGCAGTTTTGCAAAAACAGGGCAGAAGTGAGGCAGATCCCATCTCCGTCCTGAGTTGCATGTGGCTTTCTGAATTTAAGAAATTGCCACCTCAAAGGCTGGGAGCAAGGCAGGACAGATGCCAGCTCCCTAGATGTGAGGGGTCTTCCCAAATGGACAGCCATAGCCCGATCAGGATGGGGATAATTAGAGAGAACCTAGGTACACGGAACCGAATCTTCACTGAAAGCTAGATAGGTGGAGAGATTGCCTGCAGCGCAGAAAGCCAGATGCAGGGATGGAGAGTGAGACTCTCCATTTTTCCCAAAGGTGGTTGCCTGGCTGTGAAGCTGAGCTTTCAAAGTTACAGCTCCTGCAGCTGAGAAGGGTCTTGACTGTCTGTAAAGCTTAAAAAGATCTCTGGAGTCTTGGTGGTGTTCAGATCCTACGCTCTGCTAAGGGAATGTTCTACTCTCACCATTAAAAACACTTAAAGCCAGTGCGAGGTTGAATCTTTTTTGTTTTTTAATTTAAATTCTTTATTGTTTAAAGTATTACCTATGGCTCCTTTCACGCCATTGACTGAATGTTTTCAAAGCTATGACAAAGCCCACACCCAGCCCAATCATAGATTAGAGAGGCTCAGCCTCATCAAAACGATGACCCGAGAAAGGACCAGAAAGGCATTTGCGTGATCTTTTCAGGGGGCTAAACATTACTTATTCAGTCTCTGCTGTTGGTATTTTTATACACAATGTCTGGCTTACAAAAAAATTATTAAACAAGAGAGCAAGGAAATATGACCTCTAGTCTAGAAGCAGAGCTACAGAAGTGTAAATTATTTCCTATCTAGTCATTGGCACTAAAATTTACCAGTCCTCCATTTAGGGAAAGAAGAATGATATGTTTAAGGGGATCAATTTTAAGAATGTCAGCAGACTTCCCAGGAGAAGATTGGAGACTAGGAAAAGAAAGGAGTGACGTCTTTAAAATACTGAAGAAAGAACACCTTGTCAGCCCGGCTCTGAGACTTTCCGTTCTGCATGGACATTCATTTGCATTTACCTAATTTCTGGTTGTGTTGTGCATAGAGGGCAAACCCACAGTTCCTGATAATTAACCCTAAGAAGTGAAGTTAAATAGTGTCAAGTACAGGATGCACGGTTGAATTACACAATAAAAGAATGTTACTCACAAAGAAGTTAAGAGATGCACTTTGCAATAACATGTAAAAATGAGGCAAGGCTTTATGGGCCAGACAGTAACTTTGCTTTCTGTGTTGCATGGTGAATACGACAGTGGTTGGAGGCCAAATCCAAACATACGTCTACCTCTGCGGTGTTTTTATGATCATTCCTCTCAGCTGTGGCTTCCTTCCATGTAAAATGGAGTTCATAACAGCCCCACCTACTTTATAGGGTTGATTTTCAAATCATGAGACTGGAAATGAATGTGGTGACCAATTGAAAGACTCTTGGAATACTCCAAAGTTCTAGGCTGAAATAGTAATAGTAAAACAGCTAATCAGCCAAACCTCTTACCATCAATAAAAGTAAGTGCATTCTATGTGCCATGGATCCAATTATAGAAAGAGAGAGGTGATGATTTTACTCAACTCTGTCCTGATAAGATCCCTCCAAAGTGTTGAGTTCTGAATACCATACTTCAAGACAGAGAGAGTCCTACAAGGAGCATGTACAGAGGACAGAGTAGAATTCTAAAAATCTTAAGTGCAGAATTGTTGAAAGAATGGAAGATTATTCCTAGATGAATAGGATGAAGTAAAGACTCGGGGGTTCCAATAAACAAAATGGAAAGGCATGGATTTTTATGCAAATAGTCATCTTTGGAATGTTGGTTCAACCATCTCCCCGCCCCGCCCCCCGCAACAGAAGCCTGGGAAAAATGGCTAAGCGATTTGAGTCTCATTTTCAACATGTGTTAAATGGACACAGTGTTATCTAATTTACGATGCTTTTGTGAGGATTGAGTGAGAGAATCTTAAGAAACATAAGATAATATGTAGGCCATCTGTATATATTATTTTAAGATAATAGATCTGGAGTAATTGTAATTATTCATAAAGCATTTTATTTTACTTTTTTCTGTTTTTATTTATTTTTTTTAATAAATCTTTATTGTTCAGTTTATTACAGATGTTCCTCTCTTTTCCCCCCCATAGCTCCCCTCCATCTGATTCCCCACCCCCCACCCCATGCCTTTACCCCCCACCACTGTCCTCATCCATAAGTGTAAGATTTTTGTCCAGTCTCTTCCTGCACCCCTTACACCCCCTTCCCCCTGAGAATTGTCAGTCTATTCCTTTTCTACGCCCCTGATTCTATTATATTCACCAGTTTATTCTGTTCATAATATTTTTTATTCACTTTATTTTTAGATTCACTTGTTGATAGGTATGTATTTGTTATCACTTTGTTGTTCATAATTTTTATCTTTTTCTTCTTCTTTCTCTTCTTAAAGAATACCCTTAAGCATTTCATATAATCCTGGTTTGGTGGTGATGAACTCCTTTAGCTTTTTCTTGTCTGTGAAGCTCTTTATCTGACCTTCAATTCTGAATGATAGCTTTGCTAGATAGAGTAATCTTGGTTGTAGGTTCTTGCTATTCATCACTTTGAGTATTTCCTGCCACTTCCTTCTGGCCTGCATAGTTGATTTCTGACTGGTCCTTTTCCATTTTTTTTTTTTTTTTTGGCATTCTCATTAAGATCCTTGAAGGTCTCACTCAGTTTCTAAGTTTCTCGGCAGTTTGTAGAAGATTCTTGAGTAACCTTATAAATGTGGTTTTGAATGTCTATTAGTTTGCTTTCTTCCATTTCTTTCATTCATGACATGTTTCTTTGTCTCCACATTTTGGCTGCTTCCCTATGTTGATGAATGGAAGAAATGCTGTGCTGGAGACACCCTTATGGGGCAGGACTTGCTTCAGTAGGGCTTTGGTGCTCACCAAGTCTGGCTTTTGAGCATGTCACTTTTGTATGTGAAGAGTTGATATCTGATGTCGTCTCATACTGACCTCTAGGTACACTGGTTCTTGGATCTCCAAGGAAGTGCAAGTCAGCTACTGTCTGAGGCCATCTAGCAGGAGCTACAGAGAGATCTGCAGATTTCTCCTCTTTACTTGGAGTTTGGAAGTTTTGGAGTTGTCTGGCCCAGTTGCAATGTTAGTTTAAGCTGTGAGAAGGCAGGCCATTCATATGCAAGAGCTGCTGTGCACAGCTGGGAGGGTTGGTAAGTTGGGTGGGGCGGGGTCTCAGGGAATCACCAGGCTAGGTCGTGATAAACAGTGCTGGCTGGCAGTCAGCCCTCTCTGGCCAGCGTTTCCATGTACTGTTCTGTGTCCCAGGTCCCACGCCCCAGCGCAGTAAACAATGATTCCTGTGCATACCTCTGTGAGAAGCCCACCCTCTCTTTTTGACCAGATGGCTGACAGTCCAGTTTTTCCCTGTATGAATCTGGGTTCCCAGAATCTCACCAGAAACTGGAGTTCAGAGCAGTCAGGAACTTGTAACTCCCTCCCAATTGAAAAAAAAAAACAGTGCATGCCTGCCCAATTCGCATGTATCTCCATACCTCTGCCTTTCTGAGCCTCTGCACATCCTACCAGGCCTCAATGAATTTTTTTCTTTCCTTCTAGTTGTAGAACTTCCACTCAGCCGGCTTTCTTGTGGTTCTGGGGGATAGTCTTTTTGTCTTTTAGTTGTAGTTTTGGTGTGGTTGTGAGAGGCAGCACGTACACGTGTATACCTTATGCCGCCATCTTGGTTCTCCCATAAAGCATTTTAAACCAGAGATTGCTATATAGAAAGAGAACTGACTGCTTCTCTTTGGCTGAGGAATTTGAACATAGTTTTGTTGGAGGGTATTCAGATGTCATCAGTACATGATGGGACTGTTTGATACTTTCGATCCTTTACAACTTCAGATCATACTTGGACAGTATCAGCAAACAGCACAATCCATCCATCCGCCAACTTTATTCTCATCATCGGACAAGGTTTGCATTTATCTATTACATAAGAAGAGGAGGTTTGAAGAGGTCAGGATAGTATATGTACTAACTTGGTCAGAAGAGCAGAGCAAACTGAGAATGAGAGAGGTCCAAATAGATTTTCTGACTGGATGTCAATCAAAACTATGTTCTTTGTCTTGAAGTTTCATAGATTTTTCATAAGAACACGAGATGTTTACAATAAGAGCAAGAAAGCTCCATAGACCTTTATGGAAAGTTTTAACATTTTTACTAAATATAAGATGGACTTTTGGAGTTTTCTAATAAACACTAAGAGTTTTACATTTTTCAAGCTAAGAGACAGGAAACATTATTCTTTGTAGCAACTCTGCAGACATTTTATTTATGAAAGAAACAAAACTAACAATGGCAGACTTATCTGCAAAAATGACTGGAAATTGTCAGGCCTGTGGACATGTTGTTCTTTGTCTCATGCTGTAATAATATACAGAAGTCTGGTTTAAAGAAAAGGCCTCCTGTTAGCATTGTATGAGTAACAATGACTGAACTACAAAGAAGTGCATAAAAGGAAATGCTCTTAATGGAATATTTGAGAGTTATTTGAGAGACCTACCTGGAGAAGGAAAATACATTCTGGCGAAAGAGATGTTGTGATTGCCACGGGCCTGCCAAGAGATGTTGTCTTTTTCCGGAGATGTTATTGTTTTTCTCTGACTGAGAGGCCCTTGTTTTGCATATTGATTAAATTAGAATCTGCACTAAAGGAGTTTTTATCATGATTTATTTATACGCGTCCTGATTTATTTATATTTCATCCCCCATTTACAGTCGTGTATATATGCAGGAAAATGAGCCCTAAAATGTTAGAAGGAATTAGTCTCACCCCTAGAGTCAAAATTAATGTGAGGTCTTCTTGTAGGCACAGTAGCTGATTACATACATGAAGTTTTTTCTTGCCCTCTCTCTATTTGACTTGCACCATTCTCAAAAGTGCACTTTCTCCCAGCTCAGTCACCACACTTTTATTTTTGTTGTTGTTTAAAGTATTACAAATAGTATTACTAAATAGTAGTACACATGTCTTCTGTTTCCATCACTGACCTCCCCCCAGCTTTCCCCACCCCCAGAACATGCCCTCACCCCCCCCACTCCCACCAGTGTCTGTGTCCATTGGTTGTGCTTATATACATGCATACAAGTCCTTTGGTTGATCTCTTCCCCCTATCCCCAGTCCTCCCCTGCTTTCCCACAGAAGTTTGACAGTCTGTTCGATGCTTCTTTGTCTCTATATCTATTTTTGTTCATCAGTTTATGATGTTCTTTATATCCCGCTAATTTATTTTTTAACAGCCTTATGGAGATATAATTCACAAACCATGCAGCTCACTCATTTGAAGTGTACAATTCATTGACTCTTAGTCTATTCACAGAGTTGCTCATCTGTTACCACAATCAACTTAGAACATTTTCATTACCTCCAAAGAAACCTATACCCCTTAGTCATCACTCTCAATCCTTCAAGCTCCCAACCCTAGACGAGCACTAATGGTTCATTTTTTTTTTTAATGTATTCTATTCTGGATACTCCATTTTAATGGGATCATGTAATAGGTGGTTAGTTCGGTCTGTCTTCTGTCACTTAGGGCAGCGATTTTCAACCATTTTCATCACATGGCACACATAAACTAATTTCTAAAATTCTGCAGCACAGAAAAAATGTGATTTTTGCTCGTCTGATAAAAAGGTATAATTTTCACTGATTTACAAAAATTAATAATAATAATTACCTACCCTTTTTTGCTCCAAAGTGACTTTTTAAAAAATCAGGTGCTTAGACTTGTATGTAAGGATTTCTGGTACCAAGGATTAGCCAATCAAATGTAATCTTGTTAGGTCATGTGACCAATAGGATGAAACTTTATTACATGACCTATATATGTATGGCTCAAGACAGGGTATGAACAGCTATTGTTGTGATGGCTGCTGTCATTTTTTCTTTTGACAATCTAAGGGGAAAGAGGTCAGTGGCCCTGACTAAATATTCAGATATTGCATATTTTAAAAAATTCTCGTGGCACACCAGATTGCAAATGATTGACTTTGTGTAATTGTAAGGGGTTCGTCCATATTGTAGCATTTGACATTTTTTTAAAACTGCCAAATAGTATTTCACTCTATTGACATAACACATTTTTTTTTTAATCCATTCATCTATTGATAGACATTTGGAGTTTTTCTACCTTTTGGCTGTTATGAATAATTCTGCTATGAACATTTGTATACAAGTTTTTGTGAGGACATTTGTCTTTCTCTTGGGTGTATGTGTAGCAGTAGAATTGCTGGGTCACATTTTGACAATGGAGGCCCAGAGGCACTGCCATAGGAAAAGCCTAGAGCACAAGTCTATTGGCACAGTGTAAACACAGTATTCTTAACACTAAGCTAAGCACTATGATGTTGCTGCATGTGGCAAAGAAGGCCAAGATATCAGCAGCATAGAAGATGACAAAATATGTCAAAATACTTATTAAGATGTCCAGATCAGCCGAAACCCATTTGGCACAGTGGATAGAGCTTTGGTCTGCGGACTGAAAGGTCCCAGGTTCGATTCCAGTCAAGGCATATACCTTAGTCGCAGGCACATCCCCAGTGGGGGGCGTGCAGGAGGCAGCTGATCGATGTCTCTCATTGATGTTTCTAACTCTTCCTCTCCCTTCCTCTCTGTGAAAAATCAATAAAAAATCAGTGTTTTGGGTTTCTTTAGTTATATTCCCAAAGTAAAATCACTTTGTCATAAGGCAGTTCCATTTTTAATTTGTTGAGGTAACTTCATACTGTTTTCCACAATGGCTGCACCAATCTGCATTCCCACCAACAGTGCCCGAGGGTTTTCTTTTCTCAGCTTCCTTGCCAGCACTTGTTGGTTGTTGATTTATTGATGATGGCCATTTCTGATGCAAGAGAACTTTAATTGGAGTGGTGAACACACAATACAGCATACAGATGATGTGTTATAAAGAACTGTACACTTGAAACCCATACAACTTTATTAACCAGTATCATACCAGTAAATTCAATACAAAAGAAAATATATTCAAAATGAAAATCTGTGTCCTTCTGAAAAAAAATCTGTTTTGGCTGTGACATGTTAAGAACCTGGGAGTTGCCATTTTCATCCTTGCAATGAGAAAAAAAAATGGACCAACTAAAAAATCAATGAGTCTTTTTGGATTTATGGGAGAAGTGAGGTCTCAGGGCAAACTGTCAGCCAGAAGTCTAGAGAGGCAGGTGAGTCCAGAGAATTAGAGTTGAGGCAAGGCCATGGGAGCTATAAACTGGTAGCTACACTTGTACAGTGATTTTGATGAGAAGCTGGAGGCTAAATGTGGAGCAGCATGTGAGTGAGACGCTCCTGTCCCCCTTCCACACTCATATACTGTCATCCTCTCTTCAGGGGAAATAATTTTGAGTCAGATGCATGCTTTATTATGAGGCAGGACCAAACCCCCCCCCCCCCACTTTTTTTTTTTAAAAAAAGATTTTTATTGATTTCAGGGTGGAATGGAGAGGTAGAGGGATAGAAACATTATTATTAGAGAGAATCATTGATTGGCAGCCTCCTACACGGCCCCCTCCACTGGGTTGCAGACATGTGCCCTGATCAGGAATTGAACCAGGACCTCCTGGTTCATAGGTCAATACTCAATCACTAAGCTACACCAGCAGGCCAAATCTTCTTCTCAAATTCAACCCAGATCTTAGGAAGGGAAATTAGAGCATCCAACCATAGTAATTCCTAGTAATTCCCTACTGCTGTGTGTTCACATGCCCAGTACTAAGAAGACAGACCTTTGTTTGGGTAAAGGTTTAACTTAAGACTCAGGATCCTTTAACTTCAGAGGAGATGCAGTCAAAGGTCAAGGTTACAGCGCTAGACATGTATTAAATCTTGTCCTCACATAGGTCTCTAATAAGCCTAGCTACAAAGAAAGGCAATTACACTCATTGCTTCTACAATTTACGATGCAAATTGGATAGAACACAATCTATTAATTAGAGAACATGGTTTGGATTTGCAATTTGCAGATTTCAATTGGTTATAATGTGATCAAGTTCAGGTGCTACTACCTAGGGGCAGGAAAAAAAATTGGCAAGATGCATAAACACACACCTTCCCATGTCTGAGGGGATGGCTACTCAGTTGGCCTCTCATCACCCTCCCCCCCTCTCCCACCCTCACTGCATAAGTACTGTGTTGGTGGGTAGGCTTCCTATATGCAGATCACAGAAGAGACCTAAGTTGTGGGCTCAATTATGCTCTCTTAGTCACAACCCTACATGTTCAGAGTCTTGGACTTAAGATCTGTTATGTTGTAGAACTGGCGCAACCAAACCAATGGAGAAAGCCCCCCAAAGAAGAGCCCCACTCTATCTACAAAGCCTGAACCCTAGACCCCACAATCACAACAAGGCTGCACTCACACCAACCACCAAAATCCACCATCAGAATTCATTTTATTAGCAACAGGGTTCTCCTGTGCTTGCTTCAGGCAGCCAAGAGCGTGGATAAGGAAGGCCACTCGATTATGAATGAACACACACACCAGTAGGATTGGTCAAACACTTAAATCTCCATTACTGGGTGCTGAGGTATGATTTTGCCTCGAGTCACTTATCAAGCTTGACCGTCACCAGAGAACATTAAGAATCGTAAGCAGCACTGATTGTCTCACACCCTCCATGCTGTATTACAGGATCTTCATTCTGTATTGTCGCTCATAGACTTAGCTGTCTCCACATTCAGTAGCTTCTGCAGCAGCAGGCGCATGGGCAATTATAGCAAGAGCCTGGAAATATGGTACAGATTTCAAGGACATCAGTGTAAGAGACATTAAGATCTGTTTGCTCTGCTTGGAAATTATGACAGTTATGGAATCAGACATGGTGAGCTTGAGTTTAGCTTCATCCAGTCTTTGGTAGTTGGCTTGCCTTTGGGGATACATTTAAATCTTGTATGAAACTTATGATTTCCAGCTTTATAAGTGATACCACTCACAGGAGTCTAACTTATATGCACTGAGTGGCCAGATTACAGTGGTACCTCGAGATACGAGTTTAATTTGTTCCGTAACCTTGAGGCGTGGGAAACTATGAGACGCTCGAGTTGCGGTAAACTGGTGGGTCATATGCAGCCGGCCGATCCACGTGATTACTCCTATCTCAAATGTTGCTCATATTTCAAAGCAAAAATTGCTCGCTCCACGGCTCATATCTCAAAAATCTCGTATGTTAGGGCACTCGTATCTCGAGGTACCACTGTATTATAATCTCTGAATGCATAATAATCTGGCCACTCAGTGTATAGCCTATATATAATAAAAGGCTAATATGCAAATTGTCCCCTCAAACAGAAGTTTGACCAGCAGGCAGGTTGACCAACTGCCCATGTCCTCCTGGTCAGGCTGATGGGACTCCACCCATGCATGAATTCATGCACCAGGCCTCTAATACACACACACACACACACACACACACACACACACACTGAGTGGCCAGATTATTATTATGCGTTCAGGGATCATAATAATCTGGCCACTCCGTGTATAGCTTATAATATTACAGATCATAAAGTGGACAGATGCTGCAACTATGGTATTATCAACTGATGAGTTTTCGATGGAAATAAATTTATTCATGCATTTTGCCAGGGCTGGTCATGGAGGTCCACAATAGCCCATTTTTATCATCTGATTTCAGGGATGTGACCAATGACGCTGTGGGTAAACTGTCCCAACAATCTACACATCGAAATGTCAGCAACTAGCCCTACCATTCACGTAGGACATATTTCACAATGTAACCCTTAGTGAAGCGCCTACCTCATTAGATTTAAATCCAGACATCAATGAATTTGTGTCTGATAAATATATAATTAAAGGAAACACTGGACGTATGACTTTAACATCGCAGCGTATAGAGAACAATATAGGCAGCAGGTCCGGCACCTGGCACCAGGTGACCTTAAACTTGTCAAGGCATTGGTAGATGGCTGTCTAGACAATGTACCTACCTTATTGGCCCCAATTTGTCCAGGAAAACCCAACTCTGACATGTGCATTACTGTTCTCGTCCCAAAAGTGAAAGGCAAGTACTTTAGTGCCTCTTCCAGAGAATTTGAAATAACATTAAGCACAGAGATTACATGGAGGCATTTTATGATTGGAAGAGAAACAATATTAAAAATACAGGCAAAAAATACAATACTATATACTATCATTTCCAAAGAAGAGAATTTGCTAAGAAAAAAAAAAATCACACAGAAGAGTTTAAATTAAAAAAAAAAAAGGAGGGAGGAATATAATTTTAACCAATACGTTCTATTTTGAACATTAAATAATTTAGTTGAATGTCTGGATGAAAACTGAACCCATTTGATAATATCCATATTTGTATTGGTTTATTTATCTACCAACACTTAACTTTTAACCACTCAGTATTTCAGTTCTTTAACAGACTTCAACATTCTTTTACTTCTCTTTGTATAAAGAAGAATGTCTGAAATACTAAAAAAAAAACACATACTGTGCAATGAATACAATAATTCTGAAAATGTTAGTACAAAGTATTCCTACAATACACTTACTATTAGTTTAGAAAACGGAATTTTCTCTAGCCAGAAGCATTGGAATCGTGTTGTGGGCAATGCCTGCTTTAAAACCCTGCCACTCTTACTGTCATGCCCTCTTAGTAGCAGACTCAACAGAGTGTAGTAGCCAAGGGAGGGTCATGCATGGAAACATCCAATAAGAGACCACAGAGCAGAGGGTAGAGCACCCCTATACTCCCCCTCACCACAGAGTAACTGCCCCTCAGCTGCTTTTCCCTAATTAAAGAAAAGCCCTTTCTGCTCCCTGGCTCTGGCGAGGGGTGTGATTTCATCAAGATAGGCAACTTGTATACCTTTTTCCTGTAGTCACATCAGAGCCTGAATCGTTAACATTTCAAAGTTTCCCATTTTAGACAGAGCAGCATTGAGTTATTTTCGATCCATAAGCCGCCCAGGGCAAACCATGGTTCATCTGAATTCATTCATTCGGCTTTTATTGAGTGTTGATTTTGCACAAGGCACCGCCAAGGATCCTTCAGGGATACAAAGATGAACAAGACATGATTCCTATCCTCAATGAGTCTAGTATCTAGCTCAGGAGATGAACTACGTACCAAATATGGAAGCGTTGAATAATGTAGATCAAGAGGGCAAAAAACACAAATCCCATAAAGGAGAATAAAGAAATGCTGTGTAAGGCCATAAAAGGCACCATTTAATTCTGTCATGGAGGACAGTAGAGGTTGGGAAGGACTCCTTTATATAGGTGGCCTTCCATGCGTTTGATTTTTTTGTAGAGATACTTGGTGGGTACCAGTCATGTCCCAGGCATTGCCCTTAGTATTTAGGTTGGAACTTGAGAGAGCCTGCGAGTTTGGACCTATAGCAGACTGGATTGGGGAGAGGGGGGTATAGTAATCAAGAGTGTGCCGGCCTACCAATACAAACCAATGCAATATCATTGATATCAAAAGGATTCTGCTGGGGTAGCTCTTACAGGCTCATCTGAGCCAATTATTAAATATTCAGGAATTTTGTAAGCAGTTGACTGAACCTTGGTGGGAGTTTGCCAGGAAATCAGCAAACACCACCACTCAGGGATTCAGGATCCCCTCCTCCACTCCCCAACCCCTGACCAGAACTATTGGTTAAACTTGGCTGGCATGGATATGTTCCGGGAGGGAATATAAATGTTGATCCACTAATTATGCACATGCTTCTACCTTTGGGGCCTAGAATTTTCCCCATCTGTAGGAAGTTAGATACTTAAGGTTTTCCTTACTCTAACATCCTCTGATCTGTAGAGGGGAACGTGGAGTGCACCCCAGCGATTAAAGGGTTAATAAGAATCAGGGCCCTGGCCTGGCCTGGCCTGCCTGCTTCACGTGGGGCAGGTGCTTAGGGAGAAGTGCTAATAAGCATCGATCCCCAGGCTGTAATGAGCAGTTGCCTGGTCAAGCCTCTCCGTAGGAGTGCTGGTTCCCCTGCTATGAGGCTGTTTGAAGTGGCAGAGAGAGCCCTGAGCCGGAGAAATTGGGGGCCCTCTTTGCTAGCCTCCTTGCTGGGTCTCTGTGGGACCCCGGGGGCAAGTCATTTAACCTCTCTGTGCCTGATGGGCTTCACCTGCACGTTAGGATGCTTCTCTTTTCCCCCTGCCCTTGCGTGGATGATGCTTGGAAGATCCACACACCCAGCTCAGGACGTCTATAGGGGTCAGAAAGCAAAGTATGATGAGACTATAAAACACTGTTGTTTTATTTGCCCAAGGGGCATGGGGAGGGCGGGGGGAAAAAAGGCCTTGGAGATACAACCAACCTGTTTGGCAGCCTACCCAGTCTTAATGGTCTCTGGATAGAGAGAGGATGGATGCTATCTTAGCCTCACTAACATTTTCAGCTAGTCCTAGCCAAGGACTTTGACAGCCTCTTTTTGAGCCTTTTTTTAAATCAAATTTATATTAAATTTATTGAGGTGACATCCTATATAATAAAAGCCTAATGTGCTAAATGTCTAGTCATCTGGTCATCCATTCAACTGATCAAAGTGTAATATGCTAATGATATGCTAAGGCTGTGCTCAACAGCTCTCTATGATGTGCACTGACCATCAGGGGGGCAGACAGTTGACCAGTTGACCAGTCGCTATGATGTGCAGTGACCACCAGGGGGCAGACGCTCTGACTGGTAGGTCAGCTTGCTGCTGGGGTCTGGCTGATTGGGACTGAGCGAGATGGAGTGGACACACCCTGGAGCCCTCCTGTGATCCCTCCCCAGCTGGCCAACCTCTTGCATCCCTCCTGACCCTGATCATGCACAGGTGGGTCCCTTGGACTGGTCCCTCTTGCAATCTGGGACCCTTTGGGGGATGTCGGAGAACTGGTTTCAGCCCGATCCCCCTCAACGCAGGGGCTGACCCCTGGTGGTCAATGCGCTCCCACAGGAGGAGCGCCATTCAGCCAGAAGCTGGGCTCACGGCTGGTGAGTGCATCTCCTGCCTTTACAGCAGAGCTGAGGATGTCTGACTGCTGGCTTAGGACATCCCCTGGCAAGAGGGCGCAAGCTGGGCTGAAGGACGCCCCTCCTCTCTGAGTGCACAAATTTCATGCACCGAGGCTCTAGTTGATTAATAACATTATACAATTCTATAATGTAACGTATGTATATTGCATTGTGTGCGTACCACCCACCATCAAGTGTTCCTCCATCACCATATATTTGGCTCCCTTTACTCTTTACTTCCCTTCCCTCTGGTAACCACCGTGCTGTTGTCTGTGTCCATGAGTTTCTGTTTGTTTTTCTTGCTTGTTCATTTGTTGCTTTCAGGTTTTCATCCCACATAAGGCCATTTGACCTAGGTTTGCCTTTTTCTGCTCAGTGAGCCAAAGCAGAGTGGTATGTGAGGGCATGCGGTGAGCTGGGGAGAGGAAAGTGTTTCCTTCTCTCTTCACTCCCAGGAACTAGGTTTCCAGGGTATTTTCTTGTTCGCCAAGCCGTGGCTTCCATTCCTTCATGAAGTGTCCCACGAACACATGCGGGTTTTGATTTTCTGGAATAGCCTTTGATTCCTTCACCGAAGCAACTCTGCCTGTCACCAATGAGTTCTCTGGGCATGCGTGAAACTGGCAACTGTGCATTCGAAAAAGATCAGACCTGGAATCAGCATTGGGTCCAAATGTCACCTCTGCCATTTGAGCGATATGACTTAAGTCACCTCCATCTATCTATACATGAATTTCTCATCAGTAAAGCGAATTTGTGTCAACCCTGGCCTGTGTTCCTTTGTCCTCAGATGCCCTTCTGCCCTCTTCCTACTCTGCTTTATATTGGAAGAGTTCACCCTGCCAAGGGCAAATTCCCAAGGGGTCAGGTCAGCTGACTACTTCTTCTTTTTTAAAAAAAATATATTTTATTGATTTTTTACAGAGAGGAAGGGAGAGGGATAGAAAGTCAGAAACATCGATGAGAGAGAGACATCGATCAGCCGCCTCCTGCATGCCCCGCTACTGGAGTTGTGCCCGCAAGCAAGGTACATGTCCCCGACCGGAATCGAACCCGGGACCTTTCAGTCCACAGGCTGATGCTCTATCCACTGAGCCAAACCAGTCTCGGCAGGTCAGCTGACTTCTGACTGGGTTTGGCTGCAGGGAGGCATTGGCAGGAGTAGGAGGGTGCGGGGTAGGGGGGAAGGAAAAGCAGAAGGTTAACTCTGTCTCTCTCTGTCTCAGGTGCATTCTCTGGAATGGCAGAGTCTGCTTTGTGGTTCTCACTACCCCAGAGAGATGTTAGAATCTGGTCCCAGGCTCCTGACACCCTCCCTGCCCTCTTTGTCCTTCTCTGCCTGCCCGCTTTGGCCAGTATCTGTGCTGCCTTTGCTTCCTGCTTCCTTGCTTATAAATATTGGAAGCCTTTTGTTTCTCTGGCAAAATCCCCACTGATAAGAGAGTTGATAATATATCATACCTGTTTCACAAGGATGTTATGAGATTGGAAGGAAATCCTATACGTTTCTTTATTAGGGCAAGTGCTCAATAAACGTCTGTAGGTCCAACCAGTTAACAAATCTTCTTTTGCCTTTTGAACCTCTAAACATCCTTCAAAGCTGCATGCAGATGCTACTTACTTCCTGAAGTTGTTCCCATCAGACAGGGTTTCTCTCATAGCATTTCATGCAACTCCAAGAGAATTTCCCATTCTGCCAAGAAGTTAATGGTTGGTGAATTTACCGTCTTCTACTAATCTATTTAACTTGCTGCCTCTCTTATCTTTGTATTTCTCCCAAATCCCCCAAACAGAAAATGTGCTTAAAAATATTTGTGGGACTGAAAGGAGTAGGAGTACCCTTCTTGCTGCTGTTCTTTGAGACTTGATTCCTATAATTTGAGCGGCTACGGCAGACACCGGGACTGACTCTCTAAATCAAGTGTTAGATGAATCCTTGACCCAGTTCTGAAGAATAGACGCTTTTTGAGGAGTGCAACTGTCTCATATCTGAGCTTATTATCTATTTCAGAAAGCCATCAGCTATTTCATCAATCCTGAATTCATAACTATTCCATACTGAGGACACTCATATCCAAATGCATGGGGTGTGAGCAAGTGTTTATTTTTTATAAATGAAAAATCAAAAATCAGAGGTTTGATTTCTGTTATCATGTGGGATCCATGAGCATATATGTAACCATATGGCTAGTGTCTAGATTTGTGCCTGTCTTCAGAATAGGTGCTCAATAAAATTTGTTGAATGCTTGAATATATATGTGTTTTGGGTAAAATATTAGAAATAATTACATGTTTATAGTTACCCTCCAGAAACTATTCCCTCATGTGAATTTCAAATTGATTCCCCGCCCCCTCTCTCTCTTTTTTACATAGTCTTGTTTTTTACTTTATTTTTAATTTTAAAGTAAACTCACCCTTAGGCTCTTTTTTCTATTTTCCTATTTTTTTTTTCTGACTCAAATGTGTTATCCATTATTTGGCCTCTGAAAAGCTTCTTCAAAATGTGACATAATTTGGATCGCTTCCGAGATGTTAGCGGTAGAAAAGAGGAAAGCAGAAGACACCCACGCCTAGAATGAAGACTATGTTTTTCTTTTTCTTTACGCTGCCTTGCCCATCTCTCCTTCCTACCCCTTCTCTCTTTCACTCTTCCCACCCATACTCCCTAGCCCACCTCCTCCAGCGCCTCCGCTTCCAGACTTTCCTGCAGTAGTGGTGGAGGTGGAGGCAGCTGAGGGTGCTTGATTGTGAAACATGAAAATGAAAGGTCTCCTAGAGTTTAGAACAAATTTCTTGACTTACAGATTAGCAAAGGAGACCGAGGGTGAAGTGAACCCCTTGAGCTCACAAAAGTAGTTAGCCGAGAAGCCAGAATGTGGGGTGTCCTCATCTCAGGGGAGTAGCATGCAGGGATAGGAATTTAGTACTGGCTCTGGTAGGAGCCAGTCGGTGCCTTTCCGCTGCTGTCTTGCTTTGGCACACCAGCTAATGAACGATAACAATTCTTTGTCATAGTCTGATATAATGGCCACTCTCGTCTTCCCACTCTGACCCTGCAGCTTTCACAACTTGTCTGATCCTTGTAGAGAAAATTCCCTCTACAAATAAAGGGTTCTACTAACTTAGGCAGTATTTTTCTTCTCTAAGCCTCAGAGAGCTGAGCTAAATTTCCCTGGAGACAGGGGCCAGCCTGCTATCAGCTCGTTTCATCTTCCTTGGGGGTCTCTGAACCGGGGTTCCTTTCACGGACTGTTCCTTTTCATTGAGTGTCCTTGCCAAGATTTATGATACATGAAAGCGAAAAAGAGCCACGTCAACTCTCCTGTGAAGGAAAATGAGATTCTGCTAAATTTAAGGAGACTCTAAATGCATAAAAAGATCAGCAGGTTAAAAACGATGAAGTGGGATCATAGATTAATTTTCGAAAATACAGAAGTCATCTTAATTACAGGCACAATAGAGTGAAAGCTGGGTAAATCCCATATAGTCTTTTTATAGGCCATGACATAATTAAATGTTCATTTTATAGATAAGTCTGTATCTTTGACATAGACACTGGATCCTGGAAAGTCATCCGGCCTGGGCTCTCTACCTAACACGCACTCATTTTTACATAAAAGAAGCCAAGAATATTCACTGACGCTAAATCTCTGAGAACAAGTTATGAGCCTGGGGAAGAGATTTCTCTATTTAAAAACAAAGCTTATGCATGCTGGGGTGTATCACTTACAGTGCAGAGTAACTCTTTCCAGATACCATGGTGATGAATCAAGCGACAAATTGGAAAGGTTTAGCCCACCCTTGTAATGTACATCTGGTCTACCCCACGCGCTCTTCCGTATTTTCTAAAATTATTATCCTACTTTCCAAAATGTTTTATTATTTATGTTGTATGCCTTGTTCTAAATTAGAAGGTAACAGGGGACAAGAGTCTGGAATAATTCATAGTTTCACTTCCAAAAGGGTTGAACACAGTATCTAATAGGTAGTAGGACTCTAGGCGGAATGACATGGATTCCTGCTGAATTCCTTAGACTCTAATTATGTCTCAAGAGCCAGTTCAAGTTTTCCACCTTCAGGAATATGCCACTGGCAACAGCATATCTCTCCTGTAAATCTTTATAGCCTTTTTGATGTTTACCCTTTAATTAACACTTAAAAATTTTATTCATGACTTAATTTCTTTAACAAGTGTTTACGTTTTGATATTGTGCTTAGGGAACTGTTAGAGAGATCAGGGTAGATAATGAATAAAAAAATTCATGTCTTCAATAAATGTACAATAGAATTTCTGCTCTGCACTTCTAGTGGTGCTTGTGTTATTGTTGTTTTCCACAACTGGAGTATATTTATACGTATACACAATCTGAGCTCTTGTGGGCAGGGATCTTTGCGAGCCATCTACATAATGTAGCTTAGGGCCTAGCACACACTCAATACAAATGGGATCAGTTGGTGTTCCACACATACATACTCATATATTCACATGGCACAAGATTATTTTCTCTTATTAGAAGGCAATTATATAACTTTTGTAGTGAAAGGTGATAACCATGTGACGCTAATCCTATGCACTACTTATGCAGGTGAGGTCTGACAATCCTGGTGTCTTCACCTGTAGAGAAAGTCTATAATAACACATGCTCCACAGACCACTTAAATCTGCTGCTTTGAGAAATAATTAGATGCAAATAGAATGTGATAGGAAACGTTTACCAGTCAGGTAGAGTAAAAACTTTCTTAATTTGAAATGCAAGGGACCAGAAAAATGAGTTGCGAATTAATTGGGTTTGGACTATCTGATATTTTTATTAAGGGCATTTAGTCACTTAGGCAATACCAGCTGCGTTTGAGTTTTCCAGTGCCGTGTGAGGTTTTACTGTGAAGGCATGACTTATGGCAGGAGTGTAATGCATGTATTTAACTAGGAACCTTTGCAGTTGGACATACCTATCCTGCCCTTTTATTAGATTTTCACCGGCCACCAAGTTTCCATCTGTCAGGTTTTGTTTGACTTCATTCCCATCTTTACCGAATGTCACTATCCATGACGCTTTTCGACTTAATCCTTCCCTCTCAGATAGCAGAGAAAAGTGAGGTGCACCTTTCAAACAACCAGAGGAAAAAGGACATCACTTGTCTTCTGCTATACATCAAGTCATCTCAATATGTTTAATTGCATGGCTGATCTATCTCTCCATTTACATAATAAACGTTGAAGAAATATACCCGTTAAAAAGTATGAAAGAATAATAAGTTCTTAACCAAGGTGGAAATTTCTTTGGGACTATTCTAAGTCTTTTTTAAAATATGTTTTTTATTGATTTCATAAAAAGGAAGGGGGAGGGAGAAAAAGAGCTATCTCCATATTCCCCGCTAGGGATCAAGCCCACAACCCAGGCACATGCCCTAATCAGGAACCAAACAAGTGACCTTTTGGTTGATGGGATGATGCTCCACCAACTGAACCACATTGGCAGTGCCTAAATCCTTTTTGAAAGGTGATATTCATAATATAAAAGTCAAGGTTACCTATGATGTTTTCTAAGTAGACAAAACCAAACCAAACCAAACCATTAGGATATATTCATGAGTCGTTCTAAATTTGAAAACTTTACTATCGTGATTTTGTTAGGCAAAGAGAAGTGACAGTTCACTGGCAGGAACTTAGGTTTGCTTCTGCTTAGTTAAATCTATCAACAGCCTTCAATTTAGTAAGAAAGACAAGCTAACTATACATTAAAGGGAACAACACATAAATCAACCTTGAGTAATGTACTACAGGCATCAAGTTAATGGTAGAGACAATGCTTGTCAGAATTTTGGAAGGGATCCTAATTACATGTGATGACAGATCTCACACGATTGAACCAAAGTTCAAATAATGTTGCAAGCTAACTGCATAACTGATAGACTCCCCTAATATGGCAAGGCTGATTTAATTATTAAGGGCATCTGTGCACTCACTTTTACTTATTGACATGCATCTACTTGTCATGCTGGCAACTTTCTCCTGTTCTCTGCAGAGCCTCATAGTCTTTCAAAGCTGGGAGGGATTCTCTGGTACAGTCCTTGTACATACATGCTGGGGCTCACCAACAGATCCTGAGCGGCAGATGAATGGATTACTCCAACCCAACGTTTGCTATGAAAGAGAGGGCTAAGGGACTGTCTGGCTAAAGGAACCAGACAGCCTCAATTGCCTGCCTCATTAGGCTTTTATGGTAGCAGCAGTTTGAGATAAAGTTTATCTTTTAGATACAATCAGTAGGGTAAGTAATCTTGGGAGGACACCTGTGTTTGTAATGTCCTTTAAACAAGGACACCCAAAAGATTAAGCATAAGGATTCCAATAAATACCTAGGGGTCTGTATGTGCACAGACTTGCTTGAAAGGGTCAAGAAATAATTAGGGGCTCTGCCATAGGCACTTCCCTAAGTTGGAATTCCAATAAACAGGATGGGCGGCCTTCCACACACTTCCCTTTTCTCAGAAAGTTCTCCTTACAAACCTTCCAACCAAGGCTCATGCTTCCCCTCACAAATGTAGACATGAGTGACCTCGGCTGCATCCCAGGGCCAGGGCTGTGGTCTAGCAGGACAGATCCTGTTACCTTGACATCCTCCCAGTGATACCTTCCAGGGTCTCCTTTATCTTCCTCCATCACCATTCTCACATTCAACTTTAGAGAAGAGGCATCTCTACTGGTACTGGATGGAGCTGAATAAAAGTACCCTCCTTTCCTTTTTTAGACAATGCTTTTTGCTTTTGTCTCGTATTTTTTTTTTTTTACTTCACTCTCTTTTAAGAGCCTATATTTTTTTAGAGAATTTTTAGATTCACAACACAACTGAGGAAGAGGTACAGAGATTTCCAATATATCCCTTGTTCCTATATATGCACAGCCTCTCTCATTATCAACACCCCCCACCAGAGTGGTGCTTTTGCCACAACTGAGGAACCTACACCGATACATCATTATCACCCAAAGCCCGTACTTTAATTAGGGTTCACTCTTGGTGTGTTGCACATTCTATGGGTTTGGACAAATGTATAATGGCTTATATCCAGCATCGTAAGTGAATTCTCTGTGTTCCACCTACTCACCTCTCTCTCCCTTTCTCCCCTTAATCTTTTAAATTGTATCTATAGTTTTGATTTCTCTTTTATTTATTTTCTTTTTTCTTCTTTCTCACAGAAGCTCTATTTGTAGAATAGACAAACATGGACACTCAGGCTAATTTGCTTTAGCGTTGTGTTCAATGAGTAATTGAATATGTATATTTTTATTTTCCTTTATATAAGACAGGTTTGTTTGTTTTTTTAATCCAGTCATCTCTCTTAAGTACTAATGATCAAAAATACATATTGGCTCAAAGTGGGCTAATGATGTTGAGATGAAAGTCTCTTTAACTCAAACCCACTGAGATATCTAATACCTGGTCCTTTTTAAATAAACAGGTACAGATTTTATTATTTATGGGATATAGAGAGGTCATTCAACTGTCCTGGCTCTGTCCACTGAAAGAGTTAGAATTTACTTCCTTTTTGAGAACTTTTAATTAGTTCAAGCTTTCTTTCTTTCTTTTTTTTTTTAATCAAATGTTCAAAGGCACTGGTTTAAAAAATAGTTTTGGAGGCCAGAGTTTTGGGGTTGGAAGTGACTTTAGCTCCCCGAGGACAAATGCAATCTTCTGTTATCATCAGTGGCTAATCCTATGGCTTCTGTGGGTGTTGTCTCTGAACAGCTTTCCTAAAGCAGTATTTTAAGCCCTTACTCTACTATGCTCAGATGCTGGAAAAGAATCTTCTCTTAACCAGGCTTGGAATTCGAGGGGGAAAGGGCTTGAATAAGGATATTGAAGATTTCCCAGAACTGAACATATCACAAAAAGGGCTGGAGTTGTAACTGTCGTGTGTAGTCAATGACCATGAAGTGAGAAGAATAAAAAATGAGAAAGAAAGTCCAGGATAAGAGAAAGGCAGGTGTTTTGTTCTGTTTGAGCTGCTGTAACAAATATACCGGGGACTTCCACGTGACAGGAATTTATTCCTCACAGGTCTGGAGGCTGGGAAGTCTGCGATCAAAATGCCAGCAGAGTCAGTCAGTATCTGGTCAGAACCTGTTTCCAAGTTCTCAGTCACCGCTCTGTGTCTCCACGTGGCAAAGGGGTAAGGGAGTTCTTTGGCATCTCTATGAGGGAGCTAACTTCATTCATGAGGGCTCTCCCCTCATGACCTCATCACCCCCCAAAGGCCCTACCTCCAAATATTGAAAAATGATTTTTTTTTCTTTTTCTTTTTTTAAAATATATTTTATTGATTTTTTTACAGAGTGGAAGAGAGAGCAAAAGAGAGTTGGAAACATCGATGAGAGAAACATCAATCAGTTGCCTCCTGCACTCCTCCCACTGGGAATGCGCCCACAACCAAGGTACATGCCCTTGACCAGAACCAAACCTGGGACCCTTCAGTCTGCAGGCCGACGCTCCATCCACTGAGCCAAACCGGTTTCGGCTGGGGAATGATTTTCAACGTATGAGTTTGGGGAATGCCAACATTCAGTTTATAGCATTCGGGTAGGGGGTCAGTGCCAGGGAAATGATTCGAATGGGCTGATTATTGACATATTGCTTGCTGTGTGCTGTCCCTGGCAACCTTTTATTGACACTAACCACCTTACCCTCATAGAACGCTATATAATAGGTTATGACATTGGCCCACTTGACAGATGAGGAAACTGAGACGCAGAGAGGTGATCTCACCGGCCCAGGGTGTCTCAGCAGGGAAGTGGCAGAGCTGGGTTGGAACCTTGGTGGGTAGGCATCAGAGTTCAGGCAATACTCAGCACTGCTGCTCTGTTCCCAGAGAGCCGGAGCCAGGTCGGAATAAAAACAGCATGTGGTGACTCGATCAGAGGACACTTCCAAACTACAGTACTGGCCCAGTCAGCAGCGGAGGGAGGGGGCCGGCAGGGAGGGAGTCATAACCAGGGAGTCAGTGAGCTGAACAGCGGAACAGCCTTCTCAGAAGCACACATGCAGGCCCTCAGACAGACAGTGTGCCTGCAGGAGCCATCGGCAGACCCAGCGTCCCTCTGAACAGCCCGGGCTTGCTGCGAGTCTGGAAGGCAGGCCGAGCACCTTGCTGCAGAGAGATCTTTATCCCGCGAACAAGCGCCCTCGCTGTCAGGAACGTTCCTCGCTTGTCCCTGCCGCTGCAGAATGAACTCACAGGACAGAGCCGCGCCGACCCCGGAGAGCAGAGGAGATAATTGTGTTCTTGATGGGTAGAAGCGGGGGACCGCAAGGTCCTGACAGTTAATTGAGAAAGGCAGGACAGTGTCGTAATTACTTCTCTGTTTTTCCCAGTGGGTATTTCAGATCTACTTCTCTCTCTCTCTCTCTCTCTCTCTCTCTCTCTCTCTCTCACACACACACACACACACACACACACACACATACACACACACAGACACACACACAATTCAGGAAAAGTCGCCACAGTCAGAAAATGGATTTTGGAGGCCTTTTTTCTAGAATGAAAGGCGACTAGAGTTAGGATGCTCTGATTCTTCAGATTGCCTCTTCCTCCAGAGAATACAGTGGTACCTCGAGATACAGGTGCTCTAACATACGAGATTTTTGAGATACGAGCCGTGGAGCGAGTGAGTGATTTTTGCTTTGAAATACGAGCAACATTTGAGATAGGAGTCATCGCGCGGATCGGCTGGCTGCACAGGACCCACCAGTTTACCGTGACTCGAGGGTCTCATAGTTTCCCACGCCTCAAGGTGACGGAACGAATTAAACTCATATCTGAGGTACCACTGTATTCTGTGCCGTATTTCAAGGGTTTCTATCATCTGCTCCAAATGAGCAGGGCAGCGTGGCAGACTGTCCCTCGGGAAGCCAGCCCATGCAGGGTCCACTTTCCTAACACGCCTGTGCCCTGCACAGACACCCCATACTCTCAGACACCGCTCTGCCATGCCTGTCCGCCGCGGGGAGTTGGTGTGTCTGACCCAGCAGCTCTGTGCCTGCCATCCTGACCCCCCAGCTTCTCCCCTGCTGTGCCGGGAGCGGCACCTCTCATCCTGGCCTTGCCCAGCTCAGGGCAGCCGCAGCCAGCAGGACCACGCAAGCATTCTGTCCCTGGGATTCTCTTCGTCATGCTACAGGGCGTTTAGACACACGACATGACTTCTGGACAAAGACGCTGGTGTGGACTCAGGTGCATAGCAGACAGTGACCATGAGCCAGGAGAGCGCTCGTCCCCGGCCTGATTTTCTCTCATGTTGCTGGGGGGTGGACCGTATTGCTGTGCAGCCAATGTAGCCGAGCTGGTTTCCTCTCCAAATGTGAGGGCCTGGTAAGCAGCATTCCTGAGCGATCCTATGATGCATCCGTGTGAAATACAGGCTCAACCCTTGCAGCCACTTAATTTTCCTTTCTATAAGATCATGTTAGTTCATGCTAAGCAGGAGCAGGTGGTCCTGGAAGTGTGTTGCTGCATTTCTTTGAAACTTTGCTCAAAAGCAGAGAACACTTATTTCCCAGGCAGTTCCTGCTACTCTGGATCTCTCAGAGTCCACTTCCAAAGAAATATTCCCAAGGCTCATCAGAGGGCAGGATGATAAATTAAGAGGCATGCCTGAAAAGGCACTTATGATTTAAAAAATATATATTTTATTGACTTTCTACAGAGAGGAAGGGAGAGGGATAGAGAGTTAGAAGCATGGATGAGAGATAGACATTGATCAGCTGCCTCTTGCACGCCCCCTACTGGGGATGTGCCTGCAACCAAGGTACATGCCCTTGACCGGAATCGAACCTGGGACCTTTCAGTCCACAGACCAATGCTCTATCCACTGAGCCAAACTGGTTTCGGCCACTTATGATTTGCTTGATGCAAAAACGCAGCCTGACACCCAGCACTTGCTCCAGGTAGTTGGTTGCCATCCTTTGAGTCACGTGCCTGTGTCAGAGTTCCACGCCAGCCACAGCAGGAAGAAGTGGTGCGCCAGCCACATACACATGTGGGGGACCGGTCTTCAACTGGACAAAGCTTAACTTTCCAGAAACTGGTGGAAACAATGAAGCTTCCGTGGTGCTAGCAGTGTCAGCTCAGAAAATGGGCCATGTCCTCGAAGGTCCATTGCACACACAGGGACTTGTTTGACGCGTTTGTGGTCCACATGCTGTGCATTTCCTTATTTCTCTCTCCCACGAGGTCCCCTTTAAAAACCCTCAGTGCCTCTGACGAGAGGGAATCCTAACTTCCAAAGCATGCCATCGCTGCCCCTGTCGCCAATAGCCTCGCTGACCCACGTCACTGATGCTAACCCACACTCACCAGGTGAGAGGGAACTCCAGCCCTTCAGAGCAGCGTTGCTCCTGGTGCGTGCTGGGACCCACAGCCTGAGCATCGCTGGGGTTAACACTGGACCTGCGGACTCCAAAGCTCAGAGGTGAAGGATCAGGGGTCTGTTGAACCCGTGCTTCTGTCGCAGCTCAACTCTGATAACGCTGTCAAGCAACCTTAGCTGCAGAGGGCAGTTACCTGCTAAGGTTCTGTGTGTTTTTAAAAAAATATATTTTATTGATTTTCCACAGAGAGGAAGGGAGAGGGATAGAGAGTTAGAAACATCGATAAGAGAGAGATACCGATCAGCTGCCTCCTGCATGCCACCCACTGGGGACGTGCCCGCAACCAGGACACATGCCCCTGACCGGAATCAAACCTGGGACCCTTCAGTCCCCAGGCTGACGCTCTATCCACTGAGCCACACCGGTTTCGGCTAAGGTTCTGTTTTGTTTTGTGTTTTTTTTTTAATTTTTTTTTGTGTGTTTTAAATATATTTCTTTATTGATGTCAGAGAGGAAGGGGAAAGGAGAGAGACATAGAAACATCAATGATGAGAGAGAATCCTTAATTGGCTGCCTCCTGCACGCTCCCCCACAGGGGATCGAGCCTGCAACCCAGGCATGTGCCCTGGTCAGAATCGAACCCGGGACCCTTCAGTCCTCAGGCTGACGCTTGATCCACTGAGCCAAGCAGGCTGGGGCTGTTTTGTGTTTTGGAAGTAGGTGGAGTTTCACTCCAGCCAGTTTTGAAGTGATTGATCTGGGGAGCGGCCTCCGGGGATTTTAAGAGCCCCCAGGAGACTTCAGGTTCAGGATTAGAGCCCTCTGAAGTCTTGCTGATAACAGGCGGAGCACACCAAACTGATGTGGAGATTCGGCCATGACGCAGGCACACTTGGGCAGGGCTGGGGTGGCGCCCCCGACCCTGCATTTCTAAGGGGCTCCCAGGGATGCCGCCCACTCTGCTGTTGAGGGGCCACAGGCTGAGCCCCAGACCCACAGGCCAACTGACCACTGGCCACTCCACCGTAGATTCTGGAAGATGGTGGAGGCCTGCTCCTGGCCGCTCCTCCAGCGGGGAGTCAGCTGTGCTAATTCCCCAGGAGGGCATCCCCTTTGCAACAGGTGTAGCTCTCTGTAAGTTAGTTAAACCTTTGAACCCCAATAAAATAGCACTGTGAGAAGAAAGTTTACCCACCCTCCCCTGCCATGTTATTTGGAAAAATACCTTGAAAATGTCAGTAAAGGCAAACCGTCCTGGGTAGGGTGGGGGGGTCTAATTAATTATGAGCAGGTCACCCAGTGTCATTACAATCTAGATAGGTTCTGCACCCGGAATGCATTGTCAGTGACTCTTACATTCTTACCTTAAAGAAACTGAATTGGAAATACTGAGGGTGTGGCTTATGCAGCCACAGGTGGTAGAGAATTCTAACAGTCAAAAGCATCTCTATATAAACAGTTTAACAAAGATTCCTTCCATCACCATTTATCCCCTCTATACCCTTCTACCCTCCCCCACCCTCTTTCCCTCTGGTAAACATCATGCTGTTGTTAGTGTCTATGAGGGTTTTCTTTCTTTTTTAAAAATATATTTTATTGATTTTTTACAGAGAGGAAGGAAGAGGGACAGAGAGTTGGAAACATCAATGAGAGAGAAACATCGATCAGCCGCCTCCTGCATGCCCCTATTGGGGATGTGCCTGCCACCAAGGTACATGCCCTTGACCAGAATCAAACATGGGACCTTTCAGTCTGCAGGCCGATGCTCTATCCACTGAGCCAAACCGGTTTCAGTGAGGGTTTTCTTCTTAATCCCCTCACCTTTTCCACTCAGCCTTGCAGCATGCTGCCCCTCCCACAGCTGTCAGTCTATCCTCTATCTGTGAGTCTGTTTCTATTTTGTTTATTTTGTGTATTTGATTTTTCCCAATAAATTCAATAAAAAGGGGAACAATTTGTAGAGACATCAACAATGTATCTGTTTCAGTTAAAAAATGTTTGGTACCCATATGTATCATCTGGATGATTTCTTGCTTTCATGGACTTTATTGACTGACCACTGGTTTTGATTGTGACAGGTAATGGGCCTGCACTGTAATTTTGGTTTATGAGAGCATTATTAAAAACTACCCTGAATGGCCCATTAGCCACACAGCAGGCTCTCTGAAAGGGGTGAGCAGTTATTGTAGCCAATCCTCACTCGTGTTCTAGGAAATAGTGTTAACATTCTCATTTTGGAACTCAGGCATGCAATATGGTCTTCTGTTCTCCTGGTTAGCTGGCATCCTAACATCCACACAGACTAAGAAACATGAGATCCCTTACAGCCCAGTACATTTGTTTGGGAAAAAGTTTACAAACATTCCAGGCACAGTGACTTACAAGTGCCTAATTCTTACTTGACTAGAGGCTTGATGCAGGAAATTCATGCAAGGGGCGTGGCCTTCGCAGCCCCGGCTTTGTCTGGAAGGTCATCCAGAAGGATGTCCGGAAGGTTGTTCAGCTGTCTAGCCTAATTAGCATATTATGCTTTTATAATTACAGATATGAGAGTAAATCTGTTTATTCGTAATCCATTGTTGTGTTCTCAACCAACAACATGGTTGTATAGTTACAACAGGTCAGAGGCCAAAGGTAACAACTCCTAATAATCTGGCAGTAACCACCTCCAACTCCAACACACACACACACACACACACACACACACATACACACATACACACACAATTCACACACACACACGCATACACACGCATGGATACACACACACACACACACACACACACACACACACACACACACACGGTGAGGCACAGCGGCAGTGGACTTCGTGATCTTTCCCAGGTCCTTTCTCCTAGTTGTGACTTCTCTCATGCCACCCCCTTTGCCCGAAATGCTCTCTGAACTCTTTTCTCACTTGGTGAATGCCGATTTATCTCTTAAGATGAAGTAGTTCCTCCTCTCAGAACGCTTAACCAAGTCATTCTTTCGCTGGTGACAGCCTTTCCAGGCGACGAGTTAATAGAAGCTGCAGGTGAGAAGGATGGATCTGGCAGAATGAGCTCATTCAACACGTTCTTGCCAAGAGCCTGCGCTGCGCCGGCCATGACCGTGGGTGACACCTCCCTGCCTTGGTGAGACCGTCATGCATTGGCCCCCACGTTCCGCTTTCCTGCGGCCTGGCCTGCGCTTCCTGAGTTTTTCATCCTTAGCTCAGGGCTTCCGTTTAGCTGCCATCTTCGAGGGTTTCTGTGTAACCCCCCAAGATAAGTGTGGTCACCCATGCTCCTTAGGGAATGATTGCCCTCAACATCTGGTTGGGTGGTAAGAAGACACCTGATTTTTATTTCTCCCAAGCCCTAAATTATTCCAGAGAAGAGCAATCTCCTCCTTTGTTTCTCCTAAAAACAGTCTATCATGCTCCTCTCAGACTTTTATGGTGGTTTATACAATAGCTTCTCTTGCTTGTGCACTTGCAAAGCAAAAACTGTCCTATCTATCTTCTTTTCATATTTTGTTTTTCTGTATTTTATTATTATGAAAGATGCCTAATATCAAATTTACTGTGTTGATCTTTTTAAAACATACAGTTCAGTGGCGCTCAGCACACTCACCACCTCTGGGTGGATCTTCAGAGGTTTTTCATCTCAAACTGATATTCCACCCAATCGCTAGGCAGTGGTTCTCCCCTCCCCCCAGCCTCTGCTAAGCTTTATTCCACTTTCTGTCTCTATGAACTTGACTGTTCTCATACGGAACCATTCGGAACTTGTCCTTTTGTGTCTGTCTTATTTCAAGGTTCATCCATGTGTCAGCATTGTTTTATTTTTATTTTGAAGGCTGAGTAGTGTTCCATCGTCGTTCATTATATACCGCCTTTTGTTTGTTCATTTGTTGATGGACATTTGGATTGCTTCCACTTTTTGGTTATTGTGAATAATGCTGCTATCAACATTGATGTACACATTTTTCAAGTCCTTGATTTCAAATCCATTGCGTAGCATTTTCTTAAATTGCTAAATAAATAAAGGAATGGATTATTGAGTAAAGGATAAATATCTTTTACAATCTTATATTATTTTTCCAAATTCCCATTACGTCTGATATTCCTCTTTACCTTATTTCAAGCCACCAATAAAAAGGAATCAAAACATTTAAATTAATATTTATCTTTAAAATAAATATTATATTCTTCTGACCTAAAATTTAAAATTTATTTTTTAATATATATTTTTATTATTGAAAGTATTACAAATAGGAGTACATATATCTCCTTTTTTTCCCCTGTTGATTTCCCAGCCTTCCCCACTCCCAGTACATTCCCTCCCCTCCCCCTCCTCCAATGTCCTGTATCCATTGATTATACTTACATACATGCATATAAGTCCTTCGGTTGATCTCTTACAGGCCTCCCCCAACCTCCCCTTCCTTCCCACTGTAGTATGACAGTCTGTTCACTGCTTCTTTGCCTCCGCATCTGTTTTTATCCCCTCCACCTGATTCTTTTCTTTAAAAACATCTTGCCTCTGCAGGCTAGAAATAAACCTATAAGAACAAAAAATGTTTGAGTTCCAATTTCTAGAAATCTAACATTTCTCCTGGACAAGACAGGAGATTCCTGGGACCAGCAGCTCTTCTGGAAGATAACTGCCCAGAGAGACTCACAGTGAGGAATTAGGGGTTCATGGAAGCGGCATCGCAACCAGAGGTCCACGTTTCTGGACACCACGTCAGTGGTTAGTTTCCGCTTGCTTAGGCCGCACCAATAAAGCCAAGAAGAGTGAGAGGCAGACATTCCTAACATCAGGTCATTGAGTAGAGACAACCAGGAGGAGAGCAGGAGAGTCCAAATCTTAGGTGTTAGCTCTGGTCAGGTGCAGCTCTGGGGGGGTTGTAGTGAGTTCTGTGAGGGCCATATGCTTGCTTCTCTGATCACATCCTCTCATTGTGCCATTTGACCACCTGAGACAAAAGCTAAGATGGTAGGACAGATAGGGATGTGAGGTAGTGGTTCTCTTTACGAAGACCATTTCTTTCCTCCTCGACCCGAAGGGCAGGAGACCTGCAGATATTTTTGATTGTTATAACCGAGTGGGGAGCTCCTAATAGCATCCTCTGAGTTGAGGCCAGAGATGTTACCGATTATCCTCTGATGCCCAGGGAAGGGTTATCCAGCTCAAAATGGAATGGTGAGGCTGAGAAGCCTGTTCTGGAATACCTCTCTCCTTTCCCCTCCACTTCTCAGAAAGATAAGGTGTCTAACGTCTGGCACCACTGCCCATCAGTCAGAGCTACAGCTAGGATATCTTGGCCCCAAATCTCTTACTTTTGTTACTCGTATTCCCACGGTGGGCTCTGCAGTTTAAGAATTATTTCCACAGTGCTTGCATGGACTCAAATAAAAATGTGCTATTTTAAAAAAGAAAAAGAAACTCTGCATAAAGCATTTTCTCTGCTGAATCTATCAACTATACAACCCAATAATTGCTTTCTCTTCAACTTCCCCTGGAAGTATTCTTAGGCATAATAAGTTGATATTCGCTAAGTGCTTTGGGGTTCTTTTGAAAGAGGTGCTAGAAACTTCTCTAAATTATTTTTACCACCCCGATAAAATGGAAAAGGAAAGTATCATTCCTTGTCAAAAGCAGGCTTTACCCCGATTTTCTTAAATTATAACCTCTGATTCGCTGTGGAAACGCTCTGGTTATGGCCGACACTGTGTTATCGTTGGACGCATACCAGCTCAACCTATTAAATAATGGACTGCAGTCTGATAATACTGTGAGCTATTGTTGCAGTTTGGAGCAGAGCTTCAAACATGGTGAAAGATTGGCCATTTAAGCTCCCCTTGCTTCCAATACTAGGCTGAGGTCAATGCTACGGCCTGATATATTGAGTAATACTGCCGATGTGATTTATTAACTTACTAATTACTAAGAGGGTTTTCTAAGGATTTATCATTCTTCACGAAAAAGCATTATCCTGGAAGAAAACTTGAGGAGTGTCCACAATTTCTACGCCTGCCTTCAGGGATAACCACAACCGGATGAATTCCATCTCCCATGAAAAGTCAGCCACTTCCGTTGGATGATCAAGTTTACTTGATCAGAAGCATTCATAATTCTCTCTAGGTCAGCGGTTCTCAACCTGTGGGTCGCGACCCCTTTGGGGGTCGAACGACTCTTTCACAGGGGTCACCTAAGACCATCAGAAAACACATATTTCCCATGGTCTTAGGAACCAACACACTGCTCCTTGGTGTAGCAAAATGTAGCAATGTAGTTTACTGTTGTTATATGAAGCCTGTTGCCCATGCTACACCACGATTCAAGACAAAATTTCATTTATTTGTCATTAGAAATAAATATTTCACAATATATAATGACATATTGTTTTTGTGATTAATCCCTATGCTTTAATTATGTTCAATTTGTAACAATGAAAATACATCCTGCATATCAGATATTTACATTACAGTTCATAACAGTAGCAAAATGACAGTGATGAAGTAGCCACGGAAATAATTTTATGGTTGGGGGTCACCACCACATGAGGAATTGTATTAAAGGGTCGTGGCCTTAGGAAGGTTGAGAACCACTGCTCTAGGTGGAGGAAGTGAGGAACAAACAGAAGAAATGACTTATTTGGGAAGTTGTACGCATGGACCACTGATGATGACCTGTGGCCAAGAGAGGCGATGTAACAAATAGGGACTCACTTGAAAGGCATGTGCAGGCTCAGGCAAGTTGGTCTTCGTGGTATTGGAGGAAAAGGGTCAATCAAGCCCTGTTACCTCTGTCAGCTGGGAAGTGCAAGGTCATTACCAGAGAGGGACTGCTCTACTTAGGTGAGGTTTCACCAGTGTGCTCCACTCGACTTTCCAGCAATTGGGTGGGAAGGTTGGCACCAGGGACTTGATCTTTGGAAGTTGCATTTACACAGCAAACGAGAGGTTTTATTTAGATTGGGTGCTTGACAGGGAATGGCTCAGGAAGGCAGAGGGAGATTACGAAGGGGCTAAGGACCCCGAACTGCCTCTTAGTTCAGCTCTTGTGTTGAATACATTAGAAGTTGCCATTCAGATCCCCTAAAATGTGAGTGGGAGCAGAGAGCAGGCAGCAGGGCCAGCGGGCTGTGATTTCTGTTCTCATGTAACTTACCTGAGATTGACGAAAAAATTCCTAAAATGCCACTTTGGAGGATTTCTTTTCTAATAAATATTCAAGTAACATGTTTTATGCTTGTCATGAGTGATTGTTATGGGAAGATAAAAGAAAAAAGGGCTATTGTCTCTACCTTCATGAATTTTAGTGTAAGAAAGAGGCAGACAATGAAAAGTAAATGTATCATTAAAATTGGAATTCAGTAGATGCTATGAAAAACAGAAAACAAAACACAGTAGAATAATAAAAAATAACTAGGCCCTGGCTGGTTTTGCTCAGTGGATAGAACATTAGCCTGCGGACTGCAAGGTCCTGGGATCAATTATGGTCAAGGGCATCTAACTCAACAGCAGGCTCCTCCTGGAACAAGCCTGGGAAACCAATCTGTGTGTTTCTCTCACATCAATATTTCCTTTAGAATATTTTCTTTTTTCTACATATTTTATTGATTTTTTACAGAGAGGAAGGGAGAGGGATAGAGAGTTAGAAACATCAATGAGAGAGAAACATTGATCAGCTGCCTCCTGCACATCTCCTACGGGGGATGTGCCTGAGACCAAGGTACATGCCCTTGACTGAAATTGAACCTGGGACATCTGGAGTCTGCAGGCAGACGCTCTATCCACTGAGCCAAACCGGTTTCGGCTCACATCCTTATTTCTCTCTATCGTTCCCTCTCTCTTCCACTCTCTCTAATAATCAATGGAAAAATATCCACGGGTGAGGATTAAAAAAATATCTAGGACAAAAGATGGTGACATCTAAGAAGAAACCTAAAGGTTGAAAAGTGCCCAGTACTGATTTGGGTCCATTTCTTAATATTAAATTGACAGCCAAAATATACCTACTTCCTGAGGCATTCATCATTCTTCTTAGGTGGAAATCATCTATTCATTTTTGGCTTGCTACTGAATAATCATAATCGTAATAGTCATATTATTTTATGTTTTATTTGCATCTCCCACCGATCACTTATCTTTTTTAAATAAATCTTTATTGTTCAGATTATTACAGTTGTTCCTCTTTCCCCCCCACAGTTCCCCTCCACCTGGTTTCCACCCCACCCTCTGCCCTTATCCTCTCCCACTGTCCTCGTCCATAGTGTATGATTTTTGTCCAGTCTCTTCTGCACCCCCACACTCCCTTCCCCCTGAGAATCAGTCCACTCCCTTTCTATGCCTCTGATTCTATTATATTCACCAGTTTATTCTGTTCATCAGATTTTTTATGCACTTGATTTTTAAATTCACTTGTTGATAGATATGTATTTATTATCACTTTGTTGTTCGTAATTTTTATCTTTATCTTTTTCTTCTTCCTCTTAAAGAATACTCTTCAGCATTTCATATAATACTCGTTTGGCAGTGATGAACTCCTTTAGCTTTTTCTCATCTGTGAATCTCTTTATCTGACCTTCAATTCTAAATGATCTTGGTTGTAGGTTCTTACTATTCATCACTTTAAATATTTCTTGCCACTCCCTTCTGGCCTGCATAGTTTTTGTTGAGAAATTAGTTGACAGTGATATGGGTACTCCCTTGTAGGTAACTAACTGTTTTTCTCTTGCTACTTTTAATATTCTCAAATATTGTTCAAATAGGTTTTCAATATCTTGCTCTCTCTCTTCTTCTGGCACCGCTATAATTTGGGGCTTAGTATTGCTTGAAGTTGTCCCAAAGGCTCCTTGCACTATCTTCATATTTTTGGATTCTTTTTTTTCTTTTTTCTTTTCTGATTGGGTGCTTTTTGCTTCTTTGTATTTCAAATCTTTGACTTGATTCTTGGGATCCTCTAGTCTGCTGTTGGATCTCTGTATATTATCCTTTATTTCAGTCAGTGTATCCTTAATTTATAGTTGGTCCTTCTTCATATCCTTGAGGATCTCACTATATTTCTTGGAGCTTTCTAGAAGATTCTTGAGTAATGGTATAACTGTGGTTTTGAACTCTATATTCAGTATTTTGCTTTCCTCCATTTCTTTCATTTGTGACCTATTTCTTTGTCTATGCATTTTGGCTGTTTCCCTGAGTTGATAGAGTGGCTTTGTGTGCTAGGTGTCTTTTAGAGCCCAGCGGCTCAACCTCCTAAATACCTGAGGTGGACACTCTTGGTGTACCCTTTTGTGGGCTGTATGAACAGTCTTGTTGTAGTTAAGTTTTGATTGCTGTTGGTATCACTGGAAGGAATTGACCTCCAGGCCAACTGGCTGTGAGACCAGTTGTGTCTACAATGGGAGAACTTCTATGCTGGAGACACCCTTATGGGGCAGGACTTGCTTCAGTGGGGCTTTGGTACTCACTGAGTCTGCCCCCTGAGTGTGTCTCTTATGATTGAAGAATTGTAATCTGGCTGGTCTCACTCTGCCCACTGAATACACTGGCTCTTGGATCTCCAAGGAGGTGCAAAGTCATCCACTGCCTGAGGCCACCCAGCAGGAGCTACAGAGAGATCTGCAGATTCCTCTTCTTTGTTTAGGGTTTGGAGGTGCCCAGATGAGGCCCAGCTATGAAGCAATGCAAGCTGCTGGCTAGCCTTGGGCCTTCTTTTGGAAGCTCTGGTGCTCTCTGACTCAGCTGCAGTTTGTTAGGTTTAGATTGCAAAAAGCCAGGCTATTCATATGCAAAAGCCTTGGTGCACACCTTGGATAGGGTTATAAATTGGGTGGAGCAGGGTCTCAGGAATCACCAGGACAGAGCAAACAGCAGTGGATGACCATGAGCCTTGCCCTGAAGAGGCCCCCGGGTCTCTGTGTCCCATGGCACCATGCTGGAACAATGATTGCTGCAAGTACCTCTGAGAGAAAGCTGCCCTTGCATTCCTGTCTGATGCCAGACAGTTCAATTTCTCTCTGTATGAGTCTGAATTCCCAGAGTCTTGCCCAGAACTGGATTTCAGAGCAATTGGGAGATTGTATCTCCCTCCCAATTGAAAAAGACAACAGTGTACCTAGTTACCAGCCCCTTTCGCATGTGCCTCTGTACCTCTCTACACTTCCATACCCCTGTACCTCCTACTGGACTCAATGCACTTTCCTCCTTCCTTCTAGTTGTAGAATTTCCCTTCAGCCAGCCTTTCCGTGGTTCTGGATGATATCTGTTTCGTCTTTTAGTTGAGTTTTAATGTGGTTGCACACAGAAGCATGTTCAGGTATTTACCTATGCTGCCATCTTGGTTATTCCAATTATTTATCTTTACTCTAGGACACAGTAATTAAGTCCATCATCTGCATTCAATCGAACAAGTTCATGCTTTTTTGTCCCCTGCGACTGTCCAACATAGTTGCTTGATCTACAGAACTATCTAATCATTATTCATTAAAATAAATAAATAAGTGATCTTTAAAAAGGGCACCAAACAGAATCATGTCCATGACTGGCACAGGAAAGGCCTTTTCTATATTTCTAGCACTTTGCATGTGTCTAGCATATAACAGGTGTTCAATAAGTATTTGTTGAATTAAAGGTCCAAGAACATACAATGTCAGCAGCAAGAAAGATATTGCAGCTCATGTCTGCTAAGCCTTGAGTTCCCTCAAACCTCAGCCTAGGAGTTTGCCAACCATACAACATCTTTATTCCAAAAATACCATTTCTTTTTGGCCCGGTGATTTCCATAATTTCAGCATCAACTCCATCATTGCAATTGAACAATTGGATATCATAAGTTTGTAGTGACTCGCTTTTCATTTGGCAATGACTTTGTCTCCTGAATATTACAAAATATTTGGGAGAATTTTTCTCCCTTTCCTGAAAACCACACATACAAGCTTCATTGTCAGTGCTTTAGAGTTCAGGATCTTTCAGTGGCACCGTCAGCCCCTCTAGCTTACACAGCTGTGTGGTTTCCTTTCTGCAAAGCCACGCAGACAAAAATACACCCCACAGATGCTGTTCTGAATGTGTGTTCCAGACAGTATATGGAAGGAAGATGAGAAACGAGGCAGCATCACAACAACCTGATATATTCCGACTTCAAGCATTTCCAGTTTTTGTGGGATGTACTAATAACAACCAGAGGAGGTATTGCAGTAGGGCTGACCTGTGAGACCTTAAGACCTGGCGAAGTTTAGCAAAGATATTTCAGCAGGTAGAGAGTGGTAGAAGGCAAAATACACTTTCCCTATGGAGGAAATACCTAACTTCCAAAGCAGAAGCAACAATGGGAGAGAATAAAAGAGGAGAGAAAGGAAGGGAAGGAGGGAGACAGTCTTTTATTTGATTCTCCTGTAGAGTAACTCAAGCATGAAAGACACTCCCCAGTCAAATTAGCCAAGCTCAGAGTGCTCATTATTATGAGAAGAAATTTAGCTATTAAAATAATGATTCAAAAATGCATATGTTGATAATAAGATATGTCTTATTGCTTCTCTCTTTCAGGTTATTGAAATCTCTTAAGAACCATTATCTCATTAAGACTTGTTATATGGTTATAAGGTTGGGGATGGGAAAATTATTCTTCCTTTGCCGGCCAGGAGATAAGGATAGAAGAGTTGTGTGAATTGTGGCAGGTTACCCTGCAACTGTAATTAACAGCAGAAAATATACTGGATTTCAAAGCTGTCTATTCTTGAACTAATACATTGCCCCACTGTATTCGAGCTTGATTCATATTAATCTACTAGAGGCCTGGTGCACAAAAATTCATGCACCTGGGAGGGGGGGGTTCCTCAGCCTGGCCTGCCCCCTTTCACAGTCTGGGAGCCCTTAGGGGATGTCTTACTGCCGGCTTAGGTTCAGCGAAGAGTGGGCCCAAGTTGCAGTCTGGTCTCCCTCTGCGGGAGGTGACCAGGCTGATCAGGGGAAGGTGTTTCCCCCATCACCCTGCCACGGTCCATGCAGCCACCCTGGCTGCATCTGGAAGGACATCTGACTGTCTGGTCTAATTAGCATATTATGCTTTTATTATTATAGATAGACTGACATATCTGAATAAATCTAAATGCCTCATTTAAAGTTCTGATAGCTCTGTTTATTTCCTAATTTGGGGGAATTTAAAAAATAACAATAATAGCAAAAATATTTTTGTCTCCAATGAGCCAGACTCTGGCAAAGAAATGTATACAACAGGTAGATATATTTTTTTCCTTGGAAAATCTTTAGTTTATATTAAGAAGAGCAATTATCTTTTCCCAAGAATATCTCTCTTAAATCCTGAAAGAGATTATATTCTGACTTACAAGCATTTCCAGTGTTTGTTTACCATAATACCTTTATTTTTTCCCAGTAGGAGGAGAGATACTGAAAGAATTTGGTAACTTGGACTATTGGCCTGTTCTATGTCTTAATTTCCCTTTCATTATATTCTTAAAGAAATATATCATTACGCTCTTCGTGGCTGCCTATTTCTCTTTGCCTTATTAGAAAAGCTCTTTTAGTGTGGTTGACTTAATCAATTATATCTCGTTATACTTCTGTATGTTGTATGGACATCCAAAACTCTGAAAAGCCTTTGAGTTTAGATCAGAATCTTTTCTATACCAAGTGGATTTCTTTTCTTTTTTTTGCCCACGAGTCTCTTTGCTGTTTTCATCTCTTGAGGCTATTAGCATAGAGATAGCGTCTTTTATAGATAAAATCTTCCCTAGCGATCACTGCCTCTTTTCTACCTGAAATCCTAATCTTTCATTTTTGATATCACCATCATTTTCAAAGTAACAACCTGACATATTATAACAACTTGACATGCTTTAAAAAGATGTAAAATATTTTTAGCTGCCTAATATCATGCAGCATTTGGTAAAATAGGCTTGGTATATAGATAGTTTATTTCTACTCTCAATTGACTATAGAAGAATCAAGGAAAGAAAGTCCTTTTGCAATTTTTTTTCTTTTATTACTACACAATTTCAAAACTTCAAATTACAAAGTATTTATGAAACTTCACAAATTGTATGAAAATTCAAAGGGGTCCTAAAATAAAGGCTGATAGACTTAATCGTCCAAGGCCTGCAATAATAGAACATGGGGGTATACAATATTGCTATTTGTGAATACCAATGTTCTTCAAAAATATAAGAAGGGGTACGAAAAGACATCTTGGTGAGAGTGACAATGGAGATAAAGGATTTGAGGTTGTTGGATGAAGAAGACTGCTTTCAGAGAATCTCAGTTCCTTAGAGTCCTCTTGCCTCTTCAAAATTTAACTCTATGTGTCTGTTGTCCATGATCTTCTGATACCATTTTCACACCCATACTTGTAACCAAACGATTTATTTTGTTGTTCTTTTCCTTTGTGGGCCTCACTGTTTCCTCCTTTGTTGGGGGGTCTTCTCAAAGTTTTGTTCAGAGTCACTGTCAAGACACCTGTAAATTCCTTACCACTTGGAGACAGCACCCTTTGAGACTCAGTGGAGAGCCTCAGATGTTTCTCAGTCAGTTGTCAAAGCTCCTGCTTCTCCCCGGTTACCAGCACATCTCTTACCTAAATTTTAGTAGAAATAGAAACATTGTGAGCCCTAAATTTATAGCTATCTCAGATATTTCCTTCATCCTTAAAATAGTTCTGTAATGGAATTCTCTCTCAAGGGAGAACAGTAAGACATCTGTGATTCACTTCACATATAACTGACTACATGGAGTCATGGAGAGTCATACTGGGGATCTGGGCCTCTGGATCACTAGGCTACTAGTGCATCTTCAGCAAATGCTGACAGTATAGCTCTTCTGAGGTCGAATTATCCAATTGAAGACAAGAGGTCTAACATGGAGCCAAGGTAACATCTACAGTTCAAGTGGTCCTGAGTGTGGCCTGAGAAGGTACCAGATGGGGCATGGAAAACAGAACTAGATAAAATAGAGCATGAGGATGTCAATAAAGAGAGACCTTTCATTCAACTTTTACTTAATGACTTACTAATGTGCAAGTAACCTAACTTGATGTCTGTGAATTCTACTCATCTGAGTGAATCTTTGCATTTTAGATATGCAAATTTGGGATGTCCCCACACAAGCAATTGGGAATTACTCATTTTACCTCACTAAGCTTTACCTATAAAATGTTCATAATAATATTTACTATACTATATTAAGGGGCTATAATAAATGTAAAGTGTGCCTGGCTGGTGTGACTCAATGCCTGAGCATCAACCTATGAACCAGAAGGTCACGGTTCGATTGTCAGTCAGGGCACATGCTTGGGTTATGGGCTCAATCTCCTGTGGGGGTCATGCAGGAGGCAGACCCAATGATTCTCTCTCATTATTAAGGTTTCTTTCTCTCTTCCTCTCTGAAATCAATAAAAAAATACATATATATATATTTTAAAAAGTAAAGTACTTCACACAATGGGTGCCATATAAAGATGCATAGTGGTGGTTGTGATGAAAACAACTGAGGCAAAGGGTCCTAAGATAAAGGCTGATAGACTTAATAGTCCAAGGCCTGCAACAATTCTGAGTTAGTGACTGATGATTGCTGTCTCTTAATTTCTTCTCTCTTTGGAAAGAATTTAGGCAAATCATTCTTGTTTAGGCAAATCAAATCAAATCACTTAGTGCTAAAAGTCTTCATGTTCTCTGGTTAATTCTTACCTTTTTTTCTCCCTCAAATGCCTATACACTTTTTCTTTTTAACTGAAGATATGAGAAGTATAAGTAACACCATTCCTAGTCATGGCATCCAAGAAGATTTTAGGTCTTAGTATCCCCTATGTCCAAAGAAAGGAAGTTTACTTCATTCTGCTGGGAATTTCATCTTGTGCTCTTGTGCTCCCCCTGCTTATTCTACCTTTATTTTCAGACTCAGACCCACATATTTGACAAGATATGTGAAACCTGGAAGCAGATACCATCACCAAAAAAATAAGCTGCTATTGACCAAATTCTTATAAAAGTGTCCCAGCTATTTCTTATTCCGTTCTCCTGTGTGTCTATGTGTGCTATATCCAGTTCATGGTACTTTTAGCTATTTCTTAAGAGCTTCTCATGAATGAAAAGATTGTCTAAAAACTCCTTGGGTTCTCCCAACACAGGCTGATGTTTGTGTCAGGGCGGTATCAGTTTTCCCCTTGCTATGAGTGAGGCACTGGCTGTATATTTTGACACTGGCAATACATTTTATGTGCATCTTTCATTAGTCAGTTATTTCGTTCATGATCTCAGTTCTCTTAGATCCAATTTCAACATTAATCTTCTATAGATAAAAGTTTAGGCCAAACCAAACAAAACCTCTCATAGACTCAGACACATAGTGATTACTAAAGGGAAAGGGGAGGTGAGGAAAGGAAGAAGAGGATAATGTGGGGAATAAATGATGATGAACGAAAACTTGACTTGGGATGGTGAGCACACAATATAATATACAGATGATGAATTATAGAATTATATACCTGAAACATATTATTTCATTAACCAATGTCAGTCCAATGGATTTTTAAAAAGTCATTATTCATGGATCCTCATCCAGCATAGCTGGATGCCTGGATACATTTTTTTAAGTTATAAAATAACTTCATTTTGAGTTACTTGATCTATAAAATTAAAAAAAAAGTATGACAGCAAAGTGTTTTCCAAAGGATTGGTATCTCATTCCCTTTATTTTCAGATGATAAAATATCAAATTTGCTGAAACCGGTTTGGCTCAGTGGATAGACTGTTGGTCTGCGGACTGAAAGGTCTCAGGTTCGATTCCAGTCATGGGCATGTACCTTGTTTGCGGGCACATCCCCAGTAGGGGCATGCAAGAGGCAGCTGATCGATGTCTCTCCCTCATTGATGTTTCTAACTCTCTATCCCTCTCCCTTCCTCTCTGTAAAAAAATCAATAAAATATTTTTTTAAAAAAGATAAAATATCAAATTTGTGGATGGACCCATTTTGGTTATACACAAATGAATTTAATCTAAAATTAGAATTGAATATGGAGGTTGAGAATTCCATAAAGTGATAACTATGGCTTACTTAGTAAGTATAACCTTTCTGGATTATTTAGAGTCATTGCAGCACAGGAGGAATCTTAATATATGAAAACTAGAGGCCCGGTGCATGAAATTTGTGTACTCAGGGGAGTCCCTCAGCCCGGCCTGCACACTCTCACAGTCTGGGAGCCCTTGGAGGATGTCCAGAGCATTCACCAGCTGTGAGCCCAGCTCAAGGCTTCTGGCTGAGCAGCACTCCCCCTGTGGGAGCACACTGACCACCAGGGGGCAGCTCCTGCTTTGAGTGTCTGCCTCCTGATGGTCAGTGCACATCATAGTGATGGGTCTTCCACTGTTTTAGTCAATTTGCATATTAGCTTTTTATTTATAGGATTACAATAGATTATTAGGATATAGATTGCAATTGCATTATTTTTCTAGTTGGAAGAAAGGGAGGAGAATGTTAGAAGGACCAAACCACTTTGTATACTTTACTCAAAAAACTTCCTAAAATATTTTATGTCTGCATAAATATATCTGCATAAATTTCTTCAATGGATTGAGTATTGAGTTCAAACTCTAAACCTAGGCTCAATATTCCACTCAAGTCTCAAGTTCTATTGACTTTCAGTGTGAATCCTCCCGTTGAGCCAATGACCATACCCTGAACACACTATGGTCTTTCTTTTCTCTGAAAATTTGCTAGTCTATGTCTTTCTTCCCATTGTGCAGGATTCCTTCCCAAATTAGGTCCAACCTGTTGTGATTTATCCTTTTTTTTTTTTGGAGGGGGGAAGGTAATTATTACTTTTTTATTACTTCTCTATTACACTTGTGTTTGTTATTTAGGACTGCTGGTTACATGTTGTAAGGTCTCAGAAGACAAAGACTAGTTCTTTTCATTTCTTCATCCCAAATAACACCTAATACATAATGTGATTCTCAGCATATACTTGTTTGAATACTAGACTCCTCTATTGAAATAAAAGAGAAGACCTCCTGTGCTTGTGTATAGTAACCTCGGGTCACATTCCTGGGGACCAAGTTTTTCAATATTAGACATGATGGCGTGGTTCCCAAGAGCATTTCTCTCTGCTCTTGCAGTTATTTTTCAAAGCTACATTATCTCAGCAGAGAGCTGATCCAGTGGTTCAGGCTATTATTTAAACAGTCACTAATTGAACAGTGAAGTGTTCTGCTCACCTATGATTGTATAGGGAACTATAAATATATATGCAGTTGTGTAATTATCTCCACCAACGCTACCCTTCAAAATGGCTAATTATCACAAACATATGAAATGTAAGTGCTATCTCTACATGCTATTCAAAAGGACTCATGCAGGTACTGTAATTCTATAAGAAATATGAACTATGATTTCATCTGCCCAAATGCACATTGCCTGGCATGTTACTTTCCCAGCAATTTGTGATTCTGGCTTGCCCTCTGAGACTCCAAGGATTGGAGCTATAATTTCAATAACTAATTCCTGCTTTGGACACTAATTTCCAATAGTTAAGTTTACTGAGCTGGAACCCTAGTCTTCCCATGACTGAATTCCTGTACCCGTGATATTCATTGCCTCAGAATATTGGATCCAACTACTAGCTGAATGACTTAGGCAAAATTACTTAACCCTTTCTAGTCTTTAAAATCAAGGTAATAGCAAATTTACATGGTTATTGTGATAATTAAATAATGTGACATATATAATGCATGTCACATATGTTTAACATGTTTTCTTTCTACTTGCTGTTCTGATCCTGCCTATAATTTAACCTATTAGTCTTGATATGTCGGACTCCAACTTAATTCTCCTTTGTTGTTCCTTTTCTCATACCAAGTAGCAGGGATAGATGAAGCCACTGAAACATGGCAAATGATATCTATAGATGAAAAAAAAAATATATATATATTCATATTCTGAGTGGCCAGATTATTATGATATATGAATGCATAATAATCAGGCCACTCAATGTATATCCTATATAATAAAAGGCTAATATGCAAATTGTCCCCATCAGCCAGGAGTTCAACCAGCAGGCAGGCTGGCCAACCGCCCATGTTCTCCTTCCCCTGGTCAGGCTGGCTGGACCCCATCCATGCACAAATTCATGCACCGGGCCCCTAACATACACCAGGTTATTATGCATTCAGAGATCATAATAATCTGGCCACTCAGTGTGTGTGTGTGTGTGTGTGTGTGTGTGTGTATGTGTGGTGTTTGTTATGTCATAGATGTCATATTTTTTGAAAAGAAAGGGTATATTGTGGCTGTAACATAGAAATCAGGGGAAGAATGATGTAAGGTGAAGGCTAAACAGAACCTAGATCATTTGGAGCTTTGGGGGCTCTAGGAAGAAGCTGTATTCCTCAAGATTCTCTCATTGATTTCTTTTCTCTGCTGCCTCCCTCGTTTGGAGAATGTTTTCTTTCCTGATATGTCCAACACTGTCTCTGTGGTATATGAGTTGACCAAAATTTGCTATAGGGTTCCAGAAATGTGTTTGTACTCACTGTACTGTCATCTCCTTCCCCGTGCTTTTCTGTTTCCCTCCAAGTCAATGAGCCCCTACCCAGAATCTTCCTATTTTTGAGTTTGTATAGACATTACACTATAAATCCACAAGGGGAAAGATAACAGTTCTTGCCATCATATAGCTTACACTTTAAAAAAATAATTATAGAAAAATCACATTTAAAATTTTTCGTCCTTCCGATTTTTTTAACCACTCATTCTCATCTTCTTTGCTGCTTCATCTCTCCAACCGTTAAGTTTTTGCCATTTCCTAGAACTTGCTCTATAGATCCTTTCTCTGGCTCTTAACTTTATATTACTAGCTTGGATCTTGGCTCTGAATTACAGGATGATATGAATTATAATATGAGCCTCTCCTTATCCTCTCTATTTGGACGTACAATGGGCATTTTGCTTATCATATTTATGGGGGCTTGAAAACTATGTCCACAAATGCCTTGACACTCTTCCCTACTTTTTCTTGAAAGTGAACTAACCATAATGAGTCACTTCTAGTGAAAATAATGCTGAGAAAGTGCTGTGGCGTAATTCTAAGATGAGTTTAGAAAAGCTAACAAGGTAAATAGGTGACTGCCTCGCTAGCTCTCTAAGATACACATCTTGGGAGTCCTGTGTTGATATGGAAGAAGACTGGATCACCGGAAGCCGCCATACTACAGAGACTATGAAGAGACTGCACAGGGACAGAGATGCATGAGGATCTCCAACCCTTCTAGCCCTCAGATGTTTGAGTTTTTTCAGCATCAACTGCAAGACGAGGAGAGAACAAGCTCTCAGATATTCTAGCCTCTTCCTTCAAGATTCTTAGCTGATGCCAAATGGAGCAAAGATGAGTTACTTCACTTGATCCCTGCCCAGACCACCGATTTGTGAGCAGTATCATTGGGGTGGCTGTCATAAGCCACTAAAATTTGCAATGCTTTGTTTTGCAGTTATCTTCACTGAGATAGTGTCTGAAACCAAGGTCTTGACATTCTCCTTCACGTCTGTTTATGGTTCAGTCTTTCTACTTCAATTAATAGCAAGTCTGTTTTCCCACTTACTCAGGCCAGACTTTTGTCAACCACCTTTCTTCTTTCTCTCATACCCTTCATCTGATCAGTCGGAATATTGTATCATCTTGACCTCCATAAAGACCCAGAATGTGTCTATTTTTCACCAGTACCGCTGCCACAAACACATCATTATTTTTTATATGGATTATGTGTGAACAGCCCCAATTACTGATCCCTGCCTCTCACACATGGCTCTGCAGCTTCTCTCATCTGGAAGTGGAGAAAAGGTTCCTTGTCTTTGATCTTCAGTCCAGCATGCGATTTGCTTTTGTAAATGCGAGGCAAGTAGAGAAATCTTGCCTATTACTACTTGTTTTCTTGCTTGTCTTTGACTGGGTTATCTTGTTGGGAAATGAAAGACATGGGCACAGAGCCAATTCGCTCAAATGGAGTCCATTCCCGTTCAGCAAAGCACTCTGGCCAGGCAACCTGCAGCTGACCACAGGCATGAATGAACTCAGCAATGACCACGAGACTTCCCCAGCTAATTCACAGACATGAATGAACTCAGCAATGACCACGAGATTTCCCCAGCTAATTCACAGACATGAATGAACTCAGCAATGACCATGAGACTTCCCCAGCTAATTCACAGACATGAATGAACTCAGCAATGACCACGAGACTTCCCCAGGTGATTCACAGGTTTAGGAGCAGTTGCTTACCATTCTAAACCTTTGTGTTTTGTCATTGATTTTATGTGGCCTTTGTAGAGGCACACGATAGCTTATTCAGGAATTGAGGCTAGGAGTTGATATGTTAAAACCTAAAATATGTCATTGACTTCATCTCTGGATATGGGCCACAGGCTAGAAAAATGAGTAGGAAATGGCTATGGCAAAATTGAAAAAATGGGGGCTATTCCATATAACTGTGAGAGTTGGGAGAGAAGTATCTTGGAAGGTGGAATATGTGATTTTCTTTCTTTTTTTCCTCTTTTTTCTTTTTTGCTTTGGACAGAGATCTCAAGGCAAAAGTGAGTGTCAACTGGTTTCTTCTGTGTAAGATATATTACTTTAAGAAAAAGATAAACTGTACAAATAATTGGCTTGTTTGAAAATCAAACTTAAGTGGTCATATATATCTAGCGCTTATAACAGTGTTTGAAAATAAGTGCTCACGTGGGCAGTGTGCCCCAGTAGGTAAGTGTTGACCTATGAACCAAGAGTCATGGTTTGATTCCAAGTCAAGGCATTTGCCTAGGTTTGGGGCTCCATTCCCAAGGGGCAGGGGAGGCATGCAGGAAGTAGCCTAACAATGATTCTCTTTGTTTCTATCTCTCCCTCTCTCTTCCTCTCTGAAATCAATAAAAAGATATTAAAATAGAAAGTGCTCAATAAACATTTGTGGCACTATTTATTTACAATTTCAGTAAGTATTATTAAAAAGAGGTATAGAGCTCAATGAGAGTCTAGCACAGAAACAACCATCTCCTTAATCCACTGCCAGAGATGTTTGAATGAGAATGGATGCTTCTAGAAGGCTTAATTATCATTGTGTTAATACAGTGGTACCCTGGCAGGAACTTCTATTGTAGACTTCTGAGTTACTGGGAGGATAAGGCACCCTTTCTGAAGTCACTCACACAATGCTTCTTAGGTATCTTTGTACATATTTCCTGCTCATACAGTTCCTCTTAGGTCGTATTTCTCAGCCATACCACTATATCTGACTTGTTAAAAATATCCTTCTAGCCGAAACCGGTTTGGCTCAGTGGATAGAGCGTCAGCCTGCTGACTAAAAGGTCCCAGGTCCGATTCCAATCAGGGGCATGTACCTTAGTTGCGGGCACATTTCCAATGTGGGGCGTGCAGGAGGCGGCTGATCGATGTCTCTCTCCCATCGATGTTTCTGACTCTCTATCCCTCTCCCTTCCTCTCTGTAAAAAAATCAATAAAATATATTTAAAAAAAATATATCCTTCTAGGAAGACATTAAGACCCAGAAATAAAAGACCTTAAAAGGGCTCTCGGTAATAGAGAATGATTTCTTTTTCATTGTCTGCCATTCGCAGGATGAGTTTTCTGTCTGAATACTGACCGAGGTTTGTTATCTGCTCTGACCTTTAGGTTCAATTATGAGCCGTTCTTCACCTAGATCTGGGCCGTTACCTTTTCCCCATGTTCACCACTTCTCACATTTTCCCTCCTTCTGTTTATTTTTCTTTTTCAACTTCCCTGTTTACTAGCGTCATTTTAACTCAGATCTTGTCTCCAAAATGCCACTTCCTTCCTGGCTGCTTGGTACAATCTGCATTCTTGATGAGTCTGGGCAAGGAGGAAGGCATCACTGGGCATTTCTGGTCCAGGCCTGACCCCGGCAACATTAGCTAATCTGTCCCTCAGGTCGATCCTAATTCAACAGAGATTGGTCCCGAGGGCCAAACGATACCTGGGAAATAATCATTTCCCCCAGATCTTCAAATGCACATCTGTTCAGGGAAGAGCGATTTTAACAAGCACGGCCTCCAGGGAGGGAGTTTGAAACTGCTTATTAGTGATCTTGCATTTGGCAGAGAGCTTTTTTAAGTGAACCTAAAGCTATGGAATCAATCCTCCTTCCTGAGCGGACTCCCCGGTCTGCGGGAGAGGCCTCCGTTTTAGAGCATTTTTCCAGCTTACAAACAGGGCTCGGGCAGCTCCGATGGCTGCGTTGTTCTATTTGGAAGCTTGCCTTCCAATATTATATATTTTTTTCTATTCAGTAAAACTAAATATAGCGATGCCTGTCACCCTCTCGGCCAAGTTAGGCAAGGTTCCCGAGAGAACTGAAGCGTCAGAGGTCACTCAGGAGTCCCTGCGAGGAGGATGTGAGGACACATTTATCTGTCTAACCAGCACATTATCTGTCTAACTAGCACATCATTATCTGTCTAACTAGTATAACATTATCTGTCTAACCAGCACAACATTATCTGTCTAACTAGCACATTAACTGTCTAACTAGCACAACATTATCTAACTAGCACACCATTATCTGTCTAACTAGCACATCATTATCTGTCTAACTAGCACACCATTATCTGTCTAACCAGCACAATATGATCTGTCTAACCAGCACAACACTATCTGTCTAACTAGCACAGCATTACCTGTCTAACCAGCACATTATCTGTCTAACTAGCACAACATTATCTGTCTAACCAGCACAATATCTGTCTA
>JAAGEH010000480.1:57479432-57511404 GCA_011751065.1 Lasiurus cinereus
CCATTAGCTGTCTAACTAGCACACATTATCTAAGTTGCACACCATTAGCTGTCTAACTAGCACATTATCTGTCTAACTAGCACACCATTATCTAACTAGCACAGGCTGAGCTTCAACGTGGTCAGCAGCTTGGCTGCCTTGAACAGCCACGCTGGAAACCTAGCCCCTTGCCCCAAGGGCTGGTTTTGTTTGCAGTCTTACCACTTCTGTCTCTAGCATTTTCTTTTTTAAAATCTCAGCAGTAATTCTTGCTCAGGGCAAAAACGTCACTGCATAATGAAAAGTAAATGTCTCTCTCATCTCAGACCTTCAGGTCTTTCCCGGGACAATAATGTTAAGAGTTTCTGACCTACCGTTCAAGGAAGTTTCCAGGCCTGTGCAGGCACGTTGCCTTATTTTAAGGAGATAAATGAGAGAAACCCATGTCCACAGTGCTGTACTTTGCTTCTGTCCTTTTAAAGTCTTGAAAATCTTTCCATAATCAGTATGTAGGAATGGACTGCCTGCTAATAACGGCTATCAAGTATTTCATGGTTGGCACGTAGTATACTTTAACTGATGGGCAGTTAAGCTGTTTTAGTCTTTTGCAACTAGAACAAAATAAAATACTATAATAAAAATCATTGTGCTTTCACATTTGCACACATGGGTACTATATATTTGTGAAAAATTCCTATTTTTAATTCCCATAGTTTGAAAGTCATATGTGCATTTTAACGAATTGCTAGATGCTCCTAAGAAGTTATAGCAGTTAATATTCTTCCCAAAATATATGAGACTACCAAGATCCTCTTCCTTTCAGCAACAGTGTACTTTTTTTTTTTATTGGTGAATACGATTAATGAAAATGGTCTTTCAGCTTCAAAATGATTAATCCATTTGCATATCTACCCTCCTTTATTATAATCTTATTTTATCTGTATTCATTAATTTCCCTATTGGTAAAATCAGATGATAGTGATACCATGCTTTAAGTGTTTCTGTGAGGCTTAAATAAATACAAATAAAGCACTCAGGACAGGGTCTGACATAGCATTTGGAAATTAATTGCTACTTCTCATTGCCTTACTCATTATTATTATAATTGTTACCTTATATTCTTATGCACAGCTTATATTTCTTCACATGTGAATAGTCTATTCTGTGCTTTGCTCATTTTCTTATTGGATTATTGATATATAATATCAGATCCTCTGCCCAGTTTTAAATAGTTGTTTTTTTTTTTTTGCTATTGAGTTGTCTGAGTTCTTAATATACTTTAGATATTAATCCCTTATCAAAAATGCAGGCTTACCTCAAAGATATTGTAGGTTCTGTTCCAGATGAATGCAAGAAAGTGAGCATCACAATGAAGCTAATCATAATCTTATTACTGGTGGAGGGTCTTGCTTTCAATGTGTAAAATAGGCAATATCAACATTCAACACTGAAGTACAATAAAGCAAAGCACGATAAAGTAAGGGATACCTGTATATGACCTACAATGTATATATTTTTTTCTATTTGATGGGTTGCCTTTCCTGTTGTTGATGGTTTCCTTTGCTGTAGAAGCTTTTTAGTTTAATGTAGTCCCACTTGTTTATTTTTCACACTTGGTGTCAAGTTAAAAAAAAACAAAAAAACATTGCCAAACTTTCCACCTATATGTTATTCTAGAAGGCTTATGGTTTTAGGTCTGACATTCAAGTTTTCAGTCCATATTGGGTTATTCTGGTGCATGGTGTAAGTGGTCCAGTTTCATTTTTTGCATATGGCTGTCTGGCCTTCCCAGCAATATCTATTAAAGAGACTCTTCTTTTCCCATAGTATCTTCTTGCCTCTTTTATTGTAAGTTAATTGACTATATAGGTGTTGGTATATTTTTAGACTTTATTTTGTTTAATTAATCTATGTGTATGTTTTCATACACATACCATATTATTTTGATGATTATTTTGTAATATAGTTTGAAATTAAGGAAAGTTGTGCCTCCAGCTTTCCTCTTTGTCATGATTGCTTTGGCTATTCAGAGTCATGTGTTTCTATACAAATTTTAGAATTTTTTGTTTTATCTGTGTACAATTGCCATTGGAATTTTTTTTCCTTTTTGGTCATTGGAATTTTGATAAGAATTTTGTTGAATCTATAGATTGCTTTGGTACTATAAACATTTTACCAATATTATTCTTTTTCAATCCATGAGCATGGGATATCTCTCCATTTACTTTTGTCTTCACTTTCCTTCATCAATGTCTTATAGTTTTCAGGGTACAGGTCTTTAACTTCCTTTGTTAATTTTTTTTCTGGGTATTTAATTACTTTGATGCAATTATAAATGGTAATGTTTTCTTCATTTCCCTTTTGGACAGTTTGCTATTAGTGTATAGAAATCTTAACTTCACTCAGCGGGTTTATTATTAACAGCAAAGTCAATGGTTATATTTTATTACTATTAATAATAGTACTTTTAGTAGTAGGTTATATTTTTTATTGTAGGATGAAGCAAATGAGTTCATATTCTATGTTGTTATAAACCAAGATTTCCAGGGTGAAAGATGCTATAATGAAATAAATGTAGTGAAAACTCCTTGTAGTGATATAGTTAGACATATAAATGCAAACTCACAAGTTTCCAAATATGTTTTTCCTCACTTTGTCCACTGAAAAGGCTGGAAAGCAAAAGTATCCAGTAGCAGTGAGTGAATCAGTACCCAAATCTGATTTCTAAAACCATTTCTAACTAAAAGAAAACAGAACTCCTTGAAAAATTGACTGATTTTAGGATGTTCTAGTTATCTACTGCTGTGCAATAAATCACCCCCAAAACTTAGTGATTTACAAAACAACAGCATCAATATTTCTCAGAATCTGTAATCTGGGCAGGACTCAGCAAGGACAACTTATCTCTGTTCCTTTCAGTGCTGGCTGGGGAAACTCGCTTCCTGGAAGCTAGACTCACTTGAACACCCTACTCTTATGTTGGGCAAGGTATTCTGGGAAGACTCAGACAGTTGGGGCTAGAAGAGCTGGGGCTAGACTATCTGGAGCTCCTTGCACATTTTTTTTTAACCTGCCTGTGGTCTCTGTAGCTAGGTGGCTTCAGGATAATTAGACTTCTTATATGTAAGCTCAGGACTCCTAAAGAATATGTCTCAAAAAAGAAAAAGCCATATATAAACTCCTTTCAGGACCCAGTCTTGAAAGCATTATTTCTGTTTGATTTTATTTGTTAGAAGTGAGTCATTAGGACTAGCTATTCCTAAGGGGAAGGGAGCTAGAATCCACCTTTTGATGATAGTATGTCAAAGAATTCGTGGATAGATTTGTTGTGAAACCACAGGTTTATGGGAAAACATAATGCTTATGCTGAAAATCAAGATAGTGCTCAAAGACTAATGAAAATATGTCAACAAGACGCAAGAGCCAGCTTAAGGATGCTCTTACTGACCCACTTTGGGACAATTTATGCATCCATGTGAATAACAAGTGGAATTAGTTTTAACATTTGAATAAATAACCTCTGAGTCTATAATGATATTCAAAAGATAGAAGAAGGTTAGCAAAAGTTCTTCTTTTATAGGAATGCTGGCCAACTCCCATAAAAAGAAATGATAGAATTTGAATATCACTATTTTGGAAGTCCCAGTGTAAGAACTGGTTTAGGCAAGGGACATATGTATATGTTAAACCCATTAGGCGAATGTTTATTGGAAAACTGTATTTTCACATGGTGCCAAAGAATGAATCTGAGGTTACTTACAAATTGTAAAGGGGGTGGGGAGTATATATTAACATGGAAAGATTTGGTCATTGGTATTTTCACCGAGTGATCAAATTTGGGATCAGCAATAGTGAGACTTCTTGACCTTCTATAACCCTTTAATGCCCTATTGTCGTGCCATATAAGGTATCAAGCATCTTCTGTTCGAGATATTTTTGTTTCTAGTGATTAACCCAAATTCAACCAACCATGCCTCTTGTTTTGATGTTGAGTTTATAGAAATAAAAAAACACTAGAGAAACAAATTAAAAGAAATCAAGAAAAAAGATCAAACATCCCAAATGTGAGATACCTCTAACAAATTTTGCCTGGATTCTTAAAAAATGTCAGTATTAAGGGGAAAAAGGTGAGAACCTCTAATGTAACCTAGTATAAGTGATTAAGGTCCATAAAAACAAGTGGACTGAGGTAACCTTGATAGAATCTTGGTATAGTAACATAGCACAAAAGAGGTAGAGAAAGAAAGGGGATGTCAGACATTCTTGGGGACAACTAGGGACATTTGCATATGGGCTGATTATTAACTCACACATGCCTAAAATGATGTTTGAAAAGCAATCTACTAGACTGAACAAATTTATAGGCCTAATGAATTGTGTGATTTTCAATTAGACTTTACCATCCTCCAAGAGAAAATTTTAAAAATTTATGAGTAATACTTGCATTATTGAATTAAGTGCAAGAGCCAACAGGGTGACTCTTTGGAATTTAATTGTATATAACTGCACAACTAAAAGTAGTTATATACCTATAAAATAGCTAGAGTAATTTGAAAAGTAATTTCATGAGATTCATTAGTAATACTTTTTCCTTAAAGGGATTAATAGGAAAGGGGATGGAAAATGATGACTGTGAGGATGAGGGAAGGTAATGGCGCTCTGGTGATGTGAGATCACCTGCTCCTCCATTTCCTGCATTTATTTCCTTAGAGAAACGCTGTCCCTTATAGAATGGGATCTATCCCAATAACAACAAAAATAAATGACTAACTGTACAAGATCCAGAGTTGAAATTCAACCCAGGTGTCCATGGCAGGTCTCCGATCACTATAGTGAGCGCAGACATCAAGTGAAACCTAACTCACAGCTTCATCATCTCAGATTCCAGGAACTGGATCTTTCTGAGAGGAAGTCAGATTTTGTTTGAAGAAGCCATCTTTCTTTGAATACACATGTATTGATAGTTTTTCTCTTGCTATGTTTTCAATTGCCATGTTCTATTGAATTTTTAAGTTAAACGTGCATGAACTCAAAATTAGCATTACAGAAAAAGATAATGATAACCAATACTATAAAAAAGAAAAGATTATGTTTTTAGTCAAGAAGAAGAAAGCCATCTTGTTCAGAATGAAGAGCTTCATTGAGCTGCTACTCATGGATAGAATTCTCTTTCTGGAATGTATGTGCTTAAAAACCTCCAAAAATGGACACATTTGAAAATTAACTGTTTCAACAATAGTCCTACTTCCTCCCCTAACCCAATAGTACTGTAGATTGAAAAAAACATATAACTGACAAAGATATGTTTTGATCTTTTGTCCATATGATCCATTTCCTCTCAGTATTATGCCATCTCTATAGGCCCCTCTATTGTTCCAAGGGACTTCTGAAGTTCTGAGAATCTCTCCAACTCTAGACTTTTTTGGCAATCTGGCTGAAATTAGTCATCGTCTCTGTCTGTTCTGCTGTTCTAAGAGATTTTTTTTTGGTTGAGGTCAGCATTAGCTAACACATATATAGTGCTGCCAGCTTATAAAGTGTTTTTCTATATATCATCTTATCTAACCCTTATATTAAACTTATAGGTCATTATCTTTCCTACGCTATAGATAAGAAGAGAGGCGCCGTGGAAACGATATTCTGTTCTTCTCTACTTCAACCGCCATAAAACATCCCGTGATCAAAAGGAATTTCCTCCTTGCAAAGCACTTGGAGCAGTGGCTGGCACATAGTACACTCCATAAATTATGATTGTTAATAAATCCATGCTTCTCCAATTGGAGGACACACATCCTCGAAGGGTGCCCAGGGCACCGAACTTAATGCATGTTCTTGGGCCATTAATCTCACTTTATGGTAAATGATTTCAAGCATTATTTTTATTACAACAAATACCACGAAGTAAAATGAAAAGTTTGCATGAATGTAAAGATAAAATATGGAACGTGAAAAAGACTTTCAGCCTTGCAGCATGTTAATCTGATGGACATCCCAGACCCTCTGAAGTACACGATCTTGTTGCTGTTACTTCAGCAGAAAAATTGGGAAAATTCCCATTGTGGGTGTTCTTCCCACTTGTCCCAGGCTCTGGGGAGCACAGTGAGGCAGGGACAGCTGATCTGACTCAGCCAGCCTTACGAAGCACCTTTCTCGCCCACATAAATCAAGATTGGTACTTTGATAGAGTTCTTGAGATATGCTGATGGGATGAGGAAAGAATTTCAGGAACTTCTCCTGTCTCCATAGACCTACTCATTCGACCCTGTAACAGCCTTCAATTTTCACCATGATTATAACATTTCAAAGCAAATTTCCAGAGAAATGATTCCAATTGGCTGATTTGACAGATTAGGCCGCTGAGGACCGAAGTAGTAGAATAGGACACACAGCAATGTAAAAACAGAACTAGCATGATTTTTAGTTTCTTATCCCTGATTCAGCGCTATTTCCTCTTTCTTCATTTGAAAAAAAGCTTATTTCAAGCAAGCAATTATACTACCTAAGTGGGATAGGTCAAATGCACACACAATTAGTAAGAACACAGGGGCCAGGAGCAGAATGGACATATTACATAAGGTTAATTGGTGGGAGTAGAACATGGGACATGGGTCAATGTCTAGAAGATGGACCTTGCCCTATCCCTGCCAGTCTCCCTCAGTAGCCTGCCTGGGGGTCTGGGATTGACAGACAGTAGATTTCCAAGGGTCTGAGGATCAGTAACTGGAGATAAAGAACACTAATGCAGAGAGGGAGAGAGCCATCCAGAAAGGCAGAGGGAGAAAAAGTAAACTCTCTACAACATTAATAGGGGGTGCAAACCCCCCACCCCTGCCTTTGTCTAGGAAGCTCCCCAGTGCCTCAAACCTAATTCCCCCAGAGTTTCTTTGCAGAACTAAAGCAAACACACTGAGCACTGTTGACCAGAAGCAGCCAACGATTCCCCAAGGAGCAGTTAACCCTGAACTTGTAATTCTGCCACAGAGGAAATGCTGATGCGAAATTTAACATGAAATCAGAGGAGAAAGCAACTGGCCCAGAAAAAGAATGAATAGTCATAGCCAGATTTCAATGTGGGTCCCTTTCAATGTCCCCCATCAAGGCCAGCATGTCTCAGCATCACCCTGAGGTCAGTAATTAAAACTGACATCTAAGAATCACAATCTTCAAATCTCTTTAAAGTGGTAAAATAGCCCAAGCTTACCATATATTCTCATCTCAGTTTCCAGCTCTTTGGATTGAGTTGCTAGGTTTCCATTGAAAACCAAATATGACTAACAATCATAGCTATATGCAGTTCACTCTGTGCTGAGCACCATTCTTAAACTCTTACTTTCATTTGATCCTCACCATAAACGTATGAGATTGGTACTGTTATTATGCTCATTGTGCAAATAAAAAACAGAAGCTCAGAGAATATAAATAACTTGCCCAAGGTTTGTTGGCTAGTGAGTGAGTGGGACCAAGATTCCATCTCTCAGGTTTGTGTTCTTAACCTGTTTCCCTCTGCTGGAGACCAGGCTCCAGGGAATTCGTGGAACTGTGGAGTGTGTCTTGGAAACAAAAGGCAAAGCCCCAGATCTGGGCAAGGGAGCCAGGGAAGATTTTCTGTGCAAAGATGCCCAGTCAGTCATCTGAAAGAGGAGCAAGGATTAGCATGGCAATGGGGAAAGAAGTGGGGGGCGGGGGTGCTGCAGAGGGAGGAGGAGCTGGTACCACAACCTGAAGAAGAAAGAACCTGGAGCATTTTTTGCAAATGAGCCCCTTTCAATGTGGTTGGAACATAGAATTTGAAAGAGAGAAACGTGAGATGGAAAAGTACGCAGGGACCAATACTCAAGGGACCTTGCATTGCCCTTAATAAATGAGTTGTGGGTGGGGGTCTGGACAGGGCAGTCTCTTTCCAGTCTCCCTTTCAGGATAAATGGGCCCTGTGAGGTGATTTTGCTCTCTTTCATATCTAACTAACATATGGAGATGCAATTGTTGACATTTTTGTTCAGCATGGTAAGCAATTTAGCAGCATACTGGCTTTCTTGACTTTTGTTCTCATTCCAGTGTAGTCTTTAGACAAACATTCAAGGTAAAATCATGTCCTCTGGCCACCATCAGTTTCTTTTAAAGACTAGAGGCCCATTGCATGAAGACTCGGCACTGGTTTTCCTCTGGCATCCAGGACTTAGGCCTTCGCTCTGGCCTCAGTGGATAAGTCAAGCTTCTTTAGTCTTCAGTCTTTCAGTCTTCAGTCATCTTCAGTCTTCAGTCTTTGCTCTGTGCCTGTGTATGCAAATTAACCTGCTATCTTTATTGTGTTAATTTGCACACTCACTCCTGACTGGCTGGTGGGTGTTGTGGAGGTATGGTCAATTTGCATATTTCTCTGTTATTAGTGTTGATTATTTCTGCTCTGTCAGAAGGCTCACTATCTCCTCCAGATCCTGCCTCAGCCATAGGAGCCTGCAAACTAATTCTCATAATGACAATGGATTGATTCTCAAATGTGTAGACATGGTGATTATAGAAACCAAGTCTGTGTTCAGACCTTCCGTATACCATTTTCCAGCTTGAGAAGGTGGGCAAATATCTTAGCTGCTCTGTGTTTTAGTCTTATCATCTGTAAATGGGGAGCAGAGCACCTACCAGTAAGATTTATAGAAATAATTAAGTTGTTTATTACATGTCAAGCACCTTAAACAATGTCTTCCATATAGGTACTTAATAAATATTAGCTGTTATTGCTATTTGTCATAAATAGGTAGAGATTGTGGCATAAGCAAAGCACTATGGGAATACAGAGAAAGGAGCAGTTTATTAGGGTAGAGAAGTATTCAGGAAATATATCACATTGGCATTTTTCTGTGTGTGTGTGTGTGTGTGTGTGTGTGTGTGTGTCTGTGTCTGTGTGTTTTGAGAAAAGATAGACATAATACCATCCTTCTCCCCATCCCCTCAGCATTACAACAAGTAATTCTTGTCTCTGAAGGAATGTTCATTGCAACCAACTTGAAGAGGGTCCTTGTAGACCTGTAGGTCAAGTTGTCCCTGATACAGAAAGGCTCAAGACATCATTTGTCCAAATTTTGTCCTAGAAAGTTGATGTGTGCACTTACTTTTTAAAATATGTGCATCGGGGTTATTAAAATAATAACAGACTGTCCTTGAGTACTAATTTATAAACATCCTGATCTGTGCTTTTCAATGAACTGAAAAGACGTTAGCTGTGGAGTTTGAATTCCTCCACGGTGGTGGTATGAAGCAACTGAGGAACGTTATCTTAATTCTTACAACTGTAAGATCTGGCATAGCTATTACTCCCCATGTTCAACAGTTGAAGAAACCAAGAAGCACAAGTTGAGTTGTCTGAGTTGACAAGTCCAGGTCATGAAAGAGCCAGAATTAAAGGCACGTGCTCTTCTCTACAGGATGCCAGTGCCATACGCATGGGTTTAAACATTCTCCAGAAGGTATCGTTGTGTCTCTGTTCTGATAACCTCTCCCTGGGAAAACTCCAGGTCTTTCCATCAGAAGAGGTTTTCAGGTTCTGTTTTTTTCCCAGCGCTGCTTGCTACTTTGGGTTCTCTTTATAGCTTTGGTGGCTCAGCCTCCGGTTTCTACCTAATTCAGCTTTCCACCTCATTTAACAAAGTGCCAGCCCCATGATGGACTTCTCTGCGTTTCCAAACATAAGACGGTGAGTGGAAATTCTACTCAATACCCCAATCCTTTTAGCTCTAATTAAGCCTATTTCAAGCCTCTGTCTGCCTTTGGAGCTGACACTTTAACTGGCTGCTCAAGGACAGGAGGAGAGAATGTTCTCGCTGCCTTGGACTGGAGTCATTTTTTACATTGGCGAGAAATACAAATCTCCAAAGTAAACTGCCCCTTGCTCCAGTGGAAATTTTCCGTGATGCCGATCACTCCTGGAGATGATATTTTAGCCACCGGTTAATACCCATCACATTTTGCGTGCTTGATGTTGCTTCACCCTTTGCCGTGCATCCGTTCAAGAAGGCATTACCTTACCTGCTATCCCAGAGGAAATAAATGGCCCCACATTTGTCCGGCCACATCTCTTCTTGACCACGCTATTCTCTATCTGCCCAACGAGAATGGAGCTGCTTCCATACCACCGGACAGATTACCCAGAGTTGGATGTTGTTTGGCAAAACTAAGCTATCAGACTCTGTGTTTTCATAAGGCAGCGCACTATGGGAAATCTGCGTGTATGTACACATATCTGTTACTGATTTAGCCTCAGCCCATGGGTCATGAGGTCTGCTTGAGTCTCAGCAACACAAGGTCACTAAGAAGAGATGTGACAAACCATAAAAAAAAGTAAGATTCAAAACCAAGTGCTCAATCCTGGCACTGTGTAAAAGAAAACACCTGTTGCCTCCTCTTTCTCTCTTTTTTAAAAATATATTTTATTGATTTTGTACAGACAGGAAGGGAGAGGGAGAGAGAGTTAGAAACATCGATGAGAGAGACATCAATCAGCTGCCTCCTGCATGCCTCCTACTGGGAATGTGCCCGCAACCAAGGTACATGCCCTTGACTGGAATCAAACCTGGGACTTCTCAGTCCAAAGACCGATGCTCTATTCACTGAGCCAAACCGGTTTTGGCAGTTGTTGCCTCCTCTTTCTATTAGTCTTTGTAATAATGAGGCTCAAGTAGTGGGGACACTGACAAAGGTCAACAAAAATGCCCAAATCGAAAGGGACTCAGGAAGGACCTCACCCACCTCCCTCCCCTTATTGGTGATTTTCTGAGCTTCAGAATAATGAATTGCCCGGGGTTAAGGAGGTAGACTAGAAGACCAGGCCTCTGCTATGCAGCCTATTGCTCTTTTTATCAGGAGCTGGTCACTTGCTCATTGTCTGTGGCCTAGAACTGCCATCGTGTGGTATGGGGCCCATCACTTTTTACAGCCACAGAAGCTGGAAAATACACGGAAGTGCAGAGCTAGTGAGAAGCTTGGGTTCAACAATTCAATAGAAAAACAAGAGGCAACTCCATACTGTTCTCCATAGTGGCTGCACCGGTCTGCATCCCCTCCAGCATGAGGGTTCTTTTTTCTCCGCATCCTTGCCAACACTATGCTGCTGTCAAAAAGAAGGAATTCTTACCATTTGCAGCAACCTAGATGGAACTGGAGAGCCTTATGCTAAGTGAAATAAGCCAGTCAATGAAAGAAAAACACCACAGGATCTCACTCATTTATGGATAATAAATAACATTATTAAAAAAAGATAGATATAGAGGCAGTAAAGCACAAACAGACTGTCAAATTACAGCGGGAAGGTTAGGCAGAGGTGGGATAGATAAGAGATCAATCAAAGGACTTGTATGCAGGCATATAAGCATAAAGAATGAACACAGACACTGGGAAGTTAGGGTATGCCTGGGAGGGGGGGCAATGGGAAGATATGTTTATATGTAACACATTAGTAAAAATAAATTTAAAAAAAAGAAAAGAAAAACAAGAGGCTGTGCAGACTAAGCAATGGTATTCTGCAGGTGGATGCTTCCTTGTCTCTAAACATCCAAGACACTTAGGTTTAGGAGCTTTTAAAATATAGTTGTATGAGCATATTTTTTGTTTGAATGGATCATAGTACATACCTAGAAATGAGAAAACTAGTCAAGCTCCTGCTTCCTTCATCCAGGGACCTGCTTGGTCCCCAGGTTCACCGGTAGCATCACAATGTTTCCCTTTGCTCTGTGCTCGACTCTGCCCTGCCATCCACTTATCACACCTCCTGCAGAAGAAATCTATAGAGCGCAGGCGGCCTCCACTTCCATGGTCTTCCTCACCCCATGCAGGTCCATGTCTCTTGCAGGGAAGGGGTGACAGTGGCACCAATATTGGACCAGCAGCCACGGGACCCAGATCCAGGCGTCAGGGTTGATTTTGGTTCTTCCTCGGCAGGCTGCTCTGTGTGCTGAGTAGCTTGCTCCTGTCAGTGTGGGATCTTTATATTTGCTTTGTGCTGCCCCTGGTCAATTAAAACATTGATCCGATATTCTAATTCTCCCTGGCTCTGCTTCAGCCTGTCAGAGCTCTTAACATTTGTATTTTTCTAGATTGCTCTGGGCAGGGGTGGTTATTTACAAAATGGTCAGGTTGGAAAGGTTGTCTTTACCTGTGTATCCCCGTTCCTGGCCATTTCTTCGCTCCTGACTTTCTTTTCTTTCTTTTTCTTAATATATTTTATTGATTTTTCACAGAGAGGAAGGGAAAGGAATAGAAAGCCAGAAACATCGATGAGAGAGAGAGACATCCATAAGCCGCCTCCTGCACTCCCCCTACTGGGGGTGTGCCCACAACTAAATACATGCCCTTGACTGGAATCGAACCTGGGCCCTTTCAGTCCTCAGGCCGACACTCTATCCACTGAGCCAAACCGGTTTCGGCGACATTATGTCATCCTAACATGTGTTCAAGGCATTTGTTGTTTGCCTAACACATTTATAATTTCTGTCCCAGGCTCATGAGTTTTGCCATATCACCTCACAAATAACTTCCCTGATATTTTTCATGGATATGAATTGTTTACTCAAATTGATAACCCAAGTAGATTTGGGAGTTTGTGTTTCTTATCAAGAAGGCCGACTAAGTACTGGCTGCGGACTGTGTCTTCCACATCAAACCGAACAGATGTGAGGAAAGTTAGGAAAGGCACATCGACTTTTTGTGAGTGTATGTGTTTCTAACAAATGGTGCAAAGAAGGGGAAACAATCAGGAGGCTCGCAGTGTCTGGGGTTTTCTTTTTTAAATAAAAGGAATGGCAACCTGTGACAACATTGGGAGGTTGGGTGAGGGTCTCTGTACCCCATCACTTCCCTCTCTCAGATGACCCAGGCTGCCAGGCCATCCCTTAGCAGTGTGTGGGTATATCTCCTATGTAGCAATCCAAAATTTGACTGGCACCAAGTTTCCAGGGTCTTATAAAGGAAGGGAAGAGAGTAAGCAACTACACACTGCCTAGAAGGTCTAGCCTGCATTACTCAATGTGCCCACTGTAGTGTAGTATGATTAAGAAGGCTGTAATACGCCAAAATCCGTTTGGCTCAGTAGATAGAGCATCAGCCTGCAGACTGAAGGGTCCAGCGTTTGATTCAGTCAAGGGCATGTGCCTTGGTTGTGGGCACATCCCCAGTAGGGGGCGTGCAGGAGGCAGCTGATCGATGTTTCTCTCTCATCGATGTCTCTAGCTCTCTGTCCCTCTCCCTACCTCTCTGTAAAAAGTCAATAAAATATATATTAAAAAAAAAGAAGGCTGTGATATAATCTAGACATGAATGAGTCATAGCAAGTCAGCCCTGATGGGACAGGTAGCTGACATGCTACGTTTATGTACCCACCAGACATTGATGGAACGGCTGCTCGACATTAGCCATTGTTCTGAGTGTGGAATGTGGCAGTACACAACCCAAAGCTCCATCACAGGGAATTTCCGGTCTAAAGGGGTAAAACAGAGAATAAACATGGAGTCGTTTGTTACTTTACCATGAGCATTATCCCTCTTATTCTGTCTCCGGCCTGGGCCAGAAAGCCGCCACAAAGGGTGAATGTCTCTGCATGAAAGCGGGGGTGGGGGTGATGTGATTACTGATGTCCTGGGGGCAACCTCACTCCTGGAAAAGAGTGGGCTGAAACCGGTGTGGCTCAGTGGTTAGAGCATCGGTCTGCAGACTGAAAGGTCCCAGGTTCGATTCCGGTCAAGGGCATGTACCTTCTTTGTGGGCATAACCCTAGTAGGGGGCGTGCAGGAGGCAGCTGATTGATGTTTCTCTCTCATCGATGTTTCTAACTCTCTATCCCTCTCTCTTCCTCTCTGTAAAAAATCAATAAAAAATATATTTTTTTAAAAAAAGAAAAGAAAAGAGTGGGAGCAGTGAAGCTGATTGCAGTTGCCCCCTGGTATCTATGGGATATTAGTTTTCAGAGCCCTTGTGGGCACTCAAACCCATAGATGCTCTGAATACTGCATTCAGTCCATGGTGGGTTGAATCCACAGATACAGAACCCTTGGCTACTGAGGGCCGAGGCAATAGGCAATCTACCTAGAGTATAGGTCCCTTCCCCCCAAATCACTTCGAGAGGAACAAGGGAAGGATTCGACTTCACTCTTCCCAGATGTTGAGAGTGTCATTTGAGAGAGCCAACCCAGTAAAAGGAATACAGTAAGGTAACAGAGACAATTTTAAAATCACAATTTTTCATGGATGTAGCAACGATACAAGGCAACAAAAACAATATGAAATATGCATAGTAGAAAAAGAGAACTAATGGAGCAGAAACAAACTTTGAGTCAGCATAATGCATATCCTCAGGGAAGTAAGGGCATTGATTCCGAACATAAAAAAAAAGGGCAGATGTTTCTAAAGGAAAACCAGTTAGAGGCATTGGATGTGAAACAATGTAATTATTTAAAGAAAGGATTCCATGGAAAATTTAAATAGCAGAAGAGCTACAAAGACAATTAATGGGCTGGAAAATCATATTGAGAAGATTATCCAGATTAAGGGGATGGCATGAATAGGCGGAGAGTATTTGAAAACATTTCAGAGACAAAGCCGATCAAATTAGAATGCAAATATTTATTTAAAAGAGGTTCCAGAAAAAAATATAAAGAAAACCATGTAGAAAGGTAATCTTCAAAGAAAAAGTATTTTCCAGAACTAAAGGAAGGCACGTGACCTCAGAAAAAAAATGCTTTCAGAGGGCGAGCAGCAAACAGTAAAGAAAGAAAGAAAACTACACATCTGGACACAGCAAAGTGTGATTTAACAAAAAGCTTCTGAAGTGAAAAATCAAATCAACTATAAAGCCACAGGCATGAGATAGGATATCATAGATCTCAAAAACAAGACAATGGAATCATGTGTCATTGGGGGTAAGGAGAAGTAACTGATGCTAGACAATCAAGAAAGTCATTAGTTTAAACACAGGATAAAATACACTTGTACCTCGAGATACAAGTGCCCTAACATATGAGATTTTTGAGATACGAGCTGTCGAGCGAGCGATTTTTGCTTTGAAATATGAGCAACATTTGAGATACGAGTAATCGTGCGGATCGGCCAGCTGCACACGACCCACCAGTTTACCATGACTCGAGCATCTCATAGTTTCCCACGCCTCAAGGTTCCGAACGAACTAAACTCGTATCTCCAGGTACACTGTAAGTGTTTTCCTCTTAACACTCTCAGAATTCATCTGAAGATTTTTTTTGAGCATATTCTTTAACAAGAATTTATTTGTTCAGGAGGAAGCAATAATAATGGAAAGCAAGAAGAAATAAGGGCATGAAAATGTTATTTGTTTTGATAAACAGTGATTAAAAGGACGTATGTATCCACAACCAGTAATATACAATTTAAAATCTCATCAGAACCAGTGAAATGAATTGAAACAGAGAATAAAGGGAGGTAAAAGTTGGCCAAGGGTCTTGTCCTTCAAGAAAGGGAGAAACATGAGCATTGAAACTGAGACATTGGTCATGAAAACAGAACTGTCTGCTCTAATAAGAGAGTTGTAACCATCAGAAAAATGCAATGAAATGTATACGTTTAAACAAGCAATGGGAAATAAAAGAATGGAAGGAAGAAAGGAAAACACAAAGACCAATCTGAGCAATAAATATTGTTTTTAGAAATAAGCCAAAAGATAATGGAAACAAAGCTTAATTCTTTAGTATTAAAATAAATGAAAATTGATTAAGGCACACATTTAGAAATATAGAATCAGAAAAGATTTAAAAAAATCCAGTACTGCTTTTATTTTTATTTTTATTTTTTTTAAATATATTTTATCGATTTTTTACAGAAAGGAAGGGAGAGGGATAGAGAGTTAGAAACATTGGTGAGAGAAAAACATCGATCAGCTGCCTCCTTCACACTTCCCACAGGGTATGTGCCCGCAACCAAGGTACATGCCCTTGACTGGAATTGAACCTGGGACCCTTCAGTCCACAGGCTGATGCTCTATCCATTGAGTCAAACCGGCCAGAGCCAGTACTGCTTTTTTTAACTTAAAACTAAAGATAGAGAAATATTGAAAATAAAGATATAGGAAAAGATCTAATAAGCAAACATGAAATAAAACAAAGCTAAGATAATTATACTTTTAATATCAAACAAAATGGAATAAAAATTATATCAAATGTTTATGTATATCACATATCCGTAAAGAAAACAGCATAGAAAGGACTAGCACATCTCAAGTACTATAAAGGTGCAGCTTATAACTATCATTAATATTTTTAGATATTCTTTATTGATTTTTAGAGAGGAAGGGAGAGGAATAGAGAGAAACATGGATGAGAGAGAAACATCCTACATACCACCTATTAGGGATCAAGCTAAAAACCCAGGTATGTTTGCTGGCAGGGAATTGAACCTTGACCTCTTGGTTCATGAGTCCATGCTCAACCGCTGAGATACACCAGGCAGGCATTAATATTTTTATTGCAAGACAAATTATAGACAAATCTCCTGTGCAGAAGAATTCCAAATGACTTGTGTAAATATTCTGCCCTTGGGGCAACAGAACATAACTCCCACTCGAAAGCGTGAGAGCTTATTGTGTCTTCCTTTCGAAGAGTACAATATGTAGAAGGGGAAAAATTGTAACTTCGCCGTGGAAAAACCTGATGAATACTACGGTAATCTCATCAACCAGATGATCAAGATTGGTATCGACAGGTGAACATGGCATTTTACCTCTGTGGACTTCCTCCTCAAATCCATAACACTAGTCTAATCATGAAAAAGCATCAGACAGCTCCCAACTGAAACATATTCTACAAACTACCTGAGTACTAGAAGGTCTCAGACACTGTCACAGCCAAGTGAACTTGGGGGGACTTGCTGGCAAAAAGTAATATAGGCCGAGACCGGTTTGGCTCAGTGGATAGAGCGTCGGTCTGCGGACTGAAAGGTCCCTGGTTTGATTCCGGTCAAGGGCATGTACCTTGATTGTGGGCACATCCCCAGTGGGGGGCGTTCAGGAGGCAGCTGATCAATGTCTCTCTCTCTCTTCGATGTTTCTAACTCTCTCTCCCTCTCCCTTCCTGTCTGTAAAAAATCAATAAAATATATTTTAAAAAAAAGTAATATAGTCTTCTGGATAGGATCTTCGAATAGGAAAAAATACACTGCAAAAAACTAAGAAAATCTGAATAGTGTATGAACTTTAGTTAATGTATCTATATTGGTTTATTAATTATAACAAAGGTACTATGCAAATGTAAATTGTTAATATTAGGGATACTGGTTGTGGGAATTCTGAAATTCTGTGTATTACTGCCGCAATTTTTCTGTAAATCTTAAACTGCTTTAAAAAACATTTATTTTAGCTGAAACCGATTTGGCTCAGTGGATAGAGCATGGGCCTGCAGACTGAAAGGTCCCAGGTTTGATTCCGGTCAAGGGCATGTACCTTGGTTGCGGGCACATCCCAGTAGGAGGTGTGCAGGAGGCAGCTGTTCGATGTTTCTCTCTCATTAATGTTTCTAACTCTTCCTCTCCCTTCCTCTTTGTAAAAAAATAATAAAATATATATTTAAAAAAACATTTATTTTAAAAATGTAAGCTAGCAGGCTTTTGTTTTTTTAGGAATCATAGTCTTAAATGTAAGAGCTAAGTCTATAAAACTTTTCTAAGAAAACATAGGAGTAATGTTGAATTAGATAATAGCTTCTATATATAACACTGAAAACATTAGCCCCAAAAAAGAAAACATGGATTAACAACACCAAAATTAGATATTTTTATACTGCAAACAATATATTAAGTGAAAAACCAACCCACTCTATAGGAGAAAATATTAGCAAGTTGTTTATTTGATAAGAAAATTACATCCAGAATATGTAAATAACTTGTACAGCTCAATAATAAAAAAGACAACCCAATTGAAAAATGGGCCAAGGACCTAAATAAATATTTCTTTGAAGAAAATATACACATGGCCACCATTTGTATCATCAGTCATTAGAGAAATGCAAATCAAAATCACAATGAGATACAAGTTCACACCAACTTGAATGGCAAGAATAAGATGTTGTCTTGGATGTGGAGAAACTGGAAACCCTCTTAGAGTTGGTGGAATTGTAAAATGGTATAACCACGTTGGAGGTCCCTCAGTTTGTCAGTTCCTAAAAGTTTAAACCACAGAGTTCCCACATCATCCATCTGCTCCACTCTTATGTATATACCCGAGAGAAATAAAAACACATGCCTATACCAAAACCATACCCTAATGATCACAGAAGCACTATTTGTAAGAGCTAAACTAAAGAAAAACAAGTCCAGCCAGCATAGCTTAGTGGTTGATCACTGACCCATGAACCAGGACATCAGGGTTTGATTCCCAGAACATGGGCTCAACCCCAGTGTGGGGTGTGCAGCAGGCAATCGATCGATAATTCTCTCTCATCATTGATGTTTCTATCTCTCTCTCTCCCCCCTACTCTTCTGAAATCAATAAAATATATATTTTAAAAAAATAAACAACACCAATGTCTACTGACTCATAAATGTGGCATATCCATACAATGCAATGTGGAATATTATTTGGCAGTAAGAAGAAATGAAATACTGATGGGTTCTGCAATATGTATAAATTTGGAAATAATTTTCTTAAAGTGAAAAAAGCCAAACAGAAAAGACTAAATAGGAATCACATTGTATGATTTCATTTATATTAAACTAGAGGCCTGGTGCACGAAATTTGTGCATTGGGTTGCCGGGAGAGTCTCTTAGCCTGGCTTGCGCTCTCTCATAAACCAGGACCGCTGACTCCTAACTGTTGGCCTGCCTGTCTGCCTGTCTCATCACCCTTAACCACTTGCCTTCCTGCCCGAGGGCCCTTAACCACTCTGCTTGCCTGCCTGATCACTCCTAACCACTCTCCTGCCTTCCTGATTGCCTGGCTGCCTGATCGCCCCTAAGCACCTCTGCCTCAGCCCCCAGCACTGCAGCTTTGTCCAGAAGGATGTCCGGAATGACATCGGGAAGGTCGTTCAGCTATTTGGTCTAATTAGCAAATTACTCTTTTATTATTATAGATGTTCAAAATAGGAAAATTCATAGATACTGTAAGTAGATTAGTAGTGATAGAGGCTGGATGTAGAAGGGAATGAGGAGTGGCTAGTAATGGGATCGGGTTTCTTTTGGGGGTAAAGAAAATGTTCTAACTTAGGAAGTGATTATGTTTGCACAACTCTGTGCCTAGAATTGTGCACTTTAAATGAGTGGATTTTATGGAAGGGATTCTATCTCAACTAAGTTTTATTTTATATTTATCTACCTATCTACCTACCTACCTAGCTACGTACCTACCTATCTACTATCTGTCTATCTATCTGTCAAAAACTGAAATGGTCATAAAGAACAAATGCATAGAGGACATATACTTTCCTTCCCCTCCATCACATTTTCTGGCTCAATCATTGGGCTGGTAGTTCTTTTCCCTCCAGTCCACATGCCAGACTGCTGCTGGACTGAAATTTTAAATAGAAAATATGATTACAACCCATCCTACTTTTGGGTCATTGAACTCTGTATTGGCTTTCTACAGACTTAGGGTCAAGTTCATAATCTTTAGCTTCCTCTTTGCCCTGATAGTTTTAAGCTATATTTCCCAAATAGGTTATGTTTCTCTACATCTTAATGCCTTTGCCCATGCTTTTCCCATTCTCGGGAATTCCACTTCCATCCATTTCATCAAATCACTCTTTCTGATCCCTTAGAATAGTGGCCTGCTGCACGAAATTTGTGCACTAGCGTCAGGGGGTGAGGGGGAGGTTCGTGGGTCACATGCAGTTCATGAGCAGTGGTTTGCCACTCTTTTGACTAAGGAGTTTGTCAACCACTGACCTAGACTCTCGATTCCAGTAATTACAGGTTATTGTTGTTCCTTGTGATGAAGCCCCTATCCCAGAAGAAACACATGTGGCTCGAGAGTTGCAGTTTGCCGACCACTGCCTTAGAATTTAGCTCCAGAATTATCTTTTCCTGGAATAGACAGCCCACCCTTACTCTAATTCAGCTTTACTCACTTTTAATTCTTGATGCCATCTACATATAAGTACCATTTGCTCTCATAAATGTAAAACCAACATCCCTGGGCATAAAGAGAAGGCAGGTGGAAAACCAAGTAATTTTTAACAAATTTTAAGTGAGTCCTGTGGCTTGTTTTTGACTGTTCACCTGGGCTCTATTCTCAGCTTATTGAAAAGGATATTGCCATATGTTGGATAAGTAGTAAAAACAGGTGCTAAACCAAGATTTTTATCGTAGATGTTACAGAAGGATTGATAGGGAGAGAACTGTAAACGGAATGCTTTTCTGAATTTCACTGGGTATAATTTTATGTCCCATAGATAGCAAGTACAGAACTTTGCCTCAGATATTATTTCTGCCCTCAGGGGGCTCATGGAAGGTGCCAGCTTTCCCTCGTATTTGCATTCACATATGGGCTCTTAAAGATAAAACACAACAGCCACCAAAACAATACGGACTGCTCAAAACTCCTGAGCAAATGTTGAGCTGGAGGGAGCTAACTGAGGGGAAATGGTGCACTCTCACTTATACCTTGTAAATATGTAGTTGGCTGCCTGCTCCTGCATTTGATGGTGGCTATTGATTCATGACTGTGGAGTGTGAGGCAGTCTCCAAAGGCACATGTGAGAGTGAACTTGCATTGGCAAGTCTAATCCTGAACACAGAGGAAAGTCACTGATCTGCACAGGCAGGCAGTCTCCTGATTTTCCTTCAGGATTTCATGCAAGTTTCTTATAAAGTTTAATACCTGCTGAACAGGGCTACCATTTCCAATAAAGTGTGTGTGTGTGTGTGTGTGTGTGTGCGCGCGCGCGCGCGCATCTCTATTTACCTATCTATTTATTGATAAATAAGGATACATAAAATTTAAACTTACCCAATGCTTTGCTTTTTGAGTTTCTTAAGTTTCTTTGGGTGGTGAAATTAATTTCAAATGCATTGTTGAAATGCACTTGGTTTTTACATCAAAAGCACCTCTGAATGTTATCATCTTTCAGATGTAATTTCTCCCATTTTAAGTTAGGGAAATTTCTTGTTACTTTTTGGAACATTGCTTTTATAGAGGCTCCAAAGCTTAATAAAATGAAAATTTTGGCAAAATATTTACTTTCAATTAAGTATCTCTGTGATCTGTAGAGAAATTTAATTAAACCACTACTTCTGAACCACTAAGAAACATAAGCAAGTAGGCAAACATTACATCAGACTGCCTGTCTTGCAGATGATAAAGTCTCAAAGTGAAAATAACCATGGAAGTTATCAACATGGGTGGTAGAAAGCAAAGACAAATCACAATTGGAGAATAATTTCCATAAGCAGGATGAAGACATGGGAGCCCAGAAAGAATATGTAACATCCAAGGTCAAGTCAATAAAACTGGCAGGGCAACAAACCAGGATGCAGATCTGTCTCCAGATACGTTTCTGCAGTGCCTTGCTGTTGTTTTTACCCAGATGGTAACTCCTAGTACCAGCTGTAGTTCTTGTTCTCCCTAACAAGCTGCATGCCTTTAAAAATGTTATCCCCACTCTCTTAAAAAAAACATCTCAGGTTTATTCAAGTATAATTTATGAGGTACATAAAATATAATTCACCTAATCTGCATTCAATGAATTGTGACAAATATATTCCATCTTGTAACTGCTACTACAAATCAGGATGGATAATATTTCCATGTACTCAAAAAATGTATCATACTACTTCATCTTTGAGAAGAGGGTGAATACTCATTTTTCCCACACCTCCCCGAGAGACACAAGTATAAATCCTGTAAATGGCACAAGAAAACCATCTAAAGGTGGTTAAATGAAAAGGCAAACTGGATTGGGCTGTCCTGGGAGGAATATCACAATAATAGGACATCTTGCATCCTCCCCCCCCACACACACAGTCAACAGAGCAAGGACACCAGATCTGGGGTCTCCTACCAGGACCTCACCAGTGACTGAAGCCCAGGAAGACTCATCTCTCCCAAGATTGAACAGGGACCCCTCTGACCACAGAGGGTGAAAGGAATTCAACAAAACCTTAGTGATAACAAGCAGCCCCATCTGGGGATCTATTTTGTGTTCATGGGTTTTGCAACTCAATTCTACCACCCACAGACTCCATGACAACAGGTGACATGGGGGAAAGGGATGAGGCCACAGCAAGCAGCCCAATCTGAGAAACCTCTTTATCTCCATCATCTAAGTCTGCCCACCCCTGCTCAGAGACATTGGGGCATCTAGTAGCTAATAGTAGAGAGATCCCTCCATACAATCCCCACACCTAGAGACACGTGGAAGTCTTTCCTGAAGAAATCCCTTTTATACCTCAGGCAGTCTCTAGAAGCAAACAGATGAGCCCCAGAATACCAGATAACCCAAACACATATTAAAAAGGCTCTGAAAATTAAACTGCCATTGGAACCACACCTATAAGGCTCAACCAAGGTCTAGGGTGATTGTCATCCAAAATAAAATATTTAATGGAACCCACGGTCTTCTAATATAGCATATGATATGTTCAGAATACAATAAATAATCATCAGTCATACCAAGAACCAATAATATGACAGCTTCTATGAGAAAACATAATCAACTGATGCCAACACCAAGGCAAATCATAGAGTAAAATATTAGAAGGATTTTCAAGTTGCAGTCACAAGACTACTTCAGCAATCAATTACAAATTCTCTTGAAAAATATTTTTTTAAAATAGAAAATATCAGCAAAGAAAGAAGTTATTAAAAAACAAGATGGAAATTATTGAGCTGAAAAATAAATAGAAAAATCTCAATAAGTGGATTCAATAGTAGAGTGGAAATGACAGAGGATAGAATCAATGAACTTGAGGACAGAACAATAGAATATACTCATTATGAAGGACTGAGAGAAAGTAAACTGAAAAATAAAAGACCCAAACAGAAACTCAGAGACCTATATAGCAATAATAAAAGATCTGACATTCAAATCATGGAAGTCCCAGGAGAACAGATACAGTGGGGCTGAAAACTCCTCAAATTTGGTGAAAGATACAAACCTACTGGTCAAAGAACTTGAGAAAAACTAAGCAGGAACAGTACAAAAAAATCTATACCGAAACACATCATAATTAAACTTTTGAATGCTAATGTTAAAAACAAAAAAAACTTCAACTAATGGCAATCAGTGGGAAACTGGCACTATATGTATGGGGAGTCACCCATTTTTCTTACCTGAAATCAAAGAAGAAAAAAGGAACTGGCATCATTATTTTTTTAAGGCTGAAAGGAAAAAAAAAGCTGTCAACCATGAATTCTGTAACTGCCAAACTATCCTTCATAAATACACGGGAAATAAAAACATTCTCAGATAAAGAAAAACTGTAAGAAGTTTTCACTGTTATGTCTACCCTTAAAGACTGGCTTAAGGAAGTCCTTCAAAGAGAAAGGATATAATAAAAGAAGGAATATTGGAACATCAGGAAAGAAAAAGAAACCATGGAAAGACTAGATCCAGAGGCAATGAAGCAATCAACAGACTGATGTATTTCAGAGGGGAGCTGGGCAAGAAGAGATTAACCCAAGAACTTATATGCATATATGTATAACCCGTGGACAGGCAGAGGTGAGGTGAAAGCCTGGGGGTGGGGGGAGTGGAAGTGTAGGGTGGAGGGAGTCAAGGAGGAACAAAGAGGAGCATTTGTAATACTTTCAACAATAAAGATACATTTTTTAAAAACGACATACCCACAGTTTCCTTTTTCTGAAAACTAATTTAGTATGGAATGAAAAGCTCAATTTTTAATTGAAAAATGTCATTGATATAAATGTAGATTCATATGCTGTAACAAGAAATAATACACAGTGGCGAGAAATGGTATAGAGCGATCCCTTCACATTTTGCCCAGTTTCCTCCAAAGATTATATTTTGTCAAACCATAATATCATGAGCAGCGTATTAGCATTGATCTACCACAATGCTTTTGATATTCATCTCTGTTATTGCATGTATCAATAGTTTGTTCTTTCTATTGCTGATTTGTATTTCATAGTATGGATTTACCATATGCTTCTTTTTTCCCACCCATTTAGCAGTTAAAAGGCATCTGAATTATTTCCAGCTTTTGGTAATGAACAAAGCTGTAATAAACATAAATATATGTTTGTGTGAACATTTTCTTTTCATTTTACTTGGGTAAATACCTCAGAGCCATATTGCTAGATTGTATGTATGTCATGCTTGCCCATTAGACATATGCATTTTCCAGTTTCTCTGTATCCCTGTCAGCACTGTCTTGTCAGTATTTTTCCTTCCTTCCTACCTTCCTTCCTTTAAAAATATATTCTTATTGATTTTAGAGAGGAAGAGAGATAGAGACAGAGAGAGAGGGAGATATGATGATGATGAGAGAGAATCATTGATTGGTTGCCTCTTGAACACCCTACAATGGAGATCAAGCCTGTAAAACTGGGGCATGTTCCCTGACCAGGAATTGAACTGTGACCTTCTGGTTCATAGGTCAACTCTCAACCACTGAGCCATGCTAGCCAGGTAGTATTTTAATTTTTTCTAATTTTAGCATTTCTCTTAGTTGTTTCGTGTCCATCCCACCGGCCCCACTCTTATCTAAGATCTCTTAGAACAATGAGTGGTGAATAATATATAAAAATGGTGGCAAGATGCCTAATGCTTGTTAGAGAAAACTCATAGTCCTCTACATGATATGGAAAGCATGCTGTCACTTACCCTCAGGTAACTTTTGTGGCTTCCTCTGTAACTACCTTTCGCAACTCTAACTCTACCAGGTATTCTTTCCTCTTGCCTTATTGACATTTTCCACAGATCTCAGGAAGTTTCATGCTTTTTTTGCAGCAGTATTGTTTTTACAGTTAATGCTGTAAAAACTTACATTTATTGGAGTGACATGGCTTAATAAAATTATGTAGGTCTCACATGTACAATTCTATGACACATGATCTGTATATTTTTTGCCTACCACCCAAAGTCAAGTCTTTTTCCATCACTATCTGACTCCCTAACCCCTTACTACCACGCTCACCCCCTTTCCTCTCTGATAACCACCATATGTTTATTGTTTGTGTATATGAGTTTTCATTTGTTTATTTTTCTTGTTTGTTCATTTGTTGCTTTCAGTTTCATATTCCACCTATGGACAGGTCTCAACTTTATATTTCAAGATCCAAATCAAATTTCAATATATCTCTACTACTTACCATTGGTACCAATGGTATTAGTCCCTTGCTTTGTTATGAAAGTACTTTATCTTTGATTCTACTAAGTAATTGGCCATTAGCTTGTTGGGTTACAGGCCTCTGTTTTGAGAGGAACGCTTTTCTGTTTCTGAAAAAATGGAAGCTGGATCTTCTTTTTCTTTGTATTCCCTAGAACCCAATCTCAACATTACTTGCTAAATGGAATCTAATAATGTTGATGTTTTTCAATCTCCAGAAATGTCCTCTGAAACCTTAACATTATTTTCCCCGTGGTTTATCTAAGTTGCAGTTTCTGTGATCTGAGAGCAGATGCTGAGGGAACATCTTTGGAGTGTTTCTCCCTAACTGTTCTCCGTGTGCTAGACACCTCGGCTTCTAAGCCAGTGTTTCTCAGCCGAGTTGGTCTCAGGCCCGTACTATGAGTCTCTGGTTCTTGTTTTGCTAATGCCCTTCAGCCAAAACTACATTGTTGCATCTGACTTTATGGAGTTGGTATTATGATAGCAGTGGGTATTTTGAACGTGCCTTTTCAAACTACATGCATCTTTTGGTCACAACCCCCAACCCATCCCACATCACCCTATCTTGGAAATAACTGCTCTGAACCACTGTTCTGAACGTTGACAAATCACAGATCAGACATGTTCAACAATTCTGCGAAGGATTTGAGGACCCAATTTGAGAAACTCCACATGGAATGTCAAACACAGTGGGTCTTTGGTTGGTGCCACAGGGAACAGAGGTACAAGGGCGGATGCTGTGATCCTTTGGCAGTGCTGTTAAAAGAGATGGCCACCCTGAGCAAGTGTGGAGAGCTTGAGTTAGATTTTCAAGGAACGTAAAACACTAACTTTAAAATATCTAGAATAATATAAGTGTAGTATGCTAATTAGACTGGACAGCCGAATGACCTTCTGGACAAAGCTGGGGCTGGGAGGGCCAAGCCCCTTGCAGAATTTCGTGCACCAGACCTCTAGTTATCACAGAAAGCTGGCAATTCCCTCTCCCAAGCATATGTCAGTGAGAGAAGCCAAATTTAAAAAGCACTGCCCTAAATGATTTTCTCCCATTTTTTCCTCACTCTTTGAAAATGTAAGACTTCCTTCCCAAGAAGTTTGCCTATTCTAGAATTGCAAGACGAAGTGAATTTTTTGTTGCAGTCTCTAGTGTGAAGGATTAATTTCTCTTTTAATAAAGAAGTACCACTGAAACCAGTTTGGCTCAGTGGATAGAGCATCGGTCTGGGGACTGAAAGGTCCCAGGTTCGATTCCGGTCAAGGGCATGTACCTTGCTTGCAGGCACATTGCCAGTAAGAGGTGTGCAACAGGCAGCTGATCAATGTTTCTCTCTCATCGATGTTTCTAACTCTCTATCCCTCTCCTTCTTCCTTCCTCTCTAAAAAATCAATAAAACTCATTAAAAAAAAAGAAGTATCTTTCTATGATAAAAGAAAATGAGTTTGGTGTGCAAGATATGCGTCAGGGATACCTTGGGAGGGAGGGGAATGGAACTGCAATGCAGTCTTACCTGGTGCCTTAGCTCACCCGAGAGGGTTCACTCCACAGGAGTCCCGTGTCAGGCTGAAATGGCTGGGCCTCTACCCCCTCATCTCAAGCAGCCATTTAGATGGGTTGATTCCAGAAAGGCATGAACTTGGGTAAGATGAGTCCGTCTCTGCGACTGAAGGAAATCCACAGAAGTCCACAACCAGAGGCTGTCTGCTATCGGGAAAGGTGACAAGTCTTTCCTTGAAAGGGGTCTGGGTGGCAAATATCCTGGTTTACACAATTAATAGCAGTAGCTAATATTTACCATGTGCCAGCATATTACAAAAAGCCTTTTATCCACATCACCTCATTAATTCTCACCTTCTGCCCCTGAAGTATTCTTCTTCTTCTCTCTCTCTCTCTTTTCTTTTTTTTTTCAGATGAAATAACAGGGTAAGAGGGAGTAACTGGTTTGTGCAAGTCCTACATTGTATTTAAGTAGAGGGGCTTGAATTTAACCCTGGCTGTCTGACTCCAAAGCTCAACTACAATGGTGTCCTGTGCAATCTACACTGTACTTAACTGAAATGCCTTGAAACTAGATAACCCGCTTGCAATGAGTAGTTTTCTGTTAAGAAGAAAAGAAATGCCTGTTTGCCTCCCATCATATTTTATTTAGCAGAGCCTTATTTTGTTTATTTGAGCCAAGTGTGGTGTGGCCCAGAATGAGGAGAATTTTTTTTAGTCTCCTGCAAATTCATAGAGTAACTAGAGGTCTGGTGCACAAAATTCATGCACAGGTAGAGTCCCTAGGTATGGCCGGCAATCAGGCCAATCAGATTCCCCGCCTCCCTTCCTCCCCACCTCCTTCTTCCTTCGCTCCCTCAGCACCCCACTGCTGCCTCTGGTTGCCCGCCATGTTCTATGCTGCCCCCTGATGGTCAGCACAAGTCATAGAGAGCAATTGAACTCGTGTTTTCCCAGTCCAACTCCCGAGGGGACACTTTGCAAATTAGCCTTTTATATACAGAGATATGTCACTGGGCCAATATGTGAGGTGAGCCATGATTCAGCCCGTCTTCCTGCCAGGTTTGTGTTAACGGAACTCACCGATGGAAGTGCTCACAAGCTGAGGGGAGCCAGAGCATGGCCATCAGCATTTCTAGGCTGTCTACTTTCTAACTTTCTAGAAACTCTGATGAAAGCACAGCAGTCACATCGTTGCTCTTAGCTGAAAAGCTTTTCAAGATAATAATTCACCTCTAGCTTTCCATGCAGCTGCAGATAACAGTGTCAATTAGCACTGACCTTCAGTGGTGGACCTCATCATCACTCAGTTATCTTTCGATTTATATCAAATAACCAAGTGAACTTTGGACAGGTACGATTTGAAAAAATTTTCCTGGGCCTTCTTAATCTTACATATTTCTTGACAAGGTAATAATAAATATGTATACTTTTTATAGGAGAGGTTTCCCAATGCATTATCTTTATTTTATGGATAACTCCAATAAAATAAAGATAGACTGCCTCAGTTATGATTAGAGGTGATAATTTGCAGGCTAAGTGTGTTGCCATGGATACCCAAAATCCCCTCTCCTCCCCGCCCCTCGCCTCCACCCCTTCCTCTCCTTCCTCAGGCCTGAAAATCAGGGCTTAATCCTGAGGTGCTTTTTTTTTGTTTCAATAGCACCAGCTGTCCAGAGCCTGAAAGGCGTGGCAAATTACAGCATTATTAGAGTGAAATGGAATGGCTAAGCTAATTATTTGTGGGCTTTAGACACAGGTGTTCATAAAAGGCTGAACGGGCACAGCTAATCAAGTCTGATTGGGCCCGAACAAGGGCCCAGCACGAGACTATCAAAGAGTTGTTTAGGGTGTCGTTCATTTAAATGATAAAAGAGGCCACTGCAGGCCTTCTGCTCCTTCTGGGTTCCATGCTGCTGGGAGCGTGTCCTTACAGGTGATCACATGAGGTGCTTTCCTTTGGCTCAGTGCAGCCAGGAAGATCCGTTTTCTAACACTATTTGACTTGAGAGTCGCCAGGCAGCTTGGTGTATTTGGGCCATTCCGTGACAATTTCCAGTTCCTGCTGCTTTTAGTGAATGTGACAAGTTAGAACTTGATTACAAACATTATATTTTGCTTTTTTTTTTTTTTTTTTTTACTAATTCAAAGAGTAGTTAATTCCATTTATTTACCTATGATCCTTTTCCGGTAATTTTTGTGCTCATAATGTAGTAGTGAGTTGATTCAAAAATATGATTTTAAGTTTTCCCTCATTTAATAGTACTTGACTCATCGAGTATCTGCGTGTTATCGGTTGTTGAAATGCATATTTGGTGGGAAATGTTACATGGATCGATCGTATCTTGAAATACTGTGTGATAAATAACAAAGCAGACCCAAATTTATCTACATTTCCCTATTATTCTTTAAATTAATAAAAAGAACGTGTCTCTGAGGTCTATAGGCCATAAAGAAATTTACATGAAAGTTATGAAATAGCACTTGCACAGTGGATATTTAGCTTCCAAATAATAATGATGTAATAGATTCATTACCTATTAATAAGAAACAGGTTTGTCTGTTTTAGTTTTCTATGGCTAATATAGTGGGTGCATATTTTAGAAAGTGATACAATTAGGACTGCTATAGAATAATGTTGAAATACCTAGTAGATACTTTGCTTTATACTTTTTTTTCACACCACATACTCACAGATGCTTGTAAGTTTATAAAATGTGAAAACATATTTCTTTAGAGAAAGGTATCACAATTGGGTATCACAATTGGATAAAGATGAATTTACCTACTCTTTGGAGGCAGAGTGAACTATTAAGAGAGACAGATGATCTCATAAATGTGTCTATGTGCAGATCAATGTGATGGAAACTTCTATGAGTGTGGATATGCTCTTGGATGATTAAAAGCACCTGCTGTGTCTCTGAGTCAATTCAGTTAGGGCAGTGGTTGGCAAACTCATTAGTTAACAGAGCAAAATATATCAGTACAACAACTGAAATTTCTTCTGAGTGCCAAATTTTTTTAAACTTCTTCTAACGCCACTTCTTTAAAATAGACTCGCCCGGGCCATGGTATTTTGTGGAAGAGCCACACTCAAGGGGCCAAAGAGCCACAGTTTGCTGACCACGGAGTTAGGGTATTCTTCCTTCCTGCTGTCCTATGCAGGGGAAGAGAGTGGGAGTCCATAGTCATAGGATACAATTATGTAGCCTTTAAAGAATAGTGAATAGTAGCTTTTGTTATAGGTTATCCAAAGACACAAGACTTCTTTTTTTTTTCTAATATTTTATTGATTTTTTACAGAGAGGAAAGGAGAGAGATAGAAAGTCAGAAACATCGATGAAAGAGAGACATCGATCAGCCGCCTCCTGCACGCCCCACAGTGAAGATGTGCCCCCAAGCAAGGTACATGCCCCCGACCGGAATCGAACCTGGGACCTTTCAGTCTGCAGGCCGACGCTCTATTCACTGAGTCAAACTGGTCTCGGCAAGACTTCTATATATACAGGTGTAAAGCAAATATATTACCTTCTACCCAGATCAATAAATATTGTATACAGGCAACAGTGTTCTCTGAAGTGATTAGGGATAACTTGGCAGTGGCCACCTTGAACTTGAAATGGTTGTATGAATTATCAGTCAGCTAAAATTGTTATCTACCAAACATCTATTATGCCTACAGCTCTTCAAGAAGAGTTAGGCACAGGTAACTACCAGCACTAGTTGCTTTTATAATAATAATAATAATAATAATAATAATAATAATAATAATACATATGCGTAGGCATTTTTTTCCTCTATAGGGCTACAAAGAATGAAGATATAGTTATGTCCCTCAGATATAGCTGAATAGTTATATCTCAGGACTATGAAAGATGAAAACCATATATATATTTGTGTGTGTGTGTGTGTGTGTCTGAGAATAACATCTTTAGTAAAAGGGGTTTGAATATCTCTGACAATGGCTCAGCTGGTGTTGCTCAGTGGTTGAGGATTGACCTATGAACCAGGAGGTCACAGTTTGATTCTCATTCCGGGCATATACCAGGTTTATGGGCTCGACCCCAGTGTGGGGCATGCAGGAGGTAGCTGATCAATAATTCTCTTCCATCATTGATATTTCTATCTCTCCCGCTCCCTTCCTCTCTGAAACAAATAAAAATATATTAATGAAAAGGAGTTATCTGAGCACCTTTAACAATCAGGCATGGAGAGCCCATATAATGTAGCAAAAAAAACCCAAACTCTCAGAGGCTAAATACAGAAGTTTATTTCTGCCCCTGTAATACGTTTGTGTAAGTGAGCAGGTGATTCTGCTCATGTCAGGCTGTCAGGGACCAGAGGGATGAATGTCGCATCTTGATTCCTGCTTCTCTGATCACCTAAAGAGAGGGGAGGTAGATCATGAATGGTCTCTGAAAGTTTATGCACTAGTGACACACGATACTTATGCTTACATTTTCTGAGCCCAACAAATCATATGGCCAAGTTTAAATCCAAAGGGCAGTGTTCAGAAAGCAGAGGACAGAGAAATATTTAGTGAGCAGAAATAATGACCACTACGGCACCCTCCACATCACTTGTTGCAAGTGAATTCTTTTTAAAAAATATATATTTTATTGATTTTTTTACAGAGAGGAAGGGAGAGAGATAGAAAGTCAGAAACATCGATGAGAGAGAGACATCGATCAGCTGCCTCCTGCACGCCCCACAGTGGAGATGTGCCCGCAAGCAAGGTACATGCCCCCGACCGGAATCGAACCTGGGACCTTTCAGTCCGCCAGCCAACGCTGTATCCACTGAGACAAACCAGTCTCGGCGCAAGTGAATTCTTTACAGACTAGACCAGCTCAAAAACTGCATAACTAACTAGTACTAATTAAAATTGGAATTCATGGACATAGAAGAGATTGTATCGAGATAGCAGACATGCATCTACCCTTTCCTCGGTTATACACCACCCAAAATGACAGAAATAAAACAAACAGGTATTTTTACACTTCTTAATATTATGTATTTATATTACAAATAAAAAGTTTAAAATTTAAATTAAATAAAATGACAGCCCTTCAACTAAGGAGATAAGAAGAAGTTATACAATAAACACAAAGGGAGACCTTCAAAGAAAACAAATTTAAAATATATTGAAAATAGTAATAATGAAATTGAAAATATTAAATCAGTAAGTTGGATCTGTTAAAAAATTGT
>JAAGEH010000480.1:57521404-57562848 GCA_011751065.1 Lasiurus cinereus
ATAAATACATAGAGTATGAAATCATGTAAAGTCAAGAAAGCATAAGCAATAAAACTATAAATGAAACAGGAATGATGAAAACAATTCAGAATAATAAATACATAGAGTATTTATGTATGTGTATATATGGATGTATATATCCTATCTAATGAAAGAGTAATATGCAAATTGACCATACCTCTGCTATACCCAAAAACCATAAACTATGCCCACCAGCCAGTCAGGAGTGAGTATGCAAATTAAACCAACCAAGATGGCTGTGGCCAAGCCCCCCTCCTGCTCTCTCCACAGAGATGGCCACAGCCATCTTGGTTGGTTGGTTGGTTGGTTTAATTTGCATACTCACTCCCCATTGGCTGGTGGGCATGGCTGGTGGGTATGGCTTTGTGGTGTAGCAGAGTATGGTCAATTTGCATATTACTCTTTTATTAGATAGGATATATATATGGTTCCAGAATGCCTTTCAAAATCCCATGACCTTTTCAGGAGTCCTCTATCTCTTCTCTCCACTAAAGAGCTGAGAATCTAGATCAACTTTTGTCATTTTGTCTATATTCAGCCACTTGTACTGCTTTTGGCATCCTATCCTCTCCACGTTTGTTTCCTCATTGTAAATTAAGGGTGGCTTACACCTGCCATGTCATATCTCATAAGTTATAGTAAAAGTGACATCTAATAACAATGGCTAAAAATATGGTTTGCAAAATATAAACCCACTCTTCTGGGTGCTATTATTTACTTAATTAAGGCTGCATATTTCATACTTTGACAGAGGAAATAATATATATATATATATATATATATATATATATATATATCACAGGTAAAAAAAAGCTTTGGGCTTCTTAAAAAAAGAAAGTATAATGCTAAAATAAAGAATTGGATGAAATATCAAAATGCCTTATAATGACATTGTTTTTCCCCCAAAACTCATAAGACCTCATAAAAAAAAAAGACAATTCAGAGAGAAGAAGCCAAAACTACCCCCCCAAAAAATTATTCATAATCAGAAAACATATTTTGAGCTCATGCTTCCTGCCAGAACAGTGCTTGGTTCTCGGACTCGGATAGAAACAGTTGCCGTTAAATCTGTGCACTAGATCGCTAAATCCTGCACCAAATGTTTCCCTTTATGCTCCCTCTCTTCCCCTCCCTTCCTTTTTTGCCTCCACTTTTCCCAGTTTCTGTTTTCTTTTCTACTCAAGGAGCCACTTAACATTTATGAAATTGTAAATTTGGCTACGTATTGTTTGTAGATGCAGGTTTTATAAATTCCAGGGATAGTAACTCCCTTATTAAAGTAGTTAGGCTTAACTTGTTATCCTTAGGGGTTTGATGTCATCATCCATTAGCCTTTTTTTCCCCCCTTAGGAAGTACTGCCTTTGATTTTATGCTGATAAAGTCCAGAAAGAATGTTCTAACTATCGGAGGACCAAATGTGGACTGAATCGCTTTCTGAGAAAGCAGTTTCATGGGCACGAATGAACTGAAGCAGAAGTCAGGGCTGTGTGTCAGGGCTGTGTGTCAGAAGTGCTGTGTGTCAGAAGTGCTGTGTGTCAGGGTTGCTCTGTGTCAGGAGTACTGTGTGGTTATTGTGTGTCATGTAAGTACGGGAGTGGTTGACCTTTGTGTCTTTCCAGCTGCTTAGATATTAGATATGACACCATCATTACTCCCAAAGGTCTTACAGGGGGATGTCCATATATGTAAAGACAAAAGAGAACCTGAGGGAAAGATTCTTCCCTCTTCTTCCAAATGACCGATGATAAACATGCCGAGAAGAGAATCTCCCGTTTGTAGGAGATATGTAAATTTCCACCACTGCTCTTCAACACCTCCTCGGTGACTCAATTGGACCCAAACGGTGCAAAATATCAAGTAGCACCTTTGGCTATGACTTGAACAGGTTTCTGATTGAGGAAATATTTTAAGCTTAGTGCTAACCAGGTATAATTTGAAGAATTGTAGACAAATATTTATATATTCTATGTATTTTAATTCTTTGAAGAAAAGTACCAGGGGATGAGCTATTAAGAAAACCTCGTTGAACTTAAATTAGCAAATTCTGCTTCTGTCAGTCTCATGCATACTATTTATTTATTTATTTAAGTATATTTTATTGATTTTTTTACAGACAGGAAGGGAGAGGGATAGAGAGTTAGAAACATCAATGAGAGAGACATTGATCAGCTGCCTCTTGCACACACACCACCTACTAGGGATGTGCCCCCAACGAAGGTACATGCCCTTGACCGGAATCGAACCTGGGACCTTTCAGTCTGCAGACCGACACTCTATCCACTGAGCCAAACCGGTTTCGGCTCATGCATACTTTTTACATTGAATTTTTTCCGTTCACCAGAGTCACTTCCTTATTTCCACCTCTCTTAGCTTTGCCAGCTTTGACATTGAAGTGTCTGTGTGAGTATCTGGTGCACAGAGAATGCTGTAGTTAGCAGAAGAGAAGAACAGCAATGGAATCTTTTGATACCATGGAAGTTACCAATATCTGAATTTGTAGTTTTTATAAAAATACCCTTAACACCTACCTTTTATCAGTGACGTTGGGTGGCCAGTTTTATGAACCAGTTTTAAGAACCGAGGAGGAAACATTCTGAAATGGATGATAATTTCTTCAAAACCCCCCTGGATTCCTATTCCAAATGCATTTCTTGAAATGTAGGTGTGGATAAATCTGCTTAATCGTTCCCTTGTCTGTTTTCTCCCATTTTATTATAGTCTAATAACTGGGCCTACTATGCCCCTGTCCTGAGTCTCTCTGTTTATCTTCAGAAAGTAACCGTCCTGTGTCTGTCCTGTTGGTTTTGAGAGATGATTCGCCAACAATGAAGGGATCGAGTGATGCAACTGCTCTCTAAACATCCTGTGACACCATCAGAGCTTTTAGAGATAACTGATGTACAGAGTAAAGCAGGTTGGTCATTGATTGGCTCTTTCCATTGCTGGCCTCCAATCAGCTTTCTGGGGTTTATGTCTCAAATGTGTATCTCTTTGCTCTAGTGTTAGCAGTGTTTTATGAGGAAGAAAAAGGGCATATGTGGATATAAGCAGCCTCCTCCTCATAGAAGATCTCTGGATTCTGTTTTAACGACAGTGGTATATGGTTCTATAACTTTTAGTGTTGAGACTATACTCGCTTGCTTTTCTATTTATTGTAGGAAATAGGTTTGCGTATTGTGTCAGTGTATGGGAAATCAAGTTGGCATTTACATCCAACTTGTAATATTTAATTAGTGATTGTAACGTTAGTTTGTGATTAACTCAACCAATATAAAAGCAATCAGAATCTCTTGAAGTGAGGAAATGCCACCTGTTCTTCTTTCTGCAAATTCAGTGAACGTTACTCTCTGTTGACATTAACATTTTAAAACACTATGAAAAATCTTCACTTTATCCTCAATGTAGTAGTTTTTAAAAATATATATATTTTATTGATTTTTTACAGAGAGGAAAGGAGAGGGATAGAGAGTTAGAAAGATCAGTGAGAGAGAGACATCGATCAGCTGCCTCTTGCACGACACTACTAGGGATGTGCCCACAACCAAGGTACATGCCTTTGACCGGAATCAAACGTGGGACCTTTCAGTCTGCAGACGAACGCTCTATCCACTGAGCCAAACTGGTTTTGGCTCAATGTAGTAGTTTTTAAACTAACCTCCAATATAGTTTCTTATTCTCTGGAAGATGAAAAGGAAGGAGAACATCTATTTATTTTTTATTTTTGTTAAGTTTGTATCCTGATTCAAAATAGGAGTAATTATGGAGTTACGCATGTGATTGAGGATGAATTGGAAAATGCAGAAAATAAGAATAAGAGCTTTTCATTTATCTGCAATATCCCTACAACTAAGATTATGTATACTTAATTTGCTGTGCCTTTTATGCTCATGTTACATTTGTATGAATATAGGCCATGTTTTTAAATTATTTTCTTCATATTATACATCCCCCTAAGATAGGGGTAGTATCTTTTGTGTTTTTAAGCTGTATCCTACACCTGTCCTCGCATGGTGCTAAGAGTGGTACCAGCTCCTGCACTTTAATAAAATGATGGCTAAATTTTTATCCCATTGGACCTACATAGAGACCAGGTAAAACACTTAATTATGCAAAGATAGAAACCGTATTTAAGAGAAATAGACAAAAGTCAATAGAACAACTTTTTGTTTAAGTATTTTCTTTAAAAAAGCAAACCCACCTGCTTTTATTTGGTTTGGTAGGAGTTAGTTCATGGCCTGACAACCTCCTTCTCATGTACACCCATGTCCCAGTCTGTGAGGAATTTATTCTCAGGCTACAGGCAGTCCCACATCTGGAATATAGTTCCTAATTTGCCCATGGACTCTACTTAAATATGACAAGTTATTTGTGAAGGTTATCTTTATTTGCTGAGTTCCTGCTCTTTAGATGTGGTAGGTACTTGGGGAATCCTATATAATAAAAAGGAAATATGCAAATTGACTATCACTCCACCACAAAGATGGCAGCGCCCACAGCGGAGGCAGGGTTTCTGTAACACAAGATGGCTGCACCCACAGTGGAGGCCGAGTGCTCATAATGAACCTTAACGAGCTATCAGCAGGGACCTGATGCTGTGCCCCCTTCATCCCATGGGGCTTTACAGGGAATCTTAGGCTGCCTTGATGCCAGGCCAGGGGGCCTCAGGCCATACCCCTCACTCTGGCACCAGGAGGGGACCTCAGGCTATATCCCCCACCCAGTGGGACTTGATGGGGGGGGCCTCAGGCTTCACCCCCTCCTGTTGTTGCTTGAAAGGGGACTTGAGGCTGTGTCCCCTCCTGGTGCTGGGCCGGCTGGAGGACATTAGGCCACATCCCCCACTTGGCAGGACTTGATGGGGGACCTCAAGGTGCGCCCCCTACCCCTACCCAGGCTGGGGGACCTCAGGCTGTTCCCCCCACTCCAACACTGAGCCAGGGGCCTGAGGCTGCACTCCCATCCCAGTGGGACTTGACAAGGTTGGGACCAGCTGGGTCTGGATCTAGCCCAATAAGAGTGTGTGTGTGTGGGGTCTTAGTCTCACACAGTTTTGAGGTGCATGTGGGTGGACAAGGACTTGACTGTGGGTCTTGTGATGCCCCCCAGACTCTGACAAAAGGAAGATTTTCATATACATTTTACTAATTTTCTTTCATCTCTGACACTTCTATTATAGAGAAAGGGCAAATAGCAATATTAAAATATTTCCTCTAATTAATCCCTTTCAATGTGCATGAATTTTATGCACTGGGCCACCAGTATAAATATAAAACATAGTCTATCATTAGGATTAGAATTAAGTGAGAAATAAAACAGCCACAAGTAATGATTTAACTAACAATGCAAGTGCCAAATGAAAATGCTATGTGGTCTTAGGTAAAGAGAGATCACAAGTGATACTGCTATATATAAAGGTAGCAGACATTAAATAACACTAGAGGCCCGATGCACAAAGATTCATGCAAGAATGGGCCTTCCTTCCCCTGGCTGCTGGCACTGCCTTTGCTCTGTCCAGAGCTGCTTTTCCACTCTGTCTTGGAGCCGCCTTTCTGCCTTTCCACACTGCCAGAGGCCCAGACTGGCTGGAGTGATGCTGAATTCCTGAGTCATTGCCATGGCAACAATGCAAGTGTCCCAGCCACTCGGTTACTGTGTATTCAAATTAACCCACCATCTTTGTTGGGTTAATTTGCATACTCACTCCTGATTGGCTAGTGGGTGTCATGAAGGTACAGTCCATTAGCATGTTACTCTTTTATTAGTGTAGATGTATTATGCTCATGTACTAAACACTTTGCATGTATTAGCCACTTTTAATTTTCACAATAAAGCCATGTTGTAGATACCTGTTATGTCTATTTAAAAGATGAGGAAACTGATACAATGGCAACAAAGCCTGGGATAGCACCCACATTAGCAACATTACAGACATCACCGAGGAACAATAATGTGCACTGAAACATGAAAGATACTGATCACCAGAAAGATAAAGAAAATTAGGAAGAGAAGTTCAAGGTTATGTGAGTCCATTTGAAAGTAAAGTATGCGTCACTCTTCTGTATTACAGGATCTAAGATACTATCTAAGTATATCTACCGAAAGATAAAATGAACTTGTAATTTATTTTCCAAATGGGGCCACTTTTGAGAATCAAAGGGGTTGCTAACTATATCTAATGCACGGACCACAGACACAAACTAGCACAGCCCCATGCAAACTGAGTCCCATGATCATCCTACTTGTGCCCCTCATTCACTCAGTGGAGGGACCCTCATGTTTTAAGTTGGTTCTGGCTCTGGTGATGGTGTGGTCAGGGCTGGCTACACCATGTTTAGCTTGTGCAAAATCCAGAAGAGAAAAATGAGCTTTAGCCCTTACTCTCAGGGTTTGGCTCCATGTCTGCACTTCAGTGCAAGTATCTTTGATACCCTGAAGGCAGGAACTTTGGATTTTGCCTTCATAGAGCTTTTATGTCTTCCTTTTGCATTAATTAACTTCTATGGACCCACACTCTGGCCTGCTTGAACTGACACCATATATTTGATCTTATGGGATATGTCAACAACTACAGAATCTGACCTACACATGGTCTGGCACATGGAATTGTCAGACTCTTCCTGCAGAGATAGAAAGCTGTCTTTTTTATTGTCCTAGCTACTCTTAGCTAGGTCTGACTCTTTACCAGCTACCAAATTGATGATTTTTTTAAAAAAAATTATAGTGTAGTTATGGGACAAAAGTTGAAAAGAGTCCTTAATGGAGTGAGCCCATTTTCCTGTAGATGGGGAATGGGGATGGAAAGTGGGTTATTAATGGTTTCTGTGCAGAAAAATGACAAGATGGAAGTGAAATGGATCCGCTGGGATCTGAAGGATAGATCACCATGGGAGACGGAGGACGGCACACCAGTCAGGCGGACACATCATTGTCCGCAAATCAAGTAATAGATGTTCGTCCTAAGGTGGCAGCAATGTGAATCCAAGAAAAAGAGGCAGAGGAAATATTACAGAGGGGGACTCTTTAGAACACAATGCCTTTCCACGCTTAGCATGTGGCATGGAGTTCTTTGGGTGCAGTGAGTCAGTGAATGCTCGCATTGATTTATTTTGTGTTAGATGAGATGAACAAAAAGTGCCAGTGTTGGCTCTTTGTCCTCATGTTAGAGCACATCTTTTTCTTCACGTCTGTCGACCACATTTAGCTCAGGGTCATCTCCTCCGGAGCCCTTGGGCCACTCAGCTTATCATCTTCCAGATGAAGCTCCCAGCTGGAACAGCTGGAACTGGCTGGAACAGGATCGTCAGCTTAGCTACGAGGGAGCTAGCTGTGTTTCCATGACATTCCTCCTATGTGTCGCTCCCGGTTAGGAAGAGGAGAAATTTACGTGAAATTTGGAAGGTGGCACTGACGCGGCAGCCATGTTTTTATGCTCTGAAAGTTGATGCATGGACTGTGACAGCCAGCCCTAATCAGCTAGTTCATCTGGGTTAGCTCGGGGAATTTGTTCCTGTCACAACATAATGGAATCGCTAAGGTCAGAGAGCCTCTTGTATCGAAGTTAGGAAGGACATTTGTTCGCAAGGACTGTTCTTCCGAAAACTGGGGTGATAAGTGCAAATTCCGGTGAATCTGGGGCTGTTGGGTCTCTAAGTTTTACTAAGCCCCTTTTGCCAGCAGCCTTTCTGTCTTTTATTCCCATCCGCAAAGGGTAGTATCTTCTTGTCTGCAGAACCTGAAATGGTCCCCCAAAGGTATTTTCCTTTCAGGGTACCACTTTTCCTCCTCAGGCCCCAATTCGTAAACCTTCCATTGCTTCTAGATCTATCACGAACTCAAGTCCAGACAGTGCCTGAGAAAATACGACATAAAGTATGACATATAATGAGGTGCAATGTCAAGGGATTGCAAGATTTGCCAATTTTTCTGACAGTAACCTGGGGCGGGAATATAGGAATGGATTCTAAGAGTGTTGGAAGAGTAGAAGGCATAAAATGTTGGGTCTGCATGATTTGTTGATAAGGCTTACTAATTCTGGATTAAATATGTCACCTTGAGCAAACTGGGAGTCTCGCTAAAAGTCTGCTGGGTTGTGTGACTGAAACCTATACCCCAAAGTCTCCTATGAAGTTGGCATATCAAACTGAAAACTAAGTGATATAGAAATGTCAAAAAGTGCTTGATATGTTGTAGTGGAAGATACCTAAATGCTTAGGGGAATACTCTGGTTTCTCTTCAGATTGCATAAATGCTTAGGGAAATACAAATGCTAGAATATATTCCTCAAGTAAAAACTGCTTATCTACCCCCTGTGTTCCTCAAGAGGGTCCAGAAGACAATTTCTTTTTTAAAATATATTTTTATTGATTTCAGAGAGGAAAATAGAGGGAGAGAGAGAGAGAAATATTAATGATAAGGAAAATCATTGGTTGGCTGCCTCCTGCCTGCGCCCTACTGGGGATTGAGCCTACAACCCGGGCATGTGCCCTTGACTGGAATCAAACCTGGGGCCCTTCAGTCCATAGGCTGATACTCTATCCACTGAGCCTAACCAGCTAGGACCAGAAGATAATTTCTTCAAGAAAGCTGTGATAAAACATTTTTGAGGAGAGTGTCTTTAAGAGGTCTATAATATAATGTCATATGTCAACTATACTTAAATATTAAAAAAAATAGATAAGACATAGGATTTTTATTTTTAAAAGGAGTTCTTGCCTTGGTCAGTGTGGCTCAATTGGTTGGAGCAATACCCTGTGCACCAAAAGGTGGCGAGTTCAACTTCTGGTTGATCCATATACCCAGGTTGCAGGTTTGATCCCTATTCAGGGCTTCTATGGAGGCAACCAATGAATGTTTCACATGGATGTCTCTCTTTCTCTTCCTTTCTCTGAAATCAGTTCACAAAAGAGTTCTTTAATGGCTGTTCTCTGAATTCCTGCCAGTAGCAGGAATCAATCTGGAAGAGGACCTTGAACTCCAAATGAGAATGCAGCTGGTCAGCACCTTCATTTCAGCCTGAGCAGAGAAGCCAGCCACCTCGTGCCAGGTTTTGGATCTGCAGAATCGTGCACTAATAGACGGGTGTTGTTTGAAGCCAGTAAGTCGGTGGTGATTTGTTATGCAGCAATAGAAAACTAATACAGGTAGTAGAGGCCAAGCAGGTGCCTCTAAAACAGCGGTTCTCAACCTGTGGGTCTAGAACCGCTAGCAGGGTCGCCTAAGACCATCAGAAAACACCGATATTTACATTATGATTTATTAACAGTAGCAAAATTACAGTTAGGAAGTAGCAACGAAAATAATTTTATGGTTGGGGCTCACCACCACATGAGAAACTATATTAAAGGGTCGTGGCATTAGGAAGATTGAGAACCACTGCTCTAAAATGTCCCCTTCCTGCTGAGACCGGTTTGGCTCAGTGGATAGAGCTTCAGCCTGTTGGACTGAAAGGTCCCAGGTTCGATTCTGGTTGGGGGCATATACCTTGCTTGCGGGCACATCTCCAGTGTGGAGCGTGCAGGGAGGCGGCTGATCGATGTCTCTCTCTCTTCCATGTTTCTGATTTTCTATCCCTCTCCCTTCCTTTCTGTAAACAAGCAATAAAATATATATATTTTAAAAAATAAAATAAAATGTCCCCTTCCTAAGAAAATAATGTAATGCTGTCACATTCCTCAGGAAATTTCAAATTATCAACACCATCAACGACTTGAAAGGTGCGGGTGTGGTGGCTCCTGACACAACTCCCTTCCACCTGACCTTTAGGGCTTGTAGGAAGGCAGATGGTTCTTGAGGAATGACAGTAGATTGTGGTACATTTAATTAGACGATAACTCCAATTGCACCTGTTGGTGCAGATGTGGTTTCATTGCGATGGCAAATTGACACAGCTCACATCATCTGGCATTTAGCTATTTATCTGGCAGGTGCTTTTTGTCCTGTAACTATCAGTAAAGACCACCAGAAGTAATTTTCGTTCAGTTAAAAAGGGGTCCTTTACTGTTTAAACTCAGGGTTAGATCACCTCTCTAATCTTACGTCATGATCTAGTCCACAGGGACTTCCGTCACCTCTCTAGACCACAGGGTACCATGTTCTCTCCTTGTATTGATTATATGATGACAAGTGGATCTGATGGACAGGGAGAATGGAATCTCTAGTGGTATCATTTAGACATAGAATAGAAAATAAATCCCCCTCCCCCCAATTCAATTGTCACATTCTATTAATTTCCCATTGCTGCTGTGCTAAATTACCACAAACGTAGGGACTCAAAACAAATGTATTATCTACTATCTGCTATCTATTACCTAAGTTGCCCCTGCCCATAGATATGACACTCTATTTCCTCCTCCATATCAGCATGCACTTACAGTCTCCAGGGGACCTCCCAGTAAAACTTCTCAGAGTCTTTCTTATTTTGATATGAATCTTATTTTGATATGAAACTTATTTTCTGTGTTAACTAGTTCACTTATTTCCCCCCTTTCTCATTTCTCTACTACCTAATATCATATGTTAATACTATTTAATCTTATATCTCACTCTTTGATGACAGCATATTAAAATTAAGTGGGGGGTGTGCCACAAGTGGATGAGGAATAAACATTCTCAAAGATAGATAAAGGACCATGTATCCTCTTTTGGGGAAACAGCATATTTTCAGTTTTATGAGGGATACTTTAAAAAGTTAGGGAAAGCCCTAGCTGGTTTGATTCAGTCGATAGAGCATTGGCCTTTGGACCAAAGGGTCATGGGGTCAATTCTGGTCAAGGGCATGTACCTTGGTAGCAGGCTCCTCCCTGGCTCAAGCCCTGACCTGTGTAGGAGGCAATCAATCATTGCGTTTCTCTAACATTGATGTTTCTCTCTGTCTTTCCCTCTCTTCCTCTTTCTCTCAAAATCAATGGAAAAATATCCCTGGGTGAGGATTAACAACAACAACAACAAAACGTTAGGCAAAGCATGATTTTATTTTATTCTGTTAGGAACTTTCAAATATGCAATAGAGGATTAACTACAGTTTCTGTGCTATATATTCTCATGATTTGCTTTATTCTGTTCGATTGTGCTATTGCAGTCATGTTTAAAAGGAGGAAAAAAGAGCTTTAATCTTTTAGAGATGTAGACTGAAAAATAAAATGAGAATGAAAAGTTTGATTCCCAGCTCTAGCTGATTTGGCTCAGTGGATAGAGCATCGCCCTGCAGACCGAAGGTTCCCAGGTTTGATTCTGGTCAAGGGCACATGTCTGGGTAGCAGACTTAATTCCCAGTAAGGGGCATGCAGGAGGCAGGCGATCAATGATTCTCTCTCATCATTGAAGTTCCTCTCTATCTCTCTCTCCCTCTCCATTCCTCTCTGAAATTAATAAAAATATTTAAAAATAGTTTTATTTCCAAATTTAAGCTGTATACAAAAATAATAATAATAACTGTATTTTGCAGGTCCAGAATATCAGGTGGCATTGATCTTTAAGAAATTTCGCTAGGAAAGTTCCTTCTCTGGGCCTTAAAGGAAGACTTCACAGGTTTCCTCTATTTGCCTGCAATCTCTCTATCACACTATTAGGTGGAACGCAGCTCTCGCTGTGCTGGCTCAATTTTGATGTGAACTGTTATCTCTGTCTCGAGGCAGTGTTCCCACATATTAATGGAAAGATCTACAGTTAGTTCAGAAAAGTGGTGTTTTTTTATTGTTGTTGTTGTTTTTTAAATAATATACAGCTATCACCCCAAAGAGAGACATGGATCAAATACAGAGTAGAGAAAATAAACTTCCTATTTTAGAATCACCTTCTTTCCTCTCCAAAGCATTTTCATAATTTGGGTAATTGCTAGGCTACAGAAATTGCACCATTATTTCTCTGAATTTGTCTCAGAGAGGATGCAAAAAATTGTAGAGGACATTTATTCCCTAGAAAATTGTAAGGTCTTTGAATGTGTTGGTTGATGCATGATTGGAACTGTATAACTGTGATTGAATTTATATCAAAGAAGTGATTTTATGATCATTGATAATGGTTGTAGCTACGCAGGCCAAGACAATGATATGGGTAATTGAATCTCATGCTTTGAGCACAGAGTGATTGCCAGGAAATCAGGGGACAATGTCTTGCCCTGTATGTAGAGCATTACGCATTTGAATCCTTAGGCAGAGGGGGATGAAGAAAGATCACCTTGTTAGGAGGCATGAGAGATTTTGTGCAAAGGAACATCTCCTTGGATAAAATCATGGCATTGGTTCTGCATTCAAATGCATCATACTTTCAACTTTCACATTACGGTAGACTCATGAGTATGGTCATGCCAAATCTGTGGTTGCGTGAGTGATAGCTCTGGTCTGGCGTGTTGTGTAGGCAAAGAAATCAGTGCCCTGAAAGACACACAGAGACAGAGAAAGGGAGGAGAGTGGGAGACAAATAGGGTGGGAGACCATCCTTAAAGTTACAGCACCAAAGATAAGTGAGAAATAGATCTGAATCCAAAACTGTGGGCACTGCCCATAGAAGCAAGAACAAGACACTTGGTCGTTATAAAAGGGGGCACGGATAGCTAGAAATTCAGTTGTTTTCTTTGACCTGAGACAGCTTCAATGGAACATCCTGCCTTTGCTTCTTCACAGCAAGAGTTCTTCATCTCTAAAATGATGGAGTCGGAACCGAGATTACTTAGGGTTTGTTTAAGATGTAGAAAATTAAGAGTGTAATTCTAAGATGCCTTTCTTCATGTATTCAGTTCACATGTCTCCCTTCTGTAAAGTCCTAAGTCCGTTAATATTCTGCACCACACAATGTCTCAGTTGATTATACATATTGTTTGGTAGTGTTCACTAATTGTTTCTTATGGGAAAATCTTGTTTCAGTAAATAGATTGTGTATGTTATCTCATTTTAGAAAACATGTCTTCTGCTTCCTCATATTTCCCACACATAAACCTTTTCCTTCTCTCTTTTTCTCTGACCTAGGTAACTTCCTAGTCCCTTGGTCCTCTCTTTCAACTCTAACATAGAAACATGTAGACCTATTCATGGCCTATAGTGTTTTAATATATTAGGTCAACAGGTTCTAATCTACAGCCTGGGAATTAGGTATTAAAATTGTCATCATTTTATAGAAAAGGAAGCTGAGTCTCAAAAGTTAAGAGATTTTCCCTCAATGTCTGTTCTCCTGGTTAAGTGGTGAAACTGGAAGTGGAAGTAGACTCTTTCCTTTAAAAGTCATGTTTTAACCATTTAGCTTGCCTTATGATAAAATGGAAAAAAAAAGACAAGAAAAATAAGATAGAGTATAGCAAGGAACTTTTTCTATATATTAAATTGTTGTGATCAAGTGAAGTTGTGCTATAGCATACTTGTAGACAACTGTTTTTATTCCAATCTTAAAATATTGCCTAAGGATGTCTGAAGCACTTATGAGTATTTAGTGAAACTTAGAAAGTATTCCTACATTTGAGGTCACATCCCTAGGACAGGACAATAGCATTTCAATCTACAGCCAACACATGTGGTTGTGGTGTTTCCTTTATCTCAGGACCTGAGCCATTAAGAGAACAGATGAGCCCTAGCTGGTTTGGCTTAGTGGATAGAGCATCAGCCTATGGACTGAAGGGTCCCAGCTTTGATTCCGGTCAAGGGCATATACCTTGGTTGTGGGCACATCCCCAGTAGGGAGTGTGCGGGAGGTAGCTGATTGATGTTTCTCTCTCACCAATGTTTCTAACTCTCTATCCCTCTCCCTTCCTCTCTGTAAAAAAATCAATAAAAATATATATATTTTAAAAAGAACAGTTGAGCACCGCACAAGAAGCAAAAGGATTTCTGAGAGGCAAGAAGAATGTATAAAAATCACATGCCCTAAAGAATCCATAATTTTTTTATAAAGTGTTTTTCAAGTCTTATAGCCTATCACTTGCACTTGACTTTACTAACTTTATCACAGTCTTTGATACCCTGAGGTTTTCCTTCTCACAGCAGAATAGAAATAAACAGTTAGGATAGAGAGGGTGAATGTAGAAAGACTGTTAGACTGAGCACAGTGGTCAGTGGCAAGAATTGATTACATGACAGTAGAAGAGGAAAAAAAGCGATGGAAAAAGATGAGAAAAGATACAAAGATAATTCATAACAGTAGTCAGGACCATTGGCAAATAGCATCACTATTAGAGCTCCATGAGCCTTCTACCAAAGCTAGTTATTCACCCACTCATCCTTGTACCTTCTCATCCATCCATCCATCCATCCATCCATCCATCCATCCATCCATCCCCTAATTCAGCAAACATTTATGTGCTAGGCACTGTTGCAAGTCTGCTCATATGAAGTTGGGTAATCTGTGGTCCCTGCTACTATGGTACTCAAATTCTGTTTGAGGGAAGAACTAAGTAAAACAGTAATTATGATAAAGCTATGGAAATGGTAAAAGAAGAAGCATAGAGTATGATAAGTGCACCAGATGCTTTGGGAGCACAGAGAACAGACATCTAATCCAGCTGGAGGAGAAGACGAAAGAGAAGGAACTCGGGAAATTGGTAGGAACATGTATTTTTACAGATCATGCATGACATTGGTATCAGATGGAAAAGAGGCCACTGAAACCAAGCCATAGGAGCAATGGCTTCTAATTGTTATGACTAGCTAAATAGGAACAAGAGCTTCTAGTATAATGTAGGAGATACAATTCTTCTCAGTGTGTATCTGAATAATGTCTTCTAGAATTTGTCTTTGTGGAGTAGTTCAGACACAAGGACATAGGTGTCTATGTTAATAAAGATTTGAACCTTCTTTAGGGCTCTTTCTGAACAGAATTGGCCCCCTGGGTAGAATGATTTGAATATGTTTCTAACAGTAGTTCTGCCTCCACATCTGAAATCCCAATAGTAATGATTCCTTAATCTGTACAAATCCTTTGTTCAGGTTCATTGTTTTCTAGTAGGTTTAACATATTAATATAGCAGTGGTAGTTAACACAACCACTAATTTAATTTATCAGAACTCTGAGTTGATGCAATAGCTAGCAGGCATGTTTTAGCATGAATGCCTGTATGTATATGTTAGTTGGGTGATGGGTATGGGATGTGTGTGTGTGGACAAAAAGGTAATGAGTCTTTATCAGGGATGCTGCTAACTTCTGGTAGGGCTTCTGAACAAATACAAAGACTTGGGGTGAGTAGTAGGGATTACTACAATAAAAAGAAAGACCCAGAAAGAGGGGATGGGATGCAATGTCAATATGAGCCAGGATATATTAGATGTATGCCTGTTTTTTCCAAGGAGGAGATTAATTCAGTGCACTGGACCTGAGACCACTGCTCACACCTCTCCTGGCTTTCACTCTCACCAACAAATAAAGGAGCTACAGAAGCTTACCTCGGCATCCCCCTTCATAAATGCACTCTGTCTTGTTTTATATCTCTTATCATAAGAAACCAGGCCACCTGGTCATCCTTTCTCTCAAAACTCAAATTCCCATAAGGCTCTGGATGTGTCCCATTCTGTTTCCTATTCCAGTCTTCCCCAACCCAAACCCCTCTCACCATGCCCTCAGGAATTCACAATCCAGGACTGGCAAAAGCCATCTGTCTCCTCAATCCATTCTTTGAACTTATTTCACCTTATTTTTCTAATGAAGGTTTTCTTAGCATCAACAGTATGGACTTTGGGGTCACATAATTCTTTGTGGTAAGAGGCTGTCCTGTGCATTGTGGGACATTTCATAGTGTTTCTGCTCTTTATCCACTAGGCGCAGGTAGTACCTCTGACCCAGGAGGAATGGTGCAAAAGTTTTCCCCATTGAGAAATCCTCACAAGGGAACTGGTTCACTTCAAGACACTGCTTCCCTTGAATTCCTCTCAATGCATGACAGTTGTTCCCGTGTTGTTGTCCCCCCTCTATCCCTTCTATAGTTTGGACTGTGATCGAGTAGGTGCCCTCTTTGTTACCAATTGTCACATCAGGCCATTCTCCTTCACTGCTCCCCCCACCTCCCAAACATGTTGGCTTGGAATAGCATGTCATTGGATTACATCATCCTCTCCCCTTCATTGCGGTTTCATTGACTGGTCTGATATCATTCTTCCATCATTTTCTGATTACTTTAGCTTTTGGCTGTCTGTATTAATTATTTGCAACTTCAGAACATGTGAACATGAATTGATCAATACCCTGACCCTCCTCAGTTTCTTGGGTTCTTTTGCCAACATTGATCTTGTCCTTCACCCTACCTCAGTCTCTCTCTCTCCATGGACACACCCTAGACATTATAATTATCCACTCCTTCATGAACTCAATGATATGCATCTTGTTCTCTTCAATCACCACCTTCTTTCTGATCCATTCCCTTTAATGTCCTGAGTTACTTCTCTGAGAAGCTTATAGCAAGATGGGATTAGAATTGTAGGAGGTTTTTTTTTGGGAAAATAATAATTAATGAAAAAAAGAGGAATCTGGAGGATATTGAGAGAACCTTTCACTTAAAATGCAGGCCCCTGTGGTAGAGAGAGGGAAGGAAGTTGGCTAGGAGAGATCTTAGATTATAATGTCTTTTTAAGAAAGTTTTGGCAGAGCTGAATGGTAATCTTTGAGTTAAGGTTGCTTGTCAGAATAGCCCAAATCCTCCAGGAATTGGATCTTGGTTGGTATTCCTGCTCTCCTCAGGCATTGACTGGCCACTAATCTCAAGAAGCTTAGCCTCAGTTCACTGGGTAGCTGTCCTCCCTGCACTTGGAGATCTGGCAGGTGCTTTCTCATGGCCACAGAGATCCCTGTTACAACAATCCTCTGTGTGCAAAACATTGCACTGACTTTTAATTTCAGTGAAAAAAAAAAAAGCCTTCGCAGTGGCTCCTAAGCCCTATATGATCTCCCTACTTCAATTCCCAACCCCATTACCTCCCTGATCTCACATCTCCCTGCTACATCCACTTGGCCTCTTTGCTCTTCCTTAAACATGACAAGAGCAATTTCATCCTTGACTTCTACACTGACGGTTCCCACTGCCTGGATCTCTCACGTATCTACTCCTTTTAAGTCGTTGCTAAGCCGAAACCGGTTTGGCTCAGTGGATAGAGCGCTGTCCTATGGACTGAAAGGTCCCAGGTTCTATTCTGGTCACGGGCATGTACCTTGGTTGTGGGCACATCCCCAGTAGGGGGTGTGCAGGAGGCAGCTAATCGATGTTTCTCTCTCATCGATGTTTCTAACTCTCTGTCCCTCTTCCTTCCTCTCTGTGAAAAAATCAATAAAATATATATATTTAAAAAAAGTCATTGCTCAAATATTGCCTTTCAATTTAGCCTATCAGACCACTCCCTCTAAAATTGCAATTGCTCATCCAGCTACCCAATTATCCCTCATCTTTTTTTTAAAATATATTTTATTGATTCTTTTACAGAGAGGAAAGGAAAGGGACCTAGAGCAAGAAACATCAATGAGAGAGAAACATCGATTCAGCTGTCTCCTGCACACTCCCTATGGGGGATGTGCCCACAACCAAGGTACATGTCCTTGACTGGCATTGAACCTGGGACCCTTCGGTCCGCAGGCTGACACTCTATCCACTGAGCCAAACCAGTATAGGGCTGATTATCCTTCACCTTGATCTGTATTTTCTTTTTTCCTTAGCAAATATCACTATTTCATAGTCTATATAACTTTTTTGTGTTTATCATCTGTTATCCATCTACTCATTGCAAACACATAAGCTCAATGCTAGCAGATATTATTCACTGTTTTATTCACAGAGGTATCTCCAGGATCTAGGGCATTATCAGGCAAATAGGAGGACTCAGTAGATTTTGTTGATTTAATGATGAATGAGAAATTAAATGTGTAGATTTATAAACCCTGTTTCATGCCGCGGTGGCTGTCACTTAGGTATCTTTTATAGTTTTCCTTAAGACTTCGTGAGGGCTTCATTCATTTACATATTTATTGGATACCCATGGCATTTTTCTGATGGATGTAAATAATTGAAAAAAAATTGCTAAGAATAAGCAAAATGAGCCCAAGAGAGAAGAAACTGTACTTTTGTCCAAAGGCAATTTTGGGGAATGGCTTTGCTACCTTGGGCCCCTAAAGGATAACGTTGTCACGCATCCTCTGGTTATGATTTGGGTAGACCACTGCAGGTCCAAGCAGGGTGAATTATTTTCAAGTATGATGTTTTAAAGGCGGTCTTCCTACAAGTGGTTATCCAAGTCAAGTGTATTGAAGCCCATTGATGACCAATTACATGTTCTTTTTAGATGTTGTAAGAACTACACCTCACTCCTCATCCCACGTGACAGAGGATTTCTTTGCCCAGAAGGAAGGGGCCACAGCAGCTAAGGCAGATGTGTCAACCCAGGTTAACAATCCTCATTGATCTCCTAAGAAACAGACCTGCTGTCCTTGTTGCAGAGCCAACTGGACATCAAGCCTGACTGACTCCTTAAATGCTGCCAAAGAGTGTTTCCTCCCGGGGGCTGTTTTCAGGTTTTAGCTGGAATCTCAAATTGATGTGAGAACAAACAGGCATGGGCCCGAGTGCCTTCCTGTGTCACAAGCAGTAATTTCCTGTGGTTAGTCTCGGGGCAGAGGGGTATGGGGAGGCACACAAGATCTCCTGCCAACAGTCTAAGACCTGGCTTCACAGCAACGTCTCAAAAGGCTACACCCCAGCCAGTGTTGCGTGATGTATGGTGGATGCTAACATTTGCTTCCTGTTTTGGAAAATGTCACAATTTTTTCTAAGGCTCTAATCCTGAAAATGGGTGTCGTGCATGCATGCTAAGCTAAGGATGATGACATTTGCAAGTGAAATGATTGGGGATTTCCTCGTGGGTAGGCACTGAGAGGTCAAGGGGTAATGACCACCCTCTGAAGTTGCCACCTCCTCTCTGAAGTTGTCTGCTCCTCCAGAAGTAGGGCAGTGAAGGAGGTAGTCAAGCTGGTCCCCCGCCGCATTTATTGTACAAGTGTCTGTTGCTAAGTACCACGTGGGTGTGGAAGGGAAAGTGGAGATGAAAGAGTTTGGCTTGGTTCTGGCATCGCAGTGCTCACAAACGTTAGCTTCACTGACTCAGTGGTGGGTGGTCAGATACAAGCCCCGTTGCTATAGTGACAGAACCAGAATGATGTAGACTGAGCAAGGACTGTAAGGTTGGACTGACCTAGGTTCCATCCTGCGGTTTTGACCAAGTTTTTTGAGTCTCAATTCCTAGCTATAACATAGTAATACTATATTTATTCTGTCTCCATTTCTAGCTATAACATAGGTCATACTATATCGATTCCATAAGTATTTGGGAGGATTACCTTTTCCAAAAGCATTAGAAACATGGAGAACAATGATGAGCCAAGCTTGGTCAAGCTTCCCATGACAGTAGTTTTTATTATTATTATTATTATTTTAAATATACTTTATTGATTTTTTACAGACAGGAAGGGAGAGGGACAGAGAGCTAGAAACATCAATGAGAGAGAAACATCGATCAGCTGCCTCCTGCACACCCCCCACTGGGGATCTGCCCACAACCTAGGTACATGCCCTTGACGGGAATCGAACCTGGGACCCTTCAGTCCACAGGCTGACACCCTACCCTCTGAACCAAACCAGTCAGGGCAGTTTTTATTATTTTTAACACAGAAGCAGTGATACAGCCATGGCCATTTTTTTCTCAGTGGTTAGAGCGTTGGCCCTTGGAACAAAGAGTCAAGGGTTTGATTCCCGGTCAAGAGCACTTACCTTGGTTGCAGGTTTGATCCCCTGCCCTGACTGGGGCATATGCTGGAGGCAACCAGTTGATGTGTCTGTTTCATATTGATTTTTTTTTCTCTCTCTCTCCCTCTTCTCCCTCCCTTTCACTCTCTCCCCAAAGATCAATGGAAATAATATGCTTGGGTAAGGGTTTAAAAAAAAAAAAAGGCAGTGATACAAAGAATTTACAAAAAATAGTGTAAAATTATTTGTATTGTTTTTACTTACCTTCTTAATTCGGACTTTGACGTTTCTGGACAGGCTGATGACATTTTAAGAATGTGTAGGGCATCTTTCTTCACCTATCCTTGTGATTTTCCCAAACAGTATATTATTAAACTTGTTCTCTAGAAAAACAAAAAGAGCCCTGACTTGTTTAATTTGTCAGCTTCTATGGTGTGAAAATGTCCACTATCGCCGGCTTCAGACGACCAGCTTCTTAACAACCATCTCACGGATGTTCTGAATATTATTATCAGTGGGATCCTGTGAGCCCGTACAAGTGAACACACCCTCGAGATATCCTAGCTTCGGAGATAAGGTGCCTGAGATTGTCATGTTTATTTTCTTGCCTCTGAACGTGCAATTCCTGAGAAGCAGGAAGAGGAGGAATTCAAATCTGCTCACTTACAGCTCTCGCTCTGATTCTATTCTCTCCGCCTGAAATTGTCTGGCATCATAAAAGTGCATTGATAAACAGAAAGCAAGGGAATTATTTCTGCATGTGTGAGAAGCTTTATAGTATTTAAGAGTATAACATTTTTCATTTCCCCACATACTTCGCAGTAAATTGACAGTATCAGATTTACATTTTGTTGTTTGCTAGTATTCAGAAATAAAATCATACCTTCTTGCTACTGTTTACATAACTTCAATAACTAGTGTGAAATCAAAATTATATATCTTTTTTTCCAAGTAGTAAGTGAAGTAAAAAAAAAAAACACACTAAAAACATGTCTCTGTGTAAGCAGGAAATCAGTTTTAATCACAAGTAAAATCTAAAGTCTTTCAGACCTAAAAATACTTTGTTTGTAAAGGACCTGTGTTGTAAATTGTTTCTTTTTGTTGATAAGGAAAGCTAGGTTGCAGAATATTTATGGCTCAGAGCTAAACAAAGAACATGCCTGATAAATAACCACATGGAGCTGAAGACAAGAACTTGACTGTCCATAATTACAGTTGTCAGATGACTAGTACAGGTGTGAGGGTTTTTCCTTTCAACCAGTTAAAGAGATAAAGACTCTTTCACTGTCCAGTTATTTGACTCCTCATGGATGCGGTGAAACTTTGTCTGACTCTTGAAATGTGCTTAAAATGAGGAAACATCATAAAGCATAACTGGCGTGAAACATCATAATATTCATGAATGCAACTTAAATAATTATAGCTGGAATTCAAAACCTCAATTATGCTCCAAAGCTTTGAAATATTAAAAGAGCGCCTGCATTTTGAGATGACTTCCTTAATAAGTTCTCTTTCTTTTACAAAATTTATCACAAAATGCTTTCAATAAAATCAAAAATTAATCACTTTATAGAACGTGCTTTACTTTGAGATTAATGAGGTTGAGCATCTTTTCAAATGTTTATTGAATATCCTCCATATGAAAGTTCTGCTGGCTGCTTAACCAAGATGTTGGTCTTTCCATTCTATTTGCAAGAATTCTTCATAAATTCCAGACATCAATTCATTGTTGGTTGTTTACACTTTAAATATCTTATCCCTTTGTGTCTTTATTTATTCTTATGATAATTTTCCTTAAAAATATCAAAAAAGGGCCGAGGCCGGTTTGGCTCAGTGGATAGAGCGTCGGCTTGCGGACTGAAGGGTCCCAGGTTCGATTCCGGTCGGGGGCATGTACCTTGCAGGCACATCTCCACTGTGGGGTGTGCAGGAGGTGGCTGATCGATGTCTCTCTCTCATCGATGTTTCTGACTTTCTATCTCTCTCCCTTCCTCTCTGTAAAAAATCAATAAAATATATTAAAAAAATATATCAAAAAGGGGCACTTACGAAAATTTATAGCTTAACTAATACACTTAATAGTAAAAGATAATGCTGTTCTCTTATGGTTGGGAATAAGGCAGGGCTAACTGTTCTCCCCACTTCTATGAAACATCATATATAAAGTACGAGTAAATGTAGTAAAGCAAGAAAAATAGGTAAAAGCATACAGTTAGAAATAAAAATAAGTAAAACTGTGTTTATTCATATGCAACGTGATTGCCTATATAGGAAATGCTGCAGAATTCACAAAAACGCTATGGAATAAGTAATTTTTAACAATTTAGGATACAAGATCAATGTACAAACATTAAGCGTGTTTGTATACTTTAGCAACAAGAAGCAACACAAATTTCAAAAACTGTACCATTGTAATAGCTTTTAAAAACTGAAATATTTAGTGTTACTTTAACAAAATACCTGTAGGACTGATATACAGACAACAGCTAAATGCTGATTAAAAACATCAAAGATGATCTGAAAAAAGGGTGAGAGCTTTTGTTTTTATGCACTGGTAGTTTTAATAGAGTAAAGATGTCAATTTTTCCCAACTTGATCTATAATTATACCACGATTTTACATAACATTTCCAGCATTTAGACGTGGAAATGCTGCCTTTATTTATTCTTATGATAATTTTCCTTAAAAATATCAAAAAAGTCTTTTAGACGTGGAAACAAGACTCTAAAATGTATGTGGCCGAATAGATTGGTCTACTTTCAACGAGAAAAGGTTAGATTGTACTTGGTCCCTGGCAAAGAGAAGTCATTAAGTCATTGATGGAATTAATATAATTAATAGATTCCACTTTTTGCAAGGGAAGAGGAAAAGTACCGCTTTCCCCCTAAGTTTGGCTTTCTCCTTCAGTGTTTCTAATAAAAAAAGATTTACTGTCATCGAGTTGATTTAATCAGTGGATTTAAATGGTGCTTGACATTCAACCTCGTGATTATGTCTCTGCTATATTTATGTGTTTAGCTCATTTGCACTTGGTACGCTTATTAAACACGGCAAATACTTTGCAGCGAAATCTGCTGAGCCCGTGCAAGCCGGGGTAAGTCGAGGGCACGTGTTCCTTCTGCTCTCTTGAACGCCTCTCCTTCTTTCGGAGGCGCAGAGCACACAGGTGGACACGTCTGTGCGTTGGGGATGATCTTGCTTCCATTCCTTCAAGGAAAACGTCCAATGTGGGAATTGGAAATCTGAGGGATTTGAATATAGTCTGCAGGGGAGAGAAGCAAGGTGCAAATGTATTTGTTGTTCCAGGAGTGAAGAGAGTTTCAAGCTCACTGAGGTTTCCGTTAGAGAAGTAAGCACAGCAGTGAGGCAGAGAAGTGGCCAGAACATGGGGTGCTGATTCTAACCAGTCCCCCCTGAAGCTCCACTCTCACACAAAGCCTTTCCTGATGGCACCAGCTTCTACTGGAATTGCACAGTACCTGCAAATTAAAACTGTCTTATATGGTCGAAACCGGTTTGGCTCAGTGGATAGAGCATCGGCCTGTGGACTGAAAGGTCACAGGTTTGATTCCGGTCAAGGGCACTTACCTTGTTGTGGGCACATCCCCAGTGGGAGGCGTGCAGGAGGCAGCTGATCAATGTTTCTCATCCATGTTTCTATCTCTCTCTGTCCCTTTCCCTTCCTCTCTGTAAAAAATAAATAAAATATATCTTAAAAAAATAAAAAATGAAACTGTCTGATATGGATTTAGAGAGGCTGTTTTTAAATTGTTTTCAATAACTTAAACTTGTCTTTCCTGGGAATGGCGGTATGTTACTCACTGTGTGTGTGTGTGTGTGTGTCTCGCACAGACCATGTTGCAGGGAATGCACTCGGTGGGTAGCCAGGAGGTATTTCCATGGCTTCTTCCCTGAAGAACAGCGGTTCTCAATCTTTTTTAATGCTGTGACCTTTTAATACAGTTCCTCATGTGGTGGTGACTCCCAATCTTAAAATTATTTCCATTGCTACTTCATAACTGTAATTTTGCTACTGTTAATGAATCATCATGTAAATATCTGTTTTCCGATGGTCTTAGGCGACCTTGCTAGCAGTTTTCAACCTGTGGGTCAAGACCCACAAGTTGAGAACCGCTGCTGTAGAGCCTAAGACCATCAGAAAACACAGATATTTACATGATGACTCATAACAATAGCAACATGACAGTGATGAAGTAGCAACGAAAATAATTTTAGGATTGGGGGTCACCACCACATGAGGAACTGTATTAAAAGGTCACAGCATTAAAAAAGGTTGAGAACCACTGCTGAAGAAGAATGCTTGTCTGTTCCCCAACACGAGCAGAAGTACCGGCAGTTGTGGATCCTCAAAATGTTCATTTGTTGACGTTCAAAAAAGGAATACACTTGGTCTGGCTAGATCAGAGGTGCTGTTCTTGTGACCTATCACACCCTCACCGTTGTGTTAAAGAGAGCGCACCTGTCCCTTTTGACTCCATGAAACACTTCGCTTTCCCTGACCTTATTGGCTTTGCTGCATTTTAATGGGAATATCAACAACTCAGAAAGAGCCAATAATTTTGGCTCTTCCACAGAATCGATGTAGCCAACCGCTGCTTTCCTCGGCTAACCAGCATGCAATCCCCCAGCACAAGAAGGAGGAGAGAGAAGAGGGGGCTGGGAGCCTCGCTGACAAGAAACATCCGCAGAGGCCAGCGGCAGACCCCCGAAAAGCACAGCGCTTTCTGGACAGCCGGCCTCTTCCTCTCACTCCACCTCCCGGCCCAGCACCCATGAGTTGTGGCTTCTGCAAGTTCCACTCTAATAGGCCATTGTCAGTGCTGTGAAGTGTCATGGACCTCCTGAACTGAGTCTCCTAAGGTCGTGCAGCCCTGTAATCAGCCTGCATCTCCATCCTACATCAGGGCTGCCTCAGCCTTCCCTGATAAAGTGCTGCTTTTTTTTTTTAAGTTTTTTTAAATAATATATTTTATTGATTTGTTACAGAGAGGAAGGAAGAGGGATAGAGCAGTGGTTCTCAACCTGTGGGTTGTGACCCCTTTGGGGGTCAAACGACCCTTTCACAGGGGTCCCCTAAGACCAGCGGAAAACACCTATTTCCTATGGTCTTAGGAACCAACACACCGCTCCTCGGTGTAGCAGAGTGTAGCCATGTAGTTTACTGTTGTCATATGAAGACTGTTACCCATGCTACACCATGGTTCAAGACAAAAAATTTCATTTTTTTGTAATTAGAAATAAATATTTCACAATATATAATTACATATTGTTTTTGTGATTAATCACTATGCTTCAATTATGTTCAATTTGTATCAATGAAAATACATCCTGCATATCAGATATTTACATTACAGTTCATAACAGTAGCAAAATGACAGTGATGAAGTAGCAACAGAAATAATTTTATGGTTGGGGGTCACCACCACATGAGGAGCTGTCTTAAAGGGTCACGGCATTAGGAAGGTTGAGAACCACTAGAAACATCGATGGGAGAGAAACATCAATCAGCTGCCTCCTGCACACCCTCCTCCTGGGGATGTGCCTGCAACCAAGGTCCATGCCCTTGACCGGAATCGAACCTGGGGCCCTTCAGTCTGTAGGCTGACGCTGTATCCACTGAGCCAAACCAGTTAGGGCGTGAAGTGCTGCTTTTGAGCTCCCTGAAGTCTTACGCTGTTAACATAGCGGGGAACAAAAAGGATTTAGTCTGGCTGGGGAATTCTTTGGCCTGCTTTGGGCTGTGCTAGGCACGGAATGCTTGTGTCTTTTCCAAGCTCCAACCCCCAAAGGAACAGCACTGTGTCACCCCGATGGGGCCAGCCTGGTGGCAAAGCTGACGCACACCACGTGACAGTGTGAGTGATGCTCTAAAGGACGAGAGTCCTTCATGACCCCCCTGTGCGGCAGGTGGCCAGCCCTGAGCTCAGCACACTTTTTTTTTTTTAACAGTAAGAAAAGTTTATTTTTTTATGTTTTTTTAATTAAATCTTTATTATTCAGATTATTACATTTGTTTCTCTTTTTTCCCCTCCATAGCTCCCCTCCACCCAGCTCCCACCCTTCCCTCTGCCCTTACATCCCTCCCGCTGACCTCATCCACAGGTGTATGATTTTTGTCCAGTCTCTCCCTGCACACCCCTCACCCCTTCCCCCTGAGAATGATCAGTCCACTCCCTTTCTGTGCTCCTGATTCTACTCTATTCACCAGTTTATTCTGTGCTTGCTGGGCGGGAAAGCGTTCCCACATGGTTTACACTGGTTGGAATTGGGGTTTTCTCTGGCTCGAAGCGGACACCATCACTGACACAGTTGGTTGAGCCAAGAGGGGTTATGAGAGCTTCCGCTTTACCTCCCTCCAAAGGTTCCAGTGAGAATGTGATGAAAGACATTCTTAGACCAACGACTGATGGGTCACCTGCATGCTAAGAACAGTACTAGGGCCGAAACCGATTTGGCTCAGTGAATAGAGCATTGGCCTGTGGACTGAGAGGTCTCGGGTTCAATTCTAGTCAAGGGCAGGTATCCTGGTTGCGGGCACATCCCCAGTGAAGAGTGTGCAGAAGGCAGCTGATCGATGTCTCTCTCTCATCGATGTTTCTAACTCTCTATCCCTCTCCCTTCCTCTCTGTGAAAAATCAATAAAATATATTTTAAAAAAAAGAACAGTACTAGGCAGTGGAGATATGATGGAGGTAAGTTTCCCTGTCCTCATGAAGCTTATCCCAGGGAAGAGACAAGGTGAAAAAAATGATGCAATTATTATTATTAAATATGTGTAATTTTTATCTTTTCAATAATCAGTGCTTTGACAGAAGGGTCAAAGGAGCAATAAAACAGGAATAACTAATTTAGTGTATTTCCCTGAAGGTCCAGATTTTCCTCTAAGAGCTGCAGAAGAGGGAGATGCTGGCTCTGGAAACATTAGGACAGCGGTTCACAGGGGTCGCCTAAGACCATGGGAAAATGCAGATATTTACATCACGATGCATAACAGTAGCAAAATCTCATGGTTGGGGGTCACCACCACATGAGGAACTGTATGCAAGGGTCGCGGCCTTAGGAAGGTTGAGAACCACTGCCTTAGGGTGTTCCAGGTAGAGACCCAGGGGCTGCATGGAGCCCCTAAAGATGGAAGGAGGATGTGCGTCAGCTTGGCTGGCATACAGGGGGTGAGCAGTGGTGTGCATCACACACTTATGCAAACGGCCCGTTAAATAATTGGCACTTAGTGTGGGTTCGGAGACAGCGGCGCAGATGATTAAAGCGAGATGATAGGAATGGCGGGGTTGCTTTCCTGAGAATTACAGGAGAACGCTGGAAATTGCCTCTGAGAGATTGAGATGATTAATAGGCAACATTCATTGTGGGTTATTATGAAAGAGGACGCCGTGTTAGGGGAGCGTTGCTCGTCTTTGGAACACATGCCATGCTAAACTGGACCATGTTTAGGGCCACGGCCACAGCCAGGGTCCTGGGTCTGGATGGACAAGGGGCTCGGGGTCCCACAGAGACCTGTGGTCCCACCGCCACCTCTTCATCCTGGATTTCTGGCCTTTTCTGCAGCATCGGCTCCAGCCTCACATCCGGGTTTGTGGAAAGATGTCAGACAGAGCAGCCCCATCGCGTTGTCAGCTAGTGTAGACTGTGTGTGGTGATGACATTCATACGTTTCTGCCACCAAGGGATCCCCTGAGTTCTAAGAGCTTGTGAGTCCCACACGTGATATAAAAGACAATGTATTAGGAAGCAGAGAGCAGCTGGAGACTCAGAGGGAGGGAGCAAGAGGGAGGCATGAAGGGTCATGTTTATTTTTCAGATACTTAACATATTCAGAGCATATTTCTTTTACGTTTTGCGCCCCGATCCATCACTCTGTGTTCTTAGGGCCTGGCAGTTCCAGAAATGGTGCAGTGATGGAGTGTTAATTTTTTAATAAATCCTCAGGAATAAATGCAATAGCTCACCCATGAAGGATGACTGTGTTTCTCTCACTGATGAGGAGACCTTGATAAGATATTAATGAGCGGCATAATGCTCACCCTTCAAGGGTGACACGCTCCATATATATGCAAAAGCCACATCACCCCACGCTGAACTCTGGCTGCTGTCCAAGTGTCCTCCCTCTCTTGGTGGGGGGGCCTGTCGTATCTGGTGGCGAGGCGCTTGCTCTGGCATGGCTTGGGCATGAAAATAAGAGTGTCTGGAGGTTAAAGAGCCCAGGCGTGTTCTCCGGATGGATCAATGAGTCAATTTCCATCGATTACCAGAATGTTCTAGTAAATCCACGATGATGTCTACGAAGAGAAGCATGGCAATTAGATAAAAAGACATTTAAGAGCGCTGGGGGTAATTGAGTTTGTAAATGTATTAGCTTTCAGTTATTTACTTCCAATATACGTAATTAATATTTCATGGTAGTCTTTTAAGTGGGAAAAGGCATAGGGGATCATTTGAATTAAGGAGTAGATATTGGTCTGCGATGGCGCCCTGAAAGCTCCAAGTCTGTAACTGGGTAATCCCTCTGTTTTCAAAGCTGATGCGTTCTGATTATGTTAGGATTGCTCAGAAACCTCCCTCCCGGGCACGGATCGCAGAGGGATGTTGGTTGGGAAAGAATGCACCGTGGAGTGAAGAAATGATGCCGACGGTAGCAGGATATGTACATGAACTATGCACAGTGGTAGGGAAGACAAAGCATCACTAAGGTAAAGAGAGAAAAGTTAAGACACATCTGGCCATGGTATCTGGGATTTATTTATCTTCTACAATTGAAACTTTGTAGTCTGGAGCACAGCCACGCCTTCTACTGGTGCAGCCATTGAAACTTTGTTGCCTTAAGTGGAGCCCTGGGCCTGGCCAGGGTTTGTAGAAAGCTTGGCTTCCTCCATCGCCAGGGGCAACCCAAGCCTCCCTCCTGCTCTCTCTGTGGCCGTAGCCATCTTGGTTGGGTTAATTTGCATACTTGTTCTGATTGGCTAGTGGGTGTGGCTGGTGGGCGTGGCTGGTGAGTTTAGCAGAGGGCCAGTCAATTTGCATATTACTCTTTTATTAGGATAGTCAAAGTGTTAGTGGATGCAGGCTTTTATGATGGGGAGTTTATAAACTTTTATATTATAGGAATATCTCTCTCTTCATGCCTGTATTCACCCCCATTAGAAAATCTCCTTATGACATGTTCAACTTTCTGAAGGAATTAAGTTGCTAAGTAGTGAGGTTTGTAGCTTCTGAACCCCCTGGTGGCCATCTTTCCATGCGTGAAGCCTGCCTCTGGTGCTCACTGTAACCGTACCATGTCTATTTGGCTTTCCCGTAGCTTCCTCTGCCTGTATGGCAGTATGATTCCAACCAGCTCCTGGATCCCATGAGGTTAGAAATGCTTCAAATGCAGAGCTTACCTATCCTCCTCTGAGTGCGTCATTTTTTTTCCCTCCAAGTAGAATATGTTTTATTTGCCACTTATTCTTCTGAGCCCCAGGGACATTCCGAATTTATATGGATTTCAATGTCCCAAATTCATTTGTTTATTACTCATGCTTCTTTCATTGTTATCATATTGATTCCTTGATTCTATTCTCTGCTATTTCCGTTTATGGGTTATTGGCATCTCCTCCATTGTTTCTTTCTTTTTCTACTTCATGCCAGTAAATTGGAGGAGCAGCATTTTATAGTGCAAGCTGGGCATTTTTCCCTTGTTTCCTCAAATTTCAATCGAAATCTCTCTTTCTTATTTTGTCTTCTCCTTAAAAAAGTATTCTATTCAGGTCCCATGAGGTAAATTCTGTTCCTTGTCAGGAGTTTTTCATTTCAGTGTCATAAGTCATGATCTAACCTCCCCCTCCCAATGCATGCGCGCACACACACACACACACACACACACACACACACACACACCACATACACACACATACAAAAACAACAACAACAACCCATATGTTCTTTGACACCATCTCTGTAGCCCGTTGTTTATTACCTCATAACCTCTGGTTGGTTTTGAAGTCATGACCTTTAATCAGAAAAAAAAAAAGATGAAAAACTCACCTCTAGCCTTTTTGTTTCTTGGGGAAAAGACAGACGACACCTTTCCCATTTTTAGTAGAATAATTTGTTCTTATTCATATATGGGCTTCTCTTTTATAATGATAATTAGGTCAAAACATTTTAACATGATTATATTTAAAGAATCGTACATAATCAATGAATATGAAATATAGGTTCCAGGTGGGTAAGAACTGAAGCTAGGATATCCTCAGACATGGAGTTAGATCTAATTCTGTGGAATCTATTCTAGCTGACTAATTTGTAAAGTCCTAAAAGTCTCATTGAAAGATAACTTAAATCTTATTGATAATTGCACTTAGATGTTAACAAATACATTTGGTGGACATGAGGGGGTATAGGGACGATGAAAGCTAGAGTGTGGGTGGATGAAATGGACAAATTAACTTCCGTGGTGCAAAACGCCAGCTGGGCCCAGGGAGTTGTTGGTTGGATTAAGCAACGAGGTTTGAATTCGGGCAGAGAGCAGTAGGTTATCAGAAAGCACTAGGTAGAACCGAAGTGGTTATTAGCTCAGTCCTCTTTGAGGAACTAATGCACTGAGGGAAGAATGGGACTCCGGGATAATGCTCAAATAACCCCATCATTATGGGGCATAGAACTTTGGTGGGAGTTTCAGTAAGGAAATTTGTTTGCCTCTTAGATGGATTTGTCAGCACCAGAAATCCAGGCAGAGCCGTGATGGAAAGAGCTGTCATTAGGAACATGAAAAAACATATGCCAAGGCCATCATAGGAACAGATAGTTCCTCTGCCATTACATCTATAAGCCAGGCAATGACGGACAATATCAGAGACGGATGGCAGAGAGAGCGCCCAGAGCAGAGGGAGAGCAGGGCTGCGGTGTTTTAAAATGTACCAAGGATATGTTTTCATCAGATGGCAGACACAAAGGCAACTACCTTTGAGAGAAGAGTGTGTTACATTCCTAAGAGGAGGCAGGACACCATGTCTCGCAGAGTCACCAGGGCAAGTGCCGGGGTTGATTAAGAGGTGGAGGAAGCAAGTGAAAAGCATAGGGGTGGGTTAGGTGCCAACATCCCCTATGAAACAGGAAGTGAGACTCAGATGCTGGGGTTTGCGCAGGCTTCTAGTATGATTTTCATTTTTTATACCCACAAAAACCCATGGTGTAAAAAGGGGGTAAACACCACTTGGTCCACTACTGTGACCCTGTGACTCCAGATGCCAAATCATCAATGATAGAACCTCAAGAATGACCATTATGTGCAATAATATGCAAATTAAGTGTCCGACAAACTTAGATGTCTTTGTAGATATACCAGGAAAGGAAGGGGCTGAGAGGATTTCTATAAAGTGGCCTTGAGAGAAACTAAGACCCTCCCCCTGTTGAGAAAGGGAGAATATTTTAGTTACGGTTGCAAACAAAGTATTGACAAGGTCTTGTAGTCTCTTATTTAATAAAGACTTTTTTTTTTTTAACCAACTGCGACTCCTCTTGGATCATTACATACTTTTCAAAAGTAGAGTCATCCTAGCACTAACTTAGTAATATCAAAATTAAGGCATTTCTCCCCTGAAGACAAAGACAGAAAAGGGAATAAAACACACACACACACACACACACACACACACACACACACACACACACCATCTTATATATATCTTATATATATATAAAAGGCTAATGTGCTAAGAGTCCCTCCTACTGTCTGACTCGTTGCTATGATGGGCACTGACCACTAGGGGGCAGATGCTCAATGCAGGAGCTGCCATGATGCGCAGTGGCTGGCCCCATGGAGCTGGCCCCCACAAACCAACACTCGGCTTCCCTCAACAAAGACCCCACCATCACCCTGGAGCAACAGCCCACCAGATCACAGCCAATACTGCCAACACCCCATAGTGTAAAATGCAGCCCACAGCCCAGCCCAGCCTGGACATGGTTGCTGTGGGTGCCAGGTAATGACTTTATGTAGCAACGCCTGACTTTCACTCCCCAGCCACTAGCCTCCTTGAAGTTTCTTCAGCCCCAGAACAAAGATGGGAACATTTTACACTTTAACTAAATGTCTGTGAATTGTTTTTCCATGCCTTATCTCATTTGATCCTCACAGAAGTCCTGGAGTAAGTAGATAAGAGACTCCGTGGAATCCTATTTTTTTTTCATTAATTGGAAACGGAGATTTATAAATCTTAGAAACCTGACCCAGCTTAAAAGAAGTAAGAAATGGTGAAACTTGCCCAGCCAGTATGGCTCAGTGGTTGGGCATCAACCTATGAATTAAGAGGTCGTTTCCATTCCTGGTCAGGGCATATGCCCAGATTGCCAGCTTGATCCCCAGGGTCAGGTGTAATGGAAGCAGCCAATCAATGATTTTCTCTCATCATTTCTATCTCTCTAGCCCTCTCTCTTTCTCTCTGAAACCAATAAAAACATATTTAAAAAGAAAAGAAATGGTAGACCTTAAAAATGACTTCAGGTTTTCTGACTGTGCAGAATATAGTCAAACACTGCTGCAGTTAAATATTTTACCCTTTGTTCTCCCTGCATGATCTACAATAATAATCTGCTCCGAGTTGATATTTACTGCTATGTTGCTGACAATTACCTGAAAGAGAAATTAAGATGCTTGACTAGACTGGAAAAACTTTAACTACATCAGAAAGCAGTTCTAATTAAGCAAGTTTATTCTATATACATAAAAGGCTAAGCTGACTCACACATGCGTGATAAGTATAAAGCTCTCACTGGCACCAATCACACATCTGTGTTTCAATCTGTCATTATCTATTGTGAATTTGGTTGACATTTCTATTATAGAGAAAGGACGAATAGAGATATTAAAATATTTCTTCTAGTTAATTTCCTTTCAATGTGCATGGATTCATGCACTGGGCCACTAGTTTTTTTATAACTTGGTAAGCCTGCCAGAACAGAATATGCCAACAAAAAAAGATTGTGCTTTATTATTATTTTTTTAAATAACAGGGTTAGTCATTCTTGTAGGTAGTGGTATTATCTAAACCATCATAGATAGTTTTAAGTAATTATAAATTGGTGCATATGATGAATGAAATATGAATGAAAATGGTTTTAGATTATAGGAATAAATCATGATGATGTCTGCTATCTTTAAGATAATGGAAAATGTTAACACAATCCCATTAAAAATGCCAGCTTTTCATGGATATTAACAAATTGCTTATAATGCTAAAATTGAATAATAAATATAGAAGAATAGTTATAGAAACTCTGGTAAAGAAAACCAATATGGGAATGCTATAGACCGAATGTGTCTCCCACAAATTCATGTGTCGAAATTCTAACTCCCATTGTGATAGTATGAGGAGGTGGGGCCTTTGGGAGGTGATTAGGTCATGAGGGTGGAGCCCTCATGAGTGGGATTAGTGCCCTTAGACGCCAGAGAGCTCCCTACACCAGAGAGCTCCCTTATCTTTCTGTCTTGTGAGGACAGCCAGAGACAGCCATTTATGGACAAGAAAGTGGGTTTTCACATGACAGTGAGTCTTATAGCACCTTGATCTAGGATTACCCAGCCTTTGGAACATTGAGAAACACATTTATGCCGTTTATAAACCACCCAATATATAACAAAATATAGCAGCCTGGATGGAGCAGACAGAGTGAGAGTCACATCAAATATCAAAACATACTATGAAACCTATGTAACTAAAATGGCATAGTTTTGGTTCTGAACAGACAAAAAAATTTAGAATACATAATCAAAATTCCAGAAATACAAAAAAATGCATTTGAAAGTTTTATATATAATAATATAGCACATGAAATCAATTGCAGAAATAATAATTTTTAATATACGTGTTGGGACAGTTAGATAGGTTTTTTTCTCACATCACTTATTCAGATAAGTTCCAAATAACACGGTTATTTAAATGTATGCCAGTCTGATAACAGAAAGAAGCCAACTCATCCAGAGCAACACGTTTACATATTTCCTTTACACCAAAAGCAAGTTGACTTTTCAAATACCCAAATGTGGTGTTTTAGTGACTTTTTGATAAGGGACCATTTTTATGAATTTCAATTTCTCTCTGTATTTTTAGAAGTATAGAAAAAGATGAAACCATTGGTGTTTCCAAAAGGAAACGTGAGCAAATGCCTTTATAATTTGGGAGTGGGACGACCTGGAAAAGCCCTTCTACTACGATTGGCAAGCCAATCCTTTCTGGAGGATCTAGAAAGGACTCTATTCCTTACATTTCCCAGCTTCTGGAAACTGCCTGCATTCCTTGGCTTGTGGCTGAATCACTTTGACCTCCACTTCCATCTGCATATCTTCTCCTCTGACTTTGACTTGCCTGCCTCCTCTTGTATGGAGCTCTGTACTTAAATTTGACCCGGCTGGAACAACTTCCCATCTCAAGATCATTACCTTAGTGATATCTGCAAACATTTTTTCTTGCCATGTAAAGGAACATGTTCACAGCTTCTGAGGATTTGGACAAGGACATCTTTGGGAGGCCATCATTCTGCCTACCAGTCTTCCCTCTGGTTCTTATCTGAGTGACACATCTTTTCTTTTTAATATTTTATTGATTTTTTACAGAGAGGAAGAGAGAGGGATAGAGCTAGAAACATCGATGAGAGAGAAACATCGATCCGCTGCCTCCTGCATGCCCCCCACTAGGAATGTGCCCGCAACCAAGGTACATGCCCTCGACCAGAATCGAACCTGGGACCTTTCAGTCCACAGGCTGATGCTCTAGCCACTGAGCCAAACCGATTTGGGCTGAGTGACACATCTTAAGCACACATACATTCAGGAACATGGGTGGATGTCAAAGGCATTATGGTAAGTGAAAGAAGCCAGATTTAGCTTCTTTCTGAAAAGAAGAAGCTAACATTCTGAAAAAAACTATAGGAATGGAGAACAGAACAGTGGTTGGCAAAGCCTGCTGGGCAGGATAAGGTTTGATTAAAAAATATAAAGGAATTGGGGGTATGTTCTGCATTTTGTTGACTTACTGCTTATACAACTATATGCATTAGTCAACATAGATCATTGGCCCACAGACTAAGGGGTCCCAGGTTTGATTCTAGTTGAGAACACGTACTTTTGTTGCAGGCTCTATTCCGGACCCTGGTCTGGATATGTGTGGGAGGCAATTAATCAATGTGACTCACTTATATAAATGTTTCTCTTGTCCTTTCCCCCTCTCTTCCACTTGCTCTAAAAATCAATGGGAAAAAAAAATATCCTTGGATGAGGATTAATTACGACAAAAGATTCCAAACTCAGAGAAAGTGAATATGAGGGAGAGAAAGAAGCATTTTTGTCTTAGAAAAATACAACTTGTAAAGATATCTTCTCCCTTTGCCTCATTCATGTTTGTGGAGGAGGGCAGATACCATAGATAACATTCAGCATTCTTATTTGATGTTTCCTGCTTCAAAGCTAGACCTTCATGTCTGCAGCTTTAAAATAGAATTCAACAAAGCTTAGATTGAACTCTCCATTCAAAATGCAGGGCATTTGCTGACCTTTCATTAATTAATTATAGAATAATTTGGATATTATCTACAAGCTATTTGATTTTTTAAATATATTTTATTGTTTTGTTTTTTAAGAGAGGAAGGGAGAGGGATAGAGAGTTAGAAACATCGATGAGAGAGCAACATCGATCAGATGCCTCCTGCACACCCCCTATGGGAGATGTGCCTGCAACCAACATATATGCCCCCGACCGGAATCGAACCTGGGACCCTTCAGTCCACAGGCCAACGCTCTATCCACTGAGCCAAACCAGTTAAGGTACAAGCTACTTGAGATAAGGCCTGGGTCTGCCTCACTTTGATTTTCACCAAGTTCCTATCCCAGTCACCTGCTAATATACTGCTGACCCTTGCTATACCTACACTGACTAAATATATCCGTTTGTTAACATTCTCTCTTAGAAATGCAAATCACCGGCAGGCTTTGAGAATTTTTGTTTAGATCTTCAAACTGTCTTATATTTTGTATATTTTTCTAGAATAAGCAGGCTTACTTTTATCATTAGGAAAAAAGCAGTAAGGTTCATTTTGTCAAGGCCAGTACATCTGGGACAGTTGTTACAACCTCATTGCTTTTCTGAAACAATGGAGTTTAGTTGCATGAAGGGAGTTTTGGTCTGGGGAGAGGCCATCACCTGTGAGAACAAGGGTTTCTTTTGAAATGGGGCTTACTGCCCTTCGAGAACACTGGAGGTCTGATGAGAGGTCGGGCCAGATTTAGATTGAGTGAGTTAGGTCAGTGGGCCTACCGGTAAGTGCAGACTCTTGAAGAACTTTGCCATGTTGGAAGTTCAGCATGGATTCAGAGCACTCCAACTGATGACCTTATACTAATATGGCTATTGACCTTTAGGACAATTATCCCCAACATTTATAACATACTATTTTAAGAACTGGTTGTAATTTACATTTTAGAATGTATTTTCTTTTTTTTAATATATTTTATTGATTTTTTTAACAGAGAGGAAGGGAGAGGGATAGAGAGTTAGAAACATTGATAAGAGAAAAACTTCAATCAGCTGTCTCCTGTATACCCCCTACTGGGGATATGCCCACAACCAAGGTACATGCCCTTGACCAGAATCGAACCTGGGACCTTTCAGTCCATAGGCTGATGCTCTATCCACTGAGCCAAACCGGTTTCAGCTGAATGTATTTTCAAAACTCTGCTTTTGCTTGAGTTGAGGGAAGAAACAGATAACACCAAGACAAACGCCAGCATTGGGAGGCCAAGTCATGTTATAAATCACCCACAGAGAAAGCTCTCTTTTCTCTCTCCACTTTTCTCTTCAGCTGAAATCTGTGCAGATCTGATTCCATTTGGTGTTCATAATTCTGCCATAAACCACTTGTCTGCCCTCCATTTTCCTGTACTTGGGAGTAGGGTCTGTTAATGAGAGAACAGCTAACTGGGATTCCCAGACAATGTGTAATCAAGATGGTTTCTTGGACTTCCAAAATTTTTAATGATCTGTAAAGACATAGAGTTTCTCTGACCAGACAGCTTTGGATCTACTAATTGAAGCCTCAGGGAAGCATGTCAGTGATGTCTCACCAGACCACAGCGTCAAACATGGACAGAGAGAGATGTGCACAGTATAAGGATTCCCATGATGCACCAGAGGAATGAGAAAAGGACCAATTGCCATCTAAAAAACGTCTCTTCAGAACTACCCCAACACTGCCAGGATTCGAGCGTGTTTCTTTTCAAAGACTGCATAGAATCTGTGAGTAATGAACATGGTTAGACGTTCTTAACCTTCAGTGTAGAGAAAGGTTGCCAAGTTCCTATATAATAGCGTTATCATTCCTCTTTTTATTTATCTTCAAATGCATTTCCTTATCTACGGACAGTCTCCTGCCCTGGGCTCTTGGTAATTTTTTGGTTGCCATGAGATTTGAGGTTTCCATGACTGTTATCTGATCCCGGGTAGATTCTTTACCCTAGCGTGAGAGAAACTTTTAATCAGCAACTTTTTAGGTTGACTCAATCTTTTACTACCCTGAGAATCCGCCACAGTGAGCGCTCGACAAGGGAATGTCATAATTATTAGGCTCGTTCAGGGAGAAGACGCAGTGAGGACCATATGCTTCAAATATACAGGAGGAGGCAGAATTGTGATGGCAGAGTGCTGAGAAAAGCTTCAGGAAATAAGTGAAAAGAAATGAATGCAGGCTTTCAAGTCTTGCTGAAAGTGTGCCTTTTGAAAATCTTACATTTTTTTTAAATATAGGGGATCAGAGAATGAGGCGATTGCAGGAGGGGGCGAATAGGGTAGTTTTTTAACATTTTTTAATTGATTTTTAGAGAGAGGATGGGGGAGAAGGGAGGAAGAGAGGAAGAGAGGAAGAAGAAGAGGGGAAAGGTAGATATAGAGATAGATAGATAGATAGATAGATAGATAGATAGATAGATAGCATTCATGTAAGAATGAAACATCCATTGGCTGCCTCCTGCAGGCCCCTGCCAGGGATGGAGCTATAAATCTGGAATATGCCCTGATTGGTAATCAAACGGCCACCTTTTGGTGCACAGGCTGATGGCTAGCCATCTGAGCACACAGGCCAGGACTGAAGACATTCTTAATCAGCCTTAGTGGGGGAGTGGGGAAGATGGCGGAAAATGACAATAGAGTAAGCACAAGTTCCCTTTACAAACAGTTATATGGCAGGTGGAATGATGAGAGCAGAAAAGGATCTGGAATGGTGATTACTGTGTGGCTTGACCAGTCAGCTCACCCCTCTAGTTCTCAGCTTCTTCCTCTGTAAAGTGAGCGCAGCAGGTGATGTTGAGGCAACGAACACTCTGACATGTCTATTATCTATTGTTCTATGACCACAGTTTCCATTTTTTAAATTGAATTTATTGGGGTGACACTGGTTCACAGAACCATACAGGTTTCAGGTGTCCAACTCAATAAAATGTCATCTATACGTTGCACTGTGTTCCCATTTCCCCCCAAAAAGTATCTTTCCATCCCCAGTTCCCATATCCCCCCACGTTGCCCACCTCCACCTAGCACTCACCCCACTTTCCTCTGGCTATCATCACACTCCTCTTTGTGCCTGTGTGTTATGCATATGTATATGCTTTGTTGTTATTGTTTTTTTAATATATTTTTTATTGATTTTTTACAGAAAGGAAGGGAGAGGGATAGAGAGTTAGAAATATTGATGAGAGAGAAACATCGATCAGCTGCCTCCTGCACACCTCCTAATGGGGATGTGCCCACAACCAAGGTACATGCCCTTGACTGGAATCAAACCTGGGACCCTTCAGTCCATAGGCGGATGCTCTATCCACTGAGCCACACCGGTTTGGGTGGTTTGTTGTTTTTTTGACTAATCAATCCCTGCATCATTTTTCATCCAGTCCCCTCCACTCCGCTCCATGACAGCTGTCAGTCTGTTCCATGTATCCATGTCAGTGTTTCTTTCTTTCTTGTCAGGGGAGGAGTTGGGGAGGAAGGAAAAAGGGAAAGGCAGAGGGCTGTTCTTTGGAAGGCGCGCACCAATGCTAATGTTTCCATTGTGTTCTCATGACAGCGATTTTCAACCAGGGTATCGTGGCGCACCAATGTGCTGCAAGAATTTTTAAAACATGACTAGCCAGGGGCATTGATCTTTTTCCCCAAGTAATAATTTAAAAAAAGGACATTAGTCAATACAACCATAGCCATCCGTTGTGAATAAGTCAAAATTTATACCTCATTTTTGTCAGATCAGCAAAAATATATTTTTGGTGTGCCGCAGGATTTTCAAAATTAATTTATGTGTGCCATGAGATGAAAAGGGTTGATAATCGATGTTCTATGAGCGTGCTAGATGTGCATATATGAATTTCCTTTCTTTTTCCTGCCTCATTTGCTAAAGAAAATGGAAGTTAACCTCCAGAGAAGACTGGCTGGCTGTTTGAGATCCTAGAGGACCATATGTTCAACTTGATTCAGAGAGATAAGCACTTATTGAATGTCTGATACCCACCGGATGAGTAATATGTTAAAGACTCTAACAGGATTCACACGAAAAATATGGCCCAATTTTATTTTTTTGATAAAGTACTAATAATCTAATTTTTGTTTTGTGTGTGTGGGGGGAAAGTTGCCCTAATTGGTTTGGCCCAGTGGATAGAGCATCGGTCTGTGGACTGAAGGGTCCCAGGTTTGATTCTGATCAAGGGCATGTACCTTGGTTGTGGGCACATCCCCAGTAGGGGGTGTGCAGGAGGCAGCTGACCCATGTTTCTCTCTCATCGATGTTTCTAACTCCCTATCCCGCTCCTTCCTCTCTGTAAAAAAAAATCATTAAAAAATATTTTTAAAAAAGTTAAAGAGGAGTCTTGGGCTCTAATAAGATACAGAACAGAATATAGCCAAACTGTAAATTAGAGCACCCACTAGAATTTTTAGGAGAGATGTATTGAGCATCCCTCAGGTTTGTAGTAAATGGTGATTCTTACTTCTGCTTAGTGAGTCGGGGGCCCCAGAAATTGGGGTCTACGGTGCCTTGACGTGCTTGTGAATATAACAGCTGAGCTTATTTTCTTGGTAAAATCCACTTTAACTTTCTCCTTTGATCCATCCTCCATTCTTGGTCTGCCTCCCCCATCTCAGCTCCCAGTGCGGACATCTGTTAGAAATTCTGCGTGGAAGACAGACAGTAGCAACTTGGTAACATAAGTTCTGTCGATTGGCCTCAGATACATTCATCCAATTAAGGGCTCCAATATCTCACACTATTGCTCACATGTTATTTATAGGACTGACATTCTTTGCAATACCCAGAGAAGATAGAATGAGGTTTAATATTTAGAATTGCCATTACATTACTTCTTTAATTTCAGATATACATAAGCATTTCCATGCTGGGGGGAAAAGTGGAAATTTCTTTCAAAATGTAATTGGGAAAATCCTTATTCAGATGCTTAGATGAAAGCCTGGTTCTTTGACAGTGAACCAAAGAGAGCATGAGAAGGTACTGGGTCGGCAGTAGTGTGTGGTGAGGAGGTAGAGGTTACTGCTCTTTCTGAATTACTTCTGGTACTGTCCTACAAAATAAGATTGTCTTGTGTTATGCTCTAAAAGTACCACGGAGTGTGCAGAGCACTCAAGAATTAAGAAAGGCTTTGGATGCTAATGATGCTTATATCCTTTGAGAGGTAGACTATTCTGTGTTGAACTACAAAGAGTCAGAGAGAAGGATTTTAAAGATGGGTATTGTAGATGAAAGAGGAAGTGACTTAATGAAGAGCAAAGTGAAAGATATTGAGATGGTTAAAATGAAATAAAATGGTAACAATCGGTCAAGCAGACAAAACCATTAAAGCCACATAAAACTAAAGCTAGCTTACTTTAGGAATATAAGTGAAATTTAACTGAGTCTATTTCTGGTAAATGCTTCTGGTAGTCATGAAAGAAAGTTAAGTCATCTTCCTAAATTGGGAGGAGAGAGTCACTTTTAACCAATCTCCCCCCGCCCTTCAAGAAACCCCCATTGTAATAACCAATTATCATAAAGGTTAAACAAATTCTTTATTTTCACTTTTTAATCTACCCCATCATATCATGGTTCTGAGCTTCCTGCCACTTTTGGTTATGAAGTCTCCCAGTTTATGAACTGTTTTTTTTTTTTGTTTTTTTTTTAGCAATAAGCTTTTACTAAATACTATTTTACTAATATGGTTTTACTTTTTACTATTTCTGGATTTTTTTGCAATATTCACTTATGTCCTCTTTGAATTTAGCATTCCTATATGAATTTACTTTCCACAGGAAATCATTTCAACTTATTTATGTAAGTTGGACTAAAGCATTGCAATTGGTTCTTTAAATTTTTAACTGAGACAAAGGTGGTCAGTAATTCATTGAACTGAGCGAATAATTACAACCAAGGCTCCAATGAGCACCAATTCATGTGAGATACATGTGAACCTGAATTGTAAGGGAGCAGGAAATGGAAGTAGATGGCTTGTGGCCGCAGAGAGGAGAGCCTAGCAGATGCGGAGGGTGGCAAGAACTGGTAAACAGATGCCCATGCAGCTTGAAGGCACTTGAAAACAGTTGGTTCTCTTTTACTATTCCAACTCCTTTTGCAATCAATTCTTATTCCAAGCCTTTGTAGCTTTTAGTCATGCCCCTGTCTAAAATAGAA
>JAAGEH010000480.1:57563248-57606142 GCA_011751065.1 Lasiurus cinereus
TGTAAGTGGTGGAAAGTGTGTTTTTAATCTAGTCCCCTTGGATCCACATGGGTTACTCTTTCACATCATTCAAGTTCATAGTCAAATGATTCTTTCATTTCATAGGTCTTCCCCCACCACATTATATAAAACAGACTCCTCCCCATCCCAGGACACTCTCTCTTACTTCCTCCTTCCTTCTTCATGCACCTTCATAGACGTTATCACCACCAAACTCACAATTATGTGAGAGCACAGATTTTTTTTTCTCAGTCAAGGTTACATTTTTAGAGCCTAGAACAATGCCCAGCACACAGTAGGGATTCAATGAAGATTTGATCCAGGAAAATGAAATGTTTCCCAAGTGTCTTCTTCTCTTTTCAGAGGCAGGAGGGATAACGTAAGTGATACCGCTCAACATTCAAAGGGAAGGATTTTAATTTGCACAGTTCCGTTGGCAACAAATATTTCATTTAACTGCTATTAGACCTTGTCCTGGAATGAGTCCATGCTGCTGAATTGCAAATGGTCCTGCTTTCACTCGGAAGAAGCAGCAAAATTGGGTGGTAGCAACTAAATTTTTCCTTTTAACATATCATTTGCTATCTATTGAATAAGTAGATTATCCTTAATAGGAAGACCCAAATAATAGGCATTTTGATAAGACAAGTTGGAGAAAAGCCAAAAGATAATAAAAGCAAGGAGAAAAAATAACGTGGCCTCCTTAAATTAAATAAATTAAGTATATAATGAGAAAGTTTACATTAGTTACCAGTGGCCGCCTGAATGAAGCATTAGTAATGTTTTTTATTGGAAGTCTGTAGCACCTAAAATCAATTATTCTGTTAATAGAGGCTCGGTGCATGATTTTCATGCATGGGGGGGAGGGGGTTGTCCCTCAGCCCAGCACCCTCTCCAATCTGGGACCTCTCGAGGGATGCCCATTTATGGGCAGTCAGACATCCTTCTCACAATCCAGGACTGCTGGCTCCAAACTGTTCATCTGCCTCTTCCTGATTGCCCCTAACCTCTTCTGCATGCCACCCTGATAACCCCCTAACCACTCCCCTGCCAGCCTTATCAATGCCTCACTGCTCCCAGGCCAGCCTGATTTTCCCTAACTGCCATCCCCTGCTGGCCTGGTCACACCTAATTGCCCTCCCATGCCAGTCTGGTTGCCCCTAACTGCCCCCCCCCCCTGTGCAGGCCTGGTCTCCCCCAACTGCCCTCCTCTGCTGGCCTGGTCACCCTAATTGCCCTCCCTGCTGGCTTGATTGCCCACAACTGCCTTCCTTGAAGACCTGGTCTCTCCCAACTGTCCTCCCCTGCAGGCCTGATCTCCCCTAACTGCCCTCCCCTGCAGGCCAAATTATGGTGGCCATCTTGTGTCCACATGGGGGCAGCCATCTTTGACCACATGGGGGCAGCAATCTGTGTCTTGGAGTGATAGTCATTTTGCATATTACTCTTTTATTCTATAGGGGGGTTTTTTAGAGCTTGATTTAACCAGTAGCCATCATGATAACAGACAACCTTTTAGGGAAGAAGCTTATTATGAGCAAAGCACATTGGATTTGCCCAACAATTCTTAGATATTGCTAATGTCAATGTTACCAAACACTCATATTTCACAATATAGTATTTTTCTAGACCCGCCAGCCTTTAATTCCTTTTAAGTCTCTGGTAGAAAATGCAAAATTTTCACTTTGCCAAAATTTGTAGCTGAATTCTAAAATTCAGCATGGAAAGGGCTTTGAATAGCTTCCAATGTCTTCATATTTTGCTTCCATGTGTAGTAGACTCCAAGATAAGGCAAGTATTTAGTGTCTGCTTGCCACAGGAGAGCATTCAAAGGGTCACTCACATTTCAAAGGCTATTTCTGCTTAAGAGTCTCAGTTGGTCATTTCTACCCAAATCCCTTGCCTTTCCTTTTACTTGTAAAGCTCTTCTCTTTTTCCTAACTTATTCCTCAACCCACTGAGTATCCCCACCCCATCCCTTTAAAAAGAAAAAAAATCAAACAGAATAAACCGTAATTCAATTCTGCTTCCCTTGGGAGAACCTGACTGTTCACTGTAGTTCATGAATCTGAACACTCACTGTCCTATAAAACGATAATAAAGGTGATGGTGATGACAATGATGATCAATACTTAGGAACTCATAATGTGTTAGGAGTATCCTTTATTTGTTATGTCCTCTCAGTGCCCTGTGAGGTAGACACTACCAGTATCCAGGATTTGGTAAGTGAGGATTAGAAGGATTAGTGAATGCCTGGGGCTATTTGCTCTATAGAAGTGAAGGTCTTCAAACCTCGGGAGTTCCCACTACACAGAAGATATGTCCAGGCTGCCTTGTAATTATTGTTGTCTCATGTCTCATTTTTTTTGCCTGCCTTCTAGAATGTTTAAGCTCAAAGAAAGTGAGATGAGTTGGCCAAACAGGGACCATGTTTCCTAATAATTATTCCCTGGCTTTCTTTCTCTACGCCATTATTGAACAACTGCAAAAGGCATGGAAGATTCTGGCAAGGGCTTGTCCCTGACCCCTGAATCTAGAGTCTTATGCAAATGAAATGTCAACAAAGCAAGGTAAAATAGGAAGCAGTATTTGAAGAGTTCACAGAAGGCAGACGAGTTCAGGAAAAGCTTCTCAGAACAAGATAAACTCAGTTGGGAATTAAGGGTTGGGAAAGATTTTGACAAGAGAATAGATGGAAAAGGATTCGAGACTCCAGAAGTATAGAAGTGGCAAAACCAAAGCCATGCTTGGAAGCCATGTGAACATGTGGCTAGAGTGACCTCTTGGAATAGTAGGAAAAAAATCCCCTCTGCCAGAGATCCACGGGTACAAGCCTAAGAAATCTGGCAAATGCAAGTTACGAAGATTTAGAGACATGAAGATGACGTGATAGAGGTGATTCGCGAACATTTGTCTGAGTGTGGTTGAGAAGTTGAACTTGGGTAGAAACTGGCAGGGGGCCAACCCATTTAGAAAGTACTTGAGATGCTTTAGAGCCTGATTACCTCAGTGTTCCCACATGTTGATAATGAAATCAGGATCTTATGATTCAGAGAAATAAAATTTAATTTTTTATGCAAACTATTTCCTGGTAAAGGGAAAGAGGGCATTTGTGAGGGGTGATGTATTAGACATGGAGATGTTCTACTTAGATTCCCCTAAGGTCATGGTTAGCAAACTGTGGCTCTCGAGCCACATGCGGCTCTTTGGCCCCTTGAGTGTGGCTCTTCCACAAAATTCCACAGCCTGGGAGAGTCTGTTTTGAAGAAGTGGCGTTAGAAGAAGTTTAAGTTTAAAAAATTTGTCTCTCCAAAGAAATTTCAATTGTTGTCCTATTGAGGGCTGGCTCTGTGGACTAATGAGTTTGCCGACCACTGCCCTAAGAGAGAGACTTGGTCATCAGGCAGCTTCCAGCTCTCAGCATGGTCAGGATCTGTGAAGTGGAAAGGAGATACTCAGAACATGCCTTCTGGTGACTGAGCAAAGCAGGATGGTTGGTCTGGCAATATCTACTTGATGCTGGTCATTCTGATGAACAATCTTTGCTTTAGTCTCCCAGTTGGGTGGGTTTCAACTTAGTGGAATCTGCATTAGAGTTCAATTTTCCTTCTCCTCAATTCTGTTTACACCCCTCCCTTTTATGTGTGGGTCCCTAACAAATATCTTGCTACAAGGTTCTATCATGACATCAATTTCCAAAAAACCCAACTTTTGACAAGGACACAGATCAGGAGAAGGTAACCCATAGCTGTGTGTATGATACTGGAGCAGGTGACACTCACCTGCTGTTTATATGGGAGGCATGTAGAATTAAATATCTGATTGAAAAGAGGTTCAGGGGATTGTTTAAATCTGGTTTTGCAGAGGGCTTTTATAGAATTAATAGAATAATTTCCACATCAGAGACATGGGAGTGGGGGCGTTGGTTCTGAAGCCTTTCCCCACCCTACGCTACCTCTTGCTCCTGCCAAGAGCTTCCTTTCCACTCCTTTAAAGAATGGCAGCTACTCTTGTTATTATTCCTTGTCAGATAAGGATGGACGGAGTTACTCTGCTCCGTATCAAACAACTCCCAAACCTTAGTAACTAAGAAAAATGGAGATTTCATTCTCTCATAGAACCTCTGTTCCTCGCAGGTGCCTGGGGACTCTGCCCTCGCTCTGTCCATGTTCTGTAATCCAGGACCTTCTTGGGCAAGTTCACGGTACCGTAGACCTCTTCACTCAACGGTTCTCTTTGCTATTCACCAGGGCTGGTAGCCACGGCAGAGGGAATGGAGGGGTTCTGGAAGGTCGCACATTCAAATTAAATGCTTTCACCTGGAAAGGGCACACATGCTTTCTGCTCACACTTACAGCTAGAAGCAGTCAGCTAGACTCACCCGACAGCCTGGGCAGTGCAGTCCTATCATGAGCCCAGAAGAGGAGGAACCTAGTAATGTTTGGCGGAAACCACAAATACCTAAAACATTTTCATTTTCTCTTTCCTTTTTGAAAAATATTCGACTTCTATTATTCTCCACTTAGCTGCCTGTACGTTAAACTTGCCATCACACTCAGAGACCGCTGAGGGTTTTTAATTACTTGCACTGATTGAGAATCATTGAGATGAGACGCCCCCCCTTGTGTGGGCATGTGCCATTTCTTTACAATACAAAGTGGGGTTTAACAGACGATTTCTGTGTGGAATTAAGTTATGCATTTGTATAGCAACACGAAAGGAGGGAGGGAGCGAGCGAGTTGGGGAGAGAGGAAAGCTATAACGGAAATCCCGTTTTGGTGTTCCTTATAATGTCACTCCTACAGCAGAATTACCCTGGGTTCCTGACAAAGATGAAAGGTTTTACTTCTGGTTATCAGCAACAACTTCTCTCATTAACCATTTATCTCACCACTTACAGAACCATTTATCGCACCACTTACAGAACCATTTATCCAAATGTATACATAAAGTTAAAAATAAATAAATAAACTAAGTTTTAATTGCATACTGGCATAGACAGGTAAGCGGATAGTATGGGAGAAATGCTAGGAAAAATGAAAAATAATATTAAACCCATATTTCACAAGGCATAGGAGATTTCTCATTAGCTCATCCATCTCATTCTTTCCAGAAGACATTTCAATATTCACTTTCACAAAGACAGCTCTTACGGATTTTGCTTTTTTCTTGTTTAAATGTGATCTGAATTTCTAGAGAGAAAATATACCTGTTTTCTAGAAATGTTCACCATATCTTTACCTATAATGTTGACTCAAAGTAGGGATTAGGGAAGTGTATTCTGGAAAGACCCACAATCTAATTCCTTCAAAATCATTAAAGATAGGACAAAAGAGAAAATGCTTCAATTGCAAGTAGAACAATTTTTTGACTGATAAAGATTACCGTACACTGTAGTAATTTATGATAATAATAAGCAATACCATATATTGTGAACCTGTGCTTACTATATTTCTTTTTTAATAAATCTTTATTGTTCAGATTATTACAATTGTTCCTCTTTTTTTCCCCCATAGCTCCCCTCCACCCAGTTCCCAACACACCCTCTGCCCTTATTTCTCTCCCACTGTCCTCATCCATAGGTGTATGATTTTTGTCCAGTCTCTCCCTGCACCCCCGACACCCCTTCCCCCCGAGAATTGTCAGTCCACTTCTTTGCTCTGCCCCTGATTCTATTATATTCACCAGTTTATTCTGTTCATCAGATTTTTTTATTCACTTGATTTTTAGATTTCCTTGTTAATAGCTATGTATTTGTTGTTCATAATTTTTATCTTTACCTTTTTCTTCTTCTTCCTCTTCTTACAGAATACCTTTAAGCATTTCATATAATACTGGTTTGGCTGTGATTAACTTCTTTAGCTTTTCTTATCTGTGAAACTCTTTATCTGCCCTTCAATTCTGAATGATAGCTTTCCTGGGTAGAGTAATCTTGGTTGTAGGTTCTTGCCACTCCCATCTGGCCTGCATAATTTCTGTTGAGAAATCAGCTGACAATCATATGGGTGCTCCCTTGTAGGTAATTAACTGTTTTTCTCTTGCTGCTTTTAATATTCCCACTTTGTCTTTTGCTCTTCGCATTTAAATTATGATGTGTCTTGGTGTGGTCCTCTTTGGATTCCTTTTGTTTGGGGTTCTGTGTGCTTCCTGGACTTGTAAGTCTATTTCTTTCACCAGCTGGGGGAAGTTTTTGATCATTATTTCTTCAAATAGGTTTTGAGTATCTTGCTCTCTCTCTTCTTCTGGCATCCCCATAATTCTGATGTTGGTACGCTTGAAGTTGTCCCAGAGGCTCCTTACACTATCTTCATATTTTTGGATTCTTTTTTTCTTTTCTAGTTGGGTGTTTTTTTGCTTCTTTATATTTCAAATCTTTGACATGATTCTTGCAATCCTCTAGTCTGCTAAGGGATCTCTGTATATTATTTTTATTTCAGTCAGTGTATGCTTAATTTCTAGTTGGTCCTTCTTCATATCCTCGAGGACCTCACTAAATTTATTGGCTTTTTCTAGAAAATTCTTGAAAAACCTTATCACCGTGGTTTTGAACTCTATATCCAGTTGTTTGCCTCCATTTCTTTCATTTGTGACCCATTTCTTTGTCTCTACATTTTGGTTGCTTACCTGAGTTGATAGAGTGGCTTTGTGTTCTAGGTATCCTATAGGGCCCGGTGGCTCAGCCTCCCAAGTTACCTGAGGTGGACACTCTTGGTGCACCCCTTTGTGGGCTGTGTGAAGTCTTGTTGCAGTTAAGCCTTGATTGTTGTTGGTATCATTAGGAGGAATTGACCTCCAGGCCAAATGGCTGTGAGGATCAGCTGTGTCTACAATGGGAGAACTTCGGTGCTGGAGACAACCTTATGAGGCAAGACTTACTTCAGTGGGGCTTTGGTGCTCACTGAGTCTGCCCCCTGAGTGTGTCCCTTAGGGATCTGAGGAGTTATAATCTGGATAGTCCAACTCTGACCCCTGGGTACACTGGTTCTTGGATCTCCAAGGAGGTGCTAATTTAGCCTCTGCCTTAGGCCACCCAGCAGGAGTTACAGAGAGATCTGCAGATTCCTCTTCTTTGTTTGGGTTTTGGAGGTGCCCAGATGAGGTCCCAGCTGTGAAGCAATGCAAACTGCTGCGAGGCCTTGGGTCTTCTTTTGGATGTTCTGGGTCTCACTGACTCATCTGCAGTTTGTTAGGTAAGTTTTGAATTCAAAGGACGAGGCCATTCATATGCAAAAGCCTCTGCACTCTGCATGGATGGAGCGGAGTCTCAGGGCAGAGCAAACAGCAATGTCTTCCTGTCAGCCCTGCCCTAAAAGGCCCCTGGGTCTCAGTGTTCTGTAGTAATCACTGAGAGCACCTCTGAGAGAAAACTGCTCTCAAGTTTTCCCTGCTACCAGACAGTCCATTTTCTTCCTGTGTGAGTCTGGATCCCCAGAGTCTTGGCCGGAACTGGAGTTCAGTGCAGTTGGGAGCTTTTGTCTCCCTCACAATTGAGAAAGCCAGCTGCATACTCAGTTTACCAGCCCTCTTCATGCACATACCTCCGTACCTCTGCCTTCCACAGCTCCTGTGAGTCTCAGTGTGCTTTTCTCTTCCCTTCTAGTTGTAGAATTTCCACTCAGCCAGCCTTTCTGTGGTTCTGGATGATGTCCATTTTGTCTTTTAGTTGTAGTTTTGAAATTGTTGTGTAAGCCAGCAGTTTAGGTGTTTACTTATGCCGCCATCTTGGTTTCTCCTGTGCTTACTATATTTCTGACAGTGTATTGAGCATACATATACACATTATTTATAACTTTACTGATTCCATGCTGTGGGCATACATATTCAAGTGTCCAATAAACAAAGGATGAAACAGTTTGAATAACTTGCTCAAGGCTACAAAGACAAAACAAAGTAGTAGAAACAAGATGCAAATCTAAGTCTAAGAAAATCAAGAAAATCTCAACTAAGTGGGTACAATTTACTCTTTTTTATTTGGATGAGGATGGTAGCAATAATGATGCTAGTAGATAAGTGATTGAGCGCCTACTAGATGCTACCTTCTTCCACAAGCACTATAGAAACATTAACTCATTTAATACCCCCCCAAAATTTCAATGAAGTGAGTGCTAATACACCATTTTGTAGATGAAGAAACTGATGCAAAACTAAGAGAAGTTAAGGTGGTAGAGGTCGTTGTTAGATAGCCTGGGCTGACTTCAAATATTCTCACCTAAAGAGGACAGAGCACGAGGCAAATTTACAGAAATCTAGTTCTCCCTGCCCACTTGTCCTCTGCCATTCATGGCCAATACCACAAACCACAGACTATTGTGAAATATGCTGGTTAAGCATGTCAACTCTGAATTCAGACTGAGTTCTAATCATGGCTGAATGGATTTGGCGGCATGTCCTTTTATGATTTTCCTTGTGCTAGCATTACTACCAACTGGGAGGCTTAAAAGAAAAGAAACCTATTGTGTCCTAGTTCAGGAGGCCAGATGTCTGAAAGCAAAGTGTAGGTGGGACAGGGCTCCTTCTGAAGATGCTGGGGAAGGAGCTGGGTCAGGCCTCTCTTCTAGCTTCTGGTGGTTGCCCCAAATCCTTGGCCTGTCGCCATCTCTCTCCAGTCTCCACCTCTGTCTTCACATGGAGTTCTGTGAGCCTCTGTTTTTTTCCATATTTTTTTCTTCTAATTAGGAAACCAGTAACTTTGGATTTGGAGCTCACCCTAATTAAGTATGATCTGCTCTTAACTTGATTACATCTTTAATGGTTCTATTTCCAAATAAGGTCACGTTTGCAGGCTTTGGGTGACATGAATTTTTCAAGGTACAGTCTTCAACCCAGGACAGTCCCTAAAATGTTCCAAGTTATTTTCGTGAGTAAAATGGGGATTAAAAATTGCACTTAGGCAACAGGCTTGTTGTGAGATTTAATATTTAAAAATAAAATTAAGAATAGAGTTTAGCACAGAGCAAGTGTTATTCAAGTGATAACTATTTTAATTACAAGGCTAACTTCTACTGGAAACTTGACAGAATCAAGAGTTATATTTGGCCTGGGCTTGTTAAAAATGGCATTTCCCCTAGCCCTTGTATTTTTCTGTAAATTAATAGAGCTTGTGGCTAAAACTGCTACTTACAGAACTTGGTCTCATTTCAGCAAGGCAGGCTTTGATCCTGATCAATGCAACAACAGAGTAAGATCAATATACAAGTCATTCTTTATACAGTGACAGAAAAATGCTGCCTTTTGGAGGGAGAGTATTCTACTTTCCTTTTCTTTTAGTTTATTATCTGTCCCATTTTCTCTGTTAGCATTTTGCATCTAGTGAGATATGTGCAGGATATCAAAGGGAACTTTTACTGTGGCCTAAGCATAAGAAATTATCAGACTGAGACAACAAGTAAGTGAATTCTGACAATGGTAGCTGCTGCTATAAGTGAAATGAGATTGTACTTGGAGGCTTGCTAACCACCGGGCTCTGAATCAAATTAAAATAAGATGACCTGACAGTCTAGAGGTTTATATGTTTTTAAAATACATCCTATAGTCTGCTGCTGACTCTGCTTAGTATTTTTAATAAGCCCATTGGATGATATCACTTGATAGAGTCAGTGTTTATTTTCAATCATAGTTCTTGGCACTAGAGAGTGACTTAGGAGTATCGAGGGTCACTTTCTTGTTTTGTTGTTGAGGAATATTTATCTCCTCGTAGTATTATCTTGGATTTGTAATGGGCTGTGACATATAAAAAGCCCTCCTTTATCCCTTGGCCAGCCCTCGCATACTTTGGTTTTTGTTGTTATTTTTTAGTTTTTAATGAATTTATTGGGGTGACAGTGGTTAATAAAATTATATCAGTTTCAAGTGTATAACATTATAATACATCTTATGTTTACCGTATTGTGTGTTCACCACCCCAAGATAAGTCTCCTTCATTCACCATTTATCGTCCCTTTCATCTCTTCTACCTCCCCAATCCTCCTATTCCTCTGATAACCACACTGTTGTCTGTGTCTATGAGTCTGCTTTTTAGTTTTTTGTTTGTTTAATCCATTCCCCTTTTTCACTCAAGCCTCTAATCCCCTTCCTTTGGACAGCTGTCAGTATGTTCTCTGTTTCTGTGATTCTATTTCTATTTTGTTTATTAGTTTATTGTATTCATTAGATTTCACATATAAGTGAAATCATATGTTATTTGTCTTCTCTGACTCGGTTATTTCACCTAGTATAACACTATCCAGGTCCATCCATGTTGTTGCAAAATGTAAGATTTCCTTCTTTTTTTCTCAGCTGAAGACTATTGCCTTATGTAAATGCACAACAGCTTTTTTATCCATTCATCTGTCAGTGGGTACCTGGGCTGCTTACAAATCTTGCTATTGTAAATAATACTGCAATGAATAGTGTTAGTGTTTGGTTTCTTTGATTCTCAGTGTGGGAACCTCTTTCACATCCTGTGTGGTTCAGGGTTCCCATTCAGGGTTCAGATTCTGGAGGAGGCCACACGCAAATGAAAAGAGAGACTAGAAAAGTATTAATTTGGCGATATTGGGGGGCCAGGCGGGAGCCTTCCTCTAGTGAGAAGACTACCCTCTGCTCTGACCTTTTTCTCCCTTTTATTAAGACTATGGGACACACCCATGACCTTTAGGCAGGAAATTACAAGAACAGAACTTTACATGAAACAAACAGGTAGAGGCTGCTTCAGCTAACAATGTTTCAACTGAACAGTGAGTGATTAGCTCTGACCTTTCAGAGCAATTAAGGTTGACTAGCCTTCTGGCCTCCTGTCCACATCTTTCTATTAGACAATGTGTGGTTTCCGGCATTCAGAAATAGAATGGCTGGGCCATAAGGCAGTTCCATTTTTTATTTTTTGAGGAAGTTTCTTACCATTTTCCACAGTGGCTGTACCAGTCTGCATCCCCAGCAGTATGCCATGGTTCCCTTTTCGCCATATCCTGGCCAGCACTTGTTGTTTGTTGATTTGTTGATGATAGCCATTTTGACAGGTATGACGTGTTATCTCTTTGTGCATTTCCCTGATGACTGGTGACACTGAACATCTTTCCATATGTCCACTGGCCATCCATATTAAAGTTCCCAATTATTAGGGAGTTGAAGAACTGTGCTGTCAGTATGTATGTTGATGGTCACCTCCCAGAACACTTGAGGCCCTCTGAGTCTGCTCTAACCTGAATATGCAGAATGATTCCTGGAAACAAAAGTCTGGTTCAACAAAAAAAGGAAGAGTCAGAAAATGAAAACAAATTTAAAAAATGCTGCCTATTAATTACTGTCCATAGAGGCTAGAGAGAGTTAAAGGAACTCAAGTTCAGTGCCATTTTCGAGTGTTTAAGTTATAGCTAAACCTTGCCGAGCTGCAGTTCTTTTAGGTTCACATCAATTAAAATGTTCAAGTTTAGAAAGTGGGTTGTGCAAGCTCTCATTTTGTTGGAGGTGACTTGATTTTCAGTAATAGTTTTGGCAGCACTTTGGCAAATAACTTTAAAGATTAATTTTTCTTTGGTGCATTTTTTAAATATATTTTATTGATTTTTTTACAGAGAGGAAGGGAGAGAGATAGAGAGTTAGAAACATCGATGAGAGAGAAACATCAATCAGCGGCCTCCTGCACACCCCCTACTAGGGATGTGCCCACAACAAGGTACGTGCCCTTGATCAGAATCAAACCTGGAACCTTTCAGTCCACAGCCTGATGCTCTATCCACTGAGCCACACCAGTTTTGGCGGTGCATTTGAATTTTTAGTGACTGCATGTTTTGTTAGGGCTCCCTTAACCCTGGGCATGCTTGATGAGGGCTTTGATTTTCTCAGGAAGTTCTCACTAAGAATTTGCATTTTCACTAGTCATTCCCAGGATTAGGGGATGAGGCATTCCACTTGCACTCTGTCTAAAAGGAATTTATGATGTGGCTATGACAAGTCAGACTGACAGTAATAAAAAAATAATAGAGGATAAGAAGAAAGAAAACAAATGAAATGCTCTATCCTGTGTCCCTCCTGAGAGCAAATGCGGTTTGCTTTGAGGTTATCGAACTGTGCTGGCTGTGGAAGGAACACAGATTTGATTTGGTGGCCATTTGAGTTGGCCTCTGAGGTTAGTACTAGTTTTCTCTTTGGTTGCCCTGGGCTCTGTGGGCCATCTTGACCTCACCCATGCCTGGGCCCAGAGAACTTCAAGTTTCTTTTTTTTTTCTCTGAAATTCAGAGTCTTCCAAGTTCTGTGATGTAGGTGGCCATTACCCAAGGAGCTAGAGGCATTTTGTGAGTCTGTTCTCTTTCACTCATCTACAACACTTCCAACAAAAGAAAACAAATCCCAAACAAGCAAGTCCACTTAGATGAAGTGGCTCCGGCTGGCGAGCCAGGTGCGGTGTCTCTCCCATTAGGGTGTATTGTCAGAGTTTACAATGAACTTGGTATCGAGGGATCTGGATTGAATGCCTCGCTTGGCTGTTTCCTGAGAAAGTCTAGTATTCTGTTTAGGTTTTACTGCCCTTACCTATAAAACGAGAAGAGCCTTACCTTCTGTCCTTGCCCAGGAGATTTGTACTTGAAAGTCATTTGCAAGCTGTAGCATTCTAAGCTATATACCAGCTCTAGAGATTTCTAAATCGTGATGAACACGTGTCCTTTTCAGAGAGAACATCACATTTCACTTTGCTCCTTCCCACAAGTGCTTGATGCCTTAGCACTCTACAAAGCATTGCATACCCTACAAAGCATCTTAGGAAACATTTTAAAGAATAAAAACATCAAGCACCTACATATTTGAAGTGCTTATGTTTTCTTTGTTTGTTTGTTTGTTTGTTTGTTTTTGTCAACAATTCATGAGTACCGTTCTCAATGCCGGACAGTCCCTAGAAAAAAAGTCTGGATCTTTCTCTTCCTGGTCTTGGCCACAAAGTTTCTGGCACTTCCCTCTTCTAATGTCCTTAGCTATGAGTTCTCCACTGGCTTAGGAAGTCTCTCTTAGCTTGGCACATGTCTTTAAGGACATCTCAAAGTTATTCCATTTTAATCCTTCATTTAATAAGAACATTATTAAGTAGGACTATGTACTTGGTACTTTTAATTCTGAGAGTAAAGCTTTGAATCTGACAAAGCCTTGGTCCCTATGAAGCTCATAAATGATAAAAGGCATCATCTGAACTATCTCAGCTCCTGAGAACCTCATGGTCAATTCTTAGAGTACAAAAGGGAAAGCTCTTCTTTCCCATGTCTTAAACACACCCCTTAAATCTTCCTTTCTCCTGAGGAAATGGGGAACATTTTCTGCACATGGATTATTTCTCCTTGTCTTTATTGTATTCTCTGGAAGGAACTTCCTTATAAAAACTCATAAAATAGACATTTAAAAAAAGAATTTGTGCAGTTGGCATTGTAGAGACCCACTTTGTATTTATTTTCTTTAGAAATTATAAATTCTGATGGCCCTAAAAGTGGTTATAAAAACCAGAGGAGAAGCTCAGAAGCAGATTTTCATACTTGTACCAGATCACATCCCTGATTTGAAACATTTATACAATTTATGAGCATTGATTTCCTCTCTGTAGACTGATCTTCTTCAGAAATCCTTTCTGGTGACCTTTTCCTGTCATTGATGTTCAGGTGGCATTGATGAGCTTCTCTGAGAGTCAAGAGTTACACCTATAGGCTCTAGCCCCTTTGGCTCAGTGAATAGAAGTTCCCAGGATAGATTAGGGTCAAAGGCACATGCCCACGTTGTGGGCTTGATCTCCCATAGGAATTGTGCAGGAGGCAGTTGATCAATGATTCTCTCTCATCATTGATGTTTTTAAATCTCTTTCCCTCTCCCTTCCTCTCTGAAATCAATAAAAATATATTTTAAAAATATTTAAAGAGTGATACCTATGATTGTACCCCATCTCACAGCTACAAATGTAATGAGAGCTATGCAGCTTTGAAGATAAAAGTTGGGAGTCTAAAGGCAATATAATTGCTAATTATCATTAATGTTGATTGAAGGAGAGAAAATGAGTCAGCATCTGTGGTTACCCATTGCCGTCCAGCAGGTGAGAGAACTGTACGGATCTCATGTATCTGTAAGGAATGGAAGTGACTCAGAGCTCGAATTAAGTATTATAGTTTGAGCCAGCACCAGAATATTCAGTGTCAATATCTGATGAATCTCTCTTTTGCTCTCTTGCTCTCTCACACTCTTGTTCTCTCATTAGCTTTATTGAAATACAATTTCCCTGCCATGAAATTTTAAGCGTACAATTCAGTGATTCTTAGTAAATTTATAGACTTGTGCAAGCATCACCTCACACTAGTTTAGAACATTTCCATTTTCCCAAAAATATTCCTCTTGTTTGTCCACAGTCAATAACCATTTTCACCCCTATTCTTTAATAACCATTAATGTACTTTCTGTCTCTATTAGTTTGCCTTTTCTGGACATTTATATAAATGGAACATACATTCTTTATTTTTGTGTGTGTTTGGCTTCTTTCACTTAGGATAATTGTTTTTCAGGTTCACCCATGATGTAGCATGTATTAGTAGCGTGTTCCTTTTTATAAAATGAATAATATCCCATTGTATCATTCACCCACTGATAGACATTTAAATTGTTTCTACATTTTGGTTATTAAGCATAATGTCGCCATGAATACTTGCACACATTTCTGGCCTCCCACCACCAATTAGAGTCTTCCATAGTTGAGATTACTTATGTACCAAGATTCTTTAGCTTTTTATGTTTATAAGTTTACAAATATGTGTATGTATGTATATATGTGTGTGTGTGTGTGTGTGTGTGTGTTATATACACACATGAATCTACTTATGTACTGAAAATATTATTGTGTTTCTCTGTTCTCTGAACTCATGAGACACCATTCCAGGATGCCTCTCACTTTCCTAGTGAAGAAACAGAAAAATAAGTGGTCAAACATCTAATGATGTTGAACCACTGAGGACAAATAAGTGGGGAGAGCCCCAGATAGGCAGTACTCTAGGTTATTCTACCTGCTCATTCTAAGGTGGTGAGTTGCATATGGAGGTGACTATGGGTACAATAGTGCTGAAGAGAGGGAAACAGGAGAGGGGTAAGTCACTTCCCCTAAGGTTATGTAAAAGGAAGGACCAGGAGAAAGGATGGAATATTGATTATATGTACAGATTATATGTACACTAATTGTTGTTGCTTTACATTCCTCATTGCATTTAATTTTCATAGCTACACTGGAGATATCTAGAATTACACCTAATTAATATGTGAGGACATTAGGCCAATATGATATAACAAACATGTTCAAGGATATACTACTCAGACTAAAGACCGAATTCAAGCCTAAGTATTTGTGATTATGAATGGCAGGTCTTGGAGAGAAGCCTGTATTGGTCAGTCTCTCCATACTACAAGGTAAGGAAACACAACAGGTCATCAAGTTCTCAGCCATTCTACTCTTAGACATAGTTTTACAATACTGGGTAATAAACTCCCTGGTTGCCTTCCTCTCTGCAGCCAAGCAGAACACAAAATTCATCTTGACATTGGTACTGAACTTTTCATATTCTGAGAGAAACCAAGGATATTATGATAAAGAAGATGTGGTATCTGGCCCTGAAATGGTGTGTGTGTGTGTGTGTGTGTGTGTGTGTGTGTGTGTGTGTTTATATGGTCCGTGTGTGTATATGTGTATGTATATATGCAAAATTAAATCTATCAAGTCAGAAGAAGAGTAGGGAATATAAACCATAGACTATTCCAAAGTATCTGGAGGGAATGGAACTAATAACACATTAATTTGCTGAATGTGTTAGCAATTTTTCTTTGGGTGGCTGTAGTATTTATCATAATCACTACAATTAATACAATGCTGTATGTCAGTTTGTGTGTTAGATCTCTTACGTTTTTGTCAGGTTCCATTTTCCCAGCAAATATATGAGATGGGTGACGATAGCAACGAAAAAGAGCCCCATAACCTCAGAGACTTAAACAATAAAAAGTTTAGTTTTTATCATGTTAGATGACCATAGTACAGAGGTAGGAGTGTTTGCAAATCCCTGTCCTCAGGAAACCAGGCTGACAGAGACTCCTTTGACACATTTTGGCAAGGAAAAGTGAATAGGGCGCCTGCTCTCAGAGCTTCTGTCTTGACACATGTGCGACATGTCGTGTTCATTCATATGTTATTGGCCAAAGAAAGTCATATTGTGCATACCTAGTGCAACTTAACACATGGGGCATGGAAGTGCAATTCTGTCATGTGACCAGAAGTGGAGAAAGAAGTAGAAATATTTGATAAAGTACTTTAATGACTATCATAGCCCATCTTTATCATCACCAAATATTTGTCCTACTCCCCTTTCTCTATGGAAAATATTCCACTTTCTGTAGGGAAAAAGCTCACCATGAAGGAGACAGCTTAAAAGTCTCACCCAATTAGGCCATCAAGTGTGGAGTCTCAGACTTCTGGATGATGTGCAGTGGTCTCTTCACTAAGAATCGTGGATGCACAGTAGTCTCTCCATCGGGTTCCAATATGGCTCAGTTGGAATGATACATTATCTTCCCTTGTGTGTAAATGGCGTGCTGGAAGATGGATAGAATAGAACAATGTTCACTTCTGTCTGGCAAAAGGGCAGAAAGGAATACACACAACCAGCAGTTGTCTATAGCCAGTTGAAACCTTACTGGAAGGTACCAGAGAGTCCTACTGTCCCACCACTGCAGAATATTTTTTATCAGGTACTGGCTGTGCCCCCCTAAGGTCTGTCCTTCCTTTGTTCTCTCAGACTCAAGTCTGCGGGAGGTTCTTTCGTATCATCTATCTTGGTCACAACTGAATTTGGACAATAAAAAATGTGCCTTCTTTGGGTTCAGCTTACTTGCAGCCTTTAAGAGATTGGGAACAAAGAGCAATTTGTGTAGCTCTTGTATAGCCACAGTGATTTGGGGGGCATACCTCCTCTCTTAACACTCATCATGAAAGAAAAGCAAGACTGCTGTGGCAGCACTGAGGTTTTGAAATTTCCCTAAATCCAGTCACAGGAAACAGGAGAACAATTAAGTTAACAAAGCACAGTGCCCTCCAAAAAAATTTTTTTAATATATTTTATTGATTTTTTTACAGAGAGGAAGGAAGAGAGATAGAAAGTCAGAAACATCGATGAGAGAGAGACATCGATCAGCCGCCTCCTGCACGCCCCACAGTGGAGATGTGCCCGCAAGCAAGGTACATGCCCCCAACGGGAATCGAACCTGGGACCTTTCAGTCCGCAAGCTGACGCTCTATCCACTGAGCCAAACTGGTCTCGGCCCTCCAAAATTTTTTGAAGCAAATAGAGCAAGGTGTCAATATTTTTTTAAAAAATAGCTGTTCTATACACAAACTGTTTGTTTACAATGCTAAAATACTTAATATTTATAATAGAACATACTTCATTTCTCATACCCAGAATGATTCTCATTTCTTTTTTTTTTTCAAAATTAGACTTTGAAACAAATTTCTAACCCATTCAAGAACTCAGGAAACCTCTCAAAATCATTTGAATCACCCAGATCTGTGCCCCAAAAGAAAGTGAGAGTGGTATGTCCCTGCAGAGCCTGAGCCAATTTTGCAGGTGATTTCCTGATCCAGGTGAAGTTATTATTAAACTTTCTAGGCATGAAAGTAACCAGGGAGGTTTTACTTAAAAGAACAATGGCATTCTAAATTTTCCTCTTTGACATTTAATTTAGAAATTTAGGAATTTTATGTTTGCAGTACCCAACACAAAGGTAGATTCTGGCTTACCTTTTAGAGCTATCCGGCATCTTCAGAAAATTATTCAGAGCAAAAGATGACGCACTCTGTGAGCTCTGTGAAGTTCCTGGATGGGCCGGGGCAGGGTTTAGACCATCCGCCATCATTGTTAACTAATAGAGGACATGCACTTCCACCTTCATACCATCGAGTCTTCAGCAGCCTGTGTTGTGCCATCAGTCAAGGTGAGACGTAGACGGAGGAAGATGAACATCACTGCTCCTCTCTGTTGCCGTCATCCATCACTGCCTGAGGGGATTCTGTAGAGCGCATGGAGGAATTGTAAGTGGTGTAGAAATGAACCCAGGGGAAGAACTCAGGAGAGGCGTGTGCTTGCCCCAACTGTGCTATAAAAATAATAGAATGTTAGTCTTAAAGGGACCTCATCGATCATCTCCCACATTGTCTTCATTTTAAGGATAAGAGTCGGTGTGAGGAAGTGAGTTGGCCACTGCCATATATAATCCATCATAAATTATTTATTGAAAAACAGGTGAACCGAAGTCCAGTACAAATACTGGACTTAGAATCTCAGATACATTTCAGAGTGGTGTGATGGTGTCTCGGGCTGATTAATAACCTCTCATAGTCCTCTTAACGTTCAGCACATTCAGTGGGGATACTACGAGCCCCTGGCAGGCCCTTAGATTTACTAGGAGAATTAGAACCAAATGGAGGTATTTTCCCACATTCATCTCCTTTGGCTTTTGTTCGTACTTTCTGTCACTTTGTCTTTTGTCCTGATGTTCTATTGCAACTGATAAATAACTGTTGTCATTGATATCTCCGTAGTAGATAAGAGACATTAAATCTAAATGTAGATATCACCTAGTCTTCAGAAATTAATGTGTTATGCAAACACAAAGGGTAATTATTTGATAGTCTGTTGCTTCCCCTCCTCAGCCATTGCATCAAAAGTGTGTGTGTGTGTGTGTGTGTGTGTGTTGAGGGTGGACAACCAGAGGTAGGCAGGGCAGGGGAAGATGCAGGAAGCCCCCAGGGAGAGGCAATGGCAGTTTGGGAAACAGCCTACAAGGGGTCAAGTGGGAGGCTGGAGTTAGAGAGCAGACCATGATGTGCCAGGCTACCTCTTTTAATCAAATCCAACTCCATTTAATGTCTTCATGTATGATCCATAAACAACTCACAGGCAGTCTTCTTGTGTCATAATGGAGTGTTGTGGTTCTTGAAAACATGGCTGATGCAAGCCTTAAAGGATGCTAAAGACCTGTGTCCCCCATCACTAACAGAACTAAGCTCCTAATCAGCCTCTTCCACCTGACCCAGTTACTGCCCTTCTCAAAATGTTGGATTGGGGGGTAATTGGGGGTGATCAGGCTGGTGGGGGGAGGCTTTTGAGGGTGAGCAGTCTGGTGGCAGGGGGTATTTGGGGACAAGCAGGCTGGCATGCAGAGTGGTTAGGGGCAATCAGGCAGGCAAGCAGGCAGGTGAGCGGTTAGGAGCCAGCAATCCCAGATTGCTAGAGGGATGGCTGACTGCCAGTTTAGGCCCAATCCCTGTAAACTGGCAGTAGGGCATCCTTTGAGGAGTCCCAGATTGGAGAGTGCAGGCTGGGCTGAGGGACTCCCCCACCCCCAGCCCCATGCATGAATTTTGTGCACCAAACGTCTGGTGTAATATAATGGTCATAAAATTTATCCTGGTAGTTAGAATTCATACTATTCTTTAGGGATAAAAATTTTTCAACCAAAGTGTCTTATTTCCTTGTTTTTTTTGTTTTTTTTGTGTTTTTGTTTGTTTTAAGGAAGGCTCTCCCATCAGTTTCTTTCAGGAAAAAGAAAGAAGGAAAATGTACTTTAAGATGCCTACACATGTTTTCTTTATATAAAAGTCTGGAGTTTCACATTTAAAAGAATTGGAGAACATATCTTTATTTTTTAAGTTTGGAAACTTTAAAAATTTAACATTAAAAAAACCATAAAATGGTGTTCAGGTATAACTCAAACACGAGATGCTAAATGCTGGTGGAAATGCTCTCTTCAGACAACCCTTTGCACTTTAACCAGGCTCATTCTCACTGTGAGATTAATCCTTTCTCTTCTCTTTACTCATCTTAGAGAAATAGGATATAGTAAGGACGGAGAAGCTTGGAGAAAAATGACAAAGCAAACCCAAATATTAAGAAGCAAACCCAAATATTAAGAAAAATACTGAGGGGTTGAGATTAAAAAAAAAAAAAGGTAATATACCATGAACTAAGGGGCAGCGATAATTAACTTACTGCTCCACCTGAAGTCCAGAGGAGAAATAAGGAGCCGAGGGAGAGAATAAAGAATGAATCTTATAATAAAACACAAAGAAACAAAAATTACTGTGTTTATTTGCACTTGGTGTTATTTACAGTTTTAAGCAGATACCGAACTAATTTTTAGAGTGGCAATAGGAAGGAACAAGTTTTGAGGAAACACACATAAAAAATTAAAAATTAGGAAAAGTAACCTACCGCATGGGTCTTGATTTACTGTTATTCAACTTCTTAATTTTCAGCTTTGTAATTATTAGTTCCTTATGGTATATTTAAATATTAAAGCCATCTTTATGAACTAAAAACCATTAAATTTGTTCACTAACCTCAGCTCTTTGTTTCTGACTCCCAGAGAGAAGTCATTAATATTACAGCTGGAATCTCCTTACTTATTGTTCTTTGAGGCCCAAGCAGAGATTCACCTTTTAAGATCTTGCGTCGGTTAGCAAATGTGGGGATTTATAGTGTGTGACTTTCGGTAGGCTTGAACTGTGTTTCCCAGATTTACCTTCCTTCAATAGTTCCAGCTGGTGTGGCTCATGAGAGACATTTTGCTCAATTTTTTTAAACATTGGACAAAAAATGTACACCTATGGATGAGGACAGTGGAGTGTGTGGGTGGGGGTAAGGGCAGAGGGTGGGGTGGAAACCAGGTGGAGGGGAGTTATGGGGAGGAAAAGGAAGAATGATTGTAATCATCTGAACAATAAAGATTTATTAAATTTTTTAAAAAAGAAGTTGTGCAAATTTCAGCTGAGCTTGATTTTTCTCAGAGAGGATTGTCCATGCCTCTGTGATCAGCTTGCAATATGGCATGGACACTAGGCTCTGCTCCATGTGGTCATACATCCTTCAGCCAAGGGGAACGTTAAGGGCCATATTGTGATGTCAGTCAGCCCAGAAAGAGCAAAGAGAGACTACAGCTTCCTGACAAAAGGTGTGGCTCCAAGAAAGTCCTTCACTGTGGCTATTAATACGCATTGTCTTCCCACATAACTTATGAAGTATATTAGCGTGTGGATAAATGTCTCATTCTAGCAGGAAGTCTGCAAAAAACAATTAAGGCCTTAACATCTGACCCTCCAATCCACCTACTGATAACTAGCTTCGTTTTTCTCACTTTATTACTAAGAATTCAAATTTTTTCACTCTCATGTTTGCATCTTCAGGTTTAATACTTTATAGTATCTAATCTTTGGCTGCATTTTCCTGTTCACCCTCCTCAAAACTACCTTATACAGGTATTATCTAAATAAAGTTGTGCAGATTATATGCAAATGTAGGTTCAAAGATGAATCAATCCCCTTTTCTAATTTGAACCATATGAACTTTCTAACTTTTAATCTCAAAAGTGGCAAATTCAGATAAAGTAATAGATTACTGAACTTTTTTTATTTTCCCGTTTTGGTACAGTGTCCTCGAGATGTCTTCTGGCATTTAACATCATCTGTGCCTTCCATCTTTACATACTCCTTTCAGATACAGCTCTCCGGATACCTGGACTTAGAGGGACGGCTCAGACACTTAAGAGATTAAAACATGTCCATTTACTGCAGGATCAAAACACATCATGAATAAGCTAGTAAATAAAGGAATCACTAAAGTCTCTTCCTCCTGTGAAAATGTCAGTGTCCCCTGGATGTATACTCGTCCATTCATTCTATCCTCTCATTGTGTTTGAACTATACTAGGATTAAAAGAGTCTGATATTTAGGGCAGTGTAAGATGAAAATATTCCTGTTGAGTGGTTTCCATGTTTTGGTTAGTACCTTATAAACATCTTTATTAATTTAAAAAATGTCAATTATAACTTGCCTAGCATTTGAGCAGTGAAATAGGCGAATGGTGATATGTGTGGGGGTCAATCTCAGGAATGAGGTTGGAGATAATAGAAATAAGCTGGGACTAATAGGAATAGAGTGGGAATATAATAGGGACGGGGACATTTGTGTTATCTCTTTTTGCCTCTCTCATTAAAAAAAATTACTTACGTTGTTTTCCAATAAGATCTGGAATGTTACATTTCTGTTCATGTACACAAACTAATAGTTTTAACTTATTATGAAAACTGACATTGAATCATAATGTGTCTGAGTTGGGGAGGAATCTTGACAGTGCACAAGGTTGACTAGTCAAGTCTACTGAAGTCTCTTTGCCACATCTTTGCCAACGGTACAGTCATTTAACTGATACTTGATCCCTCCCAGGTGACCCCACAATGTGAAGCAGTCTGTTCTAGGTGAGGAATTTCTAACAATCACTAGTTGTCCTAAATGAGCCAAAATATGCTTCCCTGCAATCTTCATCCACTGATCCTATTTCCCCCCATTAGAATGCTATTAAAAACATCCATTTTAGTTGCATAGCACTGAGCTAGAATTGTGGTTTTGTGGGAGTGCTGTAAATTGGAAAGGACTATATACAAATATGTGTCCTTATTATTATTTCATATGAAAAATCAAGTCTTTGAAATCAATTATTTAGTAAATGAATTCAATAATTTATTTAAAAATGACCTAAGCCCAGCCAGTGTGGCTCAGTGGTTGAGCATTGACCTATGAACCAGGAGGTCAGAGTTCGATTTCTAGGCAGGGCACATGCCTGGGTTGCGGCTTAAACCACCGTGGGGAACATACAGGAGGTGGCCAATCAGTGATTCTCTCTTATCATTGATGTTTCTACCTCTCTCTTCCTTTCTGCAATCAATAAAAAAAATATTTTTTTAAAATGACCTAAGCTTTTTCCCCATAATTAAATTCCCGAATTAGAAAAATGTTATCCAAATGCTAATAATTCATACTTAATTAAAAGTAGTATTGTAGAAGCTTTTTCTAAAAGTTTTAAGTTGTATTTTACTTTTTCAAAGATTAAATCAAGGCATTAATGTGTTTGACAAGTAGACCTGTGTGTTCAGTTGACTTTTAATTAACTTTGGTATATTTTTTTGTGATTTACAAAATTTGATTTTTCATATGACTATTTAGAAATATTTTTTCTTAATAGAACTGGGTATGTCTAACTAATTAATTCTTTCAACGCTTTGTTTCCTAAAAGCTTTGGAGTGCAAAGGATTGCGCTGAATAGCTGACTCCTAAGTGAAAGCAAACATTTCTTCTTCTGTTCTTTGCATATAAGCCTCACTCCTTGTTTGGACCCTGGTCTTTTCACGGAATATTTGGGGGTTCCAAGTGCTTTTGGTTGCTTCTGGCTGCTCATTGTCCTCACCCCCAGTCCTACCCACCGCTGCTTTGCATTGGAAATTTCTTCCTCTCTCCACACTCCTCTTGAGAAAAATGCCTGGTGTGGATGAAGGCCTTCTGGTGCTTGTGCTCAGGTTTCTATCAGTTCTCACCCAATCTGCTGTGGTAATTTCCCAGAGGACACCCGGCCTGCCCCATCCTGTCCATGCTCCAGAATGCCACCAGAGCCAGCTTTAACATAATTGAATCGGTTATTTCCTCCACTTACCTCTCCTTTTCCTGTCCCAAGGAATTAGCTGACAGTAATTTATGATAGTAAGTGTACCATAAGGTGCTAATAGTATGATTCCAGTCTGCCTTCTCAGAACCATCTTCCCTGTGAAAGTCCTCCAGTGTATCCTTTACACCCTGCTCATCAAAGCGCCCCATCTCCCGCACTGGTTATTGTATTACTTTCCCAGTGCTGCTGTAACGGATTGCTAAAGATGGGGTGACTTAAAGCAACGGAACTGCATGTGCTCTGGTGGTCAGAAGTCCAAAATCAGTGTCCTTGGGCAAAATCCAAAGGGTCAGAAAGGCCACACTCTCTCTGAATGTGAGAATCTGTTCCTTGCCCCTTCTAGTATCTGGTGGCATTTAATGACTGTTGACCACATCTCCTCATCTCTGTGTACATCAAATTTCCCTCTGCCTCTCTCTTATAAAGACACTGGTGATTCTATTTAGGGCCTATCTGGATAATTTAAGATAAAACCACCCCTATTTCAAAATCTTTAATCACATCTATAATCCCCAGGTTCTGGGGATTAGGATGTAGAGATATTTGGGGGGACCATCATTTAGCCTACTAAAGGTATCTGTTACTACGTAGCATATTATCCCAAATTTAGCATCTTACAACAACAGTATATATTATTTCACAGTGTCTGTGTGTCAGGAAAGCGTGTGTGTGGCTTAGACAGGGCCTCTGGCTCAGAGACTCTCACAAGGTCACGGCCACCACTAGACTTGATTTGGAAGAACCCCCTCCCTGGTTCACTCAGGTGCTTGTTTCAATCCTCAGTTCCTCATGAGCTGCTAGCTGGAACCCACTCTCAGCTACTTGCTAGATGAGCCTCTTTATAGAACTCATATCAGGGCAGTTTGCTTTATCTCACAAGTGATGGGACAAAAGAGTGTCAGCAAGAGTGTTAGCAAGACAAAAGCCACTGTCTAATGTGACTTGCTTTTAGTGGAATCATGGAAGTCACATTCTGTCACCTTTTGCCTTATTCCATTTCTGAGGAAAAAGTTACCAAATCCACCTGACCCTCAAGGGGGAGGGGTTACTCTGGAGCATGAACACTAAGCAGCAGGGATCATTGTTAGAACCCGCCCACCTCATCTCTGCATGTTCTTACTGCAGGTTCTGCCCTCATGCTGGTGCAAGGCTCTCTGCTTGGAGAACTCTTCCAGATGCTTCCATCTGATCCCAAATGGCATCGCTACAAAAAAAAAATATGTCCAAACAATATTTGGAATCCTATCGCATTTTATTTATACTTTGCATTACCTGCGACTCTTCATACATTTGAATGTGCTATTGAGCAAGGAGTTCTTGAGGTCAGGGTCTCTTTTCTCCTCCTCGGATATTCTTAATGCTTTCCTGGCTCAATGTTCAGCACAGAGTAAAGCCCTCCATAAATATTGTTTTGATTATTACTTATTTTCACAATTGAATCATTTGGTGCTTAGCTGATTGAAATGTGATTATTGAACTTCAGTATTCATAGTTTTCTTCAATGAATTTCCGTCTATTGTGCTAGAGCCATGTTCTTTCAACTTTATGGTAAAAATACATTTTTTTGAAATCCTGTTAAAATGTAAATTATCATTCTGGGATGGGATTTGAGATTCTGAATTTATAGTGTGTTTCAAGCTGATGCTCATACTGCCTGCTCAAGGCCCACATTATGGACAGGAAAACATAGAGAAGTGATGGAGAGAACAAGGTAAGAGAAGTTATAGAGGGGATATTTGAGTTAAAAATAAGGGAATAGTTATAATATCAGTATAACTATAAGGTAGATGTGTGTGGAGTGTGGTGCGTGTGAAATAATGAGTTCATTTTCCCCAGAGTCAATCAGATATTGAATTGAAATCCAATTGCTGAGAACGATATCAACTCAGGTAACAAATTAGTATAATTTGGGAATTTCTCAAAGGAGTCTGTAAAGTGCTATGTTTCTAGTTAGGTCCTAAGGACACCCATGCAAGGGAAACTTGCTAAAAATCTCTAATTTTATACATTTCACCTATTGACATTCTGCATAAGGTTTAATTTTTTAAAACATACATTCAGCTTCTTAGCACCCACACTTACACACTGAAGACATTCACTGTATCAGAAAGGTTTCTCTGAATCTCTGAGTCATGATCAAGGAACCGTGGTCAACCATTAAAGGAAAGATTCCCCAGTGCACAGCTTTCCACTTTGATATATAGAGTTTATTCTTCGATCTCCACATCCTAGACGAAGCGGCAGTGAAAACGCAGGGCCTGCCAACAGTGTCCAGTTGCAGAGTAGCTGAAAGCCCCAGAGAGTAAGCAAACGGAATCACAAAATGCTGGGAGATCCCTCAGGCCTGACTTCATGTTCAGGCCTGTGTGTTCTTTTTGTAAAGACACAGTTAAGAGACAATATGACATAATGGGAGGAACACTAAGGGGAGAGTCCAGTGATACGGTTCAGCTCTGCCAGGAACAGCTCCTGTTTTGCTCAGGTTCCTTGCCCTCTTGGGCCTCAAGTGTCTTCATGAAAGTTGTTCTACCTCAAAGTTGGGCAAACTTTTTCAGGAAAGCGCCAGATGGTCAATATTTTAGTTTCCTCTGGGTCATACAACCTCTACCGGTATACCAGCTCTTCGACTCTGGCATGGATCATATGAAAAAAAAAAAAGTGTAGCTGTGTCCCAATCAAACATTCTTTACAAGAACGTGTGTTGTGCTAGATCTGGTCCATGAGTGATGCTTTGCGAAGGGATCCCTATGTTCCTGCCCAACTCAAAATGTGTGATTTAAAATTAGGGCCGAAACCTGTTTGGCTCAGTGGATAGAGTGCCGGCCTGTGGACTGAAGGGTCCCAGGTTCGATTCCGGTCAAGGGCATGTATCCTGGTTGCGGGCACATCCCCAGTAGGGAGTGTGCAGAGGCAGCTAATCGATGTCTCTCTCTCATCGATGTTTTTAACGCTCTATCCCTCTCCCTTCCTCTCTGTAAAAAAATCAATAAAATATATAGAATTAGATAGGGATTGGCGAATTTTCACCAAGAAATTAGGTGATACTGGCTTGAAATACATTGCTTTTGAACAGAGAACGGCTTCTTCATGGAAGGGGATGCCACTCTACAGAAGATTTTCAGGCATTGGGTCAGACGGCAGGCAGCAGCAGAGAGATTTTGAATCCAAGGTTCTTTGAAGGGCCCTGAAATTGTGCCATAGTGGAAGTTGCTTGCCTGCTCTCTACGTAAGGTCAGTCTGGCTACTCCGAGGGAGTCATTAGCATCGGAAGGTCCCCTCTGGTGCCTTTCCGGGACTGCTTACTTGCCAGGAAGGCTGAGCATCCACAAGGAGAACAATGAGCCCTGTTGTGGGAACTGTAGGTAATGAACTGGCTGCCTTAGCTCTGCTCCACAGGGCCTCATCCTGACTGCTATTCAATTGTAAATATCTGCTTTCTGCTGATGTACCGGAGGGCAGGGAGTCATTGCTATATATTATGCTAAATATTCCCATGATCCATCGGCAGGAAGAGAGGACAATGCAGCAGGCAAAACCCAACCCATTAGCTAGCTGCACATCTGCTTCTGTCTCTCTATAACTCCAGGTGCTGAGACAGCCCGCTCCTTCCCTTGGAGACACATGGATGTGTGTGTTTTATAGTTCTGGAATACATATCTGTGTATATGAATGAATGTACTGCCGTTTGATTCCTTCAGGGGCACCTTCCTTGGGATGAAAGAGATGGCCGTATGCCATTTATTTCTCCCTGCCGTGTTCTTCTTCTTCCATTTGGTTTTGTTGGGCACTGGCTGATACCGAGCCTTTACCCTAAAAAGCCATTAAATAGCTGGGGTGATATTTCAGAGATTCTTAAAGTAATATGCATTAACTCTTTTGCTGGAGTGGACCTTTCATTTGCCAGTGCCAAAGACCGATTGCTGGTTCACTCCTCATTTTTTGAACTTGGACATTCTGAATTCTGAACTGTGGTTTGACCCCCTGGACCCTGTCTGTTTCTGTCCCCTTCTCTGAACTTGATCTTCAGGCTCTTTTTTTTAAAATTTTTAAAAAAATATTTTACTGATTTTCTACAGAGAGGAAGGGAGAGGGATAGAGAGTTAGAAATATCAATGAGAGAGAGACATCCATCAGCTGCCTCTTGCACGCCCCCCTACTGGGGATGTGCCCGCAACCAAGGTACATGCCCTTGACGGGAATCGAACCTGGGACCTTTCAGTTCGCAGGCCTACGCTCTATCCACTGAGCCAAACCGGTTTTGGCCTTCAGGCTCTTTTGATGCCTCAGTTTGGGGAATGTTTCCTGGCTGGCCATTTATAGAGCAGGACAGTTTTTCACAACAAAACTCATGTCGTTCCTGAGCTGAAAAGGATGCTAGAAATCATTAATGACAAGCCTCCCACTGTCATATGAAGGCCACAAGGCCCAGGGATGTTGCCTAATTGCTCAGTGTATTTAGACTTCACCCAGATGTCAGCATCCCTCCTGCTCCCATCATCTTCCTCTCTGGGCAGGTACTGTGTTTCTGGCACATCCGGGGAGAAGGCGTGTGTATCCTCACAGCCGCTCCTGCCTTGCAGGATGTGGATCCGCCTTCGGCTGTGAAGTCAGTGGCTCTCAGAAATGCCGTGGCCTTTTGGGGCTTTGGTAACATCCGCCCACCGCCCTTTAGGGTGCCATCAGTTGAAGGATGCGTTTGTAGCGCACCTCTCTCAAATGGCCAGAAAAGGCACGGGGGGGGGGCAGTTTCTCAGCCCAGCACGGTATCACTTAAACGTGGAGCACAGCGTGGGCATCCACGCTTTTAAAACGTCTTGAAGACATTGCCACTGTCTTCATGTTTAATAAGCCCAGCCTGCAGACAGGTTGCTCCGGCGTCTTCTAGTTTTACTACCGAGAGTCCCTGAAAATCACCCCTCCTACTGCTTCTTTCAAATCCCCTTAATCCTCATGCAGAGAGGTTGAGCTCTCAGTGGTGTTTTAAATCAGTTCCTCATGGACCAGAGTCCAGATCTCACCCAGATGACAGCCTCTCTCCTGCCCCCCACCATCCTCATCTCTGGGCAGACCACCTCCTTTCTGGAACATTTGGGGAAAAGGGTGTATGTTTCCTCACATCCTGGATTTTTGTCCTCGAAGCAAGCTGACCAAACCATTCTGATAAACTGAGACCATTTCCTCAGTAAGAGAGAGAACTCGTGAGTTCAATTAGGGTTGTTCCCTTTCTCACTCTCCTACCTAGAAAACAGGCAGAGAATTGAGACCAGACTCAAATTTCAAGCCTCCTCCATTTTTAACAATGTTTTGAATGTTTTAAATACACACAGGTATTGGCTCTGGGGGACAAGAAGGAAAATAATCTTTATCTCACTTCCCCATAGTGAGAGTGGAGATTATGTTATAAGATATGCTTTTATGTTTCCTTCTCCGTCAGTGCTTCTCCAACTTTTTCAGACCGAAAACCAAGACAGGCGGAGGGCTCCTGGATCAGCTTAATGACCCATTTTCACTCGCAGTTGCAGGCAGTACCCTTTCCTGAGGAGCTGTTTGTGGCTCAGAGAGGGTTTAATTGGGAGTCTCTGTTCTTGGACTCCAACCCTCGCTCTGAAATAACTTAGCTGCAGGACCTCAGTTAAATCATTTAACCTATTTGGAATTCAATTTCCTGATGGAATACTTCAGCTACAGGACACAGAAAAATGGAGCAACGGTAGTTTTATCAGATAGAAGGATATTCTCTCATATAACAAGGTATCTGACCATTGGCAGTCCAATAGAGTTAGTGCCATTCTAATTGTTTCCATATGCAAGGTGTAGCTGCAGGCATTAGGCCCGCATCTGTGGCAGGAAGAAGGGGAGGAAAGCAGCCCTTTGCATTTGTCCTCATCAGCAAAAGGAAAAGTGGTCTCAGAAGTTCGAATCACATGAAGACCCCCGCTGCAAGGGAGGCTGGGAAGTTAAGTTCTAAACTGCGCCCATCTCTGGCAGGAGAAAGGGACTATGATTATATGTGGAGTTGGCCAAACTCCAATGTCTGCCATACCTTCCATGTATACAAGAGTCAGATGTGGAGTTGGAAATGGCATGTCATAGCTCCACCCATTTGTGAGTTTCTGAATAGAGAAAAAGGATTCAGCGTGTAGCGTCACTTTTACATGTATAGCCACTCTTCGTTTCCATGGAAGTCCTCCTCCAGAAGGTATCTTCTAATATTCTGTGTAGAGGTTGGGGGAGGAGTTGGAGAACGAGTTTGGAGGAAAAATGGACACTGTTTCTCTCTGAGTTTCTCTGTGCAATAATTGATTTCTCATATGGTAGCACCGTGTTACCCCCAAAAGAAGAGGAGGCCAGTATTCACAGACAATGCTATTTCCTTTATTTATTTATTTATTTAGTTAGTTTTTATTTAAGTATAGTTAGTATGCGATCTTATATTGGTTACATTAGGGTCAGGCTTATAATCTGTCACCATATAAACTTATCCAACATTATTGACTATCTCACCCTACCCGTTTCCACTCATCTCCCCTCCCCCTTCCTTTCTGGTAACCAACCCTTTCACCTATTTCTATGAGTCTGTTTTTGTTTTGTGTGTTTATTTTGTTTTTAGATTCCATATATACATGAAACTATACTGCATTTGTCTTTCTTGGCCTGCCATTTCATTTAAAATAACACCCTCGAGATCCATCCATGTTGTGACAAATGGCAAGATTTTATTCTTTGTTATTGCTGTGTAATATTCCTATGTGTGTGAGAGATGGAAATCAAAACAACAATGAGATACCATCTCACACCTGTCAGAATGGCTATCATCAACAAATCTATCTGGTGGTGATGAGGAGAAAAAGGAACTTTTGTGCGCTGCTGGTGGGAATGCAGATTGGTGCAGCCATTGTGGAGGACAGTATGAAATTTCCTGGAACTCACGTTCGAACCATTAATACCACTTCTAGGACTATATCCCAAGAAACCAGAAAAAACCATTCGGAAAGGATATATGGCCCCATGTTCATAGCATAATTTACAATAGCTAAGATTTGGAAACAACCTTAGTGCCCATCAGCAGATGAGTGGATTAAAGAACTGTGGTACATCTCCACCATGGAATACTATGCCACGATTAAAAAGAAAAAAAAAGAATTCTTAACCATTTGCAACAGCATGGATGGAACTGGAGAGCATTATGCTAAGCAAGATAAGCCAGTCAGAGAAAGGTAAATATCACATGATCTCACTCATATGTGGGATATAATGATCAGCATAATTCGATGAACAAAAATAGATCCAGAGACAAATGGCAGGGCAGGTGAAGGGGGTGTTTAGAGAGCAACCAAAGGACTTGTCTGCGTGCATATTAGCTAACCAATGGACACAGACACCGGGGCAGTGGGGGCTTGCTGGGGTGGGAATGGCTTAAGAGGGGTGTCAATTGGGTAAAACTTTAGGCAATTAATATAAGTAAATAAATAGAAAGAAAGCATAGCATATCCTTAGAAGGTCATGTTTGCTTATTGCATGCTTTGAGGACATCCCAAGAGAATAAGCTTACTCTAATACCACACACACACGCACAAAACATATGTGTGATTTCCTCAGTGAGGGGTAATAGAGAATGGTAGACAGTGTCAACTAGAGAGTACCCCGACCTTCCCCTCAAATCTTTATTTGTTTGATATTTATTGTATGAATTCCTGGGTAGTCAGGGTTCTCTTCTTGTACCCCGGGTTGGGATCTTCAATTTGGAGTGTATGGGCTGCTCACAAACCACTGTGGTTTATCCTGTTTGATATATATTCCATTCACAGTTCTGATCTTTTTTTCTGCTTCTGGACATAGAATTGTGAGATGTGGAGAAATGGCAAGTTAATCATTTCAGGAAACATTAATGCAGTTTGCCAACAATATTCAGTTTTATCCCCCTTTGAGCACAGAGTTGAATTGCATTTCTTGATTTCTTTACGGTTTTAACTATTTTTTTCTCAAGTGAATTATAAGCCCAAGCAATGAGTTTACTTTCATGCTAAAGCATTTCGTTATATATTGCATATGTGAGACTTTTAATTTTCGTTTCCTCTGGCACAAACAACTAACAGTATTCAAGGCTGCTGTTTCTTCCTTTAACTGCCTCTGAGTAATTACAAGAACAGAACACTTGGGGAGATTCTGATGGATAACGGGCGTGAGAAACACACCTTTGTTATTAAGCCATTCGGGTTTGGAGGATATTTACTGCCATTTCAAAACTTGGTCTATTCTGACTGCAGAACCTTTCTCTGACCTGGAAAGAATTTGAGATCTTTTGCCTAAGACCATAAAGAGAAAGTGAGCCCTTGGTGGTTGGCTCTGTGGTTAGAGTGTTGGCCTGAGGACTGAAGGCTTTTGAATTTAATTCCGGTCAAGGGCATGTACCTTGGTTGTAGGCTTGATCCCTGGTCCTGGTTCTGGTTGCCTGAGGGAGGCAACCAATTGGCGTGACAATTTGTATGGAAGTTTGAGAAGAATGAGGATGACGTGTTCATGATGGGTGACTGACATTGAGAATCACTATCAGGGTCTCCTAAGACCATTGGAAAACAGACATGTACATGACGATTCATAACAGTAGCCAAATGACAGTTATGAAGTAGCAACGAGAATAATTTCACGGTTGGGGGTCACCAGAACATGAGGAACTGTATTAAAGGGTCGTGGCATTAGTAAGGTTGAGAACCACTGGGCTATACCAGTGGTCGGCAAACTGCGGCTCTCGAGCCACATGCCGCTCTGTTGACTAAGGAGTTTGCCGATCACTGGGCTATCCCAATGCAGAAAGACCTCAGGCCCAACTCACACACACCTGTTCTCCCTTGCTTCTCATTCCTAGAAGTTCTGAACTGAGCCCACAGGCTTCCAGAATCATGTAAATTAACTAATGATCACATATAGATATATAGATATATAGATACATAGATATATAGATATATAGATATATAGATATATAGATATATAGATATATAGACACACACACACACATATATGTATATGTAATACTTAACTAGCAATACAGGGATTTCAATAATACGGGGTCCAATAACGTAAAACACCCATTGAGAAGAGTCTGCAATTACTGCCTTCCACTTCACACGTTGTATCATTTTTAGTTTCTATCACGCGCACGAGCTCTTTAAAGGAGCTCATTGAGATTGACAGTGCCTGGGCTATAGCTCTCTCCTCTGAGGCAAACAAGCCAACACCCACTTCTTTATGCCCTGGCAGTACAACAGGCACCCAAATCCTGTACCCAAAGCCCACAGCTCTGATTTCTCAGGGCCTGTTGCAGCTTCCCTCCCCCATGAACAGGAAGGAAAGTGTTCCCTAATGGCCCGAGGAAGGGCAAATGGCAGCAGCAAACTCTCCAAGTTACGCAGATGTCTCAGTTTTGGGCAGAGACTTCCTATGCGCTCCATAGTTTTCTTCAATCTTCCAAATTTGCATGTGAACAGACTCTTTGCCTCTTCTGGGCCCATCTGTTCCTGCTGTTAATGTTTCACCTGGAGCCCTAAGTATAACTGGCTCCAAGCAGAAAGGCCCGTGACATCCGATCAGGGCTTCAGGTGGGAAATAAGGTTCTGGAGCAGATGGACATCATCATCTGAACAGAGATCTTGATGTTCTGTAAATATCCTCTACATCAGAACGAGAGCAAAAGGAGATATTGCCAATGGAAGCAAGTAAAATAACTCCCCAAAACATTGATTCTGATTTTTCTAATTTCCCCATTGCAGCAGTAATGTAGTGCAATGATTTGTAGGTATTAGACTTATACAGTGGTACCTCGAGACACGAGTGCCCTGACATACGAGATTTTTGAGATACGAGCCATCGAGCGAGCGATTTTTGCTTTGAAATACGAGCAACATATGAGATATGAGTAATCCTGCGGATCGGCCGGCTGCACACGACCCACCAGTTTACCACGACTCGAGCGTCTCATAGTTTCCCACGCCTCAAGGTTACGGAACGAATTAAACTCGTATCTCGAGGTACCACTGTACTTGTAAGCCTGGCTTCCCAAGGTTCCAGCATAATTCCGTAGATTCCCACTTGGCTTATACGTCAATAGGAGACACTGGATCCCATGACATCAGCATCCCAAGGTTAGCCCAGGCAACATTTGGGAGACCACTCTTAGGATAAAGCCATCAAAAAGTTCATATAGCCCCGATCTCTCTATGTATTATAAGCAGATTTGTAATTCTTCCAGACTCAGCCCCATGTCTGTCTTGTAATTAAAGGGACCATTGTTACTAGAGGCAGGAGGGGAAGATTTCCTCTTTCTCTCATCGGTCTAGGATGAGTGATAGGGAGCTTTAGCCAATGAGCTGTCCAGCAAATGACCTGAACTATGCACTCTTGATACATGTGTACTAAGAATATACAAAGCTCTTCATCAAAGAAGAAACACATATCTACCAAATACAGAGAAAATGAAAAGGCTAGAGGATGAAACAAACTTATAATACAGGAGGGAGATATAAAAAAAATCAGTAGAAAGAAAAAATTGTAAGCTATTCTCCAAACATCAAGTACGCAACTCCTAGTTAATTAAATTCCTCCCCTCCCCTTTTAAAAAACTTTCTCCAACAAAATCTTTCTTGTATGACTGTCCCATTGGCTTCATCAGCTCGTAAGCCTTTACTTGGTGGAGTGACTCAGTTTAGTCCAGAATTATAACCATGGGCATCGGTTAATTGGAGGGGCCTGGTTTTAGACTGAGTAAGGATCACGTTTTCATTTTCCATAGAGACGTTTATAAGCAGGTTTTGGTGTTTTGCTTATTTGCAGTGGTTCTCAACCTGTGGGTCGCGACCCATTTGGGGGTCGAACGACGCTTTCACAGGGGTCGCCTAAGACTATTGGAAAACACCTATTTCCCATGCTCTTAGGAACCAACACACCGCTCCTCGGGGTAGCAAAATGTAGCCATGTAGTTTGCTGTTGTCATATGAAGACTGTTACCCATGCTACACCACGATTCAAGACAAAATTTCATTTATTTGTAATTAGAAATAAATATTTCACAATATATAATTACATATTGTTTTTGTGATTAATCCCTATGCTTTAATTATGTTCAATTTGTAACAATGAAAATACATCCTGCCTATCAGATATTTACATTACAGTTCATAACAGTAGCAAAATGACAGTTATGAAGTAGCTACGGAAATAATTTTATGGTTGGGGGTCACCACCACATGAGGAATTGTCTTAAAGGGTCACGGCCTTAGGAAGGTTGAGAACCACTGCTCACTTGCTTGGACCTGTGCAGGCAACGTACCTGTGCTCTAGGCTGCCCTTCTGTTAGTTCTGGCTGCTGTTCTCCTCCAGCTGCACCTGTCAGGCGCTGTTGCAGAATGCCAGCCTGTCCTCACATGGCACACAAGCTTCCACAGTCCTCATCCTCAGCAGCCTCCTTGCCCGGAAAGTATTCCAACAGTTTCCTAGGCCTCCTTGATTATTTGACACTATCAGCTGTCCTTGCAGCATGTCGCTCTGAACTAACCCATAACTCAACCTTTGACAGAACATTATGTCTTTTTAAATATATATATTTTATTGACTTTTTACAGAGAGGAAGGGAGAGGGATAGAGAGTTAGAAACATCCATGAGAGATGCCTATTACACATTCCCCATTGGGGATGTGCCTGCAACCAAGGTACATGCCCTTGACCGGAATTGGACCCAGAACCCCTCAGTCTGCAGGCAGAGGTTCCATCCATTGAGCCAAATCAGCCAGGGCAAAACATTGTGTCTTTTGAAGTATTATCTGTTTCGTTAGCAGAGGAGAGTTAAGAATGGGTATATTTGATTTTGAGAAATTATCATTTCATTCATCCTAGAAGTATGAACACGCCCAAACCGGTTTGGCTCAGTGGATAAAGCATCAGCCTGCAGACTGAGAGGTCCCAGGTTTGATTCCAGTCAAGGGCATGTATTCTGGTTGCGGGCACATCCCCAGTAGGAGGTGTGCAGGAGGCGGCTGATCGATATTTCTCTCTCATCGATGTTTCTAGCTCTCTATCCCTCTCCCTTCCTCTCTGTAAAAAAATCAATAAGATATATTAAAAAAAAAGAATTATGAACATGGGTTGTCTTTAATCCCCTGTCTCCAAGTCAATATATTACCTCCACTGTCACCTGTTACCACAATCTTTTCATGAACTCTGTAACTACATTGTGGTGGTATGAAGCTGCCCTTTCCTGCTTCTGATTGCTCTCCCCACATCTCTGAATTTCCCTTGCATGAATTCCTATCTTATATGTGTTTGTGTCTGTCCTAACAGCTCGGCCTCCTCATCTCCCACCCGTGGGAAATAGTATAGAAACATGGCTGTGATGTGTGGAGCAGATTTAGCCCTTCCAGACTTCTCGCTTTCCTAGAGTGCTTCATGTCCACACAGCACAGCTCTGTGTGGGCTGTGTGTGGCATGCGAGTGTTTCCGGGAGAGTTCTCTCCTACGGTTCTTAAGTCATCAGTGTGCTTGCGAGTTCCTCCTCCTCCTCCTCCTCTTTCCTGCCCTAACAGTTGCCTGGAACAATTGGACAAGATGCAGCTTGTGAACAAGTACTCACCCATCATGGTATGGTGGCTGGGAGTCAGTTGGATGGAGAGGGAACCGGAGTAGAAGGGAAAGATAGCGCTTCACAAAACAGGGGGAGCAGACTAGAGTGAGAAAAAAAAATATTCAAAGCAAACACGGGTACCATATCGTGCACAGAACTGTTCTAAGCTCCTTATACACATCCACACAGTGAATTCTTGTGCCAATCCTTTTAATGACGTAGCTACACACAATGAGAATACTGTGGCATAGTGATAAAGAGTGTGGACTTGGGATGAAGATTGCTGAGGTCCCAGTCCTAGCTCCTCATTAACCCGCCAGGCCTTCAATTCATCATTTACAAAAATGAAGCTAATAATGCCTCCTTTGCACATGTTTCCTAAGAATAAATGTTTTGATACATATAAGCAATGCAAAGCAGATCCTAGTACATAATAAGCATTCATTAAGAATGACTATGATTATAATTATTTGTGCATTAAGAATTGTATCCTTCCCTGCAGAGCCTGGCCATGGCTGTAGTATAGTTCCACCAGGTCCAGTACAGCCTGACTGTGGACAGTCATGTACCTTGTTCTCTCAGAGACACCTAAAGGTCACTGCCAGCTGTCCCCCAAGTGACTTTTGGAGAACGGGTACTCTCCTCACACTCCCTTTGTGAGTCAGCAATGCCAACAACTTCTCACGCTGTTCAGTGGCAGATTTTGGCTTCAGTTTCAAGAGCATTTCCACCGTTTGCATATTATTACCATGAACTGTTAAATCCCTTCTGTTACTAGAAGCAAATTGGGAGCTAATTAAACATAATCTTTCTGAAAAAAAATCTATTTGGGCTCTTCAGAGTGGGACAGGCTCTACTTTATAATTCCTCCCTGGGAATCCCCTGCTCCCGACTTAGCACTCTTTAATTTATTTATTAGCTCCCAAAACATACCCAAGATGCCATGGGTGGAAGAACATACAGTGAAATAAAGTACATTTCCTTATTAGAAGCCACATCCATTCTGATGCTCACTAGATAAAGGGATTCAGCCCATCTCCGAGGTCCTGTGGCTCCTTGAATCGTGAACAGATGTTTCAGCTGTTCCTTCATATCTGTGTCTTCATGATGAAGATACTTAATTCTTAACTGTAAGCTCATTGAAGTTACAGGCCATGCCATACATATTCTCTCTTATCGTGTATGGATATTATTGGACTCATCCTTTCCCTCATCCGGGCCTTCCAAACTTATTTCCACTGACACCGCTCAACTTCCTGGTAGGAGAGTCCGTTTCCAACAGTGTCTTTGACATTGCCATTTTATGTCCTCAAGTCACAGACTCTTGTCAGGGGGAAACATAGAGACTTGGAGTTCAACTCTTTTTGTATGTCCTTCATTGCTGTTCCTCACCTCATCACTTGAGGCATAGAGGCGACCTTCTCACTTCCTTGTACCCACGGGAAAAGGGACACAGTCTACTGGTAAATGGCTCATCATCTAGAGTTGTGATCCCCAAGATTTGAGGTGTTCCGGATTCCCTTGTGTTAATCCATAGGCTCAGCAAGGGTGGGTTAGGGTGTGAATGAAGACATATATCAGCACAACTGTTCTGCAGAGGTATGATTATGTTGTCATTGATACGATTCAAAGCTGTTCAAAAATGCTTGTGAATGAAGAGTGGGTCTTGCATGTAATTTTTCTCCGTGTGCATGGAAACAGTGAAACACACTAGCTGTAGATCTCCAGCTTTGCAATCTCAGAGAAATGGATGCATCCTGATCTGTGTGACCTTAGCGAAAATGACTGAACCTCCCTGAATAGTGACCTTCTTCGTTTGTACAAGGGGGATTAAAACACTTTCATCACAAGGCTGTTTAAAGGAGAAAATGGATATGAAGTGCTTCTTATGGCGCTCGGTACACAGGAAGGACACAGCAAACGATTATTCCTGGAGAAGTCCAACTCCTGTCAGGTGAGCCTACAAATCTTTTCAACATTTGAAACTCACACACCCAAAAGGAGGTATTGATCTCTAGAGTGTTTCCGGCCATGCCATCCATCCTCTGTATCCTTTGCTCAGTGCCTGCAGGGAGAGGCTAATGCCTTTAACTCATGGGTGCTAATGATTTCATTTGTTGCCTTTCCCAGGCAACCTTTGCATTGTAGCCGGGAGCTTGTCAAGTGCTTAATGAAAATAAAGGGCTGATGTGAAAATGGCAGGCACCTGGCATGGGCCAAGAAAGCAGTGCCTTGGGGAAATCCCCTTAAAACTGTTTGTGATTTTCCTGGGCTAAGTCAAAACTTCCGGTTTTCCAAGGGTATATTTTATTTATAAAATTTTCCTTTTTAAATCTCTGAATTAGAGGGTAACCGAGGGCTGTTTCAATGGACATATCTAGAAATCTTTTCCTGACACTGTATTTTTAATTTTATAGTTAAGTATTTTACCAGCAGAGTATCAGTCACTGTTAATTAGCAATGCTAATTAAATGCCTGAGTTTTTCTCTGGCCAGTTTGGGTCAGTGGACAGAGCATCAGTCTGTGGACTGAAGGATCCCAGGATCCATTCCGGTCAAGGGCATATGCCTAGGTTGTGAACTTCATCCCTAGCGGGGAGGAGTGTAGGAGGCATCCACTCAATGATTCTTTTTCATTGATGTTCTCCCCTCTCTCCCTCTGCATCTCTCTATGAAATCAAATTTTTAAAATGCCTTAGCTTTTACTATGGACTGGTGAGCTTAACTGGAATTATTGCGCTCTTTGTCATAGACTACGAAAAAACAAAAGATGAAAATGAGCAAGATAATGAGAAAATGAAAGGAAATGAAAGGAAAGCAAGTTGAATAAACTGCCCCCCCCCCAATCTTTGAACTAGGGATCTCCCCCAGATATTTTTGACCTCTTGGTATGAGCCCCTCAGGCCCCACCCCCACCTGAGGTCTCACTTCCTCTTCAATCTCTGAGTCCAACCAATAGGTTATCCTGGATGTCCATTATGTGTCTGTATCCTAAAAACAGGGAGTAAAACTCAACAGGACCTGGAATGAATTTTGCGGAAGCTTATTCTTGTGTAGACAAGGCCAGCCTTCCCCAGAGGCAGGCGGAATGGCATCTCACATTTCAAACTTTGTTTCCCCTCCATTATCTGTGTGCACGTGAGGTGTGGGACCTCTAAGTCACCTTAAGTTTGGCCCTGCCCCTGGGTGTTCTGACGCCAGCTGAATGGGTACCAGAGAGGTTAGGGCTCCTCCTCAAGCCATGTAACAGGACCCATAATGATCTCTCTTTCATTCTTTAATATTTTTATTCCTGAGAGGCTCTAGACATGTCTTTGCCCTTATTTAATGCGACAGTGCATGTGGGGTAAACTTGGACTTGCATCATGACAGTCCCTCAGCAGTCTGCAGCATTGAGAGGTGGAGGGTAGAAAGTGTCATGCCCAGATTTCCAGATCCCCAAAGACGACCAGGGAGTCGAGTCCGATGCAAAAGCTAAGAGCCTTTATTCAAGCCCCGGATTTGGCTCTCCACCTTCACCGTCACTGCTGCTAGATGGAGGAAGAGAGCGAGTTTTTAGTGCATAAAGATTTTATAGGGGGAGATGGGGCTTCCTTGGACCACTGAGTTGGCCGATCCCAATTGGTTGGGTGAGGGCTGGGGGCTAGTGATGCAAAGGCAAGGTGGTTAGGGTCTGGTTACACAGACAGGATGTGGTCAGCATACTTTTGGAGTTTCCCTTGCATCCCCATTGGCTGATTTAAGGGTGAGCTGGGTACCTGACACATTCAGAAAGGAAGACTAAAAGAAGCTGGCAGTACTGATTGAGATGCCAACTGTGATAGCAAAGCCTGAGTCTCTCCGCACAGCAGAGGGGCCCAGCAGGTGGGCCTGGTTCAGAAGGGGGTGATGGGAACCATGCAGGAAGCTGAGCGCTTGCTCTCCTTACACACTGAATCACCAGGCATTCCCTGAGGGAGCTGAGCCCTCGGGCGCATGCGTCCACTGCCCAGAATGCATTGGCATAATCCTTCCTTACTTTTGTGTTCCTTTTCTGGGAGCTGAGAGCCAGGGAAAGGGGAAGTTTACGGAAGATTGTGCAGTTCGCTCTCCATCATCGCAATATTCAGAGAGTAGATTCAGAGGAAGGCTAGCATAAAGCAGAGAACAGTCAAGCTGCTGAGGGCTGTTGAATTTTTAATCCCCAAACACTCTCCTTCCTTTCTCTAGTTATTATCTATCTTCAGAGCCCTGGAGTAAAGGGATTGTCTAAGTCCCATTTATTGTTGGCCATTCAAAAGCTTCCTCATGTTAGCGTGGCTAGGAGAAAGCCAGGAGTGAGTTCTTAGAAAAATTTCCCAGGAGCCAGTGACATCTCAGAAACTAGATGTTCTGCATTGAGGTGAGGAGTACAAGCAATAGAAGTGATGGCTCAGTGATTACAGCACGAACAGCCCTGTCCACAGACCCTGAGGCTCTTTATTCCTGCGACCTTGTCTTCGCCCTCAAGGCAGGAGATCCCTAAAGATGTGGGTGCAGAACAGAGCCCTGCACCCTCCAGGGGAGTGCTGTTTATCTGTCTTCCCCCACTTCCCCTCCCCTCCCATCTCCCTGGACAAGGTGAACCTTCACCTGTGCCCTGAGGTGACTGCATTTGCTGCTCTTTCCCCAGGGGCTCCTCCTGCTTGTCTGTCCACCAGGGAGCCTTCTTCCTTATGCACTGCTCTAGTCTTCCTCTTGCACACCCTATAGGAAGTGGAGAAGCCATCTGCATGCAGGTCCACGTTATCTGGGGTCTGCTGACACCCTAGCCCCCATTTGGGCCCTTAGCAATTTGTTTTCCCTCAGTGTATTGTGTCCCACCGAGCCTGTTCTGGGGAGGGAAGCGTGTGTTGCAAGCAAGCAGGTACTGGCATGCCTTCTCTCTTGAGAGGCTCTTGTGTGCCCTTACATTTTGGGTTAGTTGTTGCTTCTGCATCCTCAGCTCTCTGCTAGAATCAAGATGGTTGTCAGTTTGCAGATGGTCTGTCTCTCTCTGTATGTGATTGTTTTTGGTGGATAGGGCTGTTGCTTTTTTCAGCTTTCTCCATTCTAAGTAGAAGACAGACATCAACGGAAAATGTTTATTAAACTCAGTTCCAAGGGTTGTATTTTTGTTTAAAGGGATGGTTTTAAAGTGCAATTCTTTCAGAATGATTAGGGTGTTTCTTGGCATGGAAGCCGCTGTAAATAAATTAGAAATATCTAAACTGAAGATAAGAGGCCTACAGAGAGAACTCTTTACTCTCAGGATAGCAATCTGGGAGCGAGATTAGACTTAGTTGGTGTTACTCTAGAGGCCAGAAGTAATGGGTGGAGATTATAGGGAGGGAGATTTCTGCTCAATACCAGGGAGAAAACATCCTATAAAAGAGAGCTATTAAAGCTGGATAGAGTGCTTTTTGAGGTCACGGTCTCCTTTTCTATCTATTTATTTAAAATATATTATTATTGATTTCAGAAAGGAAGGGAGAGGAAGCAAGAGATAAAAACATTAATGATGAGAGAGAATCATTGATTGGTTGCCTCCTGCACACCCCCTATTGGGGATAGAGGCTGAAACTGGGACATGTGCCCTTGCCCAGAATGGAACCTGGAACCCTTCAGTCCACAGGCCAAAGCTCTATCCAGTGAGCCAAACCAGCTAGGGTTAGTCTCTCCTTCTGACAGAGTAAATGGAAGAGTTGAACTTGCATGAAAATTTGTCAAGATATTTTTAAAGGTAGTTTTAGAATTCCGTTAGGAGTTTGGAATAGGCAAATTCTGATATATATTCAATTCTTATAATTACAATAAATAGACTCCTTTCATTCATTCTCTCTTTTAAATTCACTCTCAACTCTGAGGTAAGACTCCACTGACTTTCAGGTCAGTGGTGACATGAAGTTGTGGCTTCTGAAGGCAGGGAACTACACCATAGTTTTGAGCACTGAGCTATTAAACAGGATCCTTTTTGACTTGATTCAAAATGAGTGTCACAAATTATAGATAGTTAACATTAGTGGTGTTTTCTGCTTGAACTGGAATCTTTCTCAAAATGCTCTGAAGTGAATATTAAAGCTGAAGACAAAATAATGATGATTTACCCCAGCAAAAGCAATGTTATTTTAGTGATATTCTTAAGGCTCAAATGAAGAGATCCCAAATCATCAAAATCATTTGGTTTTGAGGAGAGAAAAAAGAAGCAACTGTGTTAGCTGGAGTTGGCCACAGGCGAATGCATACATAATGTGAAGTGAAATACAGGGGCAGCAAGTTGTTATTTATAAAAAAAGGGAAGCATGCTTTGTTTCACAATGACATCATAAATCTGTGGCTCTAGTGAAACCACCCAGAACCTGGAAAACCCGGTTGGGGAAAAAGGGCCCATTGGAGAGAGGCCCCCAGGGAGCAGAACTCCAGGGGGTGACAGAGCAGAGAGTCACACCTTTGACTGAAGTGCAGTGTTATGTCTGACTGATGATTTCTTTGCAGAGACTCAAGCTGACTTGCTGATATCTCTAGTCTTTTATATGGAAATGGCAGTGCCAGAAGCATAAGTATTTTCTGTGATGTCTAGTCTTTGCCTCTTTTCCGTATTGAAAGATGAAATAATAAAATTGCCTTTCTTTAACATGTCATAGACAGGACACTTTGAACCAGGTCAGTATGTGCACGAAGGAATTCCTGGCACTGTGACGTAACACTTCGGTCCAGCCTCCTCTCGTTTTCCATTTTGAAAACCAGTGCTCTCTC
>JAAGEH010000480.1:57606152-57691505 GCA_011751065.1 Lasiurus cinereus
GGCCTCAGTTCCAAAAACCAACAAAATAGAACCATGGTCCTATTCCATTATTCCATGAAAGCCCCCAGCTGTTCCTCTTAATCATGAAAAACAATTTTCTGAGTTATTTTTTTCAAGACATAAATGCCAGCCAAGTGGTCAGCTAGTGTGTACACGGTTCAGGCCTCTTGTTTCTTTGCCTACTCATTGCTTACATTTTGAGTATTCCTCTAGTCTTCACACTTTCTCAAGAAGGGTGCCCAGAGAGACCCCAAAAGAAGCCAAAGAAAGAAAACCAAGATTGATTTAGATTTCTAATTTTAGATCCTCTGTTTAGAGTGTTGATAGGGAAAGAATTGGAAACTGCCAACCCCAATTAGGTTAGTGTAAATAACTTATCAGTAGTTTATGGTTTTCATTTCTAGAACTTTTTTGAAAATTGAACTTGATCTGTATTTTAATAAAGAACATCTTAAAATTATTTTAATTTGCCCCGGCCAGTTTGCTTCAGCTGTTACAATGTCAGCCCCTGGACTGAAGGGTAACAGGTTTGATTTCCAGTCAAGGACATGTACCTCAGTTGCAAATTCAACCCCACTTCCTGGTCAAGGTGTGAGCAGAAGGCAACCAATCTATGTGTCTCTCTCATATCGCTGTCTCTCTCCCTCTCCCTCCCTCCCTCCCTCCCTCTCTCTCCCTCTCTCTCCCTTTCTCTCTCTCCCTCTCCCTCTCTATCTCCCCCCTCCCTTCCACTCCCTCCAAAAAAATCAATGGAAAAAGTATCCTCACTCCTCAGGTGAGGATTAAAATATATATATTTCAACCAATGTAGCTTTGGATTTTAATTGTTTATTTCATCATTAATTCATTTAAGAAACATTTTGTTCATTACCTTCTATATGCTAGATTCTGGAACACACAGAAAATAAGTAAACTCAGTCTGTATCCTTGTTGATCTTCTCTATGTTAAGCATGGTGGCCATATAGAGATGACTTAAGATATGGTTCCTGCTTTCAAGAGGATGTGTAGACTGGAAGAATAAAGATAATATATTCATAAGGGAATATAAGGCAGTATGGACAACTGCTGGTAAGTATATAATATATTAGGAATGCAGGAGTTAAGAATGAGACTGAGTTAGATTGTATAGTATAAAAAATGTAGACAGGAGAAGAGGGAGTGAAGGTTACTCATGTACAGTTAATGGGGCAGTAAATAGGCAGCATATTCTACTAAATTCTGGGAATACACACCAATGGAGGGAAATAAGCTGGTATTAGTGCCTATTATGTAATCAGTAAAAAACCTAAAAAGGTAGGGCATACATGAGTGAGATAAGGTATAGCCATTTTCATAATGATGTTACAACTTGGGGTGCCAAGAATAATGTACACGAGACAATTAGAAAACAATTACACAATAGCAAGTGATTAGCTGCTAAATGGCGTGGCTAATGCTAATATGTTGTATGAGTTACTAAGAGAGGAGACCAAGAAGCTGGAGAAATCATGGCTGGCTTCATAGACATGGAAGGACCTTATGAGACATAGAAGCTTTGGATGGGGATGGTGAAAATGTGGATAAAATGACTTTTTTTTGTAAAGTCAGAACATCAAATATTTGCTCTTGCAGTGTATAATGATGCTGGGCCATGAGGCTGGGTGGCTTTGTAAGCCTGAACGAGATCTGATGATACTGTAAACAGAATTTTTGAGAATTATTTATGAATGTGATTAATAGGAAGTAGGTGGAAATTTTAGAATAGTTCACTTTACATAAATAGGGGCCTCATATTCCAAATTATTATATTTCAATGTGAAAGTTGGACAGTGAAGAAGACTCATAGGGAAAAATTTTTGAAATATGGTGTTGGAGGACATGTCTTTGGATACCATGAAACACTAAAAAGATGAACAAGCGGGTCCTAGAGCAAATATAACAAAAGGAGGCAAAAATAATAAAACTGAAGCTGTCCTTCTATGGGCATACCGTGAGAAGGCAGGGTTCTTTGGGAAGGACAATAGTACTAGGAACAATAGAAGGCAGCAGGAAAAGAGGAATTCCAAATACTACGTATGAGATGGATTGAGTTAATAAAAAAATTAAAAAGCCATTGACATGAGTCTTCAGGAGTTTAGCAAGGCTGTTGATGACAGACCACTGTGGACATCAGTCATTCACAGCGTCACCAGGAGTTGGAGCCAACCCAGCCATATGTAATACACACAAGTAGGACCACAGGAGAGCCAGACTCATGGACTTCATTTATCCAGGTTCTGGAGTCAGAGCTATAGGAATCATAGGCAGAAGAGAAATATCTGTGGTCTAAAAGGAGAGCAGGAGTTCTGGGGTATCATGTTCACAGTTATTCAGAGCTATTTATGTCACTAGCCCTGTGACTCAGTCATTGCCTCATGGCACTAATATCTAGTCTCCCCCCTTTCTTACTGATTCCATTATACAGAGCCCCTTGCTGCATAGCTTCCTACTAGGTTCGGCCAACGCCAAGCATGCGTAGTGAACTAGCAGGGATGGGTGGGGGAGAAGCCAGGGTGTGTCTCCCTCCACGCTCTTCCTTACAGGAAGGAGATGGGAATTTTCACCCATTTCACTCTTTCCGTCACGCTCCCAGCTCCTACAGGGAAGCCATGCCGTGATTCTAGATTCTTCCAGAGGACTAGCTTCTGGGTTCCGGAAACACCACTTCTTCCCCCGTCTTTCCAGCCTTTGGGCCATAACAGCCTTTAGTTGTGGCTAATCTCTGGGTTAATTCATCATTCCCTGTTTGGCTTCTCAATTTTTTAATCACCAGGGTAATCAATTCTCTATCTGAAAGTCTTATCTAAAATGCATAGAAAGATTCCTAGTTTCTGGATGAACCCTGATTATTTCATCATGGATAAACCTTTCTGGCTCTGGTTTTCATATCGTTAAATGTGAAAGTATGAACTGATTACTCGTAATGCTTGTAAAAATAACTGATCATCTCAGATAATCAGGTACGTAACTCATATTCCAGGAGTTTATCATTGTGCAATTCTTTCATCCGTATAAAAACTCCTCATGGGATAGATATGTGGTGCTCTTTGGGACATTTGCTTGAATGGAAGTTTTGAAAAAAAAAATTATTTAATGATTGTAGAACTTTAAAATGGTGGGAAGTGACCCAACATAGGTCAGCCTTTTAAAGGACCAAGACTGATAATTTGCATGGAGATGCATGGAGATGAGGGGTGAACATGGAAGGAAGATTTCTTATGAGAAAATCCAAAAGGGAGAGCAAGAATTGTAAGTCCATTTAGCCTCAGAGACGGAGCATTTGAAGCCAAAAGGTCAACAAGCACAGAAAAGAGAGGCGTCCTTTTTCTTAGCATTTGCTAACACCCGCAGAGGCATCTCCTTCATCTGAATTTCCATCTCTTTAGTGACCAAGACCACCCTGTTGCCTTATGAGTGTCTACTTCAATCATCTGACAGGCAATTTAGAATTTTGGTAATTATCTAAGGATTAGCAGTGGAGTAGGCTTTGTTCGCTCCCAATTGAATGCTCAATTTTACAGCCATAATTGGAAAGATTTCCAGTAATTTGTGATAGTTGAATTTAGTAAAAGGAACGGGGTGATTTTTGTTACTTTATTCCATTGTGAGGTCTTTATAATCCGTATTTGGCAGAGGCATGAGATAATCTCTGGCAATGTGGGTCTTGGAAAAGATTTTTCTCTGTGACACAACTGCAGAGAAGGTTGAATGCCTTCCATCTTGCTTCTTATTCATTCTGTCTGGGTATTATCAGTCATCATTACTCTTCACACTATAAGACAGGACCATTTTTGTGCCTATGAGGGATCACTGAGAGTAAATTTTGCTCAAAATTAACCAGAATTATTTTTTAGTCTGTGATTGAATTATTAAATAGTTGATGATTGATCCAGTGCTAAGTCATCAGAAATAATGTGTATAAGATGATTAATTATGTCAGTACTGCGCTGTGCCTTATATAGACACTTGCAGAGGCATAGATTGTGCTTTCCTTTGTTAGTGATCAGAGCCAGACACCCTGGCTCCCACATGCAAAGCAAATAGGAATAGAATTTCAAACTCTTTCGGATGGTACTAACAAAGCATGTGTGCTAAAACTAACGAGTGGATAGGTATCTATTTGCATAGATGTATGTGTGATAGAAACGACCATGGATAGTCTATGTTAATCCAGTGAAAAAATTCATTTAGTTTAACATATTTAAAGATCAACTCTGATGGGACCAATATTCTAGCATCTTTGGGAGCTATAAATGAAAAGAAGGCGTGATAATATATTTCTCAGGTTTCCACCACATTTGCAGACCAGTTGTAGATAGAATAATAACAAAAGTAAAACTGTTTCTTTAAACTTTATAGGCATTTTAGTAGTAAACTATTGAATTCTGAACTGAATAAAAAACAAAAGCCACATTTCCCTATAGAATATTGACTTTGCAAATCAATGGCACTAGACCAATGAGAGCAAACATTTAGTCGTGGTTCTTCTATTATATAATGCTAATCTGCCTTCTGTTGCACATCTATCAAATGTAGGAGTTGGACTCGAGTGGTGAATCTCCCAGTCTATCAAATAAAATCCTCCAATTTTGATGAGGATGTGCATTTTATTTTCATCCAAATGATGGAAATCTGAGTTTGACAGAGCTTTTGCCACAGCACAAAGTGGAGAAGGATTGACTCTGAATGAAAGACATGGCCCAGTGTGAAGCCATAGTCCAAAGTAGATTGGGCTTTACTGGAATGTGTGATTACTTAGCCTCTTCAATTTTTAAAATTAAGTGCTCAGCTTGTAAACAGTTTGACATTAATAGCTAATCAGTGCTGAAAAGTGAATAATAAATAGTATAATGACCATCAACAATTTATTTTATTTCATTACTGTTTTCTAAGCTTGGTTTTTTGAAATTTCTGTTTATTTCCTAATTCTTTAGAGCTGTTTTCACAAATTTTAACATTCCACCAACAAAAAATGCCAGACAACCACTGCAACCACTGTCAGAGAGGATTTAAAATATATGTATATGTTTTATTGATATTTTTACAGAGAGGAAGGGAGAGAGATATAGAGAGTTAGAAACATCAATGAGAGAGAAACATTGATCAGCTGCCTCCTGCACACCGCCTACTGGGGTGTGCCCGCAACCAAGGTACATGCCCTTGACCAAAATCAAACCTGGGACCCTTCAATCCGCAGGCCAACGCGCTATCCACTGAGCCAAACCGGTTAGGGCAGTGGTCAGCAAACTGCAGTTCTCCAGCCACATGGGGCTTGAGATAGTCAATAGAGTGGCTAACCATTACGGCAGAGGATTTTTAAGGTTCCATTAAAGCTCTTAAATTTTATGATACTGCATGTATCTAATAAAGATGAAAAGTTCCACTTCTATTCAAGTTATCATTCAACAATGTAAGCAAAAATAAACACTTTCTCAGACAATTAAAATCTAAGAGATTTTCTTGCCAGTACACCTGCATTAAAAGAATTTAAAAGGAAGTTCTTCAGAGAGAAAGGGTATAATATCAGATAGAAATATGACTTCATACAGAGAAATAAAGAGATCCCAAAGGATAAATATATAGATATATTAATATGCAGATATATTAATATTTATATACCTATATTATACTTAATCTTTAAAAAAGTTAATTGAGTAATGAAAAAATATAACTCTTTGTTGTATGATTTATAATAGACATTCAAGTACAATGTATGTATTCAGTGGCAGAAAATATATATTATTAGAATATTTTGATACATCTGAAGAGATATAGTGTTAATCAAAGGTAGGCTTTTATAACTTAAAAAATGAAATTTACAAACCCTAGAACAAGCACTAAAATATTAATTTGTTCCAATAGTGAAATTATAAAAAAACCCTCAAAACAAAGAAAAAGGAATGCAGGGGAAGATAGGACAAAGAGAAACAACTAGGAAGATAAAAAGTTGAAATTCAAACATATCAGTAATTATATTAACTGTAACTAGCCAAAATTCCAAATAAAAGGCAAAAACTGTTAGAAGAACACAACTCTATAATATCGACACTGCCCCCCTCCCACTTAAAATTAACCATATAGTAAGATAAAAGCAAAAGGATAGGAAAAAGATAATACCTTGTAAATATTAAAGCAAGAGAAAGTATCTATTAATATACAAACTAGGCTTCAGAATATGGAACATTGTTAGAGAGGAACAAGATAATGATAAAGTACAGATGCATCAAAAAGACTTAACTGTTCTAAATATATGTGCATCTAAGAAATGCTTTAGATTGGTTAAAAATATATTAAAAAACTAAAAGAATAAACAAATCTATAAATATAGATGGAGAAACCGTAACACCACTTTCTCCTTAGATGATGGAACAAATAGAAAATCATCCTATATAATAAAAGACTAATGTGCAAATCGACCAACGGGCAGAACGACCAGTCGCTATGATGCACACTGACCACCAGGGGGCAGACACTCAGCGCAGGAGCTATCCTCTGGTGGTCAGTGTCACAGGGGGAGCACTGCTCAGCCAGAAGCCGGGTTCACAACTGGCGAGCACAGCTGTACTGGTGGGAGCCTCTCCCACCTCTGCGGCAGCACTAAGGATGTCTGGCTGACGGCTTAGGCCCGCTCCCCTTAGGAGCCGACAGTCAGACATTTTCCCAGGGCTACTGGGCACAGGCCAGGCTGAAGGACCCCCCTCTAATCAAGTATAAAAGACCTGAACAGTACTGTCAGACAGCTTTGATGAATGAACTTTATCTGACACTCTCCAAAATAACAGCAGAGTATATCTGATTTTAAAATGTACAGTGAATGTTCACCAAGCTAGATCATATTCTAGGCCATAACAAAATTCTCACTAATGAAAGTAATTAAAATCATAAAAATATGTTGTATGCTTATAACAGCATTAAAAATCAATAACAGAAGGATTCTTGGAACATTTCCAAGTGTTTGAAATTAAACATTACATTTCTACCTAGCCCATGGGTCAGAATAAAAATAACAATACTTTGAATTGAATGCAAATGAAATACAGCATAACAAATTTTGTGGACTATGGCTAAAACAATGCTTGGAGGAAGATTTTTATGCTTATTAAAAATCTAAGAAACTCTAAAATCAATAATTTCTAGTAAGCTGCAGAAGCTTCTAGCCTTTCAAGAAAGTTCATACTTTATAAAATTGCACGCTAAGAGTTTATCTTCCAGACTTTTACCAACATTACTCCCAAATTAAAAAGAATTCCCATGTTGGTCTGGTATTTATTACAGTTTTTAAAAGGATTTGAAATACAACTGTTCATTAAGCATAAAATACCAAGCTAGGACCGTATTGACAGAGAGAAAAACTTTACTGAATGGCCACTTTCCTACCTAAAAGATGTCTCAATCTGAATTTATTTGGCTACACAAAAGATTGTTATATATTTAGTTTTTTTTTCACTTGCACAGTGTGTTTGTGTTATAGAGGATATTTTAAATTGAAAATTTTGTTTTAAATTATTGTTACGGTGAAGATCGTTTTTAGTTCTTTTTATATTGTACAGTATCTTATGTAATATACTAGTGTATGTTGTGTAGACTGTTTAATGACTGGATTTCTTCCTATAACTTTTGAAATACAAATCCAGTGCTTTACACTTGTGCACTGTTTTAAAATCTATTAAAATTGTCATTGACCTTTAAAAATAAAATCAATAAGATAATTAAAGTACTTAAGAGACTAGAACGTGCAGAGTAAATTAAATTCAAAGAAAGCAGAAAAAAAGAAATTCTAGTATATATATATTCAGAAATCAATGAAATTTTCAACTGAATAACAATTATGAAATCAACAAAAGCTGACTCTGAAACAACTGATGAAACTCTAGCGAGGCCAGAGAAAAGACACAATTGATAAATATCTGGAATAGAGGGGGAGATAGTACAGATTCTACAGTTAGTAAATATATATTAAGGAGATATTATGAATAACTTTATGTAAATAAAAATGATAACATAGATGAAATGGCCAAACTACTTGAAAGACAAGAATTACCAAAGCTCACTAAAAAAGATATCACTCTATATCTGTTATAGAAATGTAGTGAAAACTTTTTTTTCCAGATGGCTTTAGCTTCACTGGTGAATTAAACCAAACATTTTAAGGAGAAATAATACTAATTCTATCCAACCTCTTCCAGAAAATAGAAGACAAGGAATATTTTAAAACTCTAAACCAACCAAACACAATTCAAGAAAAAAATGTACATCCCAGTATCTCCCATGAACCTAGCTGCCAAAATCCTTTGCAGAATATTATAAAATAAAATTCAACAATATTTTAAAGGAATATATTAACATATATGCAATATATTAATGCATCATAATCACATGATATTTATACCAGGAATACAAAGTTGATTCAATCTTTAAAAATCACTCATTTAATTAGACTTATCACAACAAAATAAACACACGCAAATGTGGTCATCTCGAGAGATGCTTACAAAACTGACAAAATTGAGTGCCAACTTATGATGAGAACTCTTAGCAATATCCAAATGCAAGAGAACTTGGTCATTCTTTCAAATGGCATTGTAAAAATCACCTAGGGCTGACATCCTAGCATACAGTGAAAGACTGAATGTTTTTCCGTTTAAGATTGAGAACAAAGTGAGGGTTTCTGCTCTCTTCGCTACTGCGAAGGTGGAAATAAAAACAGGAGGATTGGTGGAAATTCTGTATAAGAAGAAGTAGTACTTATCTCGCACAGATGGGAACATTGTTTTATTTTTTTCTAATGTAGCTGAATATTGGACATTTGTTCTTGAGATAAAGTAGAGGATTGCTGAATATTAGACAGGAATCACATACTGGAAAGGGTATGTACATAGCGCCCAGAAGACAAACAGTTAAGGTCATGCCTACTTGGCTCAGTAGCATCCGCACTATTGGGTTTAAATGGACACTTACACTTACAAAATGCAATAGACTGCAGTTGACATTAAGAAAACATACAGGAAAAGGCAATGGAATAGCACAAAAAATGACCCGCCACTGCATACTTGGGAAAGGCATGGTCCCCACAAGACAAACTTGGGTGAGGTCACACCATCTTAACCCTGGAAAACCACCGACTCTTGGGTCTCTTTAGCTATTCTATCTGGTCGAGGGGTAGCTCCTTTAGAGCTACATGACTTGCCCGCACTTTCCAGTGCATCTGCATCTCGCTGTTACCATTTACTCAGTACAGTGACAGCAATGAGGTACTTGTGCTTGGTTTCGTACATATACTTACCTCAGCTGAATTCTAGCTTATCTTGGATACAGCATACCCATAAATCCCTCAGGTTAGCGTTGCAAGGGGGGGCTGAATTTAAGGTGAAATCCTCAAGCAATCCTGAGCCTAGAGAAAAGGTCACAAACCAATTCTGGGAGACAATTCTTAAAAGGTCTCATTCTTCTGTATGTCTTGTCAGCAGAGGTACTGACTGCCCTATGGTCCAGACTATTCATTCAAAGATGTTCAACGATCTGCCTTTGAAGATACAGTGTCTCTCTGTTAAGCAAAGGGAGAGATGCTTATTGTTCCATGTAACGGAAGATGATGTCTGCTTCCGGAGCAAACGTTAGGCCTGCTGAGTGCCCATTATAAAAGATTCCAGAACCCCTAAGCTCAGCGTCTCTCTCCTATAACTCCAGCCACCATATATGCAGGTGTCTATCTGATGTGACCACAGCAATACTCAGAACCTTATCTTGTTACTCCTGGAACCTCAGAAACCATGCATCGTAATCCTTTTGCCCTGTCTCTTGGTGACAGTACAGGACCGTTAAGCCACATATTAACTCTGCTGCTGTTCTGGCATTTTTCTCCTCTGATTTTTCCTCTCACAGCAGGAAGGCAGGCTTTTTAGAAAAACATTCAGTTTTAAGCAGATTTCCTTTCTCTCTTCAAACTCCTGGTCTTCACTTACTTGAATCTTTCCCAAAGACGGTCCTCCTTCCTTCTCAGGATTCTGCTAAGGAAACACTTGTATTCTCACATCATGCATACATTGAAATCTGGTGATGATCTTGACTTTTTTCAGCTATTTCCAGACCATACGTTTTCTATAATCATGAAATAATTTGCCCTCTGTAATGTGTGATACCCGGCTATCTCCTTGATTATCTGATATATTCCTGGTCATTTGAAAGTCCTCTATCTCTGGTGTTGAGAACTGTGGTTTGGGTTCAGCCTCTTTCCATCCCCATTTCTGCCACCATCTACGGCAACCTTAATACTCATATTACTTATGTAAACTTCTCCAATAGCCCAGGAAACACAATCCCACACTGACCTGTCTGAAGATCTCCACCTGTGCTGTATGTCCATGGCTTCGTCCTGGACTTCTTTTATACCAGGAGAAATGCAACACGCTTGGGAAAATCCAAAAATGTAATATACAATGCTGCTTTCAGGATGTTTTCTATGTTTGTATTTATTTTTTTAATCCTCACCCAAGAATATTTTTCCATTGATTTTTAGTGAGAGTAGAAGAGAGAGGGAAAGACAGAAACATCAATGTGAGGGAAACCCACCGATTGGTTGCCTCCTGCACCATCCCCAACCAGGGCCCTGGGCTGGGTAGGAGCCTGCAACCGAGATACTTGCCCTTCAAACCTGGGACATTTTGGTTTGCAGGCTGATGCTCTATCCAATGAACCGATCTGACTAGGGCCCTAATTTATTTCTGTTTCAACAAAATTGTTTCACAGATCTTGTTGAGACCTCTCTTCTCATCTTCTATTTTCTTGTAGCTCATTATTGTACTTTGCTTTCTTTCTCTCCCACTATAGCCTCATGATGCCTCTTGGAACATTGTTTAGACAATATTTTCAAAGTCCTCTGGCTATTAAACTGAAGAGACTCCTCTCTCCATTTGCATTATGACATGCTACTATTGTAGTCATGGTTGCATGTCACAGTTTTATGTGTTCCACTTGTCTCTTTTACAGGCATATAAACACTATCAGGTCTATAGCTTTGTCTAATTTTTTTAATGTATTCCCAGCACCTAGAAGAATCCAGGGCCCATAATCATGGCTGAGGAAATAGTAAATAGGTTAATTAAGCAGATAATAGGATGAAAGCCCTTGATTTATTCCAACAGTTACTAGTATATCGGTTCAGGGGCCAGAATGAAGCCAATATGACTTGACTTGAAGGTCTTTTCCTTAGGGAAGTTACAAGAAAGTGATCAGCTCTGAATGTGACGTATCCATCAGAAGTGTGGGATTGCGTCTCCTTGGCTGCTTCTTGGGAAAATTGAAGCCTTTAATTGGAAGTAGGGGACATGATGAATGTCACCCATTCCAACAACTGTACAGTACAAATAGAAACCTGAGTCTAATTGCAAATTTGTTGCCTTGAGCCTTTAGTTAAACCATTGCCCCTGAAAATGTTTTCCCAATAACATTCGAGGTCTGGAAAAAAATAGACAAAACCTTCTTTTAAAAATCAAATATAAGTCCTTCTACCATTTTTGTAACCCCAAGAGAATATGTGTGTGTGTGTGTGTGTGTGTGTGTGTGTGTGTATACACATTTCTCACCTTCAGTTGCCCAACTTGTAAAGAATAGCATGGCTTTAATATGGATTCTAAAGATCAAAAGATATACAGCTTGAGGAGAGAAATTGATGCACTAAAAATGAGTTATACAAATATCATATAACTATAGCACACTTGAATTACTTGGACATTACAGAAGACTCAGAAATATTGTCTCCTTATATCACAGTTGCTCTATGTGTATTAGGTGTGTGCTAATTCAGATGCACTTCCATGATATAGTTAAGGAAATCAAAGTTGTTGCTTTTTCTTGAAATTTCTTAATTTTCTTCGAAATTTTTGCAAAAGCTGTTATTTCTTGCTTGTGTTGGACATGTCTGTTTATTTCCTTTTTGTGCCAATTAATGACTAAGTATTTAAAAAATATGAACACTATGACGAAAGTAAAAATATATCAACTTACTCTCCTTACATGTACATGACTCAAACTATAAAAACTTAAGATTTAAATGTTTTAATGTACAATTGACAAAATAGGGTAATTTCTAGAAGGAATTAGGATGTGAGGGTGGCATGCCAGCAAGTGTTGAATTGTGCTGGATCTACAGCGATGGGCCATACCAGTTGGGATATAAGCAACTAATGCATATCACATCTGAGACTCATATTTGTTGTGAAAGTTGGGCCATATAATTGATGACTCTTTTCAGCTTCAGAAAAATATGTGGATATATTGTCTGGGAGAAAAGAGAGAATAAGAAGGGACATTCCTGTGAGTTAAACAATATGAGAAAAAAAATTCAGAGATGGAGCGGGAGGATTATACTTTATATAATGAGTCAGATCTGGATATAATAACAGGTTCTATGTGGGCATGGTACTATGTGTTTTGACTACTGACTATTCTCCCTTCTTTTGCTCATGAGGGCCATATGCCAATTAAGAGATTCTTCATCCCAGACTCCTTTAAAGCCAGAGGTGGTCAAATATCCTGTGGCTAATGAAATCTGAATAGAAGTTGCTAGGTTAGGCTTCCCAGAAAATTATTTAGGAAAACAGACTGAGCAAGAATGTGCTCTCATCATTTTCCCCTGTGCCATTTTTCTCTCCTCCATTTTCACAGAAAAAAATGAATCAGTGCCTGAAGTGAAACGTACAGTGTAGACACACAAGTCACTGATGTTTCACAACAGAACACACGCCTACAGTCAGCACCCAGAACAATAAACAATATTGCAAGCAGCACAGGAAACCCCTCATTCTCCCTCCCAGGTACTACCACCCAAATGGTCACCTCTATCCTGAATTTTAGGAGCGTACAATAGTTTTGTCTGGTTTTAGAGATTATATGAATAGAATCAAACCTTGTGTATTCTGTTGTATCTGGCTCAACATTATGTTTGTGAGATTTTAGTTGAATGTACTATACATGTACATGGCTTATTCTCATACTGTGTAATATTCCATGGCAAAAATAAACCACATATTATCTATCTGCAAAAAACAAACATTTTGATTTCATGACAATAGAAACCAACAACCAGAAGGTTCCAGGATCGGAAGTAACATGATTAACTGTCTTACTAGCCCAAACAGCCAAGTTCTATAGAAGAAAAATAAATGCCTATATATTAAACCATGGTAGAAGAGTTGTCTGTTGGTGGCACATCCAACTTTTACTTTTCCATCACGTTAACAAGTGATTCCATATCACAGGCTGAGGATAAATAAGTTGTCAGCTCACATGCATACATACATAAGTGAAAACAACAGATTAAGACATAAATTTCTACAAGTTGTATGGGACCTTAGGGATCTGCTTCCCAGAGCTGCAATGTACCAACCCAGGTTGAGAGTCATGGGTGTGGAATGCATAATACAGCCCTGGCACCAGCATGAAGGTAGGAAAGGGAAATGAGAGGCATAAGAACACTTTTGCTTTGCCATATGTGTTCCCTCAGCACAGTCTCCACAGCACAACCAAGTGTGATTTTTTCCATAAATAGTAAATATCTCATCAACGTGGAGGAAATTAATTGTGATGGATGCATGGATGGGTCTCCTAAGAGGGGAAATTAAAGTTTGTGTGAATAATAAAGCTAGACAGGTATATAAGTAGAGTGATTATCTATATCCATAGTCCTGGTATAATTATTAATAGCTACTGCTTTTACTCTCAGAAGCCCCTACTTTGGACAACAAGGACTGTGGTCACTTGTAAGCATATACACAAGAAGAGATCATTTTGGATCTCCCTTTTCAACGTTATGTGTGGCAGGTGGAGTGGCACAGTTCACATTTCCTATTGAAAGAAGGCACGATGTCCAGCTGTGAGGAGTGTCACGTCTAACCTCTAGCTGTGAGACATCTTTAGGTCCATTTCCTGTTTTGAGACGCCCTCGGCCAATGACCTAGCAAGGTGGTGGTAGCTGAGGGTGATCTCCTTGGTAACTCAGCAAGATGATGTGGCCGAGGCCATGGCATTTCCCCTAGCACAGCACTCCTCTGACTGAAAATGCTTTGCCCCCGAGTTCCCTTGTGGTTTTTGTCCAGTTACCTCACGATCTGATGCATCTCCTCCTCGTCGTCCTGTCCTTTTCCATCCAAAAAAAATCTATTGTATGCCTGTGTCAGGCAATGTTGCCAAACAACCAAACCCCACAATCTAACACTTTCTTTTGTATTCATTTATGGATTGGAAAGTTAGCAGCCTCGAACTATGTTAAAGAATCCCAGTTCAAGTCAGATATCAGGTGATTAAATGTGGTGCTTTTTGATGTTCAGGGTCCATGGTCAGGAAACCATAGACCAGCATGAAGGCCCATGGTAAAACAAGTCCTTTCTCCAAGAAAAAAAAAAGTGCCAGTGAGAACTTGAAAACTCTTTGCGGAGGGAAAACTACCCTTGAAATCCAGGTTGCTCATGGTCAGACATGAATGTTACCTTTTTTTCTTCTTTCCACTCTGCTTTTCTGCGATAGAAAGGAAGCTGCAGCTTGAGCAGGGAATTTATAAGGGCAAATATGACCTTTAGTGTGATGCACAGTAAGCTGACAGTTCAAGGTGTATCATGCTAGATAAATGTCAAAAGCCAAATAAAAGCCTTGATAATAAGTTGTCCAGAGGCTAAAAATCCATGACCCTGAAGCAAAGGGAAAGGATGCATCTTTAAAAGCAAATTTTAGCCCAAACTGATACTGTCCAAAGTGGTTAGAATCTTGTGATAACCTTGGGGTTGGGGTGTGATGACTATAAAGAAAAGAGAGAGGAGACTAATTCAGGAGGTACCTAAATTGTCCTAAGAGGTTTGTTTTGCTTTAGATCTTGCTCTGAAAAATTGTAGAGTGGAGTCAGATGCATTAAGTATTATTGCCACCCCCATTCATATGTTGAAATATTAACCCCTTGTACCTTCAAATGTAACTGTGTTTGGAGATAGGGTCTTTAAAGAGGTGATTATGTTAAAATGCAGTCATTCTTGTGGGTCTTGATCCAGTACCACTGGTGTCCTTGTAAGAGGAGATTAGAACAGACACAGAGGGAAGTCCATGTGAGACACAGAGAGAAGACAGCCATCTCCCAGCTATGTGGGGTCAAAGGAACAGGGAGGCATCTACAGGAGAAGTCTGCAGGTGAAAAGCCCAATAGAGATGATTTATTCCCAGCAAGAACCTGTTCTCTGTGATAGTGGTGAAACAGAGCACAGGACATTGGAGGAGCATTCATATGAGCATGCCTCACGCTAAACGTGGGACTCTGTGCTGTCTTTCAACCTCAGCGTGTTTTCCCATCCTCCTTCCCTGCACCTGCCTTACAAGGTGCTTGTATGCTTCAAGTGTATAGGAAACATTGAACTGCCATCTAACTATTTACCACACTGGATAATTCCCCCAAATCCTTATTTTGATCTCTGCAGGATATAGTCTTCAGCTCATCCTTTTCTTTGTTAGAATTAAATCTTTACAAAGTAACACACACACACACACACACACACATTTTTCCCAGTTAAAAATGCTAGTGAGGGGCTTGCCTTACAACCTGAGAATAATAATCTGCTTATAATTTCAGACTCACAGACCCTTATAAGAAGAAAGGCTCTGTGGGTGGGTGTGTATCTCAAAGAAAAAAGAAGCAAAATGTGTGCTGAGTTGACTCATGGAGACGGTGGATTACTAATCCCCCCTGGAGGGAATGTGAGTAGGTGGACTTCCTCCGAGGGCTGGACTCCTGGAGAGATGATTAGAGTTTCATCGTTCAGATTTTGCCAAATTCATCTTCTCGGAGTGAGCACACTGTTTTCATCCTATCAGGTCTGCTGGAGCTGAGGCTCCATGCAGCCATTACTCAGACTTGGAGATCCATCCATTTTTGTCTTTCTGCCTGCTGTCACCCACTGACTTCATGGGCAGCTCCCAAGCTGAGATGATTAAATCACCAAAGATGGCTCCTTCCTGTCTCTCAGTTTGGCCCAAAGGTACTCTGTTGGCAGATTATTGTAGCAACAAAGGGTGGCCCAGAGTCCTCTAAATCATCCCTAACACTTTTCCAGGGCTTAGCAGAGGACGGGAGAGGACAGGGTTAGGATGCTTTGGCACACTCCCCTGTGCTTTGCTGGGCATAGAGCAGTGGTTCTCAACCTATGGTCGCGACCCCTTTGGGGGTCCAACGACCCTTTCACAGGGGTTGCCTAAGACCATCAAAAAATGCAGATATTTACATCACGAAGCAAAACAATAGCAAAATTTCATGGTTGGGGGTCACAACCACAAGAGGATCTGTATGCAAGGGTCACGGCCTTAGGAAGGTTGAGAACCACTGGCATAGAGCATAACTTTTCTTTTGCTTATGGCAAAAATGAATGAATGAATATAAAAATTAAAAAAATAATAGGTTAGAATTCAAAAGTACTTTGACCTCTATCCATGACAGGGACCTATACTCAAAATAATCCGTTTCACCCTGGCTGGTTTGGCTCGGTGGATAGAGTGTCGGCCTGCAAACTGAAGGGTCCCGGGTTCGATTCGGGTCAAGAGCACATGCCCAGATTGTGGGCTCAATCCCCAGTGGGGGGCATGCAGGAGGCAGCCGATCAGTGATTCTCTCTCATCACTGATGTTTCTCTCTATCCCTCTTTCTTCCGCTCTGAAATCAGTAAAAATACATAGAAACAATAATCAGTTTCATATGTCATAGAGCCAAAGCCTGAGAGTCCCCCCAGAGAAGGGCCTGCACCCTTTATTGTTTGGGAGACCTAAAGAGAATGAGGGGTTCCTTTTGCAGTTGAAGCATTCTTCCATTGTTTTCTTTACTACCCCCATCGTGAGTGTGGGTAGCTTCCTTCTTTTTGCTGAGCATGCTTCTCAGTCACCATTTTCTCTGCTTCTTAGGTATGAGGCCCTGAATAATAACCGACCTACATTACTCTAGCCAAGTCGAGTTAACTATATTCAAAGCATGTTGCATGACCGTTTTAATATATGCGCTGTGCAACAACACATACAATGAATAAAAACAGAGGCTACCTTCTTGCCCTAATATTTTATTCCCTAGCTTGATGGTTTTGCACACTGGCTATTCACTAGCATTATCTGGGGATCTTTTTTTTTTTTTTTAGGGTTAGGGTTAAGGCTAGGATTAGTGTTAAGGTTAGGGATAAGGTTAGGGCTAGGATTAAGGTTAGCTGGGGATCTTTATAAAAATATTTTATTGATTTCAGAGAGGAAGGGGGAGGGAGAGAGAGAGATAAACATCAATGATGAGAGAGAATCATTGATTGGCTGCCTCCTGTACACCCCTTCCTGGAGATTGACCCCGCAATCTGGGCATGTACCCTGACCAGGACTCTAACTGAGAACTCCTGGTTCATGGGTCAATACTCAGCTACTGAACAACAATGGTCAGGCATGGGGAGCTTTTCATACATGCCATGCCATGTCACTCTCTCAGAAAGCCTGAATAAAGAAGTGGTCTCTAATGGGGCTCAAGTATTGGTATTTTCAGTTTTTTCTCTGGATTATTCTTATGTATGACAAGAATTAGGAATGGCATGTAGTTGGGACACTCAAGTAAAGCGTGTCTGTGTGTGTGTGTGTGTGTTTTAAAAAGTGACATACTAGATAATAATTGAACCTGCATAAACTTAACACATATATGTAGTATGCTGGCTAAAATAAAAGAGTTTATGCATAGAATTAGGTCATTCAGTCTTCCAGAAAATGGAAACAGATACTATAAATTTGCCGCATTATGGGTTTCTTGTTTTTTTTGTTATTCTTAATGAGAGTTCTTCTTCCAAGCAGGATAAAGATTATTTAAAAAGCTTGGATCCTATCTTGAAGCTTCTCAGAGTTAGGCTCCCCATATAATGTCTAAATATTTCAGAAGGTTTCTCCTGAAGGCAATTTCAAGCTGTGTTTTTAAATAAATGTGAAACAGATGAAATTGGCTGGTTTGGGGAAGTATGTGTGAATGGAATATTGGAAAATATGAGAAGTAATAAAAGAGGAGATTGAGGAAAAGAACAGGACAAAGATGGCCCACAGCTCTGAGGAGGAGCCTCAGCCCATGGCCAGGTGGACCCCTAACTTCATTGTCCCTTCACCTTTAGAATGGGTTTCAGGTCATCTCATTTACAGTAGTCTGTTTCCCATCATTTTCAATGCTCCTTTGATTCTACCTTTTTTGATGGATGAGTCATTTAATTATTAGTTTTATTGTTATTACACCATAAATTCACAAAGTTATTTAATTGAAGTAATTCTGAGATTACTGGTATTTCTTTAAATAAAACTATTAAAAAGATAATTGTGTTCATTGTAATAAATTAGGAGAGCATATTAAGAAACTTAGTCACCTGAAATTCTGTTATGTGGCAAAATATAGACAAACTAGAGGCCTGGTGCATGAAATTCATTCATGGGGGTATGTGTCTCTCAGCCCAGCCTGCACCCTCTCCAATCTGGGACCCTTCGAGGGCTGTTCTCCCTCAGAACTAATCCACATTGCTATTTATGGCCATTTTTATGGAAGGCAAAAACTTAGATCTCCTTTTCCATGTGCCACTCTTGTGTTGGCACATTGAGGCCCTGGTTGAGGCTTTCTGTGTACGCATGGAATAAATGCAGTTGTATTGACCTCAATAATGTGGGACCCCGACATACATTTGGTGACTTTCATCTCCATTTAGCTTTTGGCTTCTTGTAGTCTAAGCTTTGTATGTCTTTCATTAGTAAAGATGGTCTATGAGGCTTTGATTACTTTCCTAGATCAAAGAGGAGAAGAAAAGAGTTGCTCATGTTCAGTTTTTCTCAAACTACAAAAATAACAAGGGCTTTTAAATTAGATAAAAGGAAAAATGCCAAATCCACTGCACCAATCACAATTTGAATCTCTAGAGCAGCCAGCTGTGTGTGTATATGTGTGTGTGTGTGTGTGTGTGTGTGTTTTGATGGAAAGAAAGCTCACCTCTTTCCCGGCCTTAGCTGATTTTGCTCAGTGGATAGAGCCTTGACCTGCAGACTGAAGGGTCCCAGGTTCAATTACAGTCAAGAGCACATGCCTTGATTGTGAGTTTGATCCCTGGCCCTGATCAAGGCACTTGCGGGAGGCAGACGATTGATGTGTCTCTGTTAGATTGATGTTTCTCTCCCTCCCTCTCTCTCTCTCTCTCTATATATATATATATATATATCCTTCTCCTTTCAACTCTCTAAAAAAATCAATGAAGCCCAGCCGGTGTGGTTCAGTGGTTGAGCATTGACGTATGAACCAGGAGGTCACAGTTCAATTCCCAGTCAGGGCACATGCCTGGATTGTGAGCTCCATCCTCAATGTGTGGCATGCAGGAGGCAGCCAATCAATGATTCTCTCTCATCGATGTTTATATATTTCTCTCTCTCCCTCTCCTTTCCTCTCTGAAATCAATCAAAAATACATTTAAAAATAATTTTTAAAAATCAATGGGAAAATACCCTAAGGTGAAAGTCTACTTTTATGGAAAACTATAACTTTTCAAAGCAGTGATTATTAGCTTGATATAATTAATTTTCTTCAGCTGAACAATTTAGAATTTCTGGATTTACTTGTGAATCAAACTTTATAATGCAATTATTCTAAATGTATTTATTGATGGTTTGCCTCTGTTGCCTTGATAACTAATTGGTTGAGAAACAGGCAGCCATTCCATAGATCTGGGTGTCTTCTATTTCCTCCAGTGACCATAGGTAAAGTTTTCAACTCCCCCCTAGTTCCTTCCTCTAATCTATCTTAACAAACCCATAACACCTCCTGCCGCCTATTAGCCTGCAAGGACTCCCAGCAGCTAATATCCAGGGAAGACATTCATACTCCCCAGTTTCTACCTTTTGATCCTAATATTTTATTTTGGCTTAGGCACTGTTTCTCAATTTTAACTATAGAAATTTTGAGAGGACAATTCTCTGCTGCATAGGGTAAACCTTGGTGTTTTAGAACATTTAGCAGAGTCACTGACCTCTATTTCCTTGATCCAGTATCATCCCCCAAGTGGGGCAATCAAAAATGCATCTGGAAATTGCCAGATGTCCCAGAGGGGACCAACATTGCTCCTAGTCAAGAACATGGCATGATTCACATGCATGGGCTTTCTGCACTAACCACCCTCTGGGACACGTTTGCATTGGAACTGTTGATTTGATTTCAAGTCCTTAAAACTAGACCGATGGTTCTCAGGCATAGACCCTGGAACCAGAAACCATCTAAAAATGATTCAGGTCAGGACTCATCTCCAGGAATTGGGTGTGGAATTGGGCCCAGGCCATGTCCCCCCTCAGGTCAGTTTAATGTGTGGAGAGAGGTGAGTGTTCTCCTTGAGAGTATGCCCATGTGCCAAGAGTCGTAAGAACGCCTCTCACATCACTTCATGAAGAAAGCAGTCTATTCGGAAAGCATCCTTAAGCAGGTTCACAGACCTGGCAAGGCCTTCGCTGGTGCTTTGATAAAGGGAGTATAATGGTATTTAGGGGTCAGACTTGAGGTCTGTTTATTTATTTTCTGGTTACTAACAAGTGTCGTCAGGCATATGATTGGCTCAGGTTTTATAAAAATAGGTAATGTGCTCTTCTAGTTCTAGGTAATTATATTCCTACTTGACAAGGAAACACTTTTAAAACTTAAAAATAAAAGTTTAAAACAATTAAAATTAGCTTTCAATTACGGCCTTACATGGAAGAGAGAAACATAGCTTAAATAAAATAAAATTACACTGGTGTGTTTGTTGTGTCTGCATATGTGCTTGTCATGTATGTCATAGAGCACAGCCATGAGTGATCAGCAAATTTGTATATTAAGCTGGAGATGATAATTTCACTATGAAGAGCTCATAAAAGAAGATTAGAACTCGGGAAAGTCTAAACATGGCCAATTTCTATTCTCTGTATCTCAATACATATTTTGCTCTACCAGGGCACCGAATTAATATAGGTTTGTTGTCTGTCCAGCATATTTTTCTTTCTTCCTCCCAGAAATGGCACTTGCTTTTCTTTTCAACACATGCCCTATCTCCCACGTCACTGTGGCTTATCAAACACAGTATTCTATCCTCACCTCCAGTCAGAGGCATGGGTGTGGAATACAAGCTGGACTAGTCATAATATAGGATTATCTTCAACAAGATGTGTGATACAAATTGTGCCAATTCTAATACTCCCTGCAATTTTCAGCATTGGAGGTTGGAATATAGTTCTCCATTCTTCTTGCAGCTTTACACACACACACACACACACACACACACACACACACACACACACACACGTGTCAGCAACCATCCTTGATGGTACATGGAAATGTCTATGTGCATTAGAGAAAATGAGACCAGCAGACAGGGGATGAAGGAGTTAGTACTGGCATCTCTTTAGACATACTTTAAATAACGAAGAATGTTCTTCAAGAAGGGAAACTGCTTGACTTTAACTTTGCAGATTTCATGTCTATAACTAGTGTATCTGAATGTCAATACCTGTAATAAGATCTGCAAGTGAAGAATTGTTTTTTGCTTTCTTTTTTGCTGTTGTTACTGTCTGTATGAAAGAAAAGTAATTCAAACCAAAGCCTCCTTGAATAAAATGAAAGTTTATTTTCATTGTGAGCGGAAAAGTAGGTGATAGAAGTCTGTTTTTTTTGCTGTGATTTTGAATATACCTTTATGGTGTGTCTATTTGAATGGAAACGGAATCAGAGATGTTTCAGATGTCCATGCTAACAACAACAAAAATGAGTAGGAACATGCTTGGTGTCACACCAGATTTTAAATAACTGGAATCACCATGGCACAGGACAGTGCTACTTGAAGGGACCTTAGAGGTTATCTCATACTTTGAATCTCAACCTTATTGGTGGTTGAGGAGGAGGCACACACCTGTGTAGAGAAAAGCTAAGGTGAATAACATATGACATATCATTTACTTGTGTGATAGTTTAAATACTAGAGTTTTTCAATGATTGGATTGATTTCTTATAGACCAGAAGAGATTCAATTCAATTCAGCTTTCAAATGTTGACTGGAAAGGTCAACATTCCCATCACTGGCTGTCTGTTGGTCCCATATTCATCACAACTGGAGCGCTTCTCTGGGTTACAAATCAAACAGAAGTGTCTAGCCCATCACAAGGACCCAGAAGAAACAGTAGATTCTCTTGTAAACCGGGGATTGTAGACAGCTGCATCCCAGACCTGAGTCTTTATAACACACGCTATCTGAGCCTAAGACAGCTGAGGTCCCGTTCTTAGCTTGGAACGCAGCTTCAGCCCACTTTGAGTTTCTTTTGGGGTCTCCAGCTTCAGGTGATATTTCTCCCAGAGCAACCATCTCCCTGACCAGTGAGATATATATATATATAGAAAGTTGCTGCTTTCCCCATAACCCACTAGCTTCTTCTCAATCATCTCCAGTGCAACATCCTCATTAGAGGAATTGCATCTTCTTTTGTACATGCCACGTCACTGTGAGTCAGAGTTTCCAAACAGGAAGCACTGGTTATTTTGCTCATTAATTAGAGGAACTTTATGTCCTCACCATGCTAACAATGAGAAAGAAAAAAAAAGATCATGGAGAAGAAGAATATTTAAATGTAACCAAACTCAGATAAGCAGGAAGGCAGAGTGCAGAGTCTCAGTGTCACTGCTGAACATCTTTTGAATCTCAACAATTACGTGTGCTTGAGTGAAGAGAATCTTCTATTGGGAAGGACGATGTGTACAGTGGATAGTTAGCTTGTTAAAACTATTGGAAATGTGGTGAAACCAGAAAACGTTGGCTTTTAGGTGTAAAATTTTGCATTAATAGCTGTTTTAAATGTCACCGAAACAAATGATTTGTGTATAACACTTTTAAAAGTGGCCACCTCATTAAAATTAGCCCAGTTTACCACCTATTTTATAGGTTTGTCCAAACGATGTTCACTGGAAATTGTTATGCATCAGAAAAAGAACCATGCCTGACAATACTTAAATGGATCATTAGCAATAGCATTCTGGGTTCAAAGTATCAGACCCATTCTCTATAAATAAAATACGTTCATTGGCAATGTGTATGTGTAAATATATGTGATTTTAATTAGCTTTAAGTTAAAACAAAGCAATCATACTTGACCATTTTTGCTTTATATAGAAATGTACTTGAACCAGGGTTGTTTTAAACAAAATTAAATAACTTCTCAAGGCTCAAAGACATCATATTATCCAAAGAGGACAATCCTTTTTCCTCCAAACAAAATGGTCTATATACTAGAAATTTTATTCTGGTAGGACCTTGTTTGTCTCCTTTTCCCTATTATGAGAAATGTCAACCAGACACTTGGTAGATTTCCATGTAGGGAGAAAGTGAAAATTCACTACCAGGCCCTTTTCCAAACACATAGGTGCTCTCCTGGTGCAGAGACATGGTTTGAAGAAGGAGCAATCACAAGCTTGAAGAGGTGAGGACGGGGAAGAAATTGGCCAGGAATCAGCCTTTCTCTTGCACAGCTGTGCTACTCCTTAGGCGCTTAGACATATTTTCCTTCACTCTGTGCCTGGCTGTAGGCATTAGGGGCCACTCCAGTGTCTGAAGAGGCGACAGACCCATTGCTACAAGCCCACACCTGGCTTTCAGATAGCGGTACACAGATCTCTCCTGGTCATCTGTAGTGGAGACCTGATCTCTGATGGTTCATATTTTTAAACTGAAGATATCTGGATTTCCTAAAATGCTAGGGCAGTTTATAGATGAAATCTCAAATTACTTAATCAAATGTCATGTGTTAATTTTGCTTATATTGTCTTATTTTAAAAACACACACAAACACATAAACTATAAGTTTAAAGAGGAGGGAATGCCAGTTTCACATTGTATGAGCTGACGCTCTTGGCAGAATCAATGGCTTTGACTTTTAGATTCTAGGACATGAGCTCCAGAGCCAGCCTGCCTGGTCCACAGCGTGGCCCTCCCATGCCCTGGCCTGAGAGCTTTCCTCTCCTAGCTTCAGTTTCCTCCTCTGTGAAATGAGGATCGTATTCATAACATTAAAGAAGGTGACATAGGTTAAGAAGGTGACGGAGGCAAAGTGCTAAGAACTGTTCCTGGTAGATATTGAGCGCTCAAAAAAGTCCTTATGAGCATTACTGCACATTGCTATTGCAGGGCTGCTTCTTGGCAGCTGTCTGTAAACACCTTTGTCCACCTCAAGATCCGTGATTGACCTTCTGTTCAGTATTTGGAAGAAAAACTAAAGGACAGCAGCCTTAAAAAACAGTATTAATTGCTTGAAAACATGATGGTTAGTCCACTAACGAAGGAATTCTTGAAGATTTCCCACTTTTCTGTGACTATCATAACTGTAGTTATAATTTAGTAATAGCTCCTGTATGAAATTACTCATAATTAATAATTATATATGATTTTGGCTTGTAATTTAAGCTGTTGGTGTCAGCAACATGCCTGGCATAGTGTGACAACTTGCACATCCCAGTGTCGGTTTTCTTCCCTAAATCTATTAGGTTGGAAGTGTGACAGAGATCCTCAAACTACCACCAATAATGCCCCCTCCCTCCATATTGCAGAGCTGGCTCTGTAGAAATTCCCCAGACTCCTTCACTTCTAAATCAAGCGAAGTAACATGTTCTACAAAGGGAGTAGGAGTGTGTGAATGTGTAATTTCCAGGGTAAACTGAGGATACCTGCTACTTCTCTCGTCTCTCCCTGGCCACAGGTACAGAGGACCGGGCTCAGAGGATGCAGTGCTACCAGTACATGATAGAAGAGGTTGTGTCCCTGAATCATTGCCTGGGCAGCTACCCCCTGACAAGCAATGCCAGCGCTGGTGAGTTGTATAATCCATTAATAACCTTCTATTGTTTTGAACCACTGAGATGTTACAGTTTTGTAGTATTGCTTTATGCTCCAGTAACTGATCTAAAAAGCAACAGAGTCATCCCTATGATTGACGGTTGCTTCAAATATCTGCAAACTCTCTTTGGAGATTGCTATTAGGGCTTCTCACTATTGGCGCATTTTCATTGTTTTAACGTAGAGTTAAGTTTTCAGAGATGGCCAAAAGCCATCCAAAGTCTTGGTATAAAAAGTTTAGGTGTAGAAATTCTCAGTGTATTTTTAGAAATCAGTTTCAGTAATTCCAGGAAATGAACATCTTAATAGAATAACTTCTTGCTATAATACAGAAGACTTTATATCCTGTTCTAAAGTCTCAGCATGTCAAACCACACTATGGGTCAACAGATCTGATTTCTGACTCTGGCTCTGCTGATTAATTTTAAACCACAGTCTAAATTTTAACTTCAGAAAGCAAGAAGATGACAAGTTATGGGCCTCATATTGAAATATTTTTTTTATAAAAAACTTAAACATTTAAAAAATAAGTGCCAGGCTTAGCTTTAAATGGTAATGAAAATATCCATATGGCAGTATTATCAAACATTCCTACTTGCTGCAATGAAAGATATTATTTCCTAGATATATTCAAATTGTTCTTTGTAAAAATAGTTCCATTTAAAATTATAAGCTACATCACATAATTAGATGAATAATATTGGAATATAGAATTGTGTAATATTTATGTTAGTCTGTGGGTTACCAGCAAGCCCAAAACAGCTGGAAAGCAAAAGTTTAAAGGATTTTGGATGTAAACAAATTGGTCTGTGGAGAAGGACTTATTGGCAGGAAGAGTTTATAGCTATCTGGATCCTCCCTTCTAATTTCTGCTTTGCCACTACCTTCCCCATGGGTCTTCTCAATTTCAGGGCCCATAGTTGGGCCTTGAGAGTGTAGGACCCATGCAGATATTTCTGAAAGACACCTATCTAAGTATATGTTACACACACACACACACACACACACACACACACACACACACATATATATAATACGAAGGACTTTATATCCTGTTCTAAAGTCTCAGCATGTCAAACCACACTATTGGTCAACAGATCTGATTTCTGACTCTGGCTCTGCTGATTAATTTTAAACCACAGCCTAAATTTTAACTTCAGAAAGCAAGAAGATGACAAGTTATGGACCTCATATTGAAATATTTTTTATAAAAAACTTAAACATTTAAAAAATAAGTGCCAGGATTAGCTTATACACACACACACACACTGAGTGACCAGATTATTATGATCTCTGAATGCATAATAATCTGACCACTCAGTGTATATCATATATAATTAAAGGCTAATATGGAAATTGTTCCCTTGACCATGAGTTCAACCAGCAGCCAACTGCCCATGTCCCCTCTTCCTAGCCAGGCTGGCCAGAGCCCACCCATGCATCAGGCCTCTACTATACACACATTTACACAAAGACACACATACACACACACACATACTGAGTGACCAGATTAATTTCATTTTTTCCTGTTCAATAAAGTTAGTAATGATGTTATTACCCACAAGGCCATGGCTCTTTGAACCTATTTTATTGAAACCATATAGATCTTCTTGCCTTTGTGGTTCCCTAATACCATTTACTCAGGACACTGCATCATCTATCCAGCCACCAATGAATACTGCCTTCTCATGATTCTCTTAGAGCTTGTTAATACGCATTGTTGATGACAACCTCAAATAAGTCTTACTCGGAGTCACATGTTCATATTACTGTTCAGAATTTTATAGTATAAAGGTTGAACAAAACACCTTCTAAGCATGGTTGACCTTGGACTAAGCTATCATCACTGCATCCCTAGAACAATTTCTATCAGTGTTGACTGCACCGCGGCCTTCCACACACTGTACCAATGAGGAGGAGAGGCCCTTGCCCCTCGCACAGGGAATGTCCTTTCTCCATCCAGCATGGATTCAGACCAGTTTAGGAAAGCACAATGTCACCATACTGGTTAGAGGTGAAAGAGGATGTGGGTTAAAGGACCAGTGAGTGCTGGGAAGTCATAAGCTCAGAGCTCTCTAAGGAGGTAAGTGTGGACATTCACAGGAGTCTTCCTAAAACATGGTGCAAAGTCTGTGTGGGCAATGAAAGACTTGCCTGGGAGAGTTAAAATTGCTGCAGCGAGGGAAGCACTGGGCCCCCAAAAGAAACCTTGGGGACAATTCCCATGTGCTATCCTTATTGCCCTCAGATGTGAAAGAAAAATATGGATGACCAAAAGCAGTATTAAGGATCTGTGGTATAAATGATCAGTATCCCAGAGTTCTTTTCCAGGATCCAAAGCGAGTGACAGTCATTCCAAATTAGTGTGTCAGCACTCTTCCGGAAACTCAGTCTTATACAGTCCCCCAAAGAAATTTCCTATCAGCCAACTAGAATGACCTGCTTACCCTGCTATAACTGGCGTTCAACCTCAGGGCCCTGATGTAACCACATAAGCATAAATCAATCTTGGGGCACTTAGTTGACCCAATGCATAATGAAATTGGAGAGAGAGGATCAGGGCGACTTCTGAATGAGAAAAAGAGTGACTTGGGAGCCTGGCCTGGCCAGCTCTAGCTGGATCTAAGTCATCAGAAGGAGAAAGACAATTTCCACAAAGACTCTCCAAAATGTGGGGGCCTCTGAGATGGGGGACCCAGCACAGGGACCTTTGCTTGTCTGGCCTCAAATGGCACTTCCTCTCTTCAGTTCATCAAATAGGCAGTGCCCTCCGCTGATCCTAGACCTCCAACCTCCATCTAAAACTCTCTGGAAAATCATGCAGAAGCATATTGCAAATCTGCATTCAAACTCAGTGTTTGCCATGGTTGTGGGCTTTGGGGATAGAGATGAAAAACCTTTCTGGAATTTTTTTAAAAAGTGTATGTATCCTGCAAATCTATCCTTCAGGCCCCCGCTGTCTAATGACTGATTTGCAGAGCTAACTCAGACTAAGATGTTAATCCTGATAATATCTTAATTCCAGATAATGCACTTTTATTTAACGAGATCTTTTTAATGGCCAACATAAAGTTGTAACCTCTGACTCTGACTGTTGAAACATGTGGATTCACAATGAACTGGCACAGAGCATTACTCAGATGCAGCGACTTATCCGGGATGATTATTTTAAATTTACCCCGCTGAGAACATTTTAAAAACTCAAGTTATTTCCAAGTTGGGTTGTGGGTGTATAACTGTCTCTATTCTTCTGTATACTCTAATACTTAGCCTTGAATTATGCCAGATAATTAAGAAGCCGCTTGCTTGGATTGAGTAGTGTTTCTGTACCAGGCCCTTTCCAGTGTCCAAAATGCTATGCTTAGAGTTGCTTTCATTGTCTGATGTTTCTCCGTGGCCTCATAGATCTAACTTTAGGGGGAAAGGGCCTCAACACCACGTTTCCTGAAAGGTGCTGGTTGGGGATGTTGGTCATTTACATGCACACTTGCATGAGAACTTGGAGCAGGAAAAAAACACTCATCTGATTTTTCTGGTTGCTTTTCTTTCTTTTTTTTGAAGATGAAATTGATTTGGTTTATTGTCTAAATGAATTACCATCATTTGAATTGTTTCCATTCCTAGGCATTGGTTTAGAAGGAGTGATTGCATTATTTTTTTATTTATATGTATTTATTTTTTTATTAATGTGTTACATGTATACATATCTTCCCATTGTCCCCCCTCCCAGGCATACCCTAACCCCTCAGTGTCTTGTGTTCACTGGTTATGCTTATATGCATGCATACAAGTCCTTTGGTTGATCTCTTATCTACCGCACCTCTCTTTAACATTCCTGCTGTAATTTGACAGTCTGTTTGATGCTTTACTGCCTCTGTATCTGTCTGGTTGCTTTTTATAAACACTACTAGAGGCCTGTTGCATGAAAATTGTGCAAGACTAGGCCTTCCCTTCCCCTGGATGCCATCACTGGCTTCCTTCTGGCACCTAGGACCTGGCTTCCCTCACAGCCCAGGCTTTGTCTGGAAGGTCGTCCAGAAGGACATCTGGTAGAATTAGCATATTATGCTTTTCTTATCAGAGATGTGGGGGCCTGTATGTGTTTTCTGCTGGAAAACTCACAGCCACATTGGAGGTTAAAATAGAACAGTATCATTGGCAGCATAGTTTGCCTTAGGCCAGTGGTTCTCAACCTTTTTAATGCAGTGACCCTTTAATACAGTTCCTCATGTTGTGGTGACCCCCAACCATCAAATTATTTTTGTTGCTACTGCATCACTGTCATTTTGCTATTGTTAATGAATCGTCATGTAAATATCTGTTTTCTGATGGTCGTAGGCTCTACAGCATCAGTTCTCAACCTGTGGGTCGCCTAAGACCATCGGAAAACACAGATATTTACATTACGATTCATTAACAGTAGCAAAATGACAGTAGCAAAATGAAGTAGCAACGAAAATAATTTGATGGTTGGGGGTCACCACAACATGAGGAACCGTATTAAGGGGTCGAGGCATTAGAAAGGCTGAGAACCACTGCCCTAGGCCGACCTCAGGCTCTCACTTATTTCCTGTCCTTAGTTTCCTATCTCATTTCTTTTTTCATACAAACGTTCATTCTCCTGTGTTGTTGCCACATCTATAAGCTAAGCTTCTATTCTTTTTGGCACCAGGCTGTTTATTAATAATTCAGAAGTCCTGACCCAAGTGCTGGGAGACTTGATGTTGTTGCACTTTAAAGAGCGTGGGCTTTGGAATGACACGGGTTTGGCTCGACTGTTAGATGCGCTGCTTGTGAACCCTGTGACCTTTGGCCAGTTTCTGCATTTGACATGGCATGTTCCAGAAGCGCCGGGCCTGCTGATGAATCCTGTTCTCTCTGTTCCCAATGCCATCTTCCCTCTGGCGTTTCTGTGCATGCGCTGCTTTCCAACATGGATCACTTTACAAAGCTGGCACGGGAGGTAAGGCAGTCTGAGGTAATTATCCCTCGGAGATGAATACCAACATGAGGAAACATATGGAGACCCAGGTAAGAGCTCTCTTCTCTGCGAAAACCAGGAATGAGCATGAAGACCCCTGATTTCCATTACGGTGAAGTATACATCTGGCCACCTTTAATTTTCTCTCCCACCCCTGAATTCATGCCGTGCCCCGCTGCTGAATCTGTACTGCTGATTTTAGAAACACAAGACTTCGCCCTTCATTTCCTGGGTTTCATCAATATTTCCCCCCATTAGTGCATCTCAGTGATATCTCCATACCTCAGAGAGATAGTGTCAGTTCTTGAAAGCAAACGCAAACAGGCTATCCCATCTTAACAAGTCTCTTGCAGCTAATGAATGAATTTACAGTTTCCACGCACAGCGAACCCGTCAGGAGGAGGGAAGTGATATGTTGCGCCAGGAATAACTTCTGTGTGTGGCATTTGGGCTAGGTTGTTAAGGAAGAGGCAAACGGAGCACGTGGACCTTGCTAATAAGCCTGTCTCGGATTTTGTTGTGAAGCCTGCCTCTTCCGGAGATGAACGTGGCGGGGAGTAAAATGTATCACACGCACACATAAATGTGATCGTTTGGTTCTCTTTGGAGTTTCTCGTGGAAGATGGTTTTGTGACTGGTCTTGGAGCAGCGCTGTACTTAGAATCCTATTTGCAACTTGAAGAGATTTCTCCTAAGAAGGCGGACGAGCATCCTACCTCGGGTTTTGTGATTCTGAAAATGTCACTGCTGTCGTTTGTCAAGTCTGCCTGAAGTCTGCCTTTTCATAAATGACATCTCCCACTCCTTTGGGGTGAAAGCTTTCACTCCTTTTTCCTTTCAGAAAGACGGAGAGAGAGAGAGAGAGAGAGAGAGAGAGAGAGAGAGAGAGAGAGAGGGAGAGATATGGGTTTGGATTCTTAGTTTTAGAACAGGAATGAAATTAATTTCTTTTTTTTTAATATATTCTATTGATTTTTTACAGAGAGGAAGGGAGAGGGATAGAAAGTCAGAAACAACAATGAGAGAGAGACATTGATCAGCTGCCTCTTGCACGACCCCTACTGGGGATGTGTCCACAACCAGGATACATGCCCTTGACCGGAATCGAACCTGGGACCTTTCAGTCCACAGGCCCACGCTCTATCCACTGAGCCAAACCGGTTTCGGCAAATTAATTTCTTATATATCAGAACTACTCATTTTTGGTGCCACACAATTAGACAGTCTTGGTTTTCTTTTCTTTCTTTCTTTTTTTTTTTTTACCTTGGGATGGAATACCCTTATATTGTGTTCATAAAATGGATTATATTTTATTTTTCTTGGGAAAAAAAATCTATGGAGCAAAAGTTGCCTTCCCAGTGCGAGCAGATTTTTACCTCCTCCCGTGGTTAGTTTCTTACTTTTCCTTCTGTGAGCCTGGGGCCAAGTCTCCCTTTCCCTCCGGCTTTCCTGCTAAAGGCACCTAATTGCACTTCCTTCCCTGGGGCTCTGGGCCTGGCGTCCCAGCACTGATGTCTTCCGACTGACCCCTCTGTCCCTCTGGCCACTGGCTTACCTCCTCTGCTTCCAGGTTCCATCATCTGTGAGGGGTGGCCATTCCTGCGCACATTCCGGGGGATGCCGGGAGGATGGATTCGTGTTTGCGGTACCCAGTGAGGCTCAAGCTTGCAAGATGCTTTAGGAATTCAACATCCCTCTATGTTCCCAGCAGGCTCAGTGCCGAGGAAGCTGCTAACCACAACCCTCACCCTCGCTGAAGCTGGGTGACCCTTCCATCTAGCCCACTGATTCCATGGGTCTCCCCGAGGGGTGTTCTGTGCCTCTCAGCCTGGCTTCTCTTTTAACAAGAAGGGCAGCCAACCTGGAAAGCAGGTACATTGGTACCTCGAGATACAAGTGCCCCAACATACGAGATTTTTGAGATACGAGCTATTTTTGCTTTGAAATACGAGCAACAGTTGAGATACGAGTAATCACACAGATCGGCTGGCTGCACACGACCCACCAGTTTACCGCGACTGGAGTGTCTCCTAGTTTCCCACGCCTCAAGGTTACAGAACGAATTAAACTCGTATCTCGAGGTACCACTGTACTGAAAACAGAGAAGGGACTTATTTATTTGAGTAATGCTTGCTCACATGGAACACAATAGCAGCTGGGTTTCTGCTGAATCAAAAATCCATTTGTTCCAGCAGATCACCCAATGTTGTGTATCAATTTTCGTTCCCACTAATGGAATTAGGCTCCCAAACCATTTCTAATCAGTTTTTTCCCCTTCATTTTGGATGTCAAGTGCAGGGACACATTTAGCACTGTCATACTTACCGGAGAAATGGAAGCTTCCCCTGGGAGACATGGAGGGGGTGTTATATTTTGTCTATTTTTCTCTTCATGCGTTTAAGACACAGGTATCATTTAGAGCCCCACTGAGTGTGGAAAGGGGAGATGAAACGGAGCCCAAAAGTCTGGAGGATAAGTGTGATCTTGGGAACATCATTTTCCTCCGTTAAACGGAACTAATTCAATTTGTCTTTGGGGGTTGGTGTGAAATGTAAGGCGGTAAGATAGTTTCTGGTGAAACTCGATGATGTTTACTCAACCCATATTAGTTTGGTTCTCCCTTTTTCCTCCTACCATTCTGCTAAGTGTCCTTTTCCAGCTGAGACCCCTGCTGACCTTGAATGACAGTTCTGGCTTACCTGAATCTGGTGCATTTCTTTAATCACTGATTCATCATTAATCTGTGTAGTAGTTGGCCTCATGGAAAATGGGTTAGTGTGGTAGAAACCTCTAGGGCAGTGGTTCTCAATCTTCCTAATGCCGAGACCCTTTAATACAGCTCCTCATGGGGTGGTGACCCCCAACCATAAAATTATTTCCGTTGCTACTTTATCACTGTAATTTTGCTACTGTTAAGAACTGTAATGTAAATATCTGATATGCAGGATGTATTGTCATTGTTACAAATTGAACATAATTAAAGCATAGTGATTAATCACAAAAACAATATGTAATTATATATTGTGAAATATTTATTTCTAATTACAAATAAATGAAATTTTGTCTTGAATCATGGTGTAGCATGGGTAAGTCTTCATATGACAACAGTAAACTACATTGCTACACTTTGCGACACCGAGGAGCGGTGTGTTGGTTCCTAAGACCATGGGAAATAGGTGTTTTCTGCTGGTCGTAGGCGACCCCTGTGAAAGGGTCATTCGACCCCCAAATGGGTCGCGACCCACAGGTTGAGAACCACTGCTCTAGTGGGACAATGGGTTGGAGCAGAAGTGAATATATTTTGGAGGCAGAGCTAATGGGAATAGTTGTTGGGACTTGGTTGATATGTTGACATAGAAGGAAGAGAACCAAGGATTAAGCACTTTTTTTTTTTTTGGACTGAACTACAAATTGGGTGTTTCCCACTTAGTAAGATGGGAAAACAGAAGGATTAAGAATATGGGAGCGGAACAAACCAAACCCAAGTGTTATATCTTTTATTTTATTTATTTGCTTACACGATAAGTTGGGATTCGAGAATGGTGTGTTTTGCATCAACTCTGAAAAATGCCCATGTGATGCCAATTGTGAGAAGTCCGTTACAGAAGCAAGTCAAGGTGCCTTTAGGTAGCAGGATATATGCAATTTAGGTTCAAGAGGAGAGATGAGGAGTAGACATATGGATTTGGCCAGTGTAGACAGAGAGACTATATACAAAGTCATGAGACTGAGTAAGGTCACACTGCAGAGAGCAGCTCAATAGAGAAAAAAGAAAATTACCTGCTACCAAATTTTGGTTGTTCCCACATTTGGCAGCCGAGTAACAGAAGAAAGGAATCAGGGGAATAGATTGGGAAGTCCTGCTCAGAAAGGTTGGGGGGGGGGGGGACGGGAGGGGGGGTATCAGGAAGTCACAAAAATAAAGGTATTCAGTATCTAGTTACCCTGCAGTATCGTCTGCCTTGATAGCTTTGAGAAAAGTCGTACATTTGCCATTTTCCAGTGAGTTTTATTGTAAAAAGAGGAGTGATGTTCTCGTCCAGATTTTTATACAGTAAGCAGAAGTCAGAAGTCTCATCATTCTTGAAAGATAGTTTTGTTGTACATGGACTTCGAGGATGACAGTTCATTTATCTTAGTTTGCTGGAGATACAGTTCTATTGCTTATAGTTTCTAAGATTATTGCTGAGAAATTAGCTGTCAGTATAATTGGTATTTAGGTGATCTTTCTTTTTCCCATCGGTGGTTTTATGTTTTTAAGATTACCTCTTTGCCTTTTACATTCTGCAATTACATTTTTATGTGTCTGATTATAAATTTTATTTTATTTATTTGCTTACACGATAAGTTGGGATTCCAGAATGGTGTGTTTGGCATCAACTCTGGAAAAATTCCCATGTAATACCTTTAGCTCTGATTATTGAATCTATTGCAATACTGTGAAAGACAATATTAAAATGATACCTATTGTCTTTGCCTTATAACTTTTCTTTCATCATTGCTTTGCACCAATTTTGGGGCATTTTGTCATGCATTTATTTGTTTAATTTATTCAACTAAGTAGATAGACTTCTAGACAGAGATGCATACATATATTGATGGCTTGGAATTTCATTGCTCCAGATTGAGTTTGCATATGGGTCAGTCAGTCACCTGCGAGTCTATATTCCCAGAATTATTTCAAACTAAATATTCAGCTTATAGTTTTGGAGGCTGAATAGGAAGTGTGAATTCCAGCTCCCAGCCTGCTTGAAGGTTTGTTAAGTGTGAATTCTCATTATAGTCTTTCCCCTTTATTTTACTATACTTAAAATCAAACCCAAAACACAAATATACCAATGTTCTCTATGGCACACCGCCCTCCTCTTGTTTATATGCTGAATTTGTTGTCCTTTAGGAAATTGACTTTATGTTTTTTGGGGGGTTTTTTTGGTTTTGGTTTTTGTTTTTGTTAATCCTTACCCAAGGACAGAACCTGCAATTCAGATTCTTGCTCTTGACTGGGAATCGAACACACAACCCTTTAGTGTAATGGTTGGCAAACTCATTAGTCAACAGAGTGGCAAACTGTGGCTCGTGAGCTGCACGTGGCTTGCGAGCCGTAGTTTGCCGACCACTGCTTTAATGTGTGGGCTGAATCATCTCACTGCTTAGTTACACCAGCCAGGGTGGATTTTTAAAGTTTCTTTTAATATCAAATTTGTATTTTGTAAGGCTTCCAAGCTTGTGAACTCTCCACGCTCCTTATTCAAGCCTTCCTTAGACCCCATGATTCTAGAACATCATTGATTAGTAGGTAATATCTACTTCAACTTCACTATCTTTTCATGGATTTATTCTTGTCTGTTTTCCTTTGCTATCACAGTATTCTGTTATTTTATCCCTAGTGTAGCCAAATGTCAAAAATATTTTTTTTAAAATAACTTTTGATGCTGAACTGAGAGTGGTTTCTCTAAACCTCTAATATCCATAGTACAAGAAAAGGAAGCCGCCTTCTCTATGCTTACTGAAAATTCTAGTCATTATTTCAAGGCCCAGTTCAAATATTACTTTTAAGAATTTCATTCTGCTGCATCTAGTTTGAGTTATTTTTTCTATATCTTCCAACTACTATATTTTTTCAGAAATGTATCATTTGCAGTGTTCCACATTAAGGTAAAAGTTGTCACTTATCTGTCATTATCCCTTTCGATATAGACTGACTCTCGAAGGCAGGAAGATATGTTTTAAGTCATCTTTCTCTTGACCAAGAGAATGGCACACATTATCTATTTAATATATTTTGAACAAGTAAATAGATTGATGAATTAATGTATAAAAACATTTTGGAACTAACAAGAGTTACATTAAACACCTAATATACGCCATGCATGTTGCTAAAAGCAAAGGAAATTGAAATAAATGAAACAGATCCTTAAAGAGAGTAATTGCCCTTAAATTCTCCAAAATGAAGGTTCCAGGGAAGGGAAGAATTTCTTGGATGATTTCCTTGGATGGGAAGATAGTATATAAAAATATGGCCATAATCAGTGATGAATTCATAATGAATTATAGGAGAAACAGGGATTCTGTGTGAGAACCTCTTTCCACGTCCCGCATGGTTCAGGGTTCCTGGTTCAGGGTTCGGGTTCTGAAGGAGGCCGCACGCAAACAAAATGAGAGACCAGAAAACATTAATTTGGCGATATTGGGGGGCCAGGCAGGAGCCTTCCTCTAGTGGAAAGGACTGCCACTTGCTTTGGCCTTTTTTCTCCCTTTTATTAAGGCTTTGGGACACACCCCTAGCCTTTAGGCAGGAAATAACAAAACAAATTAACATGAAACAAACAGGTAGAGGCTGCTTCAACCAATAATGTTTCAACTAAACAGTGAGTAATCAGCTCTGACCTTTCAGAGCAGTTAAGGTTGACCAGCCTTCTGGCTTCCTGTTTACATCCATTTAGTGAGAACAATATTTGGTTTCCGACAATTCTGGAGGTTCAGCTCTTCATGGTTGAGATTTATATCATGTATGTCAGCCATGCTTCTTCACAGCTCATTGTTGGTATATGACTAGGCTAGATGGACTAAGGGTTAATCTAGAGTGTGCACACACACGTGTGTGTGTGTGTGTGTGTGTGTGTGTGTGTGTGTACTTGTATATGTGTGAATTTACAGGTCAAGAAGAGTTGTTACATTACCTCTATCCCAGCATTCAGAAAAAAATATTTGTGAGTATAGAATAGATGATTTTGACTTATAAGAGCTATACAATAAATGGCCTATTTTTGTACCTAACACATTCTCAATAATGTGTATCAAAGTTGATTGTATAAAGGCTAGATAATGAACTTACATATTATAAGAGTAGGGGGAGGTGGAGCCAGCCACAAGGAGCTAAAATGTCCTCAATTGCATTTTGCCTTTTGCGCAAATCTCTTTGATTTATTTCTAGAATTTCAAATACACTCCTGTTTGTTATCTTTTATTCACAATTGAGCAAACAGTTGACTGGCGTAAGCCCAATGAGTGTCCTGTTGATTTACCACTCTTGGCATTCAGACCGATTCCCATCTTTGTTTCGACTATTTTAGATTTATGCAATCCACACTTCTTGCATCAGCATTTTTGTCTCCCATTTGTTTTTATAAAATGTTAAAGACAGAAGGCAATGAAATATTCAAAATACACAAACACGGTTGTGTAAATAAACTGCCAAAAGTGTACCGCTGGTTGGCAGTCAGAAAATCTATGTACCTCCTGAACATTTTAGCTTATCAGCGGGGTAGAGAAAGCCAAATTTAGCGTATAAAACCTCGTTTTGACTGTTGATGTATAATGTGCAAACCAATAGGTTGTATGAAAACAGGATGAACATAAGTCAAAGAAAACCTCTAGCTAGAATTATGCCCCATAAGTCTCTTGGTTTACATGTGCATGAGCTTTATAGTTTTGGAGCTGTGATGCTCTCTTCAGGAGTAAACTACACTAGATAATTCTGAGCATCTAGAAAGGAAAGTGCTCAAGACTGCAAGTCAAGATTGGCAAAATAATACTAACAGTAATAAAGTAATACTAACAGTAATGTTTTAGCAATGTTGACATATAGGTGTTCATTTAAATAATCTCTTTTTTTATGTTTGAAATATTTCATTGAAAAAAGTTAAATTGCAAAGGTAAGATTTTCCCCTTCAATGACAAGAAAATTTTCTTCCCATCTTCATTCAAAGACTTTTACCGAAGTTACAGTTTCAATTCGCATATGCATGCTCCTGCATAATGTCCTTCCTTTGTGAGAATCTATGCAATATTAAGCTTCCAATAAGATTTCTTTGGAGATCTTAGATTCCTTTTTATTTATTCATTTATTTTGTCTTGTTTTCTGACTTTGAGTTTTCTTATCCCCCTTTTTAATATTCCGTTCTTGGAAAAGGATGTACAATTCACTATTGACACTTCAGTTGAACCCAAGTCAGTATGATACTTCTGTGAGGTGATTTTCCAGTTATCAAATAAAAGTATTAGAGGAGGTTTTGTTGGTAACAAACAAGAGAACCAGTATTTGGAAAAACTGCCCAGAAGTGTATTTGTGTGTGAGAAGAGGCTCCTTGTCCTTTGACTTTATCCAAATACATGGTTGCTGAGTACCAGCACCCATAGGGACAGATGATCCTGATCAGCTTTCTTCTCCTTCCTTACTTGGGCCTCCGACTGTGACAGTGGAAGGACTTTGTGACATGGTTTTTGGTTGACTTATGAAGAATTTATTCAGCCACCACTCCTCCTAAATGCTGCTTGGAAACATTCTCTTTCATAAAGGGACCCTGGGGCTTTTTTGTACTTCAGTTGTAGTTTCTGTTCTGTCATGAAATTAGTATGAGACTCGGGGCGACTTCTAATCCATCCTTGACCCTTCCATTCCTTGTGAGTAAATATGTCAAAAGGACTAAACGAGCGGCTTCCAACCCAGAGGCACATTACAATCCAGGGAGTATTTCAAGGATGCGAATACCTGAGCTGTATTCCTGGATATTCTTATTTATTTGTGTGGAGTGTGACCATCCATGCTTCGAAAAAGCACCTCAGAGGATTGTAAGGGACAGCTAGGGCTAAGAAGTGCTGGGCAGGATGATCCCTAACGTCTGGTCCAGGGAGACAGTAGGTCTTTAAGAGAATGAGCATTGCATTAGATGGAGCTGGGTTTGAATCTTAGCTTTCCCACTTGCTGGCTTTATAAACTTGGGAAAATTTTTACTTTTTTAAAAAAATCCTCATTTTCTTATTGCTATAGCAAAGATATACTTGCCTCCTTGAGTTGTTATAAAGATTGAATATAGCCGAAACCGGTTTGGCTCTGGATAGAGCGTCGGCCTGCGGACTGAAGGGTCCCAGGTTCGATTTTGGTCAAGGGCATGTACCTTGGTTGTGGGCACATCCTCAGTAGGGGGCGTGCAGGAGGCGGCTGATCGATGTCTCTTTCTCACCGATGTTTCTAACTCTCTATCCCTCTCCCTTCCTCTGTAAAAAATCAATAAAAATATATTTTAAAAAAAGATTGACTATAATAATGATATATATATATATATGTATATATATGAAGTAGCTCAAGATTTTGCACATAGAAAACTTTTAACAAATGCTGATGATAAAAGAATTGTGACTATGATGAGGCTTATCACCCCACCTTCACCCCAGAAAAAATAAATTCTCCCCTGAGTGTAGTATTGGCCCAAGAACAGAATGTAGGATAACAGAAAATAAAGAACCAGAAACAGCCCCATTGCATATTGTCAAACTTGGTATATCCCACAAGTGCATTTTGTGTTACCAGGGACTATGCAATAAATGGTGCCAAGAACAGTTGGCTAAAAAAAAAAAAGGAAAATAATAAAATAAAATAAAAATAATTCCCTATCCTTAATGTAGATTGCCGATAGATGAAAGACCTAAATATGACAAAGCAAACTTGAAATATTTAGATAAAAATAGGAGAATGTTATGATATTAGGATAGAAAGGCTCATTAAACAAAAGGACAAATCATAAGGGATATAATAAAAGATGCTACTTGCTTTTAAATTTAACACATTTATATTCCAAAAATACTAGAAAGTTAAAAAATATTTACAATACATATAAGTAACAATCCTATACTACTCAGAGTAGGTTAAAAATCTCTACAAATCAAAAAAGACAAACTAAATCAAGGCCACAAAAAAATGGACAAAGTTGCCCAAACTGGTTTGGCTCAGTGGATAGAGCGTCGGCCTGTGGACTGAAAGGTCCTAGGTTCGATTCCAGTTGGGGGCATGTACCTTGCTTGCGGGCACATCTCCAGTGGGGGGCATGCAGGAAGCAGCTGATCTATGTCTCTCTCTTATCGATGTTTCTAGCTCTCTATCCCTCTTTCTTCCTCTCTGTAAAAAATCAATAAGATATATATTTAAAAAAATGGACAAAGTTTAGGGATTGGCAGCCAGCCCATAGAAGTAAGCAAATGAGAATATGTCCATCTTGACTCTGAGAGAATTAAAACCAATGAGATGCAAATACACATTCATCAAAATATAAGTCCTGATGGAAATGCAAACGCTATGACAATCTTACAAGGAAACTCCAGCTATGTGTCAAAGGGAACACGATCATGAATGATTCCAGCGGTGTTTGAATATATAGAAATTTTAATCAACTTCAATGTCACCAATAGGAGAAGTGATAAAGGAATTACTCAAAAATGAAAATTAATGGGTTTAAGCTATTTTATAAATGTGGATGAATTTCTCAAATACTGTGATATTTTTTGAGAGCATTGCAGAAAGACCTACATAACATATTGCCAAAAGTATTTTGAATAATCTATTACTAATATATATATATATTGTAGTCAAAAGAATACACTGTTACACTGTTAGGTTAGTAGATAGCTGGGGTGACAGAGAGAAAGAAAGAGAGAGAGAGAGAAGATGAAAGTACACAGAAGGAATTTCAACTTTTTTCTACTTTTCTGTTTTTTGATTTTTTTTAAGACTTGAAGGAAATATGGTAAAATGTTTATACAGGATGTTCCCCCCAAAATGTATATGCGTATTGAATAACTATTCATTTCAATGGGTTAAATCTGAAAAGAAAGAAACACCAATTGAGTTATCTGCTGCTCCAGTGTGTATATATATTTGGGACACCCTGCAAATATAATCTTTTTAATAGAACAACTGCAGTATTTATTAACAAAGGATTCATATGGAAATTATATGATAAATTCTTAGAAATAACTTCTAAAAGATACCATTATATAAAATGGGGCCAAAAATATGAAAAAAAAAAACAGTGGTCAGATGGCACGAAGTAGGTGGCAATGCCTTAACCGTGTGCGTGTTGTTAGGCCCGAGAGCCTCTTCCATCCTTGTCAAGGGGAGGGCTAACCTTCTCTCCTTTCATACAACTAACTCTGCAAACATAATTCTCGCCTGCCTTTTCGCCTAGTGTCCCTATATGCTGTTTCTTAAAATCATTGTTCTGCCGAGACCGGTTTGGCTCAGTGGATAGAGCGTCGGCCTGTGGACTGAAAGGTCCCAGGTTCAATTCCGGTCGGGGGCATGTACCTTGGTTGCGGGCACATCTCCAGTGTGGGGTGTGCAGGAGGCGGCTGATCGATGTTTCTCTCTCATCGATGTTTCTGACTTTCCATCCCTCTCCCTTCCTCTCTGTAAAAATCAATAAAATATATTTTTTGAAAAATCATTGTCCTGCTGTTAATTATTTTTAATTTTACGCATGTGCTCCCACGGCCCCAGGTCCCACGCTCTGACCTTCGTGTGCATTTCCTCACTGGGTGGTCAGGAGGGGGTTCCTCTCATGCTCCCCTTTGATGGATGAGAACAGCGAGACCCAGGGAAGTGAAATGAGCCCCCGGGGCCACAAGGCTGTGGATGGAAGGCTGGCAGTGGCACTCCAGAGGCCCCCTTACTGACCACCGCGTTTTGGAACAGATCGAAGCTACCTGAGTGTGCACATAAACTGTCCATCCTGTCAGGACTCCTCGCTTTGCCTTGGGCAAGAAAATAAATGGAATGAGGCAAAACCGGTGTGGCTCAGTGGATAGAGCATCAGTCTGCGGACTGAAGGGTCCCAGGTTCGATTCCGGTCAAGGGCATGTACCTTGGTTGGGGACACAACCCCAGCAGGGGGCGTTGCAGGAGGCGGCTGATTGATGTCTCTCTCTCATCGATGTTTCTAGCTCTCTATCCCTCTCCCTTCCTCTCTGTAAAAAAATCAATAAAATATATTTTAAAGAAAGAAGAAAAGAAATGGGATGAGCAGTGTGAATGCCGGAGGGCAGGGCTCTGACAGGAAGGCTTTAGACACATGGTCAAGTGCAGAGAGAAAAGCCTAGAGCATTGGTTCTCAACTTTCCTAAGGCCGCGACCCTTTAAGACAGCTCCTCATGTGGTGGTGACCGCCAGCCATAAAATTATTTCCGTTGCTACTTCATCACTGTCATTTTGCTACTGTTATGAACTGTAATGTAAATATCTGATAGGCAGGATGTATTTTCGTTGTTACAAATTGAACATAATTAAAGAATAGGGATTAATCACAAAAGAAATATGTAATTATATATTGTGAAATATTTATTTCTAATGACAAATAAATGAAATTTTGTCTTGAATCGTGGTGTAGCATGGACAACAGGCTTCATAGGACAACAGTAAACTACATGGCTACACTTTGCTACACCGAGGAGCGGTGTGTTGGTTCCTAAGACCATGGGAAATAGGTATTTTCTAATATTCTTAGGCGACCCCTGTGAAAGGGTCGTTCGACCCCCAAAGGGGTCGAGACCCACAGGTTGAGAACCACTGGCCTAGAGGCAAGTCTTGAGGTTCCCAGGCCAGTGCCTGTCAATTCTCTGAGCCCCTCCTACCCCACAAATCCCACACATGTCCTGTACTGAGCCTCCTTTAAAGCCCCGAGCCTCCTTTTAAGCTCCCCACCAGGGCCTTCATGCATCCTGAAGGCCAGTGTTGGGAGCAGGGCAGGAAATCATTGTCGGCTCAGTCACAGAGTTCCGTTGCTCTTCTAAAGGAATTGGCACCGTTAACTCTTATTGGCCATTGAAATTGGGACTCAGACATTTTTTGTTCTTACAGGTTTATTTCTAGCCTGCAGAGGCAAGATGTTTTTAAAAAAAAGAATCAGAGAAAAAAGAAAAACAACAGATACAGAGGCAAAGAAGCAGTGAACAGACTGTCATGCTACAGGGAAAGTGGGATGGGGGGCTGTAAGAGATCAACCGAAGGACTTGTATGCATGTGTATAAGCACAACCAATGGATACAAGACACTTGGGTGGGGGGCCAGGAGAGGGCATATATACTGGGGGTAGGGGAGGCCAAGGGGAGGTCAATAGGGAAAAAAATGAAGACATGTACTACTATTTGTAATACTTTAAACAATAAAAAAATTAATTAATTAAAAAAAATAAATTCATACATCTGAGAAACGTTACCTTTCTCTCCAGCCTACACTGAAGACACACAGGGTCTCCTCATGTTTAGAGGACAGTAGTCATCCAGGACTGCCTGCGACCACATGGCCAAGTCTGTCTAATTCAACGAGGGACTCTTACCAGCCAGGAGCTATCACCTGCTGTACCAGTAGTAAAGGCTGACATTTTTATTTTTTATTGTTTCTAGAGAGAAAGAAAGAGAGAGAGAGAGGAAGGAGGAAGAGAGAAACATCCATTGGCTGCCTCCTGCACGCCCCCTACTGGGGATTGAGCCCACCACCAGGGTATACGCCCTGTCTGGGAATTGAACTGGTGACCTTTGGGTGTCTGGGACCATGCTCAGCCAAGTGAGCCACAATGGCCAGGTCAAGGCTGACATTGTGATCTCCAGTTAGGGCTCAATACCTATGTATGTTTCCCCCCAAATTGGTACTAAACTCAAGAGGGGGAGAAAGAAGGTAATTTATTTGCCCTTCTCTCCAAATCTTTTTTTTATATATATTTTATTGATTTTTACAGAGAGGAAGAGAGAGGGATAGACAGTTAGAAACATCGATGAGAGAGAAACATCAATGAGCTGTCTCCTGCACCACCCCTACTGGGGAGGTGCCCGCAACCAAGGTACATGGCCTTGACCGGAATCGACCTTTCAGTCCACAGGCCGACGCTCTACCCACTGAGCCACACCGGTTAGGGCTCTCCAAATCTTGACACACACACTGTCATGGGGAAAATAAAGGAGGGAAGGCAGAGAGAAAATCAAGACACAGTGCCACCCAGCAGTACACTCCTACACTCTGGGGAAGGCTGAGAATGGCAGCAAAGCCAGGGGAAAAAAAAAAGCGAAAGGAACATCTCTGTTATTTTAAAACGGTTTACTGAAGGAAATAATAGTAACAGGAAAATCAATAAAGCGCATGATGCGGAATAAAAAAAAGTAATGAAGTCTCAGGGACAGACCAGCGCTCTTGGATTCAACAGAGGGAACCACGGGACTAATAACAATTATGTGCTTTCTCTTATAAAAGCAAATAGAATGTTTCCCAATTGGAGCCACCGATCCCCATAACCTGGAGAATCCTCATAAGCATTCAGAGTCTCTCCTGCTCAGGTCAGCTCCGTGCTCACGGTGTGTTATCGATACAGATAAAGTGCCATTACCGGGAAAGGGAGTCGCTCCAGAGTTATAATGCCAATGTCTTCAAAACGTGTAAGCAGTGTTCTCTCAGGAGCATTTCTGCATTTTATTTATTTATTATTATTATTATTATTATTATTATTATTATTCTTTTATTGCTGGGAGAGTCAAATGTGGACATTGGACAGGGCTCTATCCGTCCTCCCCCTACCCCCGCCCCCTATCCCCTACCCTAAGGGCTGAAAAGAGAGGAAGATACTGAAGAACTCCGCTGACAACATCAGCAGGTAGGAAATTATGAAACAATTGCATTTGTATAGAATAAATCTTAGCTCATTCCTCGGACCAAACCTGTAATCCCCAAAGACTGGATTCTGGGAAAGCCCTAAGACATCGCTATAATTAGGTTCCCCGATGACCTGCCACTCCTGGCTAAGATGATTCTTCTTCTTCTCTTTTTTTTAAGTGTCCTGGGAAAACTGTCCATTTCCTGGGATACAAAACTCCCCCCTCTGTATTTCCCCCCCTCAGCTCTGTCCATCCACATCTCTTAATTGTCCTGACTCCTGTGTGACATGGAACACAGTGAGTCTGCCTTCCTCTTGGGCCGTGTGACAACAGTCCGTGCTCTGGGGACCTTTCTTCATGCCGGCTGGGTGTCGTCCTGCCTCGGCTTCCCAGGTGACAAGGTTGTACCCCCTTAGATCTGACCCCGTCACAAAGCGCTGTAATGGAAGCATCCTCTTTCCTTCGTCATCTGTCAAGGAGCAGGAGTCAAGGTCTGGAAGGGGGATCGGTGTATAGAATGGGTGCCCTTTGGTGCGGATGGCTGTTAAAGGTCTGGTCTGGAGGGCCAGGGGCCCATCATCATCATCAAGGTGTCAGGAGGGAGGGGGGAGGCATTGAAAGGAGCAGGGGCCCTCTGGCATTTTCTGCCTCTTGCATCCCTTGCCTGAAATGGTCCTTTCACTTTTTCCTTCCTCGTGGTTTCTGAGTGATTCTTCAAGGCCCGGCTTAAACATCCTGTCTTCTGCAGAGTCATTTGTATGGCCGCCTCCTCCTCTGTCTTTCTCCCTCTTCTCACTCTCCCATCCAGTGGGCTGCGGGTTAATCACACGTATGCATGCCTCAACATGAACCAAAGGATTCTAGGCGCCTGTCTGTCATCTCCCAGAGGGTGAACTCCTGGAGAGCAGAGATCATGTCTTGCTTCTCCTCATATTTGCAGCGTTGACTCGGAACCCAGTAGGTAGATAACACAGTGCAGGTAGGAACGAATAAACTGAGGAACACGTGAATGAATGAATGAACTGCATTTTGCCTCAGGTCAGCTGTGCAAGCACCGCTGTCGGATGACATGATGCAGCAAGGAATTACACTGAGCGGTTTCCAGAAACCAGCTCTGGCAACTCTCGCACCAGCCTCCCCAAATCCTTTGGGAATTCATCTTCTTCCCGTCTCCCGGCCTGTGGATCCCCAACCCCATCCCCTTATACCAGTGTCTTCTGTGCCCACTGCTCCCTCCTCCTGCCCGTCTTCTGCTGGGTTATGCCTGTTCACTGCTATCCCAGCCCCTTCCCATTACCCATGTCCACACAGCTGTTTCATGCCCAGGGTCAAATGGATGTGTTCACAGAGATCACGGGAGGATGCACTTGCTAAATATTAGAGGCACGTGGGCTCTGACAGAAAGCCACAATTATCAGAGGTGTTAGGGATGTTAATATAATACATCGGGAAGAGATGTGCATGGGGGTTCCCTTATCGTTCATGAAAAGAGCAGGAACTCAAACGCAGACTCCCCTGTGGACCCGAGGAGAACGTTTTACAAGATGAAAATTGTTCCTGGCACTGTCGGCTGTGACAATGGCATGAAGCAGTTTCCCACAAGGAGCGGAAATAAAACCAGATCGAATAACAGGGACCCATCCGCGGTCGCCCGATGAGAAGACGGAAGAGGCACCCAGGGCAGGAAGGATGGCCCTGCCACGTCGTGGTGCCAGGCGATCCACCACATCCTGCCCGGGTGCAGCATTCTGCCTGACACTTTAATAACACAAATAGCTCATGTCAACCGGTTTTAGCTTCCGCTTCCCTGGCCTTTTCTGCTTCTGCGTCTCACCAGAAGCAAATAACCTGTTACCAGCTCTGGATGATGTGTGACAGCTCTCACTGGAGCTCCTCAAGCAGAGGCCTGGGACCTGGTAAATAAGACATTTCTCTTCACATCCTACTGCGAAACCGTTCTTGGTATTTCTCCCATTCCCCATGCCTTGGAGGGCTCAGTAGGGTGCTGCCTTTCAGTAAAGAGACAAATGTATTGGTGACCTTGGCATTGATTAAACCTGATATTTCCTGCAAGCGGGAAATAGAGGCTGCATTTAGAGTACGGGTGTCTCTGGAAGAGGTGGACCTCTAACACCTCTGATGGGTAATCTAACTGCATTTAGAGGGTCGTAGGGAGCTCATTTGGGAAGCATGAAAGGCGCACAGTGGTCTGAAGGCAGCTGTTTTTTATTTACCTATAACACACTAGAGACCCGATGCACGAAGATTGGTGCAATAGGCCTTCCTTCCTCTGGCTGCCGGCACCGGTTTTCCTCCAGAACCTGGGACCCAGCCCTTCGCTCTGGCCACTGCCTTCTGTCTTCGCTCCAGCTGGAGCCTTCAGTCTTTGCTCCAGCCGAGCACTGCTCCTGTAGTTCCCTCTGCCCCTCACCCTCCCCTCATAGCAGGCACCCTGCCCTGCCAGGCCGCTCTGTGCTGTGCCTGTAAGCATGCTGCCCAAAGGTCCAAAGCGGTGGAGGGGTCAAGGCCGCCAACATCTTTGTTGGGTTGATTTGCATACACACTCCTGATTGGCTGGTGGGCATTGCAAAGTGACGGTCAATTTTCATATTTCTCTTTTATTAGTGTAGATTTTCATCCCAAAGGATCTTAAGCCAATGGCAGTTCCTGAGACTGATACCATTGTGACACATGCCCAGTAAGGTCTGAATGATGTAGGAAAGGTGATTGATTACTTGTCAGTCACACCTAGGAACAGGGCATTGGCTGTAGTCGGCCTGTAGGCATGGCCGCTTCAAGCACAGGAAGATTTGATATTGAAACTCCTAAACAAGGGGGGCTCTCTCTCCTGGCCCTCTTGCCCTCTTAGGACTCTTGTTGCCTGGGGTGTGCTCTCACAATCTGTACTCGTCCACATGGCATATTTGAACTTCGTAATAGTATTACCTTGTTCTGAGCCACTTGAGTCACCAGAAATTTCAGAGGCTACTTGTTGAGATGCTTGATCTGACCCTACTCTGCTTGGGTGAATTTAGCCAATACAGTGGTACCTCGAGATACGAGTGCCCTAACATACGACATTTTTGAGATATGAGCTGTCGAGCGAGCAGTTTTTGCTTTGAAATACGAGCAACATTTGAGATAGGAGTAATCGCACGGATAGGTCGGCTGCACATGACCCACCAGTTTACCACAACTCAAGGTTATGGAACGAATTAAACTCGTATCTCAAGGTACCACTGTATCCTTTTCCTTCTACCCAAAGGCACCAATACACAAAAATGGTGGAGGTCAGGGAGAACCTCCCCACAATGGACTGAGGGATTGCAACTAGCCCGCCGGGCCCAGCTCTGCCCCGGGAATGAAACTCTGGATCCTGGCTTTGCTTGTAGCTGTGCTTGGCCCCCGCTGCATGCTTTCCAGGGCTGCTTTAGGGGAAATGGGACTTTTGAAACCAAGAGATAGAAGTTCACACAAGTGAAAATCACTCTTTCTCCTGTGAGAGTCCTAGAAAATTCTTTTCCTCACATATGGTAAGAACTCCACTCCCGCTAGCAATGGAGAAATTCCATCCATGCAGTTCTCCGATAACAGGGCTAGATCAATATCGTTGAGATATAAATGGAAACAATATCCATCACTGATTACCTACATCCTCAATACGTGTTCCTCACAAAAATTTCAGTAGTCTCAGACTGTCTTCCAAAATAAATAATTCCAGTTTAGCCTCTTTTCTTTTCGTATTTGTTCATCCTCCTCGCCAGTATGTTGTCTTTTAAACATTAATTTGTATTTTTCAAGAAATGGAGGACTTCTGGCAACCATCAGGAACCAACCGGCAGGTTGGATGGAGGTTGTGCTGTCCACACCTCTTATAATTACTCCTCACCAAGAAATCCCCAAGTGTCAAAGCTCAGAAGAAAGAATGAGGACCTTCTTCCGTCTGGCTTATTTAAAAATGGGTCTTACGGAACGCACTGAGAGGACATGTGGATACCACATTGGAAAATGAAGAATTTGAACAGTGTGGAGTAGATGACAGCAGAGCATTTAAAAAAAAATTAATTGGAGTAGCCAAAATGAGTGCAGTATTAATAGCCCTCTCCTGAGAAACAATTCCAATAGTCAACCATTGTATCCTCAGGAGTTATTCTAAAAGCCAAGTGTAGGGCAAGTCTGAGTATGAATATGCATGTGCAATGCTTGGAGAGAATGACAACATTTGAATTTTCTTCTTAAAGTGGGTCTAGTAACCATATGCATTAAGATGTTCCCTTTGCTCAAAGGGATTGGAACTGTGATTTCATGAGGAAACATCTCACCTGATTATATATATATATAATCAGAGCAGTGGTTCTCAACCTCTCTAATGCCTCGACCCTTTAATACTGTTCCTCATGTTGTGGTGACCCCCAACCATAAAATTATTTTTGTTGCTACTTCATCACTGTAATTTTGCAACTGTTATGAATCGTATCTGTGTTTTCCAATGGTCTTAGGCGACCCCTGTGAGAACCGCAAAGGGGTCGCGACCCACAGGTTGAGAACCGCTGAATTAGAGGAAAGAAAAAGTATACTGCTCTTCTCTCAGTAATCAGGCACCTCCATTACCCTTGCAGTTGAAAGGTACAGCTGGAATCCAGAGGACAATTGGATGTTAGTGAACGTCAGTCATAGTGTTCCCTCATTCTGAGATGCCAGGAAGATTGGAGGCCATGATGGGCATGTCTGATTTGACCCTACTCTGCATGAGTGAGTTTAATCCATCTTCTCTCCTTCTCCCCAAAGGCACCAATCCACTGAAAGGCTGGGGGCCAGGGGGACAGGACTCTGAATGGACCCAAATCATTGGGAAAACCTTGATCTTTCTAGAACTGAAGGAAATGTTTCCTACCTCCAGTCTCACCAGAAGACAGGAGCGTCTAATTTGCCAACTAGTTTACATAACTAGGTGAGAAGTCAGAGAGGAGTCCAGGAAACTTTTATTTTAAATCGGTTCAGATCCCTTTGCCATGGAGGGTGGTACAAGAACCTAAACCCAAGAGTGAGCACTGCCTTATGACACCCATGACACGTGAATCCATGACCCCAAACCAAGACACATAAATCCATGACCCCAGAGGCCGTCTGCTGCTCCTGCTGATCCTCCCAGGTATCATATCAAGAAAGACCACTTCTCTGAGTGACAGCAAAGACCCGGTGGCACCGCCATGCAGAGGTGGGAAAGGGCCACGTGTTCTCAGCCTGTCTCCTCCTCCATAAACAATGCGGGATGCTTGATGCTAGCGGCAGAGTAATGACGCTAAGAGACTAAATGATTAAATGCCAGTCTGCCAGCCAGAGTACATTTGTTTCCTGCTTGAAAAAGCCACTTTCATTTTGTATGACAGCTTTCTTAACTGCAACATAGCTCAGAAAATGACAGAGAGCGAATGAGAATAAGTGATTGTAAACTGGCAAACAACTATTTGCTACTATTTGAACTACCATTAAACTGTTCATTCAATTTCTAGTCAGGAGCCATCACTCAGCGGTGGAACCAGAAGGGGAGCATTATTTATTCGATGGTTTTACTGGGCCATCTCATTTTGGTAAAAGTCTTGCAGACAAAAAGTCAGAATACCCCCCAAATTGTTTTGACATTCAGTGGCGAAATACAGTGCTTAACCATGGGTTCTAACTTCTCTGTTCTTTATCCTGTTGTAACGGGAATGCTTGCATTAAAGTCCCATTTCAATGTTACACCCTTAATCATATGAATTTCTCCACTAGCTGTCTATCCTGGCTAGGTATTATTAGCACTGAGTGAAGACATACATAGGCTAGACCTGGCTTCCATATAGTACCATTAATCTTTTTTGGGCATGTTTCTTTCACAGCTTGCACATTTCCTAAAACAGATGGAGAAGTGGGAATTATAAAAATAATGAGGTCTGCTGGTAGTTGCTCTGTATCTTATTTAAACGACTTAACCATCTTAACGAGGCAGGTAGTTTTGTTCTGTTACAGACAAAGACATTGAGGCTTTTTCCCAATTTACAAGATTCACCGGTTAGGATTTGACTCCAAATCTGCCTGATTCTAAGATCTGCCCACCATAGTGCTTCTCAAAGGAAGCTCCTCATGGTGTGGCCCATTCCACCAAAAGGAAAGAAACGTTCATATTTAAAGGGAGTCTGTTAGCACCTAATGTGTAGAAAAGGTGTGAGTCTGAAATCCTGGGATAAATATTAGAGAGTTAGAGTTTCACCTGGGAGTTAATTTTCCACTTGTGAATACTGGAGGGGTGTGCCCTTAATCTAAGGATGTCGACCCCATGGACAGCATCTTCTAGAACATCTTCTAAGACCTCCTTCAGGTATAGAGTCAGCTTTTATTTTGTTTTGTTTTTGATTGGTTGTTTGCTCGTTTTTAATGTTAACTGTTAACTAATTTTTCAGCTTCTTAGCTTTTAAAAACGGATCTGGTGTTTGATAAGAAGCCAAATTAATTTGGCCTCAAGCTTAGCGTCCGTGAATATATCAAGGTGTTTCATATAGCGTTGTATCTAAAAAGAAATGACGTCACAGTGAGTGGATGTGAGTTAGTGCTCCTCATAAAGTGAAATGTTTGAGTGTTTATAACACCGTCGTGATGGTTTCCAAGAAGGTTACTTAGAAGAAAAAGCTTTCTGGACGGTATTTTGGCGATATGTATCCAGTGTGCTCTAAAATTTTCTATATGCTTTGGTAAAACAATTCCACTCCTAGAAACTTCTGCTAGAGAAACGTTCAAAGATGTATGTTAAGGTTTTTCCAGACTACTCATCTATGTATTATTAAAAGATGAAATATAGGAAAAAATAAGGTAACATGGCAATTAGTCAAATTACGATACAATTCAGATAGAATGTATGCCTTCATCTACAACAATGTTTTATAAAAGCGATTTTCAATCTTTTTCATCTCATGGCACACATTCCAATGACAAAAATTCTGTGACACACCAACAATGTATACTTTTCGGTGATCTAACACAAAATAGGTATAATTTTGATTCACTCACACCGAACAGCTCTGGATGTGTTGACTGTTGTCATTTTTTAATTTGACAATCTAAGGGAAAAGACAACAGTGCTTCTGATTAAATCACCAGGTATTTCCTGTTTTAAAAATTCTTGCAGCACACCCGTTGAAAATCGCAGTTGGAGCATAATGAGTAAATAAGCACATCATGTTGATAACCCTTTAAAAAAGGTAACATACATTATTTTTATGATATACATATTTGCTTCATAATATATATGATGTGCATGTGTTATATGCGCACCAAATGGTAACAGTGATTTTAAATTGTACGTGCATTTTCTCTCTAAATATTCTATAGTACAGAGTATTAATTGTGTAATATTAATTTTAAAGTATTTGACTTAGTCTATTCCCATACCTTATAAATTATGCCAGTGTAGTCATTTGATTTTAATATGGAAAGTAACATAGGACCTTTCAAATACGGAGCCTTTATTAACTGGAAGAAAATATTTGCAAAAGACATTTAATAAAGGACTATTATCCCAAATGTTCAAAGAACTCTTGAAACTCAACAGAAAAATAAAGTGTAGTGAACAGAAGAAACAATATTACAGTCATCAAACTTTCTCTTTTTTTTTAATATATTTTATTGATTTTATAAAGAGAGAAAGGGAGAGGGATAGAAAGTCAGAAACATCGATGAGAGAGAGACACTGATCAGCCGCCTCCTGCACGCCCCACACTGGAGATGTGCCCGCAAGCAAGGTACATGCCCCCAACCGGAATGGAACACGGGACCCTTCAGTCCGCAGGCTGACGCTCTATCCACTGAGCCAAACCGGTCTCAGCACAATCATCAAACTCTCTAAGATCCTAGAACTTACTTATTCCAACTACCAAAAAAAATAACAGTTATGTGACACGATTAAGGTGCTAATTATAACTACAATGTCAATCATATTATAATATGTAAATATATCAAGTTAACATGTTTTACACCTTATCTACACAAAGTTATATTTCAATTAAAAATATATACACCTTCCTATTAAAAGGTAAGTGAAATACCTGAACCGATACCTCCCCAAAGAATGTGAGAAGTAAGCATACAAAAACGTTTAGCATCAGATGTCATCTGGAAATTGGAAATTAAAGCAACAGCGAAATAGGACTGGTTAAACTCCAGAACACTGACAGTGGCCAATGGTTAAACTCCAGAACACTAATAATGGCAAATGGTTAAATTCCAGAACATTGATAATGGCAAATGCTGGTGAGGATGCGGTAGACATACCAAATGGCACAGCTGTTTTGGAAACTGCTATGGAGGTTTCTTACAAAAACTAAACACACTTACACTATGCAGTCCATCAGTCGCTCTGCTTGGAGTTGCCCAAATGAACTGCAACTCATTTCCACACGCAGCTGCACATGGATGTCGATGGCAGCCCTGTCCATAACTGCCCACTTGGGAGCCACCATTAAATATTCCCCTTCAGTAGATGAGTGGGAAACGCACAGTGGTATGCCCAGGCAGTGAACAGCGTTCAGAGCTAGAAAGAAGTGATCCTCCAATCCATGAAGAGACATGGAGGAACCCTACATGCACACGGCTAAGTGAAACAAGCCCACCTAAAAACCTACAACTCTCCGACATTCTGGAAAAGGCCAAACTGGAGACAGTGAAAAGGGTAGTGGTTTCCAGGGGTCAGAAAGTAAGAAGGGAGGAAGAGGCAGAGCACAGGGCATTGTTAAGACAGGGAAACTATTCTGTATGATACCGTCATGGTGGACACATGTCATCATATGTTTATTTTATTTTATTGTTTTTAAATATATTTTATTGATTTTTACAGAGAAGAAGGAAGAGGGATAGAGAGTTAGAAACATCGATAAGAGAGAGACATCGATCAACCGCCTCCTGCATGCCCCCTACTGGGTATGTGCCCGCAACCAAGATACAGGCCCTTGACCGGAATAAAACCTGGGACCTTTCAATCTGCAGACCGACACTCTATCCACGGAGCCAAACCGGTTTTGGCTCATCATATGTTTATTGAAACCCATATGTTTATTGAAACACCACCCAGAGTGAACCCTAATGTATGCTATGACTTTGGGTGATAGCAATGAGCCATTGCATTGTAGGTTCAACTGTAATAAATGTACCCATGTGGCATTGATAATAGAGGGGCATTATACTTGGAAGGGAGGAGGGAGTGCATGGGAACTTTTTGTACTTTCTACTCAATTTTCCCGTGAGCCTAACAATGCTCTAAATGTAAATTATATTTTAAAAACACAGCCTTACACTTTTTACCTGGAGGAACGGAGTCACAAGTGTGAAGGAAATAGTGCTGGTCCTCCAGAGAGTTAGCTGCAAGACTCTGAAAATCTCCCCCTGGGCTGGTGCAAGTCTTTAAAGCAGAAGCTGATGAGCATGCGAGCCACACTGCTCAGCTCTGCGGTGTAAAAGCAGCCAGAGACAGCATGTAAATAAACAGGTGTAACTGAAATTTGTTTTGGAAATTTTATTTTGAAAATTTTATTTTCAAGAGGAGAGATTTGCTTACCCGTGATTTAAAGCAAGGGCAGGGATGTGCTATGGCAAGTATGAGATAACTGTTCACAAAGGCTTCAAGGGCGAAGGAGGAGCTTTGCTCCCTGCGAGGCTGATGGGGGAGGGGGCTGGAGGGAAGAAATGATGGGAAGGCAATTCTGTCCTCTGTCTCCAGTGTCTTCACATCTCAAAAAAGGTCTGCCTGTTCTAGGAAATTGCAAGGAAGTATTCGTTCTTCTTCAGAGTACCCGCAGAAGTACTGTTTGTTTTCTGGGAACTAGCTAATCTCTCAAAGAAAAATGATGGCTAAAATGGTAAAAAAAAATAAGAAAACTATTCCTTCCCTTTCTCAGAAACTTCTCAGGAGGCAGCCAAAGAAAATACCAACTGAATCAGTAACTTCCCAGAATTCAGCTACCTTAATTTCCTTTGCAGGAAGAAAGTTTATAAGAGGACTCTTCTATCTGTCTTGAGAAATCATTACCTCAAGCAAAACATTTTTTTCCCCACAAGTTAGAGGAGATGGACCGAGGCCATGCTTAAGTAAAAGAAGAACGTACTGTGACTAAAAACTAAGATGCATTATGTGGCAGAACTATTTAAGCTTTGCTGTTATTGGTCTGAAATGGACATCATGGTGCCTTTCCAATTTGTATTTCCCCAACTCCATTCAATTCTTTGAAGAAGACTTGATAGAAAAGTTCTCTAAGTGTTGTCACATTGGATGAGACATGAGTTGTCTTGTTAAACCTCCAAAATCTACATCTAAACAGCCTTGGGAAGAATTCAGGGACATAAGCATCTCATCTTTGAATGCACCCTTCAGACGCAAATATGAAAATGAAATGTATCCTGGTTATGTGTTTGGAGTTTACTTTTTCCCCCCAGTTTTCTTACAACACCAAAATATGAGCCTATAAAGATAAACATTGGAACAAAAAAAATTCAAAAGAAAAAAATAACTGATGCATGCTACATTATACACACACACAAAAAAAAAAGCCAGAACCCAGTCATTAAATATAATTCTAAATATCCAAACTTGTCTCCTGAAGTAAATGGAAGTGATGATCAGAGATAAAGATTTATCAAAGGGTTCTATTTTGAGTTATTTCTACCTTGCTGTGTAAGACGGCTCTCCCATATTAATAAGAAATCAAAGGAAAGTGGAACATAATCATTATACCTGGGCCTGGCCACGAGTCTCTGATCAATGACATTTTCGTGGCAGCGAAGGTGTGAGAAACTTCCTTCTGCTCATGTGCTGGCGTAGATTTTATTTAAGGATCAGAGTCTGTAGTCATGCAGTTCTATTCTCAGAACGCACCTGCCTCGCTAGCGAACTGACTTGTAGAATGAAGAGAGAAAAGTCTCTCTGTACGGGAATCCACTTGCCTTCCTGGATGCCAAGAGCTGGAGAAATACAAGATATTTAGTTAGTTCTTTGAAAAGATTGTCCACCTTCTAAGTATTACAGACCCATGGCCTCCCTCTGGGGCTCTGTTCAGCCTTCTCATGCCCTCAACTTACTGAGCATCTACTCAGGGTGAGAGGTTCAGGCATTTCCTGGGTGTACTCTAGTGATAGGACATGGTTTCCCACATGTACCCTTAATGAGACCCTTAATGAGCCCTATGAGATCAGTTCTGCTTGTTAGGTTTATAGTGTTGCTCTGCGCAGCAAGAGGTGAGGGGGAAACGATCCCTTCCTAAAGGCCTCACTTCTGAGAAGCTGAACTGTGGTGCCAGGCGGTGCCATTTCCATGAGCAGGTGGCACGTGCTGTCAAAGAAGATGTGTACTTTCATGAAAACATTTCATTCATGTATCTGCTTGATATATATGTTTGTGTGTGTGTGTGTGTGTGTGTGTGTGTGTATATATATGTACATACATATATTATACATATATATTTAATGAGAATAGAGTAGGATCAAAAATAAAATGACAGATAAAACTCCATGAATGCAATAGATATAATAATACTAGTACACATAATATATATGCACAGACATAAATATATACAGTGGTACCTCGAGATACGAGTGCCCTAACATACGAGATTTTTGAGATACGAGCCGTAGAACGAGTGATTGTTGCTTTGAAATACGAGCAACATTTGAGATAGGAGTCATCGCGCGGATCGGCCGGCTGCACACGACCCACCAGTTTACAGAGACTCGAGTGTCTCATAGTTTCCCACGCCTCAAGGTTACGGGACGAATTAAACTCGTATTTCGAGGTATCACTGTATATATGTATATATATATACATATATATATATATATATGTATGTATACATACATATATATATATATATTTAATGAGAATAAAGTAGGATCAAAAATAAAATGACAGGTAAAACTCCCCTAATGTAATAGATATATATTGCATTTACTAGTACACATAATATATTTACACAGACATAAATATATATGGAAAATTAATGCTTTCTAAAATAGAGAAGATCATAACATGTCTATCTCAATATAAATTTATAAGCTTTTATAGCGAGAGATTAATAAAAGGATGATTATTAAAAAGTCATATGATTACTCTCAAGATCGTGGGACTTCAGGCAACATTTTCTTTCATGTAGTTTTCCTGTGTCCTTAGGATGCTTTATCATAAGCCTATGCCATCTATATAAGCAAAGCTGTTTTCGTGGTGAGCAAAGAAAGATCTAGGGAGCCTTAGATACCTGCCTTCCAGATTCTCTCTGCAGCATCCTCACTCCAGTTGACCAGTCGGTGGCTTCTTCCAGCGGTGCGTGGGCATCGTCATTGGAACACGATGCAGTCCAGTCACATCCGAGTCTTGTTTTCAGCCCGGCCCTCGGGCAGACACCCTCGAACCCATGCGTGGATTGTCTCGCCTTGTGTTCACACACATCCAGGATTGGCATTTTGACACTGAATTAAATGAAGCAAACAAAGAAAATCTGTTGAAACACCGACTCACCGGGAATCTGCTAAATAAAGTCACATAAAAGAACCTTCTGTCATGCAAAATTAGAAGAAAAAAAAAAGCTTGCTTTCTCCCAGAATTTAGTTGCTTCATGAGCTATGCTAATTTTGACATTTATTAGATTGCCTATTTTTCTTGGCCTTACAGGAATCTCTTAATACAGATTTTGCAACCCAATGTTAATCGCATTCACCAATTCCCCTCCCCCCCTTCCCTCTCTTTAATTGCCTCCAGAAAAGCTTTTTAAGGTATGTATATATTTTGCCTAATCATATAATTACGCCCCTCTCATGAAATTTCAGTACCACAGATATATTGTGTATCTGTTTATGCACCATATATGTTTCTGTGCTTTATATAGAAGAAGAGTAAGATTTTAATTTTACCCCTGAGAATTATTAATGTCCTATAGAGATTGTGGGTCATAGTAACTGCTGGCCTGCATATCCTCATATTAACATTTCTCTCTTAACTTGCCATTCTATTTAACTTTCCCTGGTGTTCTCTACATGTGTATCTAACTGTAAAGAAACACACACACACACACACACACACGCACATATATATATGTGTGTATATATATATATATATATATGTGCGTGTGTGTGTGTGTGTGTCAAACATCTGTTGAGTGCATTCTCATAAACAAGTTCAAATCAAGATACATGTGATGTCATTAGTGTACAATAAGAGGCTATAATCAATGCCTTCCCTTCCCATCGGCACACCGTGCACCGGAAGTAACAAGGTTCTTCAGGGGCTAAGCTGTGATCATGCTTACTAAGCAAAAGCTCTAGTGCAGCGGTTCTCAACCTATAGGTCGCGACCCCTTTGGCAGTTAAACGACCCTTTCACAGGGGTCGCCTAAGACCATCAGAAAATGCAAATATTTACATCACGATGCATACCAGTAGCAACATTTCATGGTTGGGGGTCACCACCCCATGAGGAACTGTATGCAAGGGTCGCAGCCTTAGGAAGGTTGAGAACCACTGCTCTAGTGGGCTGTGTTGACGTGACCTAGGCAACAGAAACAGAGTCCACCCTGAGTGTGATTGTGCATTCGAAAATACCCAGCCATGGTGAATGCGGAATGCAAGAAAAGATTATAAACCAGAATACTGTCAGCAGATTTTTCTGTCACAAGTGATCCTTTTAACAGTATACCTACTCCTCTAGTCTGTGCCCCTGTTCCATCAAGGTCTGTGCCTTTTTCTGAGGTTTCATTTATGGCCCATCTCCGCCATTTCTTATTCCTCTTTCCTGGACTCTATTGACCTCATCCATCTTGGAGGGACACAGGCTGAAGGACAGAGAGCCTCGCCAATAAAAAGCAACGCCACCCCAACAAACGTAGTTCCTATTGGGCTGCACCTGGCCACACGGAGCACTAACCGGCCTTCGGGATGGGTGTGCACATCCATCTCCAGCTCCGGGCGCACTCTGGGCCTTGCTGGAATGATTTAAAACCCGGGTTTTTGACATGGGGTGCTGTTGGAGCTACTTCTCCATAGCGCAGCAATAAAAGGCTCTCAGAAACATGAGCTGGTCCAGATGGCTCTCAAAGCAGGATCGTGTTGCCTTATGCCGGTAAACAAAGCCACAAAAATACAACAATCGCATGCAATTGTTTTAGAAACGTCTTCACGTTTGAGATTTTTTTTTTTTGGAAAAAGATAACATTTGTCAAGATGGACCTAATTCATAATTTACAAGTTTCAAGAAATATGCACAAGTGTCTTTTCTTATAGACTTTCAATAGCTCCCTATTATCTAGACGTTGCAATCTCTTCACGGTCTTGCTTCTCATGGCCTTCTCCCATAAGCTCTCTGTTGTATTGTTAGTGTGTCCTGTGTCTTTCTACACAAACCGTTTTCACGATGGAAGGATGCATTAATTAAATAAACTAGCAATTTTACTACTAATAATTTAATAATTGTTAAATGATCTGGAATAGGCGCGTCAATTCTGTCAAAACCATGGGATCAACTTCCACGAGCAGACAAAAAACTGAGACAACAGTGATTTTAATTTTTTCTGAACTATTTTAGGAAAATATCTCAAATTTTTCTAGGTGTTTTCTTATCCAAAAGTTACATAATATAGCTCTAGCTGGCTTGGCTCAGTGGATAGAGCATCAGCCTGTGGACTGAAGGGTCCCAGGTTCGATTCTGGTCAAGGGCACATGGGTGGGTTTCGGGCTTGATCCCCAGTAGGGGGCACACAGGAGGCAGCCAGTCAATGATTCTCTCTCATCATTGATTTTTTTTCTTTCTCTCTCTCTCCTCATTTTCTCTCTGAAATTAATAAAGAAATATATATATATTTTTAAAAGTTACATAATATACTCATGTTATGAAATGACAGCATCTATCTTGCAAGTTCATATCTTTGGAGCTATTTTTTTTTAATTTTCATGCCAAAATAAAATATAAAATAATTGCTATTTAAACAAATCTCCATATGGGCTGGCATGCCCATCTATGAATATAATGGCATTTATTTTGTTATGTGTTATGTGCCTAGAAGTATTTATTCAGACTCTTAGGGATTTAACAACAATGAAAATCAAAGCAAACATCGTCTCCCCTGGACTCAAGAGCTGCAGAGGGAAATGGGATGTAAAATAATATCTCTGTGCAGCCAGCAGGATTATTGATTGTCCCACTAAGAGGGCAATCAAAAATGAAAACCAGCCCTAACCGGTTTGGCTCAGCGGATAGAGAATCGTCCTGCGAACTGAAAGGTCTCAGGTTTGACTCTGGTCAAGGGCATGTACCTTGGTTGCGAGCACATCCCCAGTAGGGGGTGTGCAGGAGGCAGCTGATCGGTGTTTCTCTCTCATCGATGTTTCTCTCTATCCCTCTCCCTTCCTCTCTGTAAAAAATCAATAAAATATATTTTAAAAAATAAAATAAAATGTAAACCAAAGAGCTCAATATCCACATACACACAGTTGCTTTATTTGAAACTCTAGCAAGACATCAAAGCCCCTTCTGCGCCCCAGCATTTCCTCGGAGGTAGGAGGGAGTTCTGAAATTGCTGCATTCTGCTCATGGAATTTATGGGCAGGCGCTCGCTGCCCCTGGAGGGGAAGGGACGGGGCAGCAGGAAATAAGACAAATGTGTTCCCATCTAAATCATGGGGCTGGTGGCTCGCGTCCCAGACTCTTTAAGAGACCGGCATGTTATTTTGTCGCAGCTATCGCCGTGAAAGCATTTATACGCTGCCACTGTGCGGAGTCACTACAGGCTGAAAAAATTAAGAGTTTCTTAATTAAACAATGGGGGTGCAGGTGGAAGGTACTAAATTGAGAGCAGCAAATGGGAACCAGGGGAGAGATGGAGGGGAAATACAGCCGGGGAAGCAGTGGGGAGGGCCCAACGGAATCTTGTCAAGGTCTGAAAAGAGTGTGTGTACCTGGAATTAACCCGCCCGGTTTGTCAAGAACAGATGCTTCCGGAGAATCTGTGACACGCTGGGGCAAGCAGATCAGAGAGAGCTTCCATCCTGTTCTAAAGGAGAAGCCATCAGAAGCGGCCTTTTGTGGGAAGGGTGGGGCCACGATTTGCGATTTGGGTGGGTGCGTAGCTCCCTGTTGGGGCCCCTTCCAGGTCCAGTTCTTCCTGGCAGTGACCTTGGCTGTAGAAAGATCTGCCTGAAAAATGCCATCAGTTACATGGCTTCTGTCCTGCCTGAATCGCAACAGCTTTCAGGATGGCTTATTCTACGTCTATTTATTTTTATTTTTATTTTTTTAATGTATTTTATTGGTTTTTTACAGAGAGGAAGGGAGAGGGAGTGTTAAAAACATTGAAAAGAAAGAGACATGGATCAGCTACCTTCTGCACACCCCACACTGGAGATGTGCCCACAACCAAAGTACATGCCCTTGACCGGAATCAAACCTGGGACCTTTCGGTCCGCAGGCCGGCGCTCTATCCACTGAGCCACACCGGTTTCAGCCTAAGTTTACTTTTTAAGCAGTGGATACATTATTTAGATGACAATGAGTCACCAGTTAGGAACAAGTGTTTCTTAAAATATATTTGCATAGATTTCAGAGAGGAAAGAAGAAGGGGAGATAGAAACACCAATGATGTGAAAGAATCATCGATTGGGTGCCTCCTGCATACCGCCCACTGGGGATCAAGCCCGAGACCTGGGCCTGGGCCCTGAATCAAACCAGACCTGGGCCTGGGCCCTGAATCAAACCAGACCCAGGTCTGGGCCCTGAATCAAACCAGGACCTCCTGGTTCATAGATTGATGCTCAACCACTGAGCCACCCCAGCCTGGCTGGAACAAATATTATTGAACACCCGCTCTATGGAAACTCTGTGTACATGTTTGGGGAGAGAAGAAGAGAGAGGTCAGCATTTCTTAAATAGGTGTGGAGTTCTTTCTGTGAGCGAGGCTCCATGCTAGACGTTTGGAAGAGGAGTGGGTGGAATTATGGGAAAGGCATGCTTCTTGCTCTCAAGGGTCATAGAGTTTAGAACCTAAACCAGTCGAGTTCTTGTCTTTCATAAATGTTATTGAGCATCTGCCATGTGTTTCAGAGGGTGCATGCCAAAACCGGTTTGGCTCAGTGGATAGAGCGTTGGCCTGCGGACTGAAGGGTCCCAAGTTGAATTCCAGTCAAGGGCATGAACCTTGGTTTCGGGCACATCCCCAGTAGGGTGGCATGCAGGAGGCGGCTGGTCGATGTCTCTCTCTCATTGATGTTTCTGACTTTCTATCCCTCTCCCTTCCTCTCTGTAAAAAATAAATATATTAAAAAAAAAAAAAACCAGAGGGTTCATGATCTGGCAATATGGTTTCTAATGATGGACAAAGAAATAAGCAGAAGATTTCAGGGGAAATAATAAAGGATAAGATAGTAGGTCAGTACCTCATGAAAGGAGAGGACCCTAGATGGCAGGGAGGTGTGAGCAGTGACACAGACATGCTAATGCAGTGGTCGGCAAACTCCTTAGTCAGCAGAGAGGCAAACCGCTGCTCACAAGCTGCATGTGGCTCACGAGCCGCAGTTTGCCGACCACGGTGCTAATGCATGGGTTACATTCAGACACTAAGCTATGGGTTTGGGCCAAATAGCAAGTTGGCATGTGGAGGAGGATAAAATCAGGTAACAAGAAAAGTGGAGGTCAGAACCTAGATAATTTGAATTAAATTATGTTGATGGGAAGATATTAAAATATTTTACACAAAAAAGAGGTATCATCAGAGATGAACATTTGAAATACTATTCTGATTGTTATGTGTACAGTCCACTAAAAAGGAGGGTGTTTTTGCCCTGGGCAATGTGGTGCACCATCCTGTACACCGAAAGGTCTCAGGTTCGATTCCCAGTCGGGGCACCTCCTCAGGTTGTGGGCTTGATCCTAGGTCAGGGTGTGTACAGGAGGCAACCAGTGGATGTTTCTCTCTCACAATGATGTTTCTGTCTCTTCCTCCCTCTTCCTTTCTCTCTAAAATAAATAAAAAACAAAAAGGAGGGTATTTTAAAAAGGGGATGAGTGCTAGTGAATCATTAGTTCATGTTGGTGCCCGTGGAAATGAAGACATGGAGAGCAGAGGTCTGCACAAGTTACAATCAACAAAGAACCAACTGCAAAAGTACTTGAAATTCACTGTCAGTGCAGTAGGATTCCAGAAAATGAAGAAATCAATAAGGCTACCGCTCTATTTTTTAATACACTGATCTATGACAGTTACATATCTTAGAGCTAGCGTTGGGGCGATATAACATGAATGGAATGATAGTTCATTCTCTCCATGGACTCAGCCCTGTCCACTCAGCTCCGTCCCCTGCATTCAGAGTCCGTCTCTCCTCTGTGTCCATTTTCCAGCGGCTGGGATTTCCTTAGCTCTTCCCAGTGGGTCATGGGACCCTGAGGTCAGGGATCTCAGAGTTGCCAGACAAGAAAAGAATGAAGACTTGTCGGTTCTGGCATTTCCCCCACTAGACCCAGCTCCTAGGCCCCAAAAATGTAAAGATCTCCTCATTTAAAGAGTGGTGGGTTGGTTTTGATTACAGGCCATCAGCAGTTTCTAATCACAGGAAGTCAGTTGGTGAGATCTGTACCCTCTTGTACATTCCAGGTCCTGACCCACTCCCAGATCACCTTTTTATTTAATACTAGAGGCCCTGTGCATGAATTTGTGCACGGGTGGGCTCCTTCTGGGTGGCCTGTGGGGATTGGGCCAAAACCCGCAGTACAAGGCCACCTGCAGGTCCTACCTGCCACTCCCGCTCATCCTGGCCCCACTGTGCCTGCTGTGGGCTCATGCCCAATCAGTCCCGATCAGGAGAGGCTCGCACTGCAACAGCACTCACCAGCCATGAGGCCTGCATCTGGTGCCCTCCCAAGGGGAGTGGCCTGCGGAATCGGGCTGAAACCAGCTCTCCAACACCCCCTGAGGGGTCCTGGATTGCAAGAGGGCGCAGGCCAAGCTGAGGAACCCACTAGTGCACGTTTGGGCTGGAGAGGGACCATGAAGGGGCTTCAGGGCATGTCTGGTCCATCTTGCTCAGTTCTGATCAGCCAGACGCAGCAGCAAGCTAATGTACCGGTCGGAGCGTCTGGCCCCTGGTGGTCAGTGTATGTTATAGTGACTGGTCGACTGCCCCCTGGTGGTCAGTGTACCTCATAGTGAGCAGTTGGGCAGCCTTAGCACATTATTAGCATATTACGCTTTGATTGGTTGTTCAGTTGTTCTGCTGTTCAGTCTATTTGCATATTACCCTTTTATTATATAGGATTTTTTTCTATTTTTTTAAATATATTTTTATTGATTTCAGAGAGGAAGGGAGAAGGAGAGAGAGAGAAACATCAATGTTGAGAGAGAGAGAGTCATTGAGCAGCTGCCTCCTGCATGTCCCATAGTGGGGATCGAGCCTGCAACTCTGGCATGAGCCCTTGAATGGAATTGAACCCAGGATGCTTCAGTCAGAAGGCCAATGCTCTATCCACTGAGCCAAACCAGCTAGGGCTGTTTTTTTTTTTTATTTCAGAGAGGAGGGGAGAGGGAGAGGAAGATAGAAACATCAATGAGAGAGAAACATCAACTGGCTGCCTCCTGCATGCCCCCTGCTGGGCATAGAGCCCACAACCGCAGGCATCTGCCCTGACCTGTTGGGGCATGGGATGTTGCTCAGCCAACTGAACCACAACAGCCAGGCCCAGACCACCCTCTTGGTTGGGCCTCTGAAATCCACAGCTTCCATCCTTCTTTGCCACCAGCCTCAGCATTCTGCTTTCATGTCTTCTACTCCTGGCACCAAAAGTCCAGTTCTCTCTGTCTCTCAAAATCATCCTCCCTTCCTCCCCAGTGCAAGAGAACACTTCTCAGCTGCCTATTAGAGGCAAAATAAGTCGCAATAAGAAAAAGAGTACTCCTCCAAGGAGAAGAAGACTCGGCTTTTAAAACTCAATAGCTTTTATTCTGGTCTTGTTGTGGGGACAGTTCACCCTCTGCCACAGGATGTACTGAATGACTGTAATGCAGACCTTTTGAAATTCATATTCAAATAGGTAAAACGCCTTTAACCAGCTACATTAGTGAAGTGTTCATAGAGACTTGGAAATTAGGAAATGTTTTCATACCTGCTATCAAGCCTGGAGGTCATTTTGGGTTGTTTGTTTGCCAGTTGGAAATGTGAAGCATTTGAGGGTATGGGGGGTGCAACATACTGGATACCACATGAATGGCAGTGACCAAGTTGCCATGGGAATTGAAGGCTGATTCTTCAACTCTGCCTGTTTTAAGATGCTGACTTCTGAGCAAAGCACCGAAAAAAAAGAAAGTAACATGTGCTATAGCTTACCTTTCATTTTTATTTTGTTACTAGAATAATATAATTATTCTGTGGTTCTCATTATCCAATAAAGGGAGCTGGTAACATTTCAGGAGGTGGGATTTTTGAGGTAATTGCTTCAGTATATGTTTTCCCTCCGTTTTTTATTTCACATTCATTTGGCAATCCAGCGTGTATTGCGGGAGTTGCAGGCTCCGCGCTTGGTTCTAGGCCTATGGTGATGAAAAAGCCATGATTACTTTCCTGATGGCATTCACGATACAGAGAGGGCAGCCCTTTCTCATAGCCCTCCAGGAAAACCTGGCGCACCTGGGTATTTTCCATCTCCAGTCTGCCGCTCTCCAAATAGTGGTTTTCATTATTTGAGCCATTCCACCTCATTTCTACAAAATGGTGATTGCCCCCGTCCTCACCCCTTTACACAGCTCCATCGGAAGGAAATGGGGGAGCATTTCCTTCCCAAACCTTTCGCAGACCTCTCTTGATGGATGAGTTGTTTCTCCTGCGCTCTGGCGGCAATAACGTTTGAGGAAGCGAAGACACTGCTTCCCCAGCCCTTTCAGTGGAAGCAGGCCTGCCAGCTGGGAAACAGGAGTGTGGCGAGGAAGCGCCATGACTGAGTGAACAACCAGCAGCCTGCCACAGTCAATAGCCACAAAATTATGATACATCATTTTTGAATGCATTTATGTGATCATTTCTCAATGATGGTGAGATCTTGATATGATGTGGTGGAAACTGGAAAGGGATACACCATTTACTAGAATAATACTCAGTTACCATAATAGTGGCTCAGTATCTATATATATAAAAGCCTAAGCAACTGTTCAACTGTTTGACCAGTAGCTATGACACACACTGACCACCAGGGGACAGATGCTCCAACTGGTAGGTTACCTTGCTGCTGGGGTCTGGCAGATTGGGACTAGGTGAGACAGGCTGGACACGCCCTGGAGCCCTCCCTTCTGTGGTCCCTCCTCAGCCCTGATTGTGCATAGGTGGGTTCCCTCTACCTGGCCTGTGCCCTTCAGAAATCTGGGACCCCTCAGGGGATGTCAGAGAGCTGCAGGCCAGGCTGAGTGACCCCTAGTAATAAATAAGATCGCTTGTCTCCACATAGAAGTTGTTGCCTCTAATTCTCAGACCATGGACAGTTCTCAACACTATCCTTGTGATCCTCATCATTAAGGTGGATCTGTCTCTTTAGATAGCATTCATTCATTTCTCTGCTCACACAGGATGCAGTACCATGTTTGTGTTTCTTTCAAACATGTGGAAAAGAATGCTTTTGGAGAAATTAGAGACAAATGAGCTCCTGCAGGTGTATTCCATTGTATGCAACAGATGAGATCCTAGAAAGGCTAGTATATATTGAATTTTTATAAATGGACTCAATGTTGAATGTACTAGGGGAGCTTGGTGTTTCAAGGGACTTTGTATGAATCTGTGTTGCCATGACTCCGTTTGAAACATAGATACTGAGCCCCACGTTCTATAGCTTCATAAACTTGTAACTTGTACTTTTTCCATGTGGGGTTAGTCTTAAGTTGATTATGTGGTTTATCATTTTTTTCAGAGAAAAGTCATTATAAATCAAGAGTGTCTTTGTCACTACTCTTCTAATTTAAATTCTTTATTGTTTAATGTATTACATTAAGTCTCCTTTTCCCTCCATTTATCTCTCCCTGGCTGTCCCTAACCCCCAGCATATGCTCTCACCCCTTTGTGTCTGTTGGTTATGCTCATATGCATGCATATAAATCCTTTGGTTGAGCTCTTATCCCCTCACCCACTGCCTTCCTTCATAGGTTCCACAGTCTGTTCGATGCTTCTGTGACTCTGGTTCTATTTTTGTTCATCAGTTTAAGTTGTTCATTATATTCCACAAATGAGTGAGATCATGTGGTATTTATCTTTCTCTGATTGGCTTATGTCACTTATCATAATGCTCTCCAGTTCCACCCTTGCTGCTGCAAATGGTAAGAACTCCTTTTTTACCGCGGCGTAGTATTCCATGGTGTAGATGCACCACGGTTTTTTAATCCACTCATCTGCTGATGGGCACTTAGGCTGTTTCCAAATCTCAGCTATGGTAAATTGTGCTGCTATGAACATAGGGGTGCATATATCCTTTCCGATTGGTATTTCTGCTTTCTTGGGATATAATTCTAGAAGTGGGATTACTGGGTCAAATGTCTTTGTCACTACTAACATATAACATCTAGTAATTTTCATTGCTATCTTAGAAGCACCATTATTTTCATGATCATTCATATTTTTAGATGTATTATTTTGGATTAACCATTTTGTATGATTCAAATAACGGAATTACAAAAATGAAAAGAAAGCTCAGGAACCGCACATATCTAGTTTTAAAAAATATATAGTTCAGTAAATTATTTGTTCTAGTCTCCCTCCCTCCCTTCCTCCCTCTAGTATCCTGAGGAAAAATAAAGCAATGCTGCTGGGGATGGGGCAGAGGTGAGGGGCACTTCTTCCAGCTTGATCCCTCCTGGGTCCCCTCTCTCATGGGAGGGCACACTCATGCCAGCTCCTTGTGCAGGCTCTGGTATCCGATGGCTGGGTTCAAATCCTCCCAGGAGGCAAACTTGGGTAACTGGGCATTTTCTCTGTGTCTCAGGTTGTAAATGATGGGTAATAACAGTCACTACATGGTGACGCATAGCTGGAATGCGTTCGTACCTGTGAAGTGCTTTGAACACCACCTGCCCTGTAGCAGGCATTCGGGAAAGTTGGCTTTTAACAGCATCCTCTATAGAGACACCTTCACAAAATACCGTGACATGTAAGGACCTGTGTTTAAATTTACCCATTTAATCCCAAGCCCTCGTTTTGGCAATGAGCGAGTGGGGGCGCTGAGGAGTGAACTAATTTTTCCTACCCTGTTTCCCCGAAAACAAGACAATGTCTTATATTAATTTTTGCTCCCAAAGATGTGCTAAGTCTTATTTTCAGGGGATGTCTTATTTTTCCAAGAAGAATACGGTACACATTTACTGTTGAACAAAAAAAAAAAAAGGAAACTTATTACCTGTAAACGGTACAGTAGTCATTGTCATCACAAACCACCTCACTGATTGGCCACAGCGCAGCCAGAGCTGTTCAGGCAGGGCGAGGTCTCTTTAAATCAGGAGTCAGACGCCTGATGGTAGCTTCGGGGGCCTTATATTCTGGGGAGGCCTTATGTTTGGGGGAGGCCTTTTTATTGGTCAGGTCTTATTTTGGGGAGAATGCCTTATATTACAGAGGCAAAACTGGAAGTAGGTCTTATTTTCAGGGAATGTCTTACTTTGGGGAACGGGCTATGTCCACCAGGGAGGTGGTGGCACAAGATGGTTAGCTTTGGAGACCCACTCAAGAGTTTTCCCACGAAGGCTTGACTGGACTTGTGAGGTTATTGGCACTTTATTCCAGGGTCACAAAGGCAAGACATGTCAAACGAAGCTCCACTAGACAGATTGCTGAACCTGGACACTGCTGACGCAATGAGTGAGGGCATTCTCTGTTGTGGGCAGCTGGTCTGGGCAGCAGAGAATGTTTTTAGCAGCAGTCCTGGCCTCTACCCACTACAGGCCAGGAGCACAACAATCTCTTCAGACACTGAGGAATGTCCTTGAGGGAAGGGAAGAGGGGGATGGATAAAATTGCATGTACTGTATTGTCCGGCTATAAGAAGACTGGGCGTATAAGATGACCCCCAACTCTTCCAGTTAAAATACAGAATTTGGGATATACTAGCCCTATAAGATGACACCTGGCATATAAGACGACTCCAGACTTTTGAGAAGATTTTCCTGGGTTAAAAAGTCGTCTTATACACCGGAAAATATGGTATTTCAGAACCACTGCATTAGATCTGGACACACTGCCAGGAAGGAACATTTATGAAGAAGGATCCAGCTCCACATGAGGCTGACACCTTACGAGGGAACCTCAGGGAACTTACCCGAGGCACACATCTTGTTCCTGTTATAGGCACGTGCAACAGTCTTTCTAGAAGTCTCTGGATCATTCATAGAGGTTAAGATGATCCTATTAGTAACAAACAGGCCATCCCCCCTTAGCTGTGGTTTCACTTCTCATGATTTCAGTTCCCTGTAGTAACTGTGATGCAAATATGTCAAGTGGAAAATCCCCAAAGTAGACAGTTCATACATTTTTACATTTTGCACCATTCTGAGTAGTGGGAGCAAATCTGATACTGTCCTGCTGTGTCCCACCTGCCTGGAAGATGGATCATCCTTTTTTCCAGCGGATCCACACTGTAATGCCACCCCATCTGTTCAACACTTAGAGCCACATCGGTAATCAGACCTACCCTTGCAGATCACATGCTTGTGTTCAAGTAACCCTCACTTGACTTAATAAGGCCCCAAAGTCATTCATATAATTTTTTATCATTGTTGTGATGGTTGTATTTTATTATTTGTTATTATTAATGTCTTACTGTGGCTAATATATGAGTTAAACTTTACCATAAGTATGTCTGCCTAGGACAATGGTTCTCAACCTTCCTAAGGCGGCAACCCTTGCATACAGTTCCTCATGTGGTGGTGACCCCCAACCATGAAACTTTGCTACTGTTATGCATCGTGATGTAAATATCTGCATTTTCCGATGGTCTTAGGCGACCCCTGTGAAAGGGTCGTTCGACCCCCAAAGGGGTCACAACCCACAGGTTGAGAACCACTGGCCTAGGAGGTAACATAGTATATATAGGGGTTGGCACTATCTGTGGTTTCAGGCACCTACTGGTGGTCTTAGAAGAACCCTCCCCTGCCCCCGTGGGTAAGGGTTGGCTAGATCCTCTGAAGCAAAATCCATGTACTTCCACATTGCATTTTCTTTAATAATAATCCCAACGAGGGGTATTATCTCAACTCTATTGCTCTTATTTAGAACTATTTGGAAACTGCTTTTAAGAGCTGGTGGCAACCTGGAAGCTACATCAGGGAACAAGAACATTCCTGTCTCAAGGCATTTATTCATCAGTTGGGAGAGTACAGGTCAATTTTAGGTAGAATCTGGCTTCACTGTCTCAGAAATAATTTACCAGCTTAGGTGCTTTTGATCAACCAGTAAACCAGTCTGTATTAAGCCTCCACTTCTGCGTACTTTTAAAAGATCACGTATGAGTCCAGACCAGAAAAAAATTAGAATTGAAATGCGCTCTAAAGATAACCTAATTTAGTGATTTCCAAATATCAGTCAGTGTGCCAGTACTAGGATTGCTGCATAGAATTTCCTAGAAGATTCTCTAAAAGTATGGCAGCGCAGACTCAACCCATGGAGACAGTGACTCCGCACATGTTGGACAGAACTCATGAGCCTGTGGCTTTAACAAACATCTCTCACGATTCTGATGGGAACTGACGTCATCTCCCTCATTTCATCAGTGACCTGGCCCGGGAGTAGACGTGGGCTGACTTCTAGGTCTGCAGACTCCTGGGCCAGCTCCCCTTCTCCTACCTCACACACATCTCCTTCAGGGAAATCATTCACCTCTCAGGGTGGCTCTGAAATTTCTGGTTGGCTTTGTATGCCCACAACTCTCCAGCCTTGAGAGTTGAAATCAGTTAACAAAAACTTGAAGGTCAGTTATTTTCTAAGGCCGAGGAGAAAATATGCAGAACTCCAAGTCAGGAGCTCTGTCTCCAGTCAGATCAATGGCTGACATGTTCTACATTTTACATTTTAAAAAATATATATTTTATTGATTTTTTTTACAGAGAGGAAGGGAGAGGGATAGAGAGCTAGAAACATCGATGAGAGACATCGATCAGCTGCCTCTTGCACGTCCCCTACTGGGGATGGGCCTGCAACTAAGGTACATGCCCTCCACCGGAATCGAACCTGGGACCTTTCAGTTTGCAGACTGCAGCTCCATCCACTGAGCCAAACCAGTTTAAGCGATTTTACTTTTTTTTTTTAAACCAATTTGATACATTAAAGTCTAAAAACAATTTCATGGTTATTACACTATAATTGATGGGGGTTCCTCTATTTTTGCTCATATTTCTAATGTTTTTTTAAAAATATATTTTTATTGATTTCAGAAAGGAAGGGAAAGGGACAGAGAGATAGAAACATGAAATGAAAGAGAATCATTAATTGGCCAACTCCTTCATGCCCTCTACTAGGGGTTGAGCCTGCAACCTGGACATGTGCCCTGACCGGGATTCAAACCCTCACCTCCTAGTTCATAGGTTCACACTCAACCACTGAGCCACCCTGGCTGGGCTCTAATGCGTGTTTTTTTTAAGTTTATATACTTCGATATAATGTTAAAGTCTCATAACTATGAGAAACAATTAGAAAATGATTCAACGGAGAACATAATGATACACTGTACACTGAGTGGCCAGATTATTATGATCTATAAATCTCTGAAAGCATAATAATCTGGCCACACAGTGTATATCCTATATAATAAAAGGCTAATATGTGAATTGTCCCCTCAACCAGGAGTTCGACCAGCAGGCTGGCCAGCCAACTGCCCATGTCCCCGCCCCCTGGCCAGGCTGACCAGACCCCACCCATGCATGAATTCATGTACCAGACCTCAAATATATATACTGAATATATATACACTCAGTGGCCAGATTATTATACATTCAGAGATCATAATGATCTGACCACTCAGTGTATATAGTGTGTCTGATTCTCCTCACATTGTAAACTCATGATTGGCAGGAACGTGGTGATGTTCCATTCACACTTGTGTCCTGTATACCGCTTCTCCCCATTCCTTACACACAGTGTAAGCTCATCATACATTTTTGAATGAAGATACCAGGTTAGGAAGCATGTCTCAGCTCCAATCAAAGCAGCTGTGTCCTGCGCCATTAGCGTGGCAGACCTGTGGGCAGAGCCAGGGTCTGGGGGGCATCTCCTGGCCGAGAGTCTATCTCTGCAAGGAGGAGAGCTTGGCTCACATGGCTCTTTGACATAAATTAACATCCTGGAATTTCACGCACTTTTAAAAGGATCACAAATATGGCCCGTAATGCTAATGCTGCTATTTCTAGTATTTTCCCAGCTGGCAAGAAAATGTCACATTGTCCTGGAATATCCTAGCGATCTGTAAAAGCCGGGCTCTGTTTTTCCAACAGTGTCCACACTAGCTCTCAACATAGGGAAATATTTAAACAACAACAACAAGCAGACCGTCCAACCAGCCGCCGGCTCCCTTCTGAGGAGGAGGGAGCTTTTACCATGAAACATGCAGGATTTCTGTCACCTGTGCCTTTGCAAATGCTGGTCCCTGTGCCTGGAACATTCTGCCCTTGTCCCGCCATCTGCAATCCACTTTTCACCCTACCACACACACACACACACACACACACACACACACACACACACACGTTTATATTTGTTTATTTCTATGCATTATGTATTTAGGGGCTGCCTAACTGTTCCATTTTTAGAGCATGTTTCTAGTTTCTGACTTTCTAGAGTCCAGATAGGATGTGCCTCTTCTATGCCTCTCAGTACAGGACACTTCCCATTTGGAGGCACCTGTCACACTGAATCACACTTGTCAGCTTGGATATTTGTTCCCTTTTCAGATGCTAAGCTCTGTGAGGACCTAGAACATGCTTAAGCTGTTTGTAATCCTATATAATAAAAGGCTAATATGTGAATTGTCACCAAATATCACGCATGCCTCTCGCTAACCTGACTGTTTTCCTAAGGAAGTTCTCTCTTGCCCTCTGTTTGAAGATATGAAGGAGCACTTCCTCCGTTATTTTATTATGAAAAATGGAGCACCTCTCAGAAAATCATATTAGTTCTGAGCTGATCTCAATCAAGAATAGTTTTGTTTGTTCGAACAGTTCGCTAACATAATTAGCTTCTTTAAAAAAAGGTGTTAGTAATTATTCCTGAGGATCTGACCTCAGAATTGTAGTGGAGGTAATCTTAAGTTTTTTAATGATCATTTTACAAAAGCAATGCTGAAAGCAGCTATGTTTTGAGGACACAATTCCTCCAGCTAGGGGATAAATGGAGAAATAAATTGCTACCGTGCCCCGGGAATGGCCACTAGTGGTTTGGGGTATTCATCTATAGATTCAACCAGCTGCATCTCTACTTAGCAGGGTGAGAACATGATTGCTCTGAAAATAGCCATAAACGTGATGGAGAGACAACTCTGGTGAGTACACAGAGGCTGATGTTAAGAACGCGTGTGAAGATCATGCGATTCATAAAACGTGAGAGTGCCAGAGAATATTTCTCAATGAATTTATTATTTATCCTTTATGGCATTTCAATACGCATGTGAGTCCTAATTAACAAATTACATATTATAAGGAGACTTTAACTGTTTTATCCACAGAAGTGCTTTTTAGGTTCACATTAGCTATAAAATGTTATGGTGATTTTGTTATTATAAATATGAAGGATGACATGACTTAGGGAAATACCGTACGGATGGAGGAAACACCCAGATTTGCTTTTTGGTTCAGTGAGCACTCTATGGAGTGATACGGATACAGGATAGACTGTAGTATATAACAGTTACTCTTTGTGCTGTTCAGACTGCCCCACTCACAATCTCTCAGGCTCCTCAGAAGACGTAAACCCTGTGGTAGGCAGAGCCTGGCATTGGGAAAGCTTGCCTCCTCCTATGCATGTCCCACCGCTGTCCTCCTCACCCAAGCACACGGGTGGCAAGAAGACCCAAACCAAATGTTAAATAAACAAGGAGGTGAGAGTTCTAGTGCTGGAAAGTCGGGGGATCTGACCACTTTCTTCTCAACTTTCTCAGGGCTCGGAGGATGCTAGCAGGCCTCCTTCTCCTGGTTGTATTCTCCCTCCATGGTGGTCTCTCTGGGGATGGGCCACAGTGAAAGAAAGGGCGCAGCTCCAGCCTGGAATCCTCTCAGCTCAGATCCAGTAGGAACCTACTCCTACTGGGCCCGGTACAGTCTCTGTGCATGTTCTCTGTGCATGTTCACTTTGCTAACACATCACCACAATTGAACAACGGCCAAAGAACATCCCCAGGTGAGGATGAGGAAGATTCTGTTCTTCACAGGGAGAGGGATGGCCAGCAATCTAAAGAAGGATGCAGGGATGTATGCAACTAAAACAACAGATAGCTGCTCCATGTTCATGTGTTCCCAGTTTTAACAGGAGTCCATTTTCATTGTGTATCACTCAGAACAATGAAAAGAAGAAGAAAAAAACATCATAGCCTCATCACTCAGGGAGATCTATAAATAGCATTTTGCCATGCTTCAGGCTAATTTTTTCTACTGGTGTAATTTTTATACAATGGCAATCAGATATAGTTGTAGATGCTGTATTTCTACTTGCATTAAATAATGGAAATTGTACCACTGCATGAATAACCTTTCATAAACAACTTGGATGGCTGCATGAAAAAGCATTATGTTTTATTTAACCATTTTCATCTCTCTTGTATGGATCTTCCCACCTGTACTTGATCGCTGAGGTTGATCTCAGTCTTCCTCTCCTCTGTCGAATCTTTGTTGATGAGTTTGGTGATCCGATACTTGCCAGGGCTGTGCTATGGCTCATGCCAGCTGCCCTGTCATCTATCTATTTATCTATCATCTATCTATCATCTATCTATCTATCTATCTATCTATCTATCATCTATCATATATCTTGATTTCAGAGAGGAAGGGAGAGGGAGAGAGAGATAAAAACATCAATGATGAGAAAACATCATTGATTGGCCACTTCCTTCACTCATCCTACTGGGGATTGAGCTCACAACCCAGGCATGTGCCCTGACTGGGAATGGAACCCTGACCTCTTGGTTCAGAGGTCGATACTCAACCACTGAGCCACACTAGCTGGGTCAGCTGCCCAGTCTTGATGCCAAGATACTTTGCTACCCTGGGACTGTTCTTTCTGACCTGGGCTGTCCCTGGAATATCTGTTGTCTGCTGAGACAGGATGAAAAGGTGGCTGAGCCCCTGGATCCCAGATCATCTGACCCTCTCCTTCTACAGGCCCTGTGTGCCGTTGTGATGTGTTTATTTCTTTAAGCACCTGTTATACGCCAGTCATTATATCACCGCTGGGAATATAATGATGAGCAAAAACCTGTATCTTCATCTTGCTCACTGTCTAGTGTGAAAGATAGACATTAATCAACATTAACTATAAAATTACCACTGCGGTAAGTGCAGTGAAGGAGAGGGACATGGATATGAGTGATTGCCATAGGGGAATTTGATCTTCCCAGTTATGGTTTTTCTGAGAAAGTAATGATGAAATTGAGATCTGGGGGATGAGTGAGCAGTAACAAGCAAAAGTGATGGGGTGGAGAAAATAATTCAAGAATGCAAACGAATCTCCTGATGCCTTCACTATCTTACTTAAAATTATATTCCTTCTCTGGCACCCTCTACAGTAGTTCTCAACCTTTCTAATGCCGTGACCCTTTAATACAGTTCCCCATGTTGTGGTGACCCCCAACCATAACATTATTTTCATTGCTACTTCATCACTGTCATTTTGCTACTGTTATGAATCGTATTGTAAATATCTGTGTTTTCCAGTGGTCTTAGGCGACCCCACTAGTGGTTCTCAACAGGTTAAGAACTGCTGATGTAGAGCCTAAGACCATAGGAAAACACAGATATTTACGCAACAAAAATAATTTTATGGTTAGGGGTCACCACAATATAAGGAACTGTATTAAAGGGTCACGGCATTAGCAAGGTTGAGAACGACTGCTCTATAAGATTGGTAGCCAGGAAAGGCTCTCCTGAGAAAGTGAATTGTAAGAAAAGACCTAAAGAGGTTGGAGAGAAATCCTCCAGATATGTGGGAAGGAATGTGTAGAGGCCCCAAGGGGGGGAGGTGCCCTAGTGTCAGGAACAGCAGGAGGCCAGTGGCCAAGCAGTGGAGTAACTAAATGGACTTCCTGGAGGCAAGGTCAGACAGTGAAGGAGAGGGGAGCACAGGTCCTTTGGGTCTTTACGTTTGAGTTTTGAGCAAGATGAGTTTGAATTTGAATGACCTGAATCAGATGTAGAATCCTGAGAAGGTTTTGAACAGAGTGACTTGTCTTGATTTATACTGAAAAGAAACAGTCCGGCTGTGTTAGGACTAAGAGATTGTTAGGATAAAAGCAGGAAGTTCAGCGATGCTCAGAAAATATTTCTATCTCTTTTACAGTGAAGAAATGGAGACTCAGAAATTTTAAGCCAACGGAAGTCATGTAATGCCTAGAGTTGACTTGAAGTTTAGCTGGTCCTTAAGTCCATGCTCTTTCTACCAGGCTGTAGCATGTTTATGTGTGTGTGAGAGCATTAGGAACCAGAATGGATGTTCTTCAATTTCTTCCCACCCATACTCCCAGCCTCCAGATGAGCACAGGGAGGGCAGAACCGGCTCCATCTCAATAATCATTGCTCCTAGTTAGCTCCAGGAACATGAGTCATTTGTTCTCTACAGGAGGGTGGGGGTGCATATTAATTAGAAAAGTAGAATTGTACAATCCTGGAAATTTGGATTTATTTTTTACTAAAAATGTCATAGTATCAGGATGCTACAATTCTACAGCACCATTGTAAGGCCTCTGCCTTTGTTTATTGAATAGATGTACTATCTTTAGATAATCTACCTACTCTTGTTATTTTTTTTTAATTGTAAACTGCCCAACTGGCATGGCTCATTGTTGAGTGTTGACCTATGAACCAGGAAGTCAGGGGTTTGAGTCCAGTCAGGGCACATGCCTGGGTTGCTGGATGGTTCAATTCCAAGTTTGGGATGTGTAAGAACCAGCTGACCAATGATTCTCTCTCATCACTGATGCTTCTATTTCTCTATCCTTCTCCATTCATCTCTGAAATCAATAAAAAAATTGTAAACCTAAGAAAATATTTGCATCCTGGAATTTTTCCATCCCCTTTAGGGAGGAGGCTAAATATTCCAAGAAAAATATCATAAAACCTGCTTCCTGCTGACGAATGTTGATCTTTCAGATGTGCAGACATCAGTTTAACCTTCCATGTTGAATTGGCTTTTTAGTTGTAATAACTTAAGACAATGCCTTAGAAAAACTATATTCTTTATAATTTGTGAAAAAATAAGCATGAAACTATACAAAGTACTAATTAGGCAGATTTGGAGATGCCTTCGGTGTGTTCATGATGAAAGGCAGTGCGTGTAGAAGTTGATGTGCCTATAATTTCACATGTTAAAGAACATAATCAGTAAGCAGATATTTGTCCTTCGCCCTGTTGGAACACTGGGTCTTTTCATTGATTGGATTGGTGATGGTGATTTTGTAACATTCTCTATTTGCCTTTCTCCTATAGAAGCTTGTGCATATAATTTCTCCCCTTTTTTCTTACCTGTTACTTTCCATGGCTAGTTCAGAACCCATTCATTCTTGGTAGGCTTTTTCAAGTTTCCCTTCCTTCCATTACCATTGTGCCTTAAAAAAAAATGAGCTTTTCTTTTTTCTTACAAGTTCTCAGAGCAGTGGACTTCAGAGAGCCCACATTATATAAGGGGGGAAAAAAACCATCACAAGCTTTCTCCTGGATGAAGGCCAGCAGCCGGGCCTTCTGCAATACTTCACATGGCGGAGCCAGAGACAGGAAATTATTCAATTAAACCTCGGTTCACCACTGGAGCAACAGCCAGGCGATTTCTGCAGCAATCTTACTAGCCTGGAAGGAGAATAGAGTTATACCAAAGTACCGATTTTCAAGAGTATTCAACTGCAAAAATAATACTTTTCTACTTGCAAAAGAACTTGCTTCTGCTATTTTCTAAGCTAGAAGGAAAGCTTCTCAACCATTTTGGAAACCAATATGGCTTTTTCCTGCATTGCCAAAGGTTATTATAGAACCAATGACTCATATTCCTGAAGGTAACTAGGAGCGATGATTATTGAGATGGAGCTGACTCTGCCCTGCCTGTGCTCATCTGGAGGCTGGGAGTATGGATTAAAAGAACTTGAGGAACATCTATCCTGGTTCCCAATGCTCAGATGCTGTATCCATGTCAAGCATTTTGAGACAACATCTCCCAGAGATGAGGGTCATTCCCCAAACCATTATCAGGACTTACTCAAGGTGTTCCTCTTGAGTTCTGTGGCTAGCGTTTTAGTTTTCTCTAGTACAAGAGAGAAAAGATACAACCCACACCCGAAGAAGGATTGCTTTCTCCAGAGAAGAGATGGTACCATGCCTCTCTGAGGAGCTGGTTCTTAAGGCAGCCTCACTTCCTTGTGTGGAGCTGGGGGGCAACACACACAGCGAGGGGCACCGGCATTCCTGACGCTGGACCTTCTCGGGTTTGTGCTCTTGTACTTCCTACCTCTGCGACATTGGGTGGGCAGCTTTGACTCTCTGAGTTTCAGGACCCTCATCTGAGAATGGCAAGAATAATACTTCACCAAGTTCTTAGGAGGTTTCAATGCAATTACATATCTCAAGTGGCACATAGTAGGCATATAAATGGGGGCTGTATGCTCCCTTCTATTCCACATGAAACGCAGTCTCTTCCCAGAGTGATAACAAGGCACACATTCTCCTTCCTTCTTGGTCCACAGACATGACCATAGAAAGCTGTTTTCTCTGTGTGTCTATTCAGTTCATTTGGACCATTTGTAATTGTTTCCAAAGTATTAAATATGTGTTAAAATATTATATTATCTATATGATCTATAACATTAATGTAAAATTAGGATAAAATGTTAACACAATCTATATATATGAAGCCAGTGTCTGTGATGACCGTGCTGACAAAACGACTGGTCACCATGAGGTGCATTAAGCACCTTTTGCTCTCCCTCCCACCCCATCCCATGAGTGGGGACTGGCAAGCAGGCTGAACAGCTGACCTCTTGGTCTCCACCACCCCCCCCCCCCCCCGGCCTGCAGGCTCCAATGGATCAGATGGTGAACAGGGAAATCGGGGTGGGAGGCGGGAGGACCAGGCTGGCTGTCAGGCCGTTGGAATCACCAGCTCCTCCTTGGTTGCTTGGGGCTCAGGCCTGTGAGAAAGCAGGCACCGGCAACTTCACCTCCATGCCCCTGTGCCAGGCCAGCCACAGATGGAATGCGCTACCCTCTCAGAACTGCTCACCCGGGGGTGGGTAGCCTCACAGCTTCCATCAGCACCTCAAGCCCCAGTGGCAGCGGCAGCGGCATCCACGTGAGTGGACCTGATCTAGCAGGACGTTTCATCTGGTGCACTTGCATGAATAAACGGAGAAGTGGCTGGTGCCTGCTTTCCCACAGGCCTGAGCCCCCAGCAGCTGGAGATGAGCTGGTGATCCCAATAGCTTGACAGCCCTGGGGTGGAGGCGGCAGAGGCCTGGGGACTGGAGAATGCCCAGAAGGTGGCCCTGATTGCAGGAGGCTAGGCCCTAGGGACTTTATCCGCATGATTTAGTGCACCGGGCCTCTAGTATTAAATAACTAAAGAGCATGTGCTGGGGGCTCCGAGTAGCTGGGGAGAGGTCAATGTGGGGAGGGGAGACCATTGTAATACTTTAAACAATAAGGAATTTAAATTAAATATATTATACACACACACACACACACACACACACACACACGCACACGCACACACAGGCAGTCCTCGGGTTACATCAGACTCGACTACGTTGTTTTGTGGTTACATTTGTCAGCACGGTCATCACAGACACTGGCTTCTTATATATATAGATTGTGTTAACGTTTTATCTTAATTTTACGTTAATGTTATAGATCACATTTTTACAGCATTTATAAAAAGAAAGTTCCATCATTTCGACGTATGTACCTATGTGCTTTATGTTTTTTTATTATGTATTTACCACAAGTAAAGGTCAGGAATTGTTATCTTTCTTTTAAATATTTTTACTGTTTCACTTCATTACTGCTGTGTATGTGCTCCATGTGAGTGACATAGGTGCTTATGTAGGTGGTTTCTGACTTAAGGTGAAAATCTAGTTAGGTCGTGCAGTAGGAATAGATATCCGATGGAACCTGAGGACTGCCTGTATATATAAAGTATATATATTTACTGGGGCTCATACTAACTTAAAATTCTAAGCTCAGTGGGAGACACGCACATTTCTAGGATTGTAAAGGAAGAAGGAGTGATTTAAAAATAAGGAGGGAGTCATACGATCTTGGATTAAAGTCTCTGAAGAGGGAATGCCGGGAGGTGCTGCTGGTGCGGAGTCCACTGGTATTTACCAGCCTGGCTTGGGGACACTGTCCATCCTGCCTCAGATGCTGTAACAGGATGGGGTTTTTCAGTGGATGCAGCCACAGTCTTCTATCAAGCTTAAAGTCAGCTAAAATGCTCTTTATTTTTTCATTCTCAGTTGAAGTAAAAAGCCTACCTTCCAATTATTTATTTGTAGAATTAGGGCTTTTTGGAGGGAAGGGGTGGAGAGTTAGTAAATGCCGTCCTTTACAAGTAATCTGGGTCATTTTTTTAGATTAATTTCATTGTCGCATCCTGTTGAGGTCTTTTGAATTTTGAGTTTGTCCACAAATATATTAGTTATCCCTTCTACTTTTATGTTATCGGCTAACTTGTTAAGCCTGTTAATATCTCTGTGCTAGGGGTATCCATTTAAATACAACAATATTTGCTTCGGGGGCAAAGGGAAGCAGAGTTCTATAGTAAGTCACAGGAGAACAATTTTCAAAGTGACATTAGTTGGCACTGACCAATTAATACAATACCATAGTAATAATTACTGTGGAATTACCACACCAAATCATTGTTTAGGTCATGTTTTAACTTGCATATTTACAACAATACCATGATTGCTTTGTAAAATGCTTCACTAAAATTCAGACATGATCTATGTGTGATATTTAGCAGCTGTTTCTTCAATCTGCACTAATTCCTTCTAAGTGAGCCCATGCTGGTTCCCACTGATTTTACACCTTTCCCTAAGTATTTATAAATCACATGTTTAATTATTAATTTTCATATACTGCCTGGGATTGATTTTATGCTCACTTGCCTATAATTAGAAATAACTGTAGCCTTTCCAGTTATTTTTTTTTTCACGTAAACCAAAGACACACCTATTTTCAGGCATAAATATCTCTCCTATTTTTTAAAAATTAAAAAAAAATCAAGTGATTCAGCCATCTTTTTGTAAGTAATCTTGGCACTTTGGAAACTATTTGGGTGCTTTTACCGCAGAAGCTCTAGGACTTCCTCATGATTGGGGTTTTTTCTCATCCTATACTAGAATATGCAGGTGAGTACTCTTGCTGGCCTGGTTTTCTGCCAGTGGATTTTAGGAGGTCAGGAACCTCCTGTCATTTTGTCCTGTCTCTCTCTCTCTCTCTCTCTCTCTCTCTCTCTCTCTCTCGCTCTCTCTCTCTCTCTCTTTTAAATATATTTTATTGATTTTTCACAGAGAGGAAGGGAGAGAGATAGAGAGTTAGAAACATCTATGAGAAAGAGACATCGATCAGCCGCCTCCTGCACGCCCCCTACTGGGGATGTGCCCGCAACCAATGTACATGCCCTTGACCAGAATTGAACCTGGGACCTTTCAGTCTGCAGGCCGATGCTCTATCCACTGAGCCAAACCAGTTTTGGCTGTCCTGTCTCTTTCGATCTAAGCTGGCAGCTCCCAATCTTACAACATTCTCAGGAACCTGTTGGCCTCCCCTATATGTGCTGGTAATAGTCCACTGGGTAAAACTTCCCTCTGCAGATCCTTCCTGGATGATCGCTTCTCTACTCCAGGCTCCTGCTGAAATAGGTAAGGAGAGACACGCCTAATCACGTGCCTGAGTTCTCTGACCTTCTCACCTTTCCGAGGCATGATGAAAAGGTAGTCCAGCCACCCCCTTAGCTTTCTCTCCAGAGCACACTTCCTTGTCTAGGATTCTCACTTCAGTGTCTCTTATAATCTGGATAGGCTGAGAATTTCCAAAATCATCAAGTCCTGTTTCTTTTTGTTTGTGTTTGTGTTTTTAATGGTTTTTCCTCAACTTCTCTCCTTTAATTTAAGCATCAAGGAGAAATCAGGTCATATCTTTAACATTTGGGGAATCTACTCAGTTGGTATCCAGATTCATCCCTTATAAGTTCTGCTTTCCCTATCACTGTAGGATACACCTGTGTGAAGTTTGCCACCCTTGTATCACAAGGACCCTCTTCCTTCCAGTCTCCAAGAACATGTTCCTCATTTCCTTGTAAGCCTTCCCAAACACCGCCTTTAGGTTCATCTTTCTACCCATGGTCTATCCGAGGCAATTTTTTTCCTATTAAGTTACCTAACATTCTCCCAGCCTCTGCCCTTTGCTCAACTCCTATGCCTCCTGTACCTTTTACAGTATTGTTTTGTTTTGTTTACAGAAGCACCTCTAACCCTGGTACCAAAATGTGTGCTAGCTTCCTAGTACTCCTATTTTAAAAACTACCATAAATTCAGTAGTTTAAAATAGTACAAGTTTGCCAGCGTACAGTTGTGGATATATTTTTGAAATGGTTTTACAGAGTTAGAATTGTGAGAGCTATCTTCCTTCTCTAGACTCCTGGAGAAAATCTCTTTTTCCTCTTCTCTAGCTTCCAGAGGCCGCCCCCACTACTTGGCCCATGTTCCCTTCCAATGGTGGCATCACTCTGCCCTGACTCCTGCTTTCATCATCGGATCTCCTCCTCTGACCCCGACTTTCTGCCTCCCTCTTCCATTTTTCTAAGAACCCTTCTGATAACATCGGAATGCTGCAGGATAATCTCTTACTGATAATTTTTAACTTTATCACATCTGCAAATCCATTTTTAAACATGAAGTAAACATCTCCACAGGTTCCAGGGATGATGCTGTGCACATATTAGGAGGGGAGAGGAAGGGAGGGAGGTTATTCTGCCTACCAGGGGCTCTTCATGGGAACCTGATGTGATGAAAATTCCAAGATTTCTTCTAAATTAGTACCTTCATTGCATCCACAACCCAGAGGGAAAAGAGGTTTCTTCTAGAAGTACCCCCATGGAAGACAGAGAGCTTCTCATTTCTAGAAGCCCTAGAAAATGTCTCCTTTGGTCTGCTTAGATCTGAGTTTATCATCAGGATCAGAAAGATGGGCTACTCTGCATGATAAAAGGACTCGGAGTCTACTTCTTCAACACTGTAGTTGAGGATATAGAGGAGTATCCTCAGAGCAGAAGGTGAGACCAGATACCAAAACGAGGGAGAGTGGAATCTGTGCAAACAAACAAACAACTAACAGATAAATGTCAACTAAAATACACTCCTTCAACCCATGATTGCAAATTAGCCAAGGGCAGTGACCATATCTTCTTTATAGTTGTGTATTCTGTATCAATATCACATTGCCCAGATATCTAATATGATAATTGGCTTTCTTAAATAAATGACTGAATGGCGAATCATTCTTTGCTATCTTTATATTACTTGATTTCAGTGTAGTCAAATTCATAGTCTAACTTACACCATTTGTTTAGATTTTCTTGTTTTTTTGCAAATAAACTTCTAAAATGTGTCATACAAAATATATTTTTAAAGTCAGATCATGATATTGGGAGAGAAATAGAAATAGACTGAGATAATCTATTTTCTGAATGAAGATAGGATAAGAAAAGTAGTTCCAGAATGGGGATCCTCAAAGGAATTAGATGCTTTTAATTTGACTTATACTCTTAGGCTAATCCCAGAAAATCAGTAGTCCTCTGGACACCTCCCCAAACACACACAGGCACCCCTAACTAAGGGTACAGGTAGTTTGAAGAAATAATAAGCATTGAATCATTTGCTTTCACAAGTCAAAAGTGTGTCTGAGTATTTGCATACTTTATTATCAGATTAAAGCCCACAAGGGAACTCTAAGCACCAAATGTCATAAAGATTATGCGATGAGCATTAATTATAATCAACTACTTCCTATGGCTCCCATTTCTCTCCTCTTCGTATTTGATCTCTTAGTTTCCTTTTATCCTGATAAGGAGGTTAGGTGGGAAGTGGACCGGATACTTCTGAGAAAAGCGATGAGGAGACGCTATGTCTCTCAAATACCAATCGCCACTCTGTGGACCAGAGAAGATTGAAGCTGTTTCTAAGGAAAAGCTCCAAAATCAATCTGGAGCCACTTGTACCAGCAGAAGGAGAGTGCACTGGGGTAGGAAGTACAGAGAACTGTCAGAAGCGAGCCGTGGAAACCAATGATTCTCTGAGAAGCAGAGAAGCTGATGATCTTTTGCAGAAGCTCATTGTTCAGGGGGCAGATGGCCTGAACTCCTCAGGAGCCAAGAGTAACTGAATCATGAGCCATACCGTGTTAGACCTAGCGGTGTCCATGAAAAGGGATTCAAGCAGCATGGACCATGTTTGTTCCCACCTTCCCCCTCTTTGTGGACATCTTTTGATGAGAGGAACAGAGGATGTGATGACTCTCTTGGGAAAAGATTGCAACCCTTCCCTCAGATGATACCTTCTAAACCAGTGGTTCTCAACCTTCCTAAGGCTGCGCCCTTGCATACAGTTCCTCATGTGGTGGTGACCCCCAACCATGAAATGTTGCTACTGTTATGCATCGTGATGTAAATATCTGCATTTTCCGATGGTCTTAGGCGACCCCTGTGAAAGGGTCGTTCGACCCCCAAAGGGGTTGTGACCCCCAGGTTGAGAACCGCTGTTCTAAACCATTTGGTAGGGGAATGCAGGACCTCATTTTGCAAATTGAACGAACGCCAAAGAGTCCCTCCCCAGAAAAAAAACAACATTGCACAGAGTCAGTCCTTTTTCCTAACATCTCAGCTTCTTCCTGAACTCCCTGAAGTGTGTCAGCGAGGCCTTCCAGAAAGATCTACAGATCCAGTGAAGAACCCTTCCTTTAGACCACCGGCCTGCACCTCCAGGGACCTCATCCTCAGCTAAGAGACACTCTGAGAATGTGAGAGAAATCTGGGGGTCACCAAAGAGTTCCATTCCATCTTAAAGGTCCCCTTCCATCTAAGCTCCTTCAGGAGGTTTTGGATTTGGGCATCACAGGTGCTTCTTATTGTTAACTTTCCCCAGAACAGAAAGGGGCACACGTGGCTGAGAATCTACATCATGGGGTGTTACCCAACGGTGGTGATTCCATCCTCCATTTTTCATGCTCCCCCCTCCCTTGTTGTGAGACAGCCAGTTGCATTTTCTTCTCTCAGGGTGGATCGATTTGAGAGAGTGACAAGAACGTGCGGGGAAGAGAGAGGCGCAAACGGACAGTGTAACACAGTGAGGAATGGAGAGAGCCGGCCACTGCACCACTCCTTAAAGGACAGACCTTCTTACCAGGGTGGCGCTCCTATTCATCATCCTTCCTGGCCAAATTCATCTGTTTGCCAGTTCACTTATTCAGCAGAAACGTATTGGCACGTGCGGGATTTTATTCCAAACCCGGGGCTATATCTTCGAGGGGGCAAAGAAGGATGGCAGACAACCTCTGCTTTCAGGGGGGCTTGGGGTCCTGCATTGGAGACAAAATATTCCAAGGAAGTCAGCTCAAAACTGTTCGGAAAGGGCTTCACTGCCAGCCTTCCTAAAGTGCCTGCTCTCTGTGTGTGTGTGTGTGTGTGTGTGTGTGTGTGTGAGAGAGAGAGAGAGAGAGAGAGAGAGAGAGAGAGAGAGAGAGAGATTGAGATTTCAAGTTCCAGAGTGCCTGCTGTGTGTGTGTGTGTGTGTGTGTGTG
>JAAGEH010000480.1:57691605-57729525 GCA_011751065.1 Lasiurus cinereus
TGCTGTGTGTGTGTGTGTGAGAGAGAGAGAGAGAGAGAGAGAGAGAGATTGAGATTTCAAGTTCCAGAGTTCCTGCTGTGTGTGTGTGTGTGTGTGTGTGAGAGAGAGAGAGAGATATTTCAAGTGCCAGGGAGTGCAGAAGTGTCTCTTGCTCTCCCATAGAACCTCCTCAGTACACGAACCATCCTATTGATCATTATATTTTACAATGATTCATCTGGGCCTTCCTCCCCACAGATCACAAACCCCTGAAGGAGAGAGGCCGAGTCTTACTAAACCTCCTCTCTCTATTTCCTGGGAGCTAGCCGGGAACCGGGCACAGAGAAGTGCTTTTTAAAAAAAATAAAATAAAATAAAATGTTGCATGGAGCACCTAACCATGTCCCGAAAAGACGGGGCCCAGAGGAAAGTCTTGCAAAAAGCGGACCCTCGCTGCTGGGTCAGGAGACCGTGGGTGGCCTGGCATTGGTCCCCCTTGTGTCTCTGACCCTCACTTTCCCACCTATCCTCCAAGGGAGTGGGGAGGAGGCCATGATCCTTTCCAGCTGAAACATCCCCCCGCCTGCCATAGAGCTGAGGGCAGCCAGGAGGGGTAGCCCCAGCCTCCTTCTGATTCTGCTGCGGCCACCACCTTGCCTTCACCCTCCAAGCTAGCTGCCCTGTGCCTGGCCAAGAGAGGGGCCGGTGCCCAGGCGCCCAGCATCTCCTCGGGCTCCATTGACAAAAGTGACTTCCCACGCTCTGCCCACAGAGGGCATCCCTGCTCATTGATACGGAGCCCGCTGCAAGGACCGCTCTTTTTCCTTCCCCTCCGCCTCCTGCCGCCACCATCATCTCTCTGCCCCCTCCCCTCCCCTCCCCGCTCCCCCTCCCACCCCCCTTCCCCTTGGCGTGGCATCTTCGCCGGATCCACTCTCGGCTTCCCTCCTCGCTCCGCGTTTTCCCTCGCAGCCCCGCGCTCCTCCTCCTCCTCGGGGTCCATGGAGAGCGCGCCTCCAACTCCCCGCTCGCCCGGCGCCGCCGCCGCCGCCGGCCGCGGACACCCCGGGACCCCGTGAGCGCGCTCCTCCCCGCGCCGCGGTCCTCCCCATCGCGCGCGGCTCCCGGAGGAAGAAGAAGCGAGCCGAGAGCCGCATCCCCGGCTCCCGGGAGGATTTCCTTTTCTCTCCCCAACTTTACCCCTCGGAGGAAGAGGAGGATCGCTGTCTGTCTGCCCGCCCGCCGGCCGCGCGGGGTCCCTCCCGGAGCGCATCTCTGTCTGTCTGTCTGTCTTGGTGACTCTGTCCCCCCCCCGGAGTGAGTTTTCTTCGGGGGGGTTGCTCTCGGGCCTGCGGCTCCCTCGGACTTTTGGTCGCTGGATGGAACTTCTCGCTGCCTCTGCGGGCCGCTGACCGGTCCGGGGTGCGGGGTCCGGGGTCCGGGAGCCGGAGAGACGCCGCCGCCGCCACCGGCGAGGAAGAGGACGGGGCGGCGGAGGCGGCGCAGGAGGAGGAGGAGGAGGAGGCGGCGGCCGAGGAGGGGGCTCTGCGGGCCGCCGGCCTGCGTGCATGTGTGCATGCGGGGCTGAGTGCATGTGTGTGCGAGCCGCCGCTGCCGCTGCCCAGGACCCCCGGCCCCGAAGGCGCAGACATGGAGAGCCGCCGCGGCCGCGCCCGGGCCGCCCCGCCGCTGGCTTTTGTGCTCCTCGGAGCGACCCTGCTGGGCGCGCACCTCCAAGTCGCCGCTGCCACTGCCGGTGAGAGCTTCCTCCCTTTCTTCTTTCCCTGACTGCACCCCGAGTCCCCCCCCTCTCCCCTGCCTTCCCCTGCGCTCCGGGCCGGGGCAGGAGGGAACCAGCCAGACGCTCTTTGGAGGCTCTGCGCGTCCCCCTCCAACACCCCGTCAATCCTCCCCCCAAAAAACCCTCTCCCCTCCTCGCGATCACAGACTGGGGAGACTTTTGTGGTTGTTTTTGTTTCGCTGGGGGGTGGCTAGGGGGCTGGGGGCGGCAGGAGAGGGGTGCCCCGTGGCCCTTTTGAAGCCGGATCTGCGGGGTCCGGTGCTCTGGCTCAGACCCGCCTGCGCTTGGAGAGCTGGCTGGCTGGCGACGGGGCAGTGGGGAAGCGGGCATGGGGGGCTGAAAAGCTCTGGGTCGGAGTCTTAGCGCCTCGGAGACCCCGGGAAACCCTCGGAGGAGGGAACTGGGGGGGCTGGATCCCGCGGAGTGGGTCGCCCAGAGGGTTTTGGGGGGTGTCTGCGCGTTTGGCAGGCGGAGGGCTGAGCCGCTGTGGTTGTGCGCGCCTCTGTTTGGCGGTGGAGCGAAGGCAAGGAAGGCGATGTGGCGGGGACCCCAGGAGGGGAACCGAGGTGCCGGTAGAGGCTCGGAGCAGCCGGAGAAGGAGGCGTGTTGTGTGGCTCTGTGCGGGCTCAGGTCCCGGCAAGTCCTGAGGTCCCCGGACACTTCCCAACTGGGCGATTGCTGCTCGGGCACCAGCCTCGGGGCGCAATTTCCAATTACAAACGGCCCAACTGTGTGGGGAGGGGTTGGGAGATGCAGGAGGAAGAGGGGTCCGTCCCAGGGAGGCTCGGGGTGCTGCAGACCCCCCAGTCTGGAGGAGTCCTGGCTTCCAGGCCAAGGAGGAGAATGTGCAAAGGAGCCCAGGACGCCTTCTGTGGCCGCTGCTTGTGCTGGGCCTCGCCACCGGGGCGGATGGGCACGGGGGGCGCAGAGCGCGGGCTGGCGGGCCAGGAGGGGAAGGGCAGGCTGAGGATCCTTTGGACATGACCTTTCCCCAAATGGGGGGGGGCTGGGGGCGGCTGGCAGGAGCCAGGCCCTGGAGTGGAAGGTCCCCACTGGTGCCCAGGACAGTGAAGGGGATGGCCAAGCTCAGCCACTGCCGGCACCCGCTGCCCCAGCCTGGAGCGGCGCTTTCTGGTTCCCGCCGGCGGCCCGGGGCTGCGAAGGGGAGCGGAGAAGGAGCCTCTGTGGCTGGGGACTCCCCCAGGGGAGCCCTGATCCTGGGGGGGGGGGGGCACAGGGGAGCAGCGGGGGGCTGACCATCCACATCTCCCCCCCTCTCACTCCTCTCCGTCCTGGGATCACATCCAGAGAGCAGCCAGTTTGCTTGTGCGTGTGCGGATGTTGTGTTTCTGTGCGTATGTTGTGTTTGTATGTGTGTGTGTGTGTGTGTGTGTGTGTGTGTGTGCGTGCGTGTGTGTGTGTGTGTGTGCTCAAGCTCAGTGCCCCTACTGCGCCCCAGCTGCCAGCAGCCGGCCAGGCTCCATCTCTCCCTCTGGGCTGCTTCCCCCCTCCCCTCCCCGGCTCTTCTCTGGCAGAGCTTTGTCCTCAGCAGTTATCCTGGGGAAGGTGGGTGGGGGTCATCCCTGAAGCAATCAGCGGGTGTCCTTTTGAAAGCCCCTCCTCGGCCCCAGCGGATGCTAGATGCTGCTGAGGAGGAGAAGGGACCCTCCTCCAGCGGCCAGGGATGGACTCGAGCTTTCTGGGGCAGTTTGGGAGCCCGCCAGGAGGGAGGGTGAGCTGGGGGGGGGGCGGGGGAGACATCCCTGGCGCCCTGGAAATCTGCCCGGCTGGGCCTGAAGTGATTGGCTGACAGCACTGCACCGGGCAAGGTGTGCAAGAACCGACACTGATGTGTCACTCACACCGCAACGTCTTACAGCACCTTCCCAAGTGACTGTCTGGTGAGGGGTGGAGTTAAGTAAACGGAGACATGTATGTACGTGTTACTGATATCTAAGTGAGTTAAAGGCCCCTCTTCTCACGGAAGTTCCTTGTCTGGGGAGCTAAGGCCACCTACAGCTGCTTTATTTCCATCTCTTCTGCAGCAGGCACGCCTGTGTTCGAAAAGGCCCACAAAACTCTCCATGCGTGGCTCTCCACCGTTAAGCTTGTGAATCCTTCTAAATCCCTTCCCGTTGTCTGCAAATGAATTGCGACGTGGTCTGCACGGGTCCCGGGAGAGGGAAGGGTGCAGTTGTGAGAGATTGTTCATTCAAATCGCTCTGGTTTTTGGCTCTTTTATCTGCTCCCCCTCTTTTTCTTAGTAACTGCTTCCCATCCATGGCAGGGAACTGGGGCTGAAGAAAGCAGAGTTCCCTCTCAGAAAGGGCCAGTAGGAGGTGCCATTACGAAGGCCCAGTGTCTCCATGTGGGGGAATCCCCGTTCAGCTAGGTGTCTCCCAGACTTTGCTGAGGGGTAACAAAGGATTGTGGAGAGGAGCAGTCCCTCTGGGTCTTTTCCCAGTTCCGGGTCCTGCCTGAAGCTGCTGTCCATGGTTATGAAACTGTAACGGCCTCCCACATGGCACCCCTGCACTGGGTCAGACTTGATGCTGGAAGGGGGGCAGGGGATGGTGGCTTTTTAGTGTGCGTTTGCAAGATGCCACCTTCTTAGGTATTTCACTTGAGCCACAAACAAAGACACTGGGTCCCAGGATCTCAGATGACATGGCAGTTTTAGATGCGAGATGTTACTGAATGAAGCAGCGGGTAAACATGTGAATTAATTAACTCTTCATACCGACGTTCACGTTACATTCTTTTTGGGGAAAAAAAGCTATGAGAGTGTAGGCAGCCCAGACATGGTGACACGAGGCTGCTGTCTTCTCTCTACCCGTCTCACTCCCCCAAACCGGATTAGACGTCCCCCGCCGGGGGCTTGCTGTGGAGGGGCGCATCGTAGGACCTGGGGCTCCCCGCAGGCTGGCTGTCCACTCCTTGGTGAGCGCCTCAGAGGAAATCCCCAGCCGCTGGTCCAGCCTCCGCAGCAGTTGCCCTCTGAGTTATGAAGCGAGGGGCGCAGCCACCCCATGTGTTATATGTGGATGCATTAGGCTTAGCACGTGCGCTTCCATGCTCTTAAAAGCTGGGCTGGCGTGAGCTGCCCAGAGGCGTTTTGTTCCGGGGAGAGATTTACAACTTCTCAGCGTGTGTGTGTGACTTACATTTATTCTCAGGCAAGCAAACCCCTCCGCAAACTTCCTTCTTCTCTCCGCCAAAGAGGAAGAGCTTTGCCCAGGTCTTCATCCTCCAGGGAAACCTGCTGGAACTTTCTCCCAGAACACAGGCATTTGCAGGCCAGAGGGTGCTTTCCGCAGCCAATGGGAAGCTTGGCCAGAGGCTGGGGAGGTGATTTGGGGGTAGGAGGGGTTATTTTCACTTGTTTCTGGAGAGAGAAGGGATCCCTCATACTGCAAGGGAATTCCAACACGAGTTATCTTCCAAACCGCACTGGAGAGGAAACACTTCTGTCTGGCTTGCCTTTCTTCTCCGATGCGCCCAGTAGTCTGAGAGTCTTCAAAGGCATGTGATTTGCTCCTGGAGTGTTTCTGCTGCATGCGGTGGGGTCATCTGGAACCGGCTCCATCTCCCTCCTTTGGAAACAAGCCCTGATTTAAATCTTAAACCCCACCCCCGCCATCACCACCCGTGCACACACTTCCATCCATAGGTGGTGGTGCATGTTCATAGGTGGTGCCGAAGTTTCTGAACAGAGTATTTCTTTCCAGAGAAGACTGAGCCCTAAGGTTACATTTTAAAGCAAAGACTTTGGAGAATTTGCCATCCTGAACTTTACAGATGAAATTTCTTCTTTTAGCTGAGACCAGTTTGGCTCAGTGGATGGAGCGTTGGTCTGCGGACTGAGGGGTTCCGGGTTTGATTCCGGTCAAGGGCGTGTACTTTGGTTGCGGGCACATCCCCAGTGGGGGGCATGCAGGAGGCAGCTGATCGATGTTTCTCTTTCATCGATGTTTCTGACTTTCTATCCCTCTCCCTTCTCTCTGTGAAAAATCAATAAATTATATTTTTTTAAAAAAATTTCTTTCTTTTACAAAATACACATATATTTTTATTTCAGAAAGGAAGGGAGCGGGAGAGAGAGATAGAAACATCAATGATGAGAGAGAATCATTGATCGGCTGCTGGCTGCATGCCCCCCACATGGGGGATGGAGCCTGCAAGTTGTGCATGTGCTTGACCGGGACTCGAACCATGACCTCCTGGTTCAGAGGTGGATGCTCAATCACTGAGCTCCGCCAGCCTGACCAGGTGAAACCAGGCAGAATAACTTTATGAGAATAGTTCCAAACAATACAATTGTTTCAGGCATTTTCATAAGAGAGGATTTCCACACACACACCATGCCAGCTCCCCAAATGTGTGACTTTGGGGTGAGTTAAGATAGTGCTCTTTTTACATGGAGACTCCTGAAACCACCTGATTTCACCAGCGAGGGAGCTCTTCCTGGCTGGCGACAGGTCTCCCCACTTTACGAGGCTATGGCCTGTGCGCTCTCAGAACTGGCACCCCATTAGGAAGGCATTGCTTTGTTTTGGATTTGTTACACAGCTACCAGCTCCAGAGATGAATTTTTTATTATCTCCCTCAGATGATCATCTCTTAGATAAACTGTATTATGTAAATTTCGGGAAGTCTTCCTATTGCCCGGGTCAAAAGGATAATGACATGAGCCCCCTGAGGATGACTTGATTAATTAGCTAAAGATAAAAAGTCACTTGGTTCTGGAAACGGGCTGCAATCCCTAAAGAGAAGGGATGAACACTATGCACATTTCCGATTCATACAATGGAAATGTGGGGTTGTCCTTTTTTTTTTTTTTTCTTCATGATTTTATTTTTTCATTCTGATGATTCAGAGGATTGGAGAACTCCTTATATGGTCACAGCAGTTATAGACCTTCATGAATGATAGCCTGGGATCTTAGTCACTCTTGAGTAAAACACACTGAGTTGCCCAAACCGGTTTGGCTCAGTGGATAGAGTGTTGGCCTGCTAGCTGAAGGGTCCCAGGTTTGATTCCGGTCAAGGGCATGTACCTTGGTGGTGGGCACATCCCCAGTAGGGGGTGTGCAGGAGGCAGCTGATGGATGTTTCTAGCTCTCTATCTCTCTCCCTTCCACTCTATAAAGAGTTAATAAAATATATTAAAAATTAAAAAAAAAACACACACACACTGAGTTAACTACCAACACGATGCCCAGGGAATGGGGCTGCAGGCTGCTGCGGGCTGCTTGCTTCTCTCCAGCATGTCTCTCCAGCAGGCCGGGCTCATTCCTAAACTGGCATCGACGCTGCCTCACCTGCCCCAGCCAGGGAAGCCTTCCTCACTGTGACTCCAGGGCCCTGACCCACAGGCACGGGATTGAGCATGCTGGATGATGCTCTGTAACGTCATGGCGATTTGCCTTCACAACAAATGTTCATGTGGTCATGAATGCCTTCTAGAGGAGAGTTCAGCTGGACTCTCAAGACAGCCAATTCGTACTCTGACTGTAGGAGACGCTCTCAGGCGGCCTCGGGGCCAGTGTGGTGGACGTTCTGGAGCTCACGGGCATTCTGAAGAGAGAGGAGCCCCAGGGGTCAGTAGGTGATGCCAGCGAGGCACAGTGGTTCTTCAAGAGGCTGGTACCGGGTTGGAACACCCATTTCCATCCAAGTTCCTCCTTTTCAGAGACCGTAGCTTTTCTTAGTGGCATTATTAAATGCATGGCACTGACCCAAAGCATTTAGGACATTTTTCTTCCTAATAAGACCGTAAGTACAGCCAGTAATAAGCTAGTCAATAAGAATGGAGGAACAATCCAGCTTTTTTTTTTTTTTCCTGTCGGCCAATTTAAAAGAAATGTGAAAAAAAAGTTATATGTACTTGTATCAAGTAGGTAATAGCAAAAAATAAAATGCAAATCACTACACACCTTTCTAAATTGCAGCACCCGGTAAACTAAAGCACAACTTAGCACCACACTTTTGCTTTCTTCAGCTCTAGGGTATTGTATTGATTCCCCCCTAAAAAAATCAGTAAAATGTATTTAAAAGAAAGAAAGAAAGAAACAAAGAAAGAAAGAAAGAAAGAAAGAAAGAAAGAAAGAAAAAAAGAAAGAAAATTATATTTCTTTGCCATAGCACTGCACTAACAAGTGGAAATATAGGACAGCTGATTGATGATCAAAATGACTCTAGTGCTCTAAAATTCTTGGACAGATTTTAGCCTGAGATTAAAAAAAAACAAAATCAACAGGTCCCTTTAACTCAACTGTTAAGTAAATATGTTTCCCTTGGTGGTTTATAAATGGCTGAACTCTCTCTAATGGGATGCCTTTGACATACATGATAAATATATGATTTAATATCCCCCCTTCTATAGAGCGTCATTTGCCAATGGGACTACGAACACATGCTGCTTTTTATAAATAGTTCCCAACTCTGGTATTATTCACAGCTTTCATTTCTTCAGGGGTGAGGGATCTGAGTTCAATCGGAAAACACACAGACCATTCCATATTTATTGATCAGATTTTATAAAGTCTCTTCTCGGCTAAATTTTGTGAGTCCAGAGCCTGTAACCTCCTTCTGATTTCACGATGCTCTTTAGCTTAGTGTTTTACAATGGGATTCTGTGGCTTCTGGCTCGCTCAGACATTTCGCAGTTCTAATGGAAGGAGGCCCCTGATACTACTTGTGATTATTACGGTGGGACTAAACAGGGGGAAGTATTGCAATTTGGGATTTCACCCTGGCACTCGGCTCGTCCTTTAAAGACTGGTCCTTGCCAGAACTCATCCTTTACAGACTGGTGCTTGCCAGAACTCATCCTTTAAAGACTGGTCCTTGCCAGAAATCTACTCTTGTGAGTATCTAGGACAAGTGTATTCCACTGACTTAATTGAATCTTTACAATAGACCCAATGGACACAGCGACTCATTAGTGTAGTATTGTGATTTGGTGGGAGGGCGTATCAATGCCAACATTATTCTGATATCTAAAATGTTCTTCAATGTGCCTTTACATTTTTACAAGAGAAAAAACAGAGTTGAACAGTTAATATCACTATTGTTTACCCAAGTCAATTTTTTTAGTAACTAAAGTTTCTTCTTAAACACCAGCAACTTTAGATTTTACTAATTTTCCATGGCCTTTAAAAATATTTATCCAGCCTGGCTTGCGTGTCTCAATGGTTGAATGTTGACTTATGAACCAAGAGGTCATGGTTTGACTCCCGGTCAGAGCACATGCTTGGGTTGCAGATAGATCCCCAGGGGAGCGGTGTGCAGGGTGGCGTGCAGGAGGCAGCCAATCAATGATTCTCTTTCACCATTGACGTTTGTATCTCTCTCTTCCTCTTCCTTCCTCTCTGAATAAAAATGTATTTTAAAATATTTATCCACTCACTTAGCTGCCTTTTAATTGCATAAACCTGAGTTAGCCTGTCCTTAATAGACCAAAGGCACCGCTGTGGCTTTGTTATTTATTAAATTATCAGGTATCATAGGACAATTTCTGAAGCTATTGCATTAAAAAAGATTATTTATTTTTTTGCTCTATGGCCATGAGCTGCTGCTTTTATTTTTTTTTAAGATTTTTATTCCTGATGTTTATTTGTTAAGTGATGGTGTGAACCAGATGACTTTACTTATATTACTAGTTTCAACATTCATGATTTATTTAAATTATGAATCATATACTAGACCTACAGTGTTTGGCATAGTTAATAATGATGACACTGATGACCACAATAACAACGATTATAATGAAACAAATATCCATGTCCCCACCAGCAATTTCATTGATTTTGTGTTCATTCGTCTTTTGTCTTTTTTATAGTTTTGCCATACACATATGCATCTTTAGGATAGTCTCTGCTTTGTCTATACTTGACCATTAGAAAATGAATATATATTTTTCTCTGATTTGTATTTTCTGCCAAACACGAAATAGTTGCTATTTATCTATGAGGATGCACGTTGTTCCATTTCAGTCCTTTTCTCTGCTGTCTAATATTTCATGATATTATTTAATCATACTTTACCCAGTCAACCATTGGTGGAGTTTGGGAATCTCAATATTTTGCTATTGTCAGCGATGCTACTATTAATACTCTTTTTTTTTTTAACTTGGTGGGATGTAACCCATCTCTTCTATTTTTTAAAAATATATATATTCTATTGATTTTTTACAGAGAGGAAGGGAGAGGGAGAGAGAGTCAGAAACATTGTTAAGAGAGAGACATCGATTAGCCGCCTCCTGCACGCCCCCTATTGGGGATGTGCCCGCAACCAAGATACATGCCCTTGATCGGAATCGAACCTGGGACCTTTCAGTCCTCAGGCCGATGCTCTATCCACTGAGCCAGACCAGTTTCGGCCTATTAATACTCTTGAACTTGCCCTCCAGAACAAGTTCACCGCCTTGTCTAAGGGACACACGTGGGAGTGGAGTTGCTGAGTCGCAGGAACTATATCTCTACCTTCAGGAGGCAGCAACCCATACTCTTACCAGGAGAAAGTTCCCTTCATTTCCTGTCTCTGCCAATAGTTGGTGTTGTCTTATATTTAACGTTCTCTCATTTGGCAAATATAAATTAGTACCTCACTGTGGTTTTAATTTGCTTTTCCCTGATTGCTAATAAGGTTGGACACCTTTTCTGTAACTTCATTGGCCTTCTGTGATGTTAGCAAGCTAATTCTATGATTCTTTTTCTCCAACTGAGCAGTCATTTATTTTGAGGCATCAATGTTTTGAGTAGGTTTTCTGTTTTTCCTACTTAGCAACCTTCCGCCTCTAGGCATAGATATTATTACTACCTTACTTTCAGGAAGTTGTCTCCTGACACTGTATTGTGCTTATTTTAGGCCAGACTTTCCTTAAGCATCTCTCCAGAATGTACACTTAGTTTAAACTAGAAAAGAGGTCCTTGGTTACTATAAGATTATTGAATACCTATGGCAACCCTTACCTTGTCAGCCCCCTGCCTAATTAGATTTGTTATGTCTTTGTAGCATATTACCTGCAGGGAAGCAAGATGCTGGGGCCCCAGGCTTAATTTGAGGAACATTAAAATTCCCCTTAATGTCCTGGTACTACAAGATGACTCAATCGTAGAGTTAAAATGGCAGATGCTAAGTCTGAGTTAAAAATCCTAATCTGACCTTTGAACTTGGCTATGTTTCTAATATGGTAAAACACATATTGGATCATGGTTACATATGTGACTGTGGGTTTCAAGCAAGCATCCGTGTTGCACACCTCCCATTGTTTGTTTGGGTTCAGAATTGCTTCACCCATTCCTATGTGACAGGCTAACGAAGGACCCTGGATGAGACAAAGCACCAGATACACTAGCAGTGGCTTCTGTCATGCGTCGACTTGACATTTTTGAGATGTGAGATGGGGGTGAGGCATCTAAACCAACCCCCTGCACCAGAGTCAGTCCTCAATCCATTGTTCCATGTTTTTTTCTCAGCCTCACGGCCTCCCGGGAGATTATAAATTAGAGAGAAAATCTGCAAACCTTTCCCTTTCATGTCTAATGTCTGGGCAGAGTCGTTCCCTGCAGGACAATTTTTAGTTATTTTCTCTCTCTGGTTTGACACATCTCCAGGGATGGTTTGTTCGCTATTTCCCCTGGGAAACTTCTCAGCAGCGTATCAGTTCTGGTTGTTAAAAATTTATTTTACAATTTACCTTAGACCGTCCTGTGATAGATGTTCTTCCTATCGCTCCTGTCACCCAACCCTTGGGTCCTGATTTTCCATCCTCATTGACACTTTGCCTTTCTGCGCTGAACTCTTGTGAGAAAATCTAGCCACAGGACATTCTGGCTTCCGCTCTTAGTCTTTACTTAACAAGATTATAAATATTTAATTTATTCTTTCCTCAGACGCCTCCGGGAGCTTAATCGTGTTTATTTTTCCTACCTGGTCTCCTTCTAGTTTGTTTATATCTTTCTGGTAATCAAGGATCCCGAATGTAATGTGCTCTTCTCTCTGAGTTCTTCCAAATCATTTATGGAAAATGTAGATGTGGTACAGCCTTTATCTTATTGTGCAGTCATTCCTAGTGTCTATTTTGTCTCTCTTAAAATGTATGTTCTTGTCCAGCCAGGCCAATGTGGCTCAGTGGTTGAGTGTTGACCCATGAACCAGGAGGTCATGATTCAATTCTTGGGTTGCAGGCTCAATTCTCAGCAGGAGTTGTGCAGGAGGCAGCCAATCAATGAGTCTGTCTCATCACTGATGTTTCTATCTCTCTTCCTTCCTCTCAATGAAGTCAATAGACATTTTTTTTTTAAATCATGTTCTCTTTTTTTGAGGTAGGACTATCCATGCCTAACAAAATCATTGAGGTATTATAAGAATCAAATAAGATCAATAATTTGATTCAAGATAATACTTGCTGCGGGTTACAAAGAATTAAATGAAAGGTCTCAATTTGTTGCTGTCGTCCCAGAACTTACTGGCAAGTCAAGGTGACAGGCACAGACATAGCTAAACAGGATACAAGGCAGAACAAAGCACTCATTAAATAAAAAGAAGCACATACAAAGTGGGGCCGACTCTGAAACATACAACTACAATGTTTATATATGAGATCATTAATATATTAATGTTAGCCAGATGTGCTGACAGAGTCAATTCATTCATCCTCATGTCCTTAGATTGGCCAAAAAAACACAACAAAAAGAAGAGCGTGTGAAGACTTACCAATCATGATGACTCCAAGCCAGGGGTATGGTACAAATTAGGACATCAGGGTTTTGCCTAGCAGATCTGGCAGCCTGTTGCTATATAAATACATCCCTTGCCTTTCATAACCCTGTGCTCAGATGATGATGGATCTTTGAGTCTAGTCAGATGGAAATGCTAATCAATGAATATATTATGAAATCCATAATTTTAAATGAGATGAAGCTTTGAAGGCAAGAAAGTATTGTAGAAGAATAACGCAGCAGATGAAAGAGGCTTCCCTGAGAAAGTTGCAATGGCATCTGAAGAACCAGTTAACCTAATTAGAGAGGAATTGCATGGGCGGGACAGGAAGAGAATGCTGGGTAAGAATAGTGATAGCAAGGGCTCTGGAGTGGAGGAAGCATAGGGAATTCAAAGAAGATCAGTATATACAAGGCTATGAATATTACTAAGCTTTACAGCACAGCTGAGGCCCGCGAAGACCTTAGTTTCCTCTCTTACAGACAGTAGCTACTCGTGCTCAGTACAAGGCCTCCTTCATCTGCAGTTATCTTTCTGTGGTTTCAGTTACCTGATGTCAATTGTGGCCCAGAAATATGAAATGGAAAATTCTGGAAATAAGTCATAAATTTGAAATTGCTTGCCTGAAGGAATCTCATCCTGTTCTGCTCCATCCCAACTGGGACATGACTAATGTCTTTGTCCTTTGTGTCCACACTACGGATGCTCCCTGCTCCTTAGTCACTTAGTGGCTGTCTTGGTTGCCAAATTGATTGTCCTGGTATCACAGTGCTTGTGTTCAAGTAACCCTTATTTTACTTACTAGTCCCCAAACACAAGAGTAGTGGTGCTGGCTATTCATACATGTCAAGGAGAAGCTATAAAGTGCTCGCCTTAACTGAAAAGGGATGTATGTTTGCGGAAAAAACAGCATATATAGGATTTGGTACTATCCATGATTTCAGGCATCCCCGGGGATCATGGATCATATCCCCTGGAAATAAGGGTTAAATACTCTAAATATTGTTTGAATGAATTGAACTGAGTTCAAGTCAAAGATGTTCTTCTAATCTCAGCAGAATCATTTAAATATTTAAGCAAATTGTCCCTGGTGGGGTAGCTCAGTTGGTTAGAACATCATTCCTATGTGCCAAGGTTGTGGGTTCAATCCCTGGTCAGGGTACATACAGGAATCAACCAGTGAGTGTATAAAAAAGTGAAACAACAAACCAATCTCTCTCACTCTCTCTCTTTCTTTTTCTCTTTCCCTCTCTCCCTCTCTTTCTAAAATCAATAAACAAATTTTAAATAAAAGCCCTAGCTGGTTTGGCTCAGTGGATAGAGCGTTGGCCTGGGTACTGAAGGGTCCCAGGTTCGAATACGGCCACGGGCACATGCCTTCGTTGTGGGCTTGATCCCCCAGTAGGGGGCATGCAGGAGGCAGCCAACCAATGATTCTCTCTCATCATTGATGTTTCTATCATTCTCTCCCTCTTCCTTCCTCTCTGAAATCAATAAAATAGATTTAAAAAAATTTTTTTAAACAAAAATTTAAGCAAATTACATAGGCAATCCTTGTCCTGATTCTTTTGGACTATCTGATGTGAATTCATGAACCTATCTATCCTATAGGTGTAGAAATACCTCATGGGCTTGTGTGGTTACATAACCAATGTAACCCAGGCAAAGGGATTTTGAAAAGCGTGAAGAGCTAGACAAAGTGTAAATGATTATTAGTAAACACGTGGACCAGGCTAATGCTTTGGGAGCTATCCCTGAGCCGAGAAAATCGGGCTTTATCTCTTCTATATACGGCTTGGCATGAGATGTTTCTTTTTCCTGTGACCTCCTTTACAGCGTGTACCTGAGCACTCTTGGTGAATGAAAAGGGAAAAAGTGAACCTAAGATTTAAAAAATAGATTTTTTTCTGATTGTTTCCCCAATATGCTTCTTTCTTTCCCATTTTCTCTCCATTCCTATTTCTTAAATTTAGGGGTGAATGTTCTCTTAGGTTTAAGATGCAGCTCATTTAGGAGTCATTGAGCTGGCAACTCTTGCTCTACCACTGTAAGTGGCCAAGGAGTCGGTTGTTTGGTCCTCTGGTCTTTGGTCATGATGAGAAAAGTGACACACAGCTCAGGGAGAAACGCCTGTCAGCTGGTGGCTTTGACTTTGAGTTACCCAGAGACCAAATAACATATTTTTTTCCTAACTGTGAGTTGAAGATAAACTCACTCCAACCAGGAGATATATAAAATACCTACTCGAATGCCTGGCATCTAATAAATGTTTCATGATTCCTTGCTATTTTCAGTGTTCTCTTTATATGGGCTAGATGTATACTGAGACAATATTTTTTTTAAATATATTTTATTGATTTTTTTATAGAGAGGAAGGGAGAGGGATAGAGAGAAACATCCATGAGAGAGAGACATCGATCAGCCGCCTCCTGCACGCCCCCCACTGGGGATGTGCCCGCAACCAGGATACATGCCCTTGACCGGAATCTAACTTGGGACCTTTCAGTCTGCAGGCCGACGCTCTATCCAGTGAGCTAAACCGGTTCGGCCACTGAGACAATATTTACTAATAAAAATTTTCACAGGCACAGGGAGGCCACTCTAAAACCCTGCTCCATTTCAGTGTTGGAGTTGACAATTTTAAAGATTTACTTAGAAATAAATGATATAATCAGACTCTACCAGCAACTTTGAAATCAAGTCCAGGCTTAGTTCCCTTGGCTGTGGTTTAGCAGGCTACGGTCAGTACCTTTCCTGGACTTAGAAGCTAACAGGGTTAGCTAAGTAAGACCTGACACAGTGCACTGCTGATCAAACGTGGCACCATCTGACACAGGCTCTTCAGGTTCCCCATCCAAACTGACCTCCCCCATTAACTTCTCTCTGGTCAACCGCATCCATTTCCTACAGACCCACTCAGCACAAACACCTAGACGCAAGTACTGGCTTGGTTAATGGGTAGTGTTCTGTATAATTCATCTCTTGGGTCTTCTCTCTGGAGGAAGGGCTGTCACCTTGATTGTGTATCAATGCCCAGCCTTACTTTATACAAATTAATTTAGAATCTCTGAGATGACGCTCAGCACGAGTATTTGTTAAGCCTTTACAGGTGGTGCCAAGGTGCAGCCAAGTTTGAGAACCTGTATCTGAGTGTCCATGGACCACCAGTTTTGCATCACTTGCAAAATTTTTAGAAATGCAGACTCATGCCACACCCAGACATACTGAATTAGAATCCCAGACAACTGAGAGACATTGCCCCAGGGAACTGAAAACTCGTTGAGGGAAGTAACCCCGTTTCTGTTTTCTCCTAAAATCTAGTTTCTCCTAAATGCTCTTTCCAAACTAGTCCAGTCTCAGCCTGAACCTCTCTGAGGTGTATTGGCTTGAGGAGCTGAGCTTGATGGCAAACTATGCCAACATCGAAGTCTTCCGGTTTGTGGTTTAGTATATTTCTTGGAGGCCGTGTCGTGTTCAATTTCCTTGAGTTTTAAAGCCCTTGAGAATGCTCTGGAAATGCTCTTTGAGTGTCTCCTCTGCCTTTCCCCTTCTTTTCTCATCAATGCTCAAGAAAAGCAGTCACGTTTTTTAAAGGCCAGCTAGTTTTCATTCCATATTTCCCCTTCCCGTTATCTCTTTTCATCCTTAAAAATACTCAGACCCAGGGAAAGAGACAGTCACTTGAATGGACCACAGGATCCATTCTCTACCCTCTCACCTCTTTCTCTCAGGTATAATGCCAAATTCCCATAGCAACTCCAAGTGGAACCCTGATAGGCCACCAGGGGACCCCGTGCTGAACCTCGCCTTTTGATTGGGAATGGTCTTCAGAGCATAAAACAGACCAGGTGCTCATTGGTCTGGGAGCCTGTAGCAGGGAAGAAGGGTGTCTTTTGAAGATGAGTAAGGGTTTACCTGGTCCAGAGAGAAGCTCACTGCGAGGAGTTGGAGCTTGGACTCTGCACTGCCTGACAGGAAGGAGCATTGTGGGAGCCCCTTTCATGTCCCGTGTGGCTCAGGGTTTCCGGTTCAGGGTGCAGGATCTGGAGGAGGCCGCACGCAAATGAAAAGAGACTAGAAAAGCATTAATTTGGGAATACTGAGAGGCCAGGCGGGAGCTTTTCTCTAGTGGAGTTGTTCTCAACCTGTGGGTCGTGACCTGTTTTCTGATGGTCTTAGGCTCTACAGGAGTGACCCACAGGTTGAGAACCACTAGAAGGGTCACCTAAGATTATCAGGAAACACAGATATTTACATTACGATTCACCACAACATGAGGAACTGTATTAAATGGTCGCAGCATTAGAAAGGTTGAGAACCACTGCTCTAGTGGAAAGACTACCACCTTCCTTTGGCCTTGCCACCCCTTTTATTCTGGTTTGGGATACACCCTTTGCCCTGAAACAGGCAATTCCAGTAACAGGTAGATTATCTTATCAGTAAGAATTTACATGATTATTTGATGGGGAAGGTCATCATCTCAATTAGATAGGGGGTGGCTGGCTTTGACCTTTCAGAGCTTCAAGGTTTCTTTTCCACACTTTCTATTAGTGACACAATGATTGGTTTCCTGCAGAGCGTAACCACGTGCTCCAGATCAGACTGCACAAGAGGACAGTGGGGGCTCAGCTGTGCAGATTGGACCAATCTTAATGGTGGTCACTAGCATTCTTCCTGATGAGAGAAGCTTCTGCTTCGCTCCTGGTCTGTAGGCCTTTTCTGATCCCAGAAGAATATGAAGAGGGCTTTTGTGAAAAGTTACATAAAGCTGCTGGTTTTCTCTCCCTGGAGTAAAATTCTATTTATAGAAGGGCGAACCTGCCTCTCAGGGAGAAATGCATTTTATTCCCCATAGCGCAGGAAAGAAAATGTGATCAGCCCTCAAGAATCCAAGGAAAAGAGGAAGAACAAAGTCGCAGGCAGCGAGAGTAGGACATGCAAGAAGAAAAAGGAGCGCAGACAGCTTCAGCATTTGGCTGGCCCTTGTTTCCGCAGCGTTGGTAGGGTGACCAGCGGTTCCTGTTTGCTGGGGACAGACCTTTCCCAGGAAGCAGAACTTTTAGGGTTCAGGTATGCTGGCATGGTTAGTCTCCCCCACTTAGGTCCTGTGGTAGGGATGGGAGTGGGGAAAATACGGAAGTGGTATTATAGTCAAACGCTGTTAGTCGGGAGGAAGGATCAGTAGGGGTGGTGCAAGGCCTGTGAAGGCCAGAGAAGGTGAGTGTCCATTTGGAGGTTTAGAAACAACTTGTGCCTTGGCCACGCATCCATCCGAGTCCTGGAGTCCTTACCTCTCAACGTGTGCAAAGGTCAAACGTCATGTCTAAAACTAACTGTTTTGTCAAAATTGGTTTGGCTCAGTGGATAGAGCATCTGTCTGTGGACTGAAAGGTACAGGTTCGATTCCAGTCAAGAGCATGTACCTTGGTTGTGGGCACATCCCCAGTAGGAGGTGTGCAAGAGGCAGCTGATCGATGTCTCTCTCTCTCATAGATGTTTCTAACTCTCTATCCCTCTCCCTTCCTCTCTGTAAAAAAAAAAAAAATCAATAAAATATTAAAAAAATAAAGTAAAATAAATAAAACTAACTCTGTTTTTTGGCCAATTACGTGGTCAAAACACTGTCAGAAATGGCTTATTTTCAATAGTGGGGTTTCTTTTAGACATGGTAGGATAATTCATTTATTTTATTTGTTTATTTATTTATTTGTTTATTTAATTTGTTGTTTAAAGTAGCACATATGTCTCTTTTTCCCCCATCGACCTCTCCCTGGCCACTTTCACGCTCCAGGACAAGACCCATCACCCCAGTGTCCATGACTGCCGGTTCTGCTAATACACATGCATGCAAGTCCTTAGGTTCATCTCTGACCTCCCCCACTCTTGCCCCCATCCTCCCCTGCCTTCCCTGAGGTCTGAAGGTCTGTTCCGCGTTTCTCTGTCTCTGGATCTATTTTTGTTCATCAGTTGATGTTGTTCATTATAATCCACGAATGAGTGCAGTTATGTGATATGTATCTTTCTCTGACTGGCTTATTTTGGTTTGTATGATGCTCCTCCAGGTCCATCCATGCTGTTGCCAATGGTAGAAGTTCCTTCTTCTTTAGAGCAGCGGGGATGATATATTTATTGAAAGAGAAATGTCTAAAAGTTGCATGTTTCCTTGTGCCTAGTTTAATGCTGGATGGATATTAATTATTCAATAAATATCATTAGTCAATTGATTTTCATATAATTTTCATTCTCAAGTCTGCACCGAATCTCAAGTTGCTCTTAGGCCTAAGACATACAAAGTTTAGTTAAGGAGATGTTAAATTTGAGAGGACTCAGCTTTTAACCACAGAGAAGTTTATTTTGTCCTTCCTCCTCTTCTTTTTGCTTGATTTTGTCTTTACATGTCATTATCACTAATTTTACTGGCCATATCCCAGAGTTCTTATGAAAAATCAAGGGCACCCTGCAAAAAAGTAAAATGCAAATTTGTAAAGTCAATAGAATTTGCTATCTCTTTAAATTCTGCTACTAATATATCTAGGGAGTTGATCAACTCACATATATGAGAATGGAACAAGATAAAATAGGTCAATAATTAGTTCCTATATAATAATCTCAGAGCAAGACTTGTTAGTTTGTTTGTTTCGTTGATTTGCTTTTTAGGAGAACCATTCCTGCATGGGGTAGAAAACAATACATTACACTAAAGAATTATCACAGTCCTTGGCACACAGGAAGCAATAAACTATTTCCATTTTCATTCCTTACATAGATAATCTGCTCTCAAGGAGGTGGAGTATAACCCCCACTCTTTCAGTGTGCGCTGTGCACAGTGACTTCCTTCCAAAGAGCATAGCATGCCCGGTGGGGGAGGGTAACTCTAAAGAGGAGAAACTGATAAACCCTCCCTCAGCCAGAGGGTCAAGGCCATCATCAGCAAGAATAAACCTTGGTACCCGCACATAACCCTGCTGTTATGTGATGCAATTGGCACTTCACCGCTGTGACCTGCCTTTCCCAATCTCATGACCTCAGTCTGATCATGAGAAAAGGAGCAGACAACACCAACTGAGTAACATTCTGCAAAATGCCTGACCATTCCTGCTCAAATTATCAAGATTATAAAAAATGAGGCTAGTCGAAGAAACCAGCAGTGACAAGAGAAGCTTAAGGGAGCATGATGATAAAATGTAATATGCTATCTTATATGGAGTCCTGGAATGGAAAAAAAAAATAGGTAAGAACCAAAGAAATTATATAAAATATTGACTCAATTTTAACACACGTTCCTTATTAATGTTATTAATAATTGGGGAGACTTGGTGTAGGGTAGATGGGAACTCTTTGTACTATCTTCACAATTTGTTTCTATAAATCTAAAACTGTTCTAAAATTCAACTTTATTAAAAAAATGCTGTCTTGTTTCAAAAGAACGGGACAAGAAACAGAGTAGTTAATCCAACTGAACTTGTTTCTTCTTGTCTAAAATAAGGGTGATCATTTTTCTCTTGGAGGGCTATTCTGAGAATTGAAGATGATGTTTCAATAACTCTTAATTTTTTTCTCTCTCTCTCTCAGAGTGTGATTGCGTGGCACCACTTGTGTGCTTTTAAAAATACAAAAGTCCAGGTTCCACCCACATCACACCCAAATCACAGCCCTTGGGTGGGGATACCAGGAGGGACTAGGATATGGCCCTTTAGCATGCTTTCTAGGTGATTCTTGTATACACTTTGGAAACCCCTGTACTTTGCTCTACATTAATGGTAGTAATGACCAATATTTATGAGACTCAGTGTGGTTTAAAGTGATATGGCAGCTAGTACATATGAAATATGGATTACTCATCCCTGGCCATGTAGCTCATTTGGGTTGTGGGTTCAATGTCTAGCTGGGTTACATACAAGAATCAATGGATGAATGCATAAATAAGTGGAAAAACAAATCTTTTTTTTCTCTCTCCCTCCCCCCTATTCCTCTCTTTCTCTATGATCAATAAGTTTGTTTTAAAAAGTATGTATTACCCACTAGTTCCTTATTTATCAAAAGGATATTTTTTCTTCTTACTCAGCAATGCCAACTAAAGAACTCTATGTCCCAAGACCCCGAGTGGCCATGAGAAAGTTCTGGCTCATGTCATGGAATCAAAAGACTCCCTGGGATTTTGGAGAAGGCTTCCTCTGTGATCTGAGGCCCACTTCTGTCCTCCTTCGTGGCCTCTTCCTTTCTGCCCCGAGAGCAGAAGGAAGGCCAGGAGTAGGAATAGCCGCCCTGCCCTGCATTGCCTCTTGAGGACAATGAGGAGGGAATAGGAAGGAACTTAGTCCAGGATCACTTCCTGGAGCAGCAATGCCATCCGGGGTCATTGTGTATGTGAGGAGCGAAGCCACTCTTCATGTTCCACCACGGTGATGGGTTTCTGTCATGTGCAGCCACACAGGCTCGGCTGCTGTGTTCCCATAGGAAGTTATTTGCTCCTCACAGTAAAACAGCGAGGGAAGGACTCACAGTATGCCCTTGTCCAGGAGGTGAAACTGAGGCATGAGGAAGTGAGCCAATCCCCCGTGGCGTGGTGCTAATAAAGTGTCGACCTCAGTGCTGGCTTTAAAACACACATTCTTGAATGCCTGCTGGAATTTGTAGATATTATTATGTTATTATTGTTTCTATTTTTATAACATCCCCCTTTCCTCTCCAAATAGGTGATATTTTCCTCTGAGCCACTTATGATTTAGACATTCCTAGATCATCGAGTATCTTTCTAAAAACTCAATTTTCTGTTAATCGTTTTCAAATGTCACTGTTTTCACTAACAAGTTTTAAGATAGCTTCATGCACTTCAATTTCCTCTGAAAAGAATTCCACTGCCACCTTATAAAAGCCTAACATCCTAACTACGGTTTGGGAATGTTAATTCCCTACTTGAACAACGAGGAACAGTTCTGGAAGTCACATACGTGTTGTGATTTCCTCTCCTGTTGTAAAGGAATTTCGCATCGTTTTGATATATTGTGTAAATTAGGCCAACAAAGTGCTGTGCTGTGTCTTCATTAAAACAGGAGACGGTAATCATGCAACCGTGCAGTGTGGTCCTGCAGCCTTTGAGTTACGAACATTCAATAGTGTCTCCTTACTTTGCTTAAGTTGGCATTTGTGAGGCAGCATGTAATCAATTAATCAATAACCCGATTTTCTATTAAAGAGATGCTGCATCATTTTTTATAATAAAAATCAAGGGCCATTATATGCTTTTTATAATAATAATAATAATAATAATAATAATAATAATAATAGTAATAATAATAATAGAGCTGCGCCAGCAAGGAAACTCTTTTGAAAAACATTTAAGCCTTTAGCCAGCAATGATAATTTTGCTTAACTAAGCCAAAAGAGAAATTGAATAAAAATCTTCAGTTCCTGAATCATTCTACTATTTTGCAGCTACTAGAATGGGAAGCACCAATTTGGGATTGCTGGTAGAAATGCATTGCTTTTATTTATGGTTAGAGATGGGTAAGTGGGTTCATCTATGACATGCATAGTGAAGAGAAAGTGATCCTAAATCTTTTTTTAAAATATATTTTAATGATTTTTTTACAGAGAGGAAGGGAGAGAGATAGAAAGTTAGAAATATAGATGAGAGAGAAACATTGATCAGCTGCCTCCTGCATGCCCCCTACTGGGGATATGCCCACAACCAAGGTACATGGCCTTGACCGGAATCGAACCTGGGACCTTTCAGTCTGCAGGCCGACGCTCTATCCACTGAGCCAAACCTGTTTTGGCATGATCCTAAATCTTAAAAGTTTAAAACTGATTCTTTCCTCTTCCTTCCAAATTTTGACGGGTATATGCAATAGCCTAATTTGTCTCCCATAAGGCTACAGCAACTCAAAGTGGTGCTGCTAGTCTGGCGTATATTTATATTCTTATCTTTATTATACTTGCTGCCCAGAAAGATATATACGCTTATTATAAAAATTCAGATACAGGATTATGACAATGTGTGAGCTGGAGAAGGAACCTGCTCCAGAATTCTGTGCCTCCGGGGTAAATTACTGTTCATTGGTTTTGTCCCGTCTTTCTCTCTTTTTGTCAGTTCTCGTCTCTTTTGCTATCGGCCACACAATTACTGTGAAATTTGAGGAAAGTTATGTTTATTTCTGCATCACATTGAAACATTGAGTTCTGTGTTCTTTTCACCAAGTAAATATATCTTTTTTAAATATATATATATATTTTACTGATTTTTTTACAGAGAGGAAGGGAGGGAGAGGGATAGAGAGTTAGAAACATCGATGAGAGAGACATCGATCAGCTGCCTCTTGCACACCCCCTACTGGGGATATGCCCGCAACCAAGGTGCATGCCCTTGACTGGAATCTAACCTGGGACCTTTCAGTCCACAGACAGACGCTCTATCCACTGAGCCAAACCGGTTTCGGCAGTAAATATATCTTAAAACAACAGCAACAACAAGGCAAAACCAAGCAAAACAAATTCTAACGTTTGTGGATCATTTAAAGGAGATGATAGGATGACAATGATCTCCACTCAGCAAATCATCTTCCATGGCAGACAAATGCTCGGCCTGCCTGCCTTTGATTTCCACGTGGAGGGAAAGAAGCTAGCTCCAAGGCCTCAGAGACGCCCAGCTCTCCCCGAAGGCCTTGCTTTTCCAAGTGCGGTCTGTGGACCCGCTCTATCAGCATCTCAGGGGTGCTTGGGAGAAATGCAGAATCTCGGGCTTCATCCCAGATCTGCTGCTTCAGAATCTGCATTTTAACAAGAGCCCTTCCCGGGATATATGCAAGCCAAAGTTTGAGGAGTACTTCTCCAGCACTAGCATACTTCCTCTTTGAACCTTTTCCATAAGAGGTAGAATTGCTCATGCATTAGCAATATTGTCTGAGAAACTCTAATATTTGTCATCACAATTCTTTTTTTTAAAACATTTTCTTATATATACATTTTTATTTTTTACAGAAAGGAAGGGAGAGGGATAGAAAGTCAGAAACATCGATGAGAGAGAGACATCGATCAGCCGCCTCCTGCACACCCCACAGTGGAGATGTGCCCGCAAGCAAGGTACATGCCCCCAACCGGAATCGAACCTGGGATCTTTCAGTTCGCAAGCCAACGCTCTATCTACTGAGCCAAACCGGTTTAGGCCATCATAATTCTTTTGTGAGACTTTCAAATGTGCTCAGAGGACTGCGTGTGGTACTCATTAAACTGTGTCAAGATCAGAAGAACTGTCCCAAGCCTCTCCAGTCAGCTCACTCCACCAATTCCCTACCTATACCTCTGGTGGCCCTAGACACTCAACTCCATAGCGCTTTGAAGAATGATGCTTTCTATTCCAATCATTGGTTACTAATCATGGACAGCCTGGTATTATTACTTGGCTAATGCGGTATGTCTGTTGCTAATGAAACCATGGGGTGAGTGAAAGAAACGTCCAAGAATATATTTTCTTGACCTCTGTCCCTCAGTTAGTGCTTGATGATGATGATAATGATGATGCAATAGAAATGACTGTTGCTTTTCCTTGGGAATTTAGGTGGAAAGAAATACAGGTTGGCATTTTGTGCTGTGCTAACTTCTTTATAAAACAGTGAAGTCTAAGATTCTGCCAGCTCTCTGCAGGCGGGAAAAACAAAGGTATTGCTAGTTTTCCCTTTCATTTCTCTCCTGGCCATGGCATCATGAAGCTGTCATTTATCTACAGCTTTTATCAAATAGATTTTCAAATCGCAGAGATTTCTCCCATTAACACCTAGGAGTTCATTGTCTTCCTCCTCGGCATTTTAACTTTGTCCCTTTGTAAAGTAGCATCCAAGGGACCAATCAGAATGCATCTGAAAACATCAAATCTAAATATTATTAGAGGGTGAAGAGGTGATGAGAAGTGAGTTGAGAGATGTTCAAAGGGAATCTGACTTCATTAAATTGAACTTGAACATATTCTCCACTTTCCTTCTTGGTTCACTAAGATACCATTGCTAGCCTAGCATGTTAATGGATTGGGTGATTAGAAATGTCACCTGGGGCATTACAAATGCAGTAACTGAATGATAAATCATCCACTGCCCAAGAAATGTGGTTTCAATTGGAACTTGGATCTCCACGTTTGAAGCCATCTTGAGGCTTCTTATCGTGCTGAAATCTATGGGCAATATCAGGTCAAGAAAATTTTGTTTCTGGTTTGTAGCAGAAATATTGGGCAGAAGGGGGAATCGTATCTTGCCTTTTGTCATATCACCGAGTGGACCTATAAAGATGATGACTATTGAGGAGTACAACTAGAAGGCACTGAATTTTCCTTTTAATGAATCAAAGCTGAGCTGCCCATAGATGATGTTTTTGGGGGTATTTTTCATAGACTTGCCCACCCTCTCTGTGTTTGAGGCCTTGGATTACTCTAAGCTTGAGATGTGTGGTTTGACTGCTATTCGGTGACAGCACTGTTTTCTCTCCAGGAGCAATGTAATTAAACTCCTGATTGAATGAAGAAAATGCTGGTGGCTGTGTGTGGCATTTGGATGGCGAAAGGCTTTTCCTTGCGGAAGCTAAGCTGTGTCAGGAGGGAAAGGTCAGGTGATGTCTCAAACGCTGGAGCTGCTAGATCCAGCCTCTGTGTGCCTGTCTGCCAGGGATGGCAGGCCCTCTTTCCTACGAATGGGCCATTTCTGGTTATTAGCCATGTGATCTCCATTGACCCAAGCCTGTCTGCTTCCCACAGGTCCACATTTGATGGTTATGTTTCCTACCAGGAGCTGAGAAGTGATTGCCCTTGGTAGCAGTCGATTTCCTCCTTGAACTTCTGCCAAGAGATCACCTAGCACATCTCTCTGTACCCTAATTCTAAGCCTTGTCTTGTCATCTGGTTGAAAAGAAGATATTGGGCCATGGGGGACACAGTGCAATTTCCATTTAGTGAACGTTCATATATTCCTCAGGGGAGGCCAGGAAGAGGATATTGGAATTCCGTGAAGTTTTTTTACATTTTACCCCAAAGTATTGTTTTGTTTTTTTCTCTTAGCATCTCAAACAGCAGTTCTCAACCTGTGGGTTGCGACCCCTTTGGGGGTTGAATGGCTCTTTTACAGGGGTCGCCCAAGATATCTTGCATATCAGATATTTACATTATCATTTGTAACAGTAGCAAAATGACAGTTATGAAGTAGCAACGAAAATAATTTTATGGTTGGGGGTCACCGCAACATGAGGAACTGTATTAAAGGGTCGCGGCATTAGGAAGGTTGAGAACCACTGATCTAAAATCTATGATTGACTTTCTGCTTTGGGTGTGTATTAACCCTTCAAATTAAGACTATCAAAGGAACCTGAAAGGAAAATGCAATGTTTTATTATTATCAAATGCTCAAAGAGAAAATCTATACCTTTCTTTATGACCATTGGTATGGACAGGTGGAGGAGTGAGGACAGAATAAAATAAGACTTTTTTTGTTTGTTTTTTGTGCCCCTTACATTAAATAAAAGGACATTTTCTTAACTGCTCTGTAAATGCATGTCTAGGGATTTATTTTGCTGGTTTATGGTCTCATAGGAACTTCAGAGATCATCATGAAGTCTGTATTCAGACCATGTGCAGCTCAGACTAATTAATGGAATTCTGTAATTGATTGGTTCTGTTTCCATTTCTAGGACTCTTATATTTTGAAGTGAGAACAGAAAAGTGGCAATCAGGTTCGCAAGGGCACCCATTTCTCCTTTCTCTTATATTGCACAAGCTATGAAGAACGCAGCTTATCTTCCTTCTCTGAAAGATTCTTGGCAGTCATTGTGGATAGACAGCCTCCTTGCCCATTACTTCAGGCTGTCTCCTGTGATTCAGAGGGCTCTACCATTGCTTCTGATACAATTCTCAGTAACTTCTAGATCCAGGACATGTGATAGGACTTAAGGAGTGGCACAGGTCAAAAGCAAGAGATTTTGGTTCTATTGGTGAATTGCACGCATTATTTTAACCACTTTTATTCAGTCATCAAGTACCAGTATGGATGCTCACATTGCGAAAACAATTTAGATTTCTTCACTGGTTGCTAAATATTTGCTGCCCAGGATCTTCCAATGTGCCCTGCTGTCTTCATTCTGATTGGCCAGTGCTTATGCCAATGAGCTCCCCAAAGTCTCCCTTCTAAGATATCAACATTGACTTTCCCCAGTAGCTTTGGAAAGCCAGGTATCCCCTCACCTGATCCTTCATCACCTTGGCGCCCCCCAGTCTGCCAGCTAGACTGCCCACATGACTCCGTCATATGTTGTTGGCCATCCCCCAATGACCCTGGGCTCCTCTGTGCCTCACTGGCTCCCTGAAACTGTGACACCTGACAGGTTGGTGTTCCCTGGGTCACTCTTCCATGGATGTCAATGGGAATTTCAGATCTGAGAGAAGAGGAGGCCAGCTGGGTCTGCAGTCTCACTGTATGGATTGGTGAAGTCAGAGATTTAGTCATGTATGCTTTTTTTGCCTCTGTTCTGTGGAGTAAACACTAACTGCCCTTATGACCCTGAGGGGTTTTCCTAGAACAAATCACATAACATGTAATGATTGGACCTATGATTTTTGGAATGATTTGTAAAATCATTGTTTATTGTTTTGTGTTATTTACTGAAGTAATTGGTTCAATGAAGAAAACTTTATAAAAGATAAATAGAAAAAACACACACATTGAGATTATTATTACCTGACCCAGATACTTACTGTTAAAACTTCAATACTTGAATATTTTTGTATATATATAATTTATATCCTCTCTAATAAAAGAGTAATATGCAAATTGACCTTGCCTCCGCTACACCCACAAGCCATGCCCACCAGCCAATCAGAGAGGATATGCAAATTAACCCAACCAAGATGGCTATTGCCACAGAGAGAGCAGGAGGGAGGCTTGGGTTGCCCCTGGCGATGGAGGAAGCCAAGCTTTCTGCAAACCTTGGCTGATCCAAGCCTCCACTTAAGGCAACAAAGTTTCAATGGCTGCCACCACAGAGAGAGGCTTGGGTTGCCCCTGGAAATGGAGGAAGCCAAGCTTTCCGTATAACCTGGCCAGCCCAGGCCTATGCTTAAGGCAACAAAGTTTCAATGGCTGTGCGAGCAGAAGTCTTGGCTCCATTCCAGGCTACAAAGTTTCAATTGAACAAGATAAATAAATCCCAGACACCAGGGCCTCTACTTGGGTCACCAGGGGGCATGGCCGGCCTGCGAACCACCAAGACCCCTCACCCAGGCCACCCCACACCTCAATGGAACACCCACCCTGATCCAGGACACTCTTCAGGGCAAACCAGCTGCCCTCCACCTGTGCACCAGGCCTCTATCCTATCTAATAAAAGAGTAATATGCAGCTGAGACCAGTTTGGCTCAGTGGATAGAGCATCAGTCTGTGGACTGAAAGGTCCCAGGTTCGATTCCAGTAAGGGGCATGTACCTGGCTTGTGGGCACATCTTCAGTGTGGGGCATGCAGGAGGTGGCTGATCAATGTCTCTCTCTCATGGATGTTTCTGACTTTCTATCTCTCTACCTTCCTCTCTGTAAAAAATCAATAAAATATATTTTTAAAAAAAGTAATATACAGATTGACCATCACTCCAACACACAAGATATTTGCCCCCATGTGGTCAAAAAACCTGCCTCGATGTGGACACAAGAGGGCCACCACAAGATAGCCAGTAGGGAGGACAGTTGGGAGGGACCAGGCCTGCAAGGGAGGGCAGTTGGGGGTGATTAAGCCTGCAGGGAAGGGCAGTTACAGGTGACCAGGCCAGCAGAGGAGGGAAGTTGGGGGTGACCAGGCCTGCAGAGAAAGGCAGTTGAGGGGGACCCAGGCCTGCAGGGGAGGACAGTTATGGGTGAACAGGCTGGCAGGGGAGCAGTTAGGCATCAATAAGGCTGGCAGGGGAGTGGTTAGGGGGTGATCAGGCTGGCAGGCAAAAGCAGTTAGGGGCAATCAGGAAGGCAGGAAGGTGAGCAGTTGAGAGCAAGCAGTCCTGGATTGTGAGAGGGAAGTTCAACTGCTCTAGAATCAGGCCTAAAGGGGCAGTCGGACATCTGTCAAGGGGTCCTAAATTGGAGAGGGAGCAAGCTAAGCTGAAGGACACACTCCTCCCCCCATGCCCCCATGCACAAATTTCATGCACCAGCCCTCAAATTTCATGCATTGGCCCTCTAATATAGTATATAATTGTAAATGAGTTACATTATATATACTTGTCCAATTTTTAAAAATTTTAACTCTCTACTCTCATCACAATTTTAAGATATATAGGAGTTGAGTTGAGGAAATTGGAAGTCAATTAGTTTAGCCTTCTGGGCAAGGGAAAGTATCTTTTATATAAAATTTCTCTTAAAGATCCTACAGCTTCCTCTTTGACATCTTCAGTGACAGGGCTCCACAGCCTTATTATACCTTTTTCTTCACTTTTGGATCATTAGTTATTTTAGCAAGGTATGCTGTAGTCTTGATCTAAGTTTTTTCTGTCTGCCTTTTATCAATTGAGCCTGGATTTTCTCTTCTTAGCATGCACAAAGGTGTGGAAATATAACATAAAGGGCAGGCTATAGGGCAATGGAGCTGGCTGAGCATGACAGAGACCACAGGCTTTGCTGAGCCATAGTATGTGGTCATAAGACTACAGTAGCCTCTTGGGTGAGCCTTTTAACCTATTGGCTCCACTTTTTCTTTTCTCCAAAGACTTATATCAAACTGGAAAGTCTTAGAGTTGTTGAACGTTCTAAATAAATAAATAGCTTACCAATTCCACGCTCTTTTGGTGGAGACAGTACCTTTTAGGGAAAAGGTATAGGATGTGTTTGAAAATGATTGAGTTGGAAAATATCTAGAGATTAATTCACCATCATCTATAATAATAAAAGTGTAATATGCTAAGTAGACCAAACAACCAAATGACCTTCTGGATGTCATTCTAAACATCTTTCTGGATGAAGCCGGAGAGGCAGTCAGGCAAGCAAGCAAGCAATTAGGAGTGATCAGACAGGCAGACTGGTTAGAGGCAATCAGGCGGCCAGGAGAATGGTTAGGGGTGATCAGGCAGGCAGGCAAGTGGTTAGGGGTGATCAGGCAGGCAGGCAGAGGGGTTAGGAGTCAGCAGTCCTGAATTGTGAGAGGGATGTCTGACTGCTGTTTTGGGCCCAAATGGGCAGTTGGACATCCTCCATGGGGTCCCAGATTTGGAGAGTGTACAGGCTGAGCTGAGGGACACCCCTGCCTCATGCATGAATTTTGTGCACTGGGCCTCTAGTATTATATGTTTAACTTGACTCCTCATCACCTTTCTTGCTATCTGATCTTGAGAAGATTAATGAGGTGGTAATGCCCAATGCTTGAATGTTTAGAAGAGGAGTGCTATGCAAATGTCAAGTGTTAGTGCTATCCTGAGCAGCAGAGATTGCCCATAAGGTGGTTCACATTATTGTATTCCATTAACTAATTCACTCATTTATCAAGTATTGAGGCAGTAGGGATGTAGTTGCCAGCAATAGACAAGTTCTTTGATTACTGTTTAGTGGAAAAGATGAGCCAGTAACACATGACTACTCATCAAATTATGTAAAATTTAATTAAAATTGTGCTAATATCTTTGAAGGAAAAGGATTCTCATCTCTGTCTTAAAACAACCAGAAATGGGGATATGAGGAGCAGTAAGGACCAGTGAGATTACAGAATATTGCTGTGAATCACAATTGTTTAGGGTGGGAGTTATGGTCTGAAGTGTCAGGGGAGACTAAAGCGGCGAAGGAAAGAGAGCTGGGGAAAAAAATGGGAGGAGTGATTCATCGGCTGATTCTGAATTGGATTGCAACTAAATCCTCTTTCTCCCTTGTGATCAGTTATTACTTACTCAGTGAGAAAGCATTAATTTTTCAATGTTGTATAGCACTGTTCCAGTTGGGGGGTCAGCAAACTCATTCTGTAAAGGGCCAGAAAGCTAATATTTTAGGTTTTGAAGGCCACAGAGCCCCTGTAGCAACCATTCAACTCTGCCTTACTAGTAGAAAAACAACCACAGACAATAAGTAAAGGAATGAGTGTGACTGTTCCAATAAAACATTATTTAAAAAATAGTCCAGATTGAGCCTGTGGGCCATAGTTGGCCAACTCCTGTTCCAGGCTCTCATCTCTTGTTCACAAACCTAAGAATGGAACTTATGGTATCTATACTGATATAAGCCCACCTGGTTGTCATGCCTTCAGGCCATAACAATGAGCGGGTGGGTGTGGCTGCATGAGCTGCAAGGCATAGTCAGGTGGGTGAAGACTTGATGCGGCATTCCTGTAGGAGACTTGACCAGGAGGTGCATGGGGGTAGCAGATGGCGGCTGCTGTTGCCCAGGACTGGCCCAAAGCTCAGGCAAGTCGCAGATGGCAGCTGCTGCTGCAAGGGCCCAAGGTTCAGGCAATGAAAGCCGGCTGAGGCTCAGGCAAGCTACAGTGTTGTGAGGGCTGAGGCTCAGGCACCCTCATGGCCGGCAGTGGCAGCAGCAGAAGAGTGATGGGTCGTCACCCTCCCCTGATCCTTGGGTTGCCTCCCACAGAGGGAGGCAAGAGGCAGCAGCAGCTAAGGGTTGATGAGGTGGTGCCTTCCCCTCATCGGCTGGTCTCCTCCCATAGAGGGGGCCATCAGTAGGACTTCCCCTGAGGGCTTCCGGACTGTGAGACAGGGCAGGCCAAGCTGAGGGACTCTCCACCCCTTGGTACACGAAATTTCGTGCACTGGGCCTCTAGTTACTTTATCCAATTGTTCTGCTCAGAATATAGCTTCTTACACATCTATGTATTCCTTAACCTTCCTTCTTTGTCACAGCCTCTTGCAGTGTCTATCATGTGTGGCTCTATAGAGTGGAAGGGAGAGATGTTGGTCTGCGATTAATCTGCCATGTTGACTCATGCTTTTCCTCCTGTACATTTCTATGTTTAAAGTGTAAGTAGTACTTATACAGTCATGGATCTCCTCCTTGGGGACCTGGGAGTTGTAGCACAATCTCATCCCCTCTGGATGCCCACCCTGCACCCCTGTCTCTACATCATCCTATTATCCGCATGGCTCTTCTGAGCAGAGCCAATCTTCTTTGGTTCCTGGTTTACTAGTAATACCGACTGTAGCCCCAGCTCAGTGGTTAGAGCCTCAGTCAAGGGCACGTAACTGTTGCAGGCTCCTCCCTGGTCCGGGCCCTGGCTGGGTCACATGCAGGAGGCAACTAATGGATGTGTTCCTTTCATATCGATATTTTTCTCTGCCTTTCCCTCTCTCTTCCACTCTCGGAAAATCAATGGAAAAATATCCTGGGGTGAGGATTACAACTAAACACTGACTGTGGGTGTCCTGTTCTGTCTCAGGCTGGCGTAGCAAATCCAGTGTCTCAGTCTGGCTCCTTGTCCCAGGGGACACAGACCACCTGTGATGAACATCCATCGGGTAGAGAGAACCCAAAGAAGTCCTTGGACTCGCACCAGTGGGACGTTTGCACTGGGGACAGAATAGCAGTTGGCTGCACATGGAAAAGCCCCTTCCATGAAGGTGGGAATCGGTGTTCCTTCTGGAAGGGAGGTCCTGTGCTGCTCAGAATCACAGAGATATTGACCGGCAGGCTTTGCGCCCACCTCCCTCTTCTTTGGAGGGATAGCTCCAGGCCAGATGGTGGACATCTGGGATCGCACTAATAAGCCAACAGCTGAGGTAGTGATGGGAACATTGCCTTTCCAGAGCTTTTTCTCCAAAATGATCCTGCTCTTGGAGACTGGGTTCGGTCTGTTCCTGACTAAGGGCAGAAAGGAAGAATTTATGGCAGCTCATACAGCTGTGCACCTTGCTTTTACACTATGTATGTGTTTACCTTGAAGGAGTACAGTGTGTTTTATTTTTAAAATTACTTTTTGAGTGTTTTTAATTATTTATCCCCATAGTTCCGTTCTCCGTGGACAAGCCTGCGAAACTGTAGGGGCCATTTTCCTTTACATTTCCTTTAGAATTGGTGAGTAGTTCCTTCTGGGGCTGGCGGCCATTTGACATCTATGGATGGGGCAAGGAGGTGAATTAATTTTTAATCTCAGCGCATTCCCTGTGATGCTCTGAATGGCTGCTTTCTCCACCCTGAAGAAACTGGCAGCTTTCAGTCTGTTAGATGTATATTTTTTAATCTTTGTGGAGTTCTGCAGGGAAAAAATGGTCCGTCACACCTAAGTGCCTGACAAAGCAAGTGCTGAGATACTCTTTCCCAGTCAGAGTCTCCGAGATTTACAGTCGGTCTCTGGCCAGTGTTGCTAAGTGACTTATTTCCACTCTTTTGGATATGGTGACTGGGTCGCTTAAGAAGTAGATCATTTGCAAAGAGGGGATCATCTCTCTCCATAGCTTCCACCCGTTCCCTCTTTGAAAGGTAGTATAGGAGGTAGAACAAAGCGCCGGTATTGACTCCGAAATCCAGTGCCTGCCCACATTTGGACTCTGCATTGCCCAGGCATTCTAACTTGCAAAATGAAGTTCATACCGTTAGTACTGCCTCCATGGAAAGGTTGGCACGAGGGACAAATAGGTACTGTATGGAAAGAGCCCCAAATCATACACATCATCATGCAAATACCAGTGAACAGCTACTGTTGATGATGGTCTCTGACATGGTAGGAAGGATCTTGTTCCGGGGGGCTGGTTCTGAGTATATTCCCAGCTTTTGGAGGTTGAGAACAACATGTCTTTCTCTTGAGGTTACAGAGGTAGGTCGTGCAATTTCTTTACATGAAGCACGGATATGCAAGTTCCTCGCTCTTCCCAGGATGAATTTGCTGGTATTAGTGTGGGTGGTGACAACACCATGAGAAAGTATGTCAGGTGCTTTCCAATTCTGTTCAGATCCTACTTCTGTCCTTTGTGTGTGTGTATGTGTCTGTGTTTTTTTTTTTTTTTTGTTTTTTTTTTTTTTTCTTTTTTTTTTTTGCTTTGCAAATCTGCTATTCTCCTCAGCATACCTCTTCCTCAGTATTGTTTTGTAGTTGGATTTTCCTCTTTGAAAAGTGACCTTAAATAATCTGGAAAAGGCTTGATAGAGTGAAAAAGCAGTGCAGGTCACCTTTTGTGTCGAGTGTGCGGATGAGGAGCAGGCAGAAGACAGAGGATGAGAAGGGCATTCTGGGTCTGCAATGGCACCAAACACTTTGCAAATGGAGGAAGTCATCAGGGCGTGGGCGAGCGGGAGACCCACTTTCCCACGTATTTACTTATATTTTTTATGTCAGAGCTGAAAAGAAAAAAGGTGAAAACCAGATCCGTGTTGAAATACCAGCATGTCATTTATAACTCAAAGGCGATGCTATTTTGAAGTTGATCTTCATGCATGATGGCTGTAGAGGCTTAATCCATTATGTCTCTGAATTCGAACACAATTGCCAGGAAGAAACCACATTCGCATAACATCGACTACAGATGTTGTTAGAACATTTCTACTTTATTGTTGTTAATCTCTTACCAGGCCTACTTCATAAATTAACTTTATCACAGGTGTGCATATATAGGAAACAACAGAGTGATATAGGGTTTGATACTGTTTGTGGTTTCAGGCAGTCACTGGGAGTCTTGGAAAGTACTGTGGATAAAGAGGAACTACTGCATTACCCTTGAAACAGGTATTTTAATTAATTTATTTTTATGCCCTCAGCAATTAGAACAAGGCCTACGTGCTTGGCATATAAGAATGACTAAGATGAGGACAATTCTAAAGTAAGAACAGTGCTTCTACCTCTAAAGCAGAGCTATTCAAAGTGAAAGTTAAATGGTGTGACTTCTATTAAATATCCCAGAGGTAATTTGTATTTTTTTTAAGTTTATTTAAGTGAGTAACAATCCCAGATATCTCCTAAAATATATAATCATTTGGAAAAAAACAAGTTTAATTAATTAAGGTTACTAAGAGCTTTGAAAAAGAAAGTTCAGTAGCTAACGATGGCATTTTCTTAAATGTTCACTGTTAGCATCCACAAAAAGCTGGCTTCCTACCTTAACCTCTTTCCTCCCCCTATTGCTCTCTGGCTGTGCACAAACATGCATGGAGTTCATTAATCTTGGAATAATGGGAAAGCAGGATCGATCTGAAAAGCACTGTTGGAACGAGTCTACCTGCTTTGTATTAGTTTCCTCATCCTATATAATCAAACCCTAATATGCAAATCGACTGAATGGCGGAACGACCAGCAGTATGACCAGTTGCTATGATGCGCACTGACCACCAGGGGGCAGGCGCTCAACACAGTTGGACAATACAGAACTAAAACAGCTAGAGCACTCAATTTGCATAGCTCAGGGCAGCTTCTGGGTCACTGAAGGGGTGGCCTGACAAAGGCTGAGATGATAACAGAAGAGGCAGCCATTGGAAACCATTTGTTGTTCGTGTGGGAAATGCAGTGCATTTTGCTAAAAACCTGTAGTTAACACCGTTATCTTGTGAGAGACGCAGGCACCTCTCTTCCCACACCAGTTTTGCTTCTGTTGTCCACACACCTGTGGCTTATCATCAATGACCTCAGCTGTCCAGCAGTGGAGGTTTGCTTTTCAGAGAGAGAGAGATACGGAATTTTAAAAATGTAAACACAGCCAGCAAAAGAGTTTGGTGAGAGAAAATATATGTACAGTGGTACCTTGAGATACGAGTGCCCTAACATATGATATTTTTGAGATACGAGCCATCGAGCAAGCGATTTTTGCTTTGAAATTTGAGCAACATTTGAGATAGGAGTAATCGCATGCATGGGCTGGCTGCACACGACCCACCAGTTTACCGCGACTCGAGCGTCTCATAGTTTCCCATGCCTCAAGGTTACGGAACAAATTAAACTCGTATCTCGAGGTACCACTGTATTCAGTATCAGCCTCACTTTGGCTCAGAAAGTAGACTGAGGCAGCTTAATGGCCTTTTTTTTTTCTTTCCAGAGAATGTGCAAGTCTCCTCCAACAGTATAAACCTTAACCAAAGTCAACTGCGTGAGCTCCCAGTTGTGCACAGTCCTGACACCTGGGAGAGCTTGTGATGGGGTCTCAGGTCCCTGCGTTCTCTGCTGTTCTCCTGGGGAGGGCTTTTCCCAAATACACAGAGCCCACAAATCAGCAATTGTTCCGCCGCCCATTATAAACAGCAGTGTGGCTGGCAAATAAGGAGATGGCTCTACATAATCACCTGTACACTTCAGTGGAGCAGTTTGGCTGTGTTTTTGAAATTGTGAATTTCTTCTGTGACATACACTTCATGGGTTTTTTCCTTCGTGACACAAAATTTCCATTTCTCTACTTGTTCAGTGCTCTCTAGAGAATTGGACCAGAATGTATTTTATCATCTGATGGAGGCTCTCAATCTCCTTCCTCCATCTTAGCTTTTGCAGGTTTAAGAATGTGAATACCATTGTCATTCTTTTCCTCAAACATCCCTCTCTCTTTCTCTCTCCACAAATAGGTGACAGACTTTGCAATAAGGAACCAATCACCTGGGATTGTTGTGGTACATTTGGTGATATCACATTTCCAAATGTAGGCTATCTTTAGAGCAGTGGTTCTCAACCTTTCTAATGCCGTGACCCTTTAATACAGTTCCTCATGTTGTGGTGACCCCCAACCATAAAATTAGTTTCATTGCTACTTCTAACTGTAATTTTACTACTGTTATGAATCATCATCTAAATATCTGTGTTTTCTGATGGTCTTAGGCGACCCTGCTAGCGGTTCTCAACTTGTGGGTAAGGTGTGAGGGATCCAGCGACCCACAGATGAAGAACCGCTGCTTTAGAGCCTTGAATAAGGATAAATACTGTATGTATTTCTGCAACTTAAACATGTTTAATGATAGGGGCAAGATACAAGAGAAGAGTCCAAGAATCTGGATAGGGCCAGCCTTCGAAGGCCTGGAATTGGCCTTTTGGAACCATAGCAATTAAATGATTGGCCTGCAGTGTGAAGCAACAGAAAACATAATAACAGCACAGCAGCTCTGAGCTAACCCTAATCAATTGCCTCAAGTGAACAGCCAGAGACTCCTTGGACTCCATAGTCTCAACTTGGAACTGGTACTTTCATGTGTTCTAGAAAGATGGATATCAAAATGTCTTTTTCCCTAAAACCCCAATTTCCCACGGCCTGTGGGCAGGTTGGTATGAGAGAAGGAGAGTTAAAAGGCAGAAATAAATGTGTTCTACACTTTTAAAAGTCCTTCCCACGTTCATTTCTCAGCCACTTGGGTCACTGACATTGTCCACATGTCCTGGCCATGAATGAACAATCTGAAAAAAGGCCGAAAGTTGTTGCAAGGGAACCCGGGGGCTTTTGAGCTCTTCCTGATCTCTTTTGAGGTAAGTAGCTGCCTTTTGACTGAAGTGTGCAACAGGACCTTGATTAAAAATAACTTCCGGTTTTTAGCTCTATCTAACCCTTAGTTCTACATAGGCTAAGAATTACATGTCAGCCGAGACCGATTTGGCTCAATGGATAGAGCATCGGCCTGTGGACTGAAAGGTCCCAAGTTTGATTCTGGTCAAGGGCATGTACCTTGGTTGCGGGCACATCCCCTGTAAGGGGGTGTGCAAGAGGCAACTGATCGATGTTTCTCTGTCATCGATGTTTCTAACTCTCTATCCCTCTCCCTTCCTCTTTGTAAAAAAATAAAAAAATATATTAAAAAAAGAAAGAACAACGTGTCAGTGGCAGTAGGTGTGTGAGCCACTTTGCTGTGAGCTATCACAGCCCATGAAGAGTAGGACAAAAATATGAGCGGACTCGGGAAAGTCTTAAGAAGAGTGACACCATAACACTTCTGTTCAAGATTTGTCCCAATATGGTCTATAATTTTTTCATTAGTAATATAGGAAAATAATGAACTATTAGCCCTGGGTTTTGCTCTTTTGAGACATTACCCAACATATCATATAATTAATCTTAGCATTCCATTATGACATTTCCAATAATGCTTCGGAGCAGGACTGTAAGAACAAATCTCCTAAGTGCTTCACACAAAAGTGTCATTTTTCAGAACATCGACCGTGGAAGTGCTGTACTTTCATTGGCATTCTCTTCCTGCTTCAGATGTGACTTTGAGAGGTCTGTGTAGAGAGTCTTGTCTCTCCATCTTAAATGTCATTGTGATGGTCAGAAGTCTATTAACCTCGCCTTTATTGGATAATTCAGGGCAGTGCAGAAAGATCTAACGGCTAAAAACAACGGACTTAGAAGCAACGGAGGCATTCTGGGGTGGAAGGGGGGTATCTGAGGTGTCCTGGGATGCCGGTCAGATCCAGACCCTCAACCTGGAGAAAATGTACAAGGTCAGGGTGGCTGTTGCAGTGTTATAATGTTTATAATGTTTATTGATTGGTGAATACTGTACCATCCTTGCATCCACA